>CM053030.1:254210079-254810079 GCA_028564925.1 Lithobates sylvaticus
CCTGTAAGATAAAGTCACATAAGTATAATCAGGTTTAACAGGATTGAACCATCCATAGATACCACTGTATACAGCCCTCGAACGTGAGGGGATAAAACAAAACAAACCAAGAAAAAGAAAAGAGTGCAGCATAAAAACGTTTGCTGCAGGAACCCACCCCCCCCCCCCCGCACAACCGTTGGGGAACTCGGAGTGCCCATTCCCATAACCAATAACTTCAGGCTAGGATTATCTCCTTTGGGGGCCTGGAGAAAATACTAGCAGCCTAGGGACGCCGCTGCTGCTCAGTTCAGTCACTTCCCGCCCAGTGCAGCCGCTCCCCACCTGAGCGTTATGTTACAGGGTGAGAGAGACCAGACAGTTAATAGATGTAGCTCAAGTAAACTCAAAGTTCTCTTGGTATGACCAAGGGTACAAACTTAAGGAAAGGGTAACAAGTCAGTTTCAAACAATAGTAGTACTGGTTGTGGACCAACATCGACACATGTCTCCTCCATTCATCTTAGGTAGAGGGGGGCACAGAAGGTGTCTAACCCCTCAGGGATTCAGCCGGAACGTGCAAGTGCAAGTGACCTCCACCTCCTGTGCGGTTATTTAAGTTCTCCGTGGCCCCGAGAGAGGCCATATTTGAATGTACCGTAGCAAGAGGGGGGGGGGGGTCTACCCTCCTCAGTCCACAGGGGTATAATGGGATGTTCCTAATCCCTGGTCCAGTCAGACTGTCTCCCTTTAATCTGCTTCGATTTCAATCGGTATTCCTGTGTGGCTGCTAACAGGATATGTCACTCCCCCTGCTCCCCAGCACAATTCAGGGTGATATGGATGTGGGTGAAGACCCAGGTTTCAGGGCCCAGTCTTCCCCCCATGAGGCGGCAACATGGCGACCACCCCAGAAAAAACAAAAACAAAAAGGGGGGGAAAAAGAAAAAGGGGGGGGCCGGCGGGGTGGGGGGGGGGGGCCGCAGCTTGGAGCACACAGGGGGCCAGGGGGGATATGAATAGGGTGGTTAATGCAGGCCTATGGAGGGGTGAACGAGACATGTGGAGGGTCAGATAACATTGGTTAAAAGAGAGACATCAGTGTGTCACAGTACTTTACCGGTCCCTGGGTAGAGTGTCGAGCCAGTGGGAGGCGTCGTCCGGCGAGGTGAAGTAGCGGGTGGTTTCTCCGTCCACCACCCGGAGTCTGGCGGGAAATAGCATACTGTACTTTATCCCCTTGTTGCGGAGCTGTGCCTTGACACCGTCGAATGTTCTCCGGAGCCTCTGGGTATCCAGGGAGTAGTCGGGGAACATCATAATCTTGGTGTTTTCAAAGCGCAGTTCTGCCACTTTTCTTGCTTCTCTAAGTACCAGATCCCTGTCTCTAAAGTTCAGCAGACGGAAAATAAATGTGCGCGGGGGGGCTCCAGGCTGTCCACGTGCCGGCGGCATTCTGTGTGCCCGTTCTACCGCGAAGTGTGGGGAAAAAGCGGCCCCAGGGAGAAGATTCTTGAGCAGTTGTTCTGTGAATACCACCGCGTCCTGTCCCTCAGCCCCTTCGGGTAGTCCGACCATCCTGAGATTGTTTCTCCTGCTCCTGTTTTCGCTGTCTTCTGCACGCGATTCCAGGGCTTTCACACGGACCTGCAGTGTATGGAGTGTGGCCCGGTGGTCCCTCATGCAGTCCTCCGAGTCACCCACTCTCCGTTCCGCTTCGCTGAGCCTGTCACGGATTTTATCCATGTCCCTCCTCAGTAGCCCAAAATCCGTCTGCAGCACATCTATCTTCTCCGTTAGGGCTGTTTTGCAGCCCGATATGGCTTGCATTAGGGCCTGGAAGCGATCTTCTTCCACCGCCGCCGGGTCAGTTGGCGGGGTTTGAGTCGCCATGTGCGCGCCGGAGTTGCGGCCTTGCTTCTGCGGCGCCGGGGAGGCCTTGGAGTTGGCGGTGCTTTTTCGTCCCAGCCCAGTTTTTCCTCTTTTCATGCCCGGCCGTCACCCAGGGGCTGTGACTGACCTGTGTGTATGTTTCTTGGCGGTTCTTTGGGTCTTTTTCCCGGATTAATGTCTCAGGCAGGAGCGGAGCTCTTAGTGCACGCGTCTGTTCAGGCTGCCAGCTTGACCACGCCCCCCCTTCTCCCGGGTACCTTAGGCGGAGTTCGTGGATCTCACAGCCTCTTCCAGTCGTCGCTCCCAGGTTCCAGGTATTTCTCTATATGCTCCGGGGGCTATACTCGGTCTCCTCTCCTACGTTGGCAGGGTAAGTCACAAAATGTCTGTATAGACCACTCCCTTCTGATCTATGCCTGATACACCTACCTCCTCAACTACCCTAAAAATCATCTCTCACAACATGCAAGGTCTCAACTCCCCGATCAAGCGTAGGAAAATCTTTCAATTTTATCACTCATTGCATGCTGACGTCCTCCTGCTTCAGGAGACACACTTCCCCTCTACATTTAGACCCACTTTTTTACATCAACGCTTTACACAATTCTTTTTAGCATCGGCTGAGAACAAAACTAAAGGGGTTGCGATTTGTTTTGCTAAACACATAAACCTCTCTCACACGAACACTATAGTCGATCCCCAGGGACGCTATATTCTTGTATCCGGCTTTATAGATGGGGAACTCTATACCTTTGTGTCCTATTATGCGCTGAATAAGGGTCAAAAATCCTTCTTAGAATCCCTGCTTACTAAACTACATACACATCTTAAGGGGACGGTTTTCCTGGATGGGGACACGAATATGGCCTTCGACTTCTCTTTGGACAAGCTGGCTGACGGAAAGTCCAAACCCAAACGCCCTACTAAGCAGAGTGTTAAAATTGCTAAAATGCTCAATGAGGCAGACCTGATCGATATCTGGAGGGAGACCAACCCACATGTTAGAGACTACACACACTTCTCAGTCCCCCACAACTCCTTTGCCAGGATAGACCACATTTTCACCCGTGCCACTACACTCCCCCTCATTAAGCACTCCAAGATCATTGATACGTCTCTTTTGTATCCCTATTGACGAGTAGACCAGCGGGCACTGACAGCCGTCCACGTTGGCGTTTACGGGAAACCCTATTGAACGACCCTGTACAATGTACGTTACTGGAAACTGCTATACAAGAATACTTTACTTTAAACTCGACAGAAGGGATATCTCCTGCTACCATCTGGGCAGCTCACAAAACTGTTATCAGGGGTAAACTGATTCAATTATCCTCTAAACTTAGGGCAGATCATAGGGCTGACACAGTGAAACTTAATGAGGATTTCGGTAGATTATCTAAGGAGCACAAACGTAACCCCAATGCTGACTCGCTAGCACAATTAGATATGGCACGGGCCCACCTAAACATGTCATTGACTACTTCGGCTGCCCAACACCTTAAATGGACTGGGGCCAAATTTTACGCGCAGAAGGATAGGATATGATCCAGACTGGCGGCTAAACTTTCCCCTAAACTACGTACGCAGGCCTTCCCCAAACTAAAAGTGATCTCCGGGGAACTTTCACAAAATCCGAGCAAGATAATGGACACTTTAAACATTTTTACGCAGATCTTTACAAATGTAGACCCAGTACCTCCACAGCTCTGAGGGATAATTTCCTCAATAACCTCACTTTTCCCTCCCTGGAAAAAGACCATGCTGAACTCCTGGAGAGCCCGTTCACCCACGAGGAAGTCCTGGACACTATTAAACGCCTTAAGCTGGGCTCCTCGCCTGGTCCGGATGGCCTCTCCACGGGTTATTATAAGAAATTTGGACACTGCCTAGTGCCCCATTTAACTAGACTGTTCAACTACCTCAGGGATGGAGCCACTCTGAATCCGGACTTGAACTCGGCTTACATTTCAGTCATACCGAAACCAGATAAGGATACTAGTGAGGTAGGCAATTACCGCCCTATATCTCTTATTAACAATGATATCAAAATTATGACTAAGATTCTGGCCAACAGACTCTCCAGCTTTATTTCGTCATATGTCCACAAGGATCAGGTAGGCTTCATCCCTGGGAGACAAGGACCGGACCAGATCAGGCGAGCGATTGACATTATATCGCTGCTCAATTCTCAATGGGATGGGGGTCCCGGACAAAAGGGTTTTATACTTTCAATTGACTTACACAAGGCGTTCGATTCAATAGATTGGGCATACCTGTCTGAAATCCTACGGCGCTGGGGATGTGGCAAATATTTTCTTAATCTTATTGATTCCCTTTATTCCGCTCCTACGGCACAGGTGCGCCTATTGGGCAGATATTCAGAATCCTTCCCTATAGGCAGGGGAACCAGACAGGGGTGCCCTCTATCGCCGCTCTTATTCGCGATAGCAATAGAAACTTTAGCCATTGCACTGAGAACAAACCCAGACGTTAAAGGGGTTAAATGTGGCCCCCTAGAGCACAAATGTGCACTATATGCAGACGACCTTTTCCTCTTTGTCACTTCCCCCCTGACTTCAATGCCAGTGATCCTTCGGATTCTTCGTGAATTTAGTGGGATCTCAGGTCTACGGGTTAACATGAATAAATCACTGGCCTTGAATATAACTCTCCCTCCGGACCTTCTCAAACAGATCACGGACAATTTCTCTTTTGCCTGGGCACCTCACCAGATTCCATACTTAGGTATCAAGCTTACCTCAAATATAGAAGGCCTATTCCAAGCAAATTATCCCCCCATGGTACAGAAATGTAAACAGGATATGGAGAGGTGGGCTAGATGTGCTCTATCCTGGCTGGGCAGAATTAATGCGGTCAAAATGACACTGCTACCAAAGCTCCTGTATCTTTTCCGCTCACTACCAATACTGATACCCAAACGCTTTCTTACGAAACTGCAGTCAGACATATTACGTTTTATTTGGGGTAATAAAGGTTACAGGTGTCCTTCTATTACACTCTATAGATTAAAGACGCAGGGGGGATTGGGACTACCCAACCTGTGGGGATATTATCAAGCAGCTAGACTAGCACAAATATCCTTAGCCTACTCGTGTCATGATAAGCCAGACTGGCTTGCTATGGAACGACATTCTGTCCCATTGAACACGATAGATTTCCTTTTAGGCTGCGCGCCGAAAGACAGACCGGCTATTCTTGCACCCACTCTTTCTCACTCTATAGCACTTAGCTCCAAACTTTTCTCACTTCGCTCCCTAATCTCTCCACTGAGACCCCTAACACACATATTTCACAATCCTGACTTTCCCCCTGGGATGAACATTGAAGCGTTTAAATGGTGGACCGACAAAGGCCCATATCGTATTGGACACTTTTTTTCCCCTGCAGGACCCCTCTCACTGACACACTATAAGAAGAAATTGGATTTACCTGACTCAGAACTTTTTAGACATGCACAAATCTCACACTTTATACACTCCATCTGGAATACCAAACCCCTGCCCCCCCAATATTACTCCTTTTGAACACTGGTGTATCACTACGGAGGATCAGAAGGGAGGTATCTCGCTGATTTATACGGCACTTATGACTAAACAGTCCAAACCCTCTTATGCCCGAGCCTGGGAGCATGACATGGACGAGTCTTGGGATACTACGACGTGGTTTTGCGCCTCGACGAGAGCATTTAAAGGTATTCTTAACATCTCCCTTATCGAAGCAGGTCTAAAAGTTCTAACACGATGGTACTATGTCCCTTCCAGGCTAGCGACTCTATTCCCAGGCACATCATCGGTTTGTTTCCGAGGTTGCGGATTGGAGGGCTCGATGATCCATATTTGGTGGACCTGTCCCCGCATACGATCATTTTGGCACAAAGTTTTCTGCACTATTAGCTCGCTGACGGGCACTACTGTTTTACCACACCCTCGGTGGGCACTATTTAATTTTCAGATCCCGAAGCTATCCAAAGCATCCCAGAAGTTGTCCTTGTTCTTATTCTTAGGTGCTAAATTGACTATCGCCAAGGCCTGGAAGACACATATCATCTCTTTTCGGATGTTTAAAAGAAAGGTTACATGGGTCATGGTATAAGAACAAATTGTCGCTAAACTCAATGACAAAACTGAGCAATTTAGGGACATTTGGGAACCTTGGGCGACCCTTTGTAATATCTCCCTCATTCCTGGCGTACCTCTGGGAACTATGAACTCCAGAAGCTCTAATAGATGAGTTTGGCATTGCTTTCCTTCCTTCTTTCCTGTCCCCTCACACGTTTTTCTCTCCCCCTTTTATTTGTTTTGTCGCCTCTCTTGGCGAGTGCATTCGCCTTCATACTACCTTATGGGTTGGACTCTTTAGCTGAATTTGTAACTTTATGGTGATTATTACACCACCATTTCGGCTCTGACATTGACCCAGGGATCGTTTTGCATGGGATAGCTCTGTGTCCTCGACTCCTGGGCTGCAGCAGGATCCCAATTGGGGCTCCTAGGAGCACGGGGTTCTCAGGGTTCTTCTAACCCTGGCTCACTGTCACGGAAGGTTGGGGTACAATGGAACTTTACATATTCATCCGCAGGGATGGATACCCGTTGATTGAGATGACATCCACGGCTACTTTTACAAGCTGTTGTGATACCTTTATTTATCTGTTCAATGGCTCACCTGTATAACTTTTTATTGCTGTATACGTTACACTTGTTCTCTCTTTGTTATGTTTATGATAAACCATAATAAAAATTTTCAAATATAAAAATAAAAATAAAAAAATAAAAAATAAATAAAAATAAATAAATGATAAAAAATAAAATATAACAATCTAACAAAGTAAGAAAGAGAAATAAATAAAAATAAAAATAGAAGTAAAAATAAAAATAAATATAAAATAAAAAATAAAAAATAAATAAAAATAAAAAATGAAAAATGAACAATGAAAAATAATAAATAAATAATAAAAAAATAATAAGTGTTAGTAAAATAAAAATAAAAATACAAAAGACATGCAAATAAAAAATGTGGAAGACAAAAGAACAGAAAGACAAAAAAGGGGGAATCAAACGGATGGCTCCTGTGTGAGAACACTGTACGCTTATACCAACTAGGTAATAAACTAGAATAGAATAAATACTATGTTGAATATAAAATGATTATATAAGACAAATGGAGACCAATGGAGATACGGTTGTTGAATTCGGCTAATCGCAAACCTATTGAATTCAAATTATGTTCAAAATAAACATGTACAAAAATTACGGATGCGCAACCGACAACTCCAATATGTATTCCAGGTGAGCATACGGTGTGGGGGAAAAAAGGGGGGTTAAAAAAGAGATAGTGGAAAAGAAAGAAGAAAAAAGAGAAAAAGGAAAATAGTAAGTCACATGGTATGAATCATACCCGTTAGGTCGTTGCTCAGATATGGCATGTACCCTGTTCGAGAAGAGACATGGGCATGTACTTTATAGAAATGGCTGAATGAGGAAGAGGACATCACCTCTCATCAATAAAACATGTGAGAGATGAGTTAGTGTTAAGACCACCAGGTTGTACTGTACCTAATGTATATATCCAGTATGCCTCACGACGGAGGAGTAACCGATCACCCCCCCTGGTGGGCAACTTGACCTGTTCAATCACCATCCCACGCAAATCGTGAACCTGGTGTTTAGCAGTGACAAAGTGCAATGCTACAGGCTTGTTAGGATCAATCTGTTCACCTTTCTCAATTCTGGCCAAGGCAACCCTAATATCACTTCTGTGTTTCTGAAAACGCTTTTTGAACGGGCCTACTGTTTTGCCAACGTATGTCAATGTGCAGGGACACTTTAGTAAGTACACACAGAAATCCGTATTACAATTAAAGTACTCACGTATCATGTATTGATTACCCATGCGTGGGTGTGTGAAGTGTTTACCACAAATGAGAGAATTACATACATTGCAATTATAGCATTTGTAACAGCCAGTTTTCTGCGATATTTTAAGTTGCACTTTGGCATACTTGGACCTAGGGTCTGCCTGTACCAAATGGTCACGTAGCGCCTTTCCCCGTTTGTATGCTAACATGAGTCTTGTCCTGATCTCAGGTCCTAAGGATCTATCAGATTGCAAAATATTAAGATTATGCTCAGTTGCACGTTTGATCACATCCGACTCCTGATTATATGTATGTACAAATACTGGGCGACCAATGGGAATGGGAGTCCTGGTATGTCCGGCCTGGGCTTTAGCGAGGGCCTGATCAAGTATCAACGCAGGGTACCCGGGTTCTAAGAACTTGTCATACATCGTCATACATCGTCTCGAGCTGTTTCTTTCTGTCATGCTCGTCCGAGCAAATGCGTAAAACCCTTAGAAACTGTGAGATAGGCAAATTCTTACGTAGATGCGCGGGATGTGCATGAAAGTGCAATAGGGTGTTTCTGTCAGTGGGCTTAGTGTATAGGGATGTGGTAATGGTCCCCTGGGAGTTGGTGATAAGTACGTCAAGGAATGGAATACGGTCCTGTGAGAACTCGGGGTTAAAGACTATTCCTGGAAAAATGCCATTCAGGAAGTTAACAAATGCAGTAAAGTCACCCTCACTGCCGGACCAGATCAAAAAAATGTCATCAATATACCTCACCCACTTGTTGATCGTTTTTGATATTACTGATGTTCTTATGTGATACTGATACATGTATTGGAATTACATTATGCATTTATTGTTTCTGACTAATTCAATAAAAATCTATTGAAAGAAAAAAAACAAAAAAAAAAACAAAGGGTAGCTGTAGCCTTAAGGCGGGTCAGACGGTAGACTGTCAGTGGAATCCTGGGACTGCTTGAGGGCCAGAGCAGGTAGCAAGTAAGCATAGTCCAAAAACTGTTTCAAGGTCAGAGTTAGTAGCAAACCACCCTAATCCAAGGTACAGTTCCTAGGTCAGGGCAGGTAACGAGCAAACAAAGTCCAGTAAACAATCCAAGGTCAAGTTCAGACGGGAATCCAAAAAGTAATCCAGGTACAAGGCAGAAGTCATCAACAAGACAATCCAAGACAAGTATAGCAGAACTGGATCAGGCAAGCAAAAAGACAGTGAGCCAGGAAGCAGATGCTATCGTAAGCACAGATCCAGGGACAGATAATATTTAAATAGGGCCACCACCTGCACCAGGGACTAATCCAGCTAAAGGGTGTTTAGTCAGACTTGTTATTCCACAGCTGATGGGAGCATCTAGGAGTCTTAGAAGACTTATCTTACAGCTTATGGGAGCAGCTGAGAGCCTGGGAAGGTCATTAACCTATAGCTGATAAGAGAAGCTTGAAGGCTACCTAACAATTTAAAATAAGTTAGATGCATGCAATTTTTGAGATGTATGCACTCATGTTAACAGGTAATAGGTTACAGATGGATCCATACAGATATTGAACAAAACATTTTGCACTATGCCTACTATTTTTGAGATGTATACATATACATTCCTTTGTACCACATACCCATTCAGTCCTGAAAAAGTAGATTCAGCAGCGAAACAGGTCAACAAGGGTTCTAAGCAAACTTGTAGTACTCAAATGATAGTGTTACGGTCTAATAGCTATACATTGTATACACTGTAATGTATATACATGCACTCGTTTAATACAAATGTTGATCTTTTACAAAATTGTATTATTTGTAGATAATTAAAGTGTGATATTATTTTATAAAAACAAAAAAAAAAAAAAAAGATTAGTGGTGACACATTGTGTGTAGGGGGGGAAAAAGTAAATAAATAAAAACACAATGGTAGGGGAGGAAAGCAAAAAAATAAAATAAATAGTGACAAAAAGTGTGTGTGTCAGTGCAACCATAAATTACTTAAAATTGGATTGGGTGAAAAGGAAATGAGCAGGTATTATTACCTTGAGTGTGCGTGAAAGTAGGTTTATCAATAATAATAAAGTAAGTGACCTAGTTGCAGTTATGTATGTTAGGTAAAGGCTCTATGAACAGAAAAAAAGAGCCAAAATTAAATATTGGGTATAATTGTTAATTTTAGATTAAATATACTTATTAATTACAGCTTAAATTGACTTGAAGCTTATTACAACAAAAAAGCCGGTTATCTTATATGGAAAATGCTGTACTTACATTGAGCCATATCTATGCAGGAAACATCCAAGGGATTACTGTTTTGTAGGGAGTTGTGATTTTAATGGTACTTAAAAGGGAAACATTAAATGTACAATGTATGCAATCTACTACAGCAAAACTAACTGCAGTTTAAATTGCTGATATTGTCTTTGGAAAATAACGCATAGGGCCCCCCCCCCCCACCTACAACATAGCTCCCGGCCCTTGAGGAACCCCATACCATGTTTTGCAAAAAAAGAAGCCAACAGGGAGATAAAAAATGGCATCCTTTTTTGTCTTTCTCAACTATCACATTTCCAAAAAAAAATGTCCTTGATGATTGAATGGTATGGATTTTAAAAACAACAACACATTATGTGGGATCTCTCAAAATCCATGCCAGACCTTGATCTGAACATGCAACCTGGTTGACCAAGAAAGGAAGGGGAAGAGCATGCCAAGGGGGACTTCCCTGGCAAAGCATCTAGCCCCCACCTTTTCCCACTCTCTTAGCTGGGGTGGTTGTGAAGGAATGCAGGTGGGGCTTATTATAACCTCTACAAATAAGGGGAGCCCAGATACTACCCCTCACATGAGTGAATAATGGATGCATGGTATACCTACTTATTCACAAATATGATAAACACAGCACACACTTTTTTCATGTCCTTTATGAAAAAAGTCCCACATTCTAAATCCATTGTCAATAATGTTGTCCAACTATGCAGATCCTCATCAATCATGATGAACAGTTTCTGGGCTGTGATCCCAAATTCTTAACAGAAAACTCTAAAGGGGCCTGCAATGGAGTCTTGCCCATTGGATAGCCAGAATGGTTGAGGTCAAGGTCCCCAGTACTGACATAACCCTTCTGATTGACACCTCCTGGTTTGTCTGAAGGATGGCCACTACACTTAGGACTTTTACTTTCTTTTCTTCCGGAAGAAAGATTCTCTGCTCTATCGAGTCTATCAGATAACCCAAAAGCTGAATTCTTTGTGCTGGATTGAAATTTGATTTCTGAACGTTTACAATCCAGCCCAAGGCCTCCAGATGATTGTGGGCCTTGACTAGGTCCATCTGCAACCTCTCTCTGGAAGGGGCAAAGAATAGAAGGTCGTCCAAATAAGGAACGACCACTATTCCCTGCAGCCGACCAATCCCTTCCTTTTTCCTGGGGTTCCAAAGTGACTCCGGGTCCTCATTAAATGGGAAACGCCTCTTATGCGCTTTTGGGAAAAAGGGCTTTCTCTCCAGATCTGCCAATTCCTTTTTAATGGTCTCCGAGATTAATGAATGAACCGGGAAAGTGCGACTTTTTGCTTCACTCAACCCTGCGTACATTCGATGATGCAGCGATAATTCTCTTTTTTCCTCTTCCAATCCCAAAGTTGCATATATTGCTTTTAACAGACTGTCTACTTGCTCAAAAGGACAGTTTGTATCTAGAAGGAGCATCCCCTGCCTCATCTTCCTCTTTCGCAGAGTGTGAGGGAGAACCTTTCCTTCGGGTAGGGGGACCAGCCTCTGTCTCTGCCTCTACCGTTGGGATTAACTGTGAATCCTGAGAGGGGTCTGAGGTAGTTGCCTGACTCAGGGATGGTGTCACAGCATCTAGCTCCTTCTTGACTAATACGATTATCTCGCTGCATGCGGAAGAAGCTGCTTCTTTAACTAAAGAGTCAATGCAGACCTGACAAAAAGACTTCTTCCAACCCTCTAGCAATTTTTTTTACATGCAGAGCATCTCATTTTGATAGCTGGGTCTGAGCTCTTAGCCTACCAGAAAAAAATTGACAAAAAGAGAGAAACACCAATCCTTAATGAGTCAGGATCTTCCCCCTAACAGGTTCACCACAGGTGCACAGGCAGAATATACAAACAGCTCCCTGTGCCCAGACAGGCCCCAGCCACCAAGGGGGGAAAAATAAATCTGTGAGGGAAGGCACCAAGTAAAAAGGGTATACTGCCCATACCTCCTGTCCCATTTGATGCTGCCACTGCTTCCATATAGTGGTGCTGCACCGATCGGTGGCTTCACACAACGGTTTCAAGAATTCGAAAACGCAGCTGTGTCCGACCGGAATCGGAAACCAGGCATCAGACCTCTCCTCCCTTCTCTCCCTGCGCTTAGTACACATGTTTCCAGCACCGCCCCCCTTCTGGATACCTCACTTCCGGCCGAGAGCTTCCTCTGCCACTACCAAGATGGCGGAGACCTGCAACGCCACCGCATTTTCAAAAATTAGCCAGCGAATGGCCGCCGCCGCCTAAGGAGCAGCCCTGGAACAGTCTCAGCTCACCCTGAGACGAAAAGGGAGAAAAGGAGCCCACTTACCGGATGCCCTGTGGCGCAGTATGGGAGGAGCAGACCCTGCAACAAAAATGAGGTATGGTGGGGTAGGCAGTCTTAGCCTCTCAGGACAGTCCATAAGAGACCCTGGCTCGTACTAGGTGTTCCCCTGCTGGAGGAAACACGAAAACTGACGAACTGTGGGGAAGCCTCCTTTTAAATATGGTGGAGTTTGTGTTTCCTGTTCCCTGGTGGGAGGAGCCGGTCTCTCATGTGCTGTCCTGAAAGACGATAAGGGAAAAAATAAATATAAAAGGAAAAACTAATATTAAAAAAAATAATTTAATAAAAAATTTTAATAAAAACAAGAATAAAAAAAATAAAAATACTAAAAGAGAAAAAAAAATATATAATAACAAAAATAAAATAAAAAAAAAATATACAAATAAATGTAAACAAAATAAAAATAAAAAATAAAAATACAATGGATAAAAAGCACTACAGGAAACAGTTCAGATCCAATTCAATGTTTAACTCTCGTGGGCTCATCGTTTTTAAACGATGGATCCACTGGGTCTCATTACAAGAAATAGCTCACTTAAGGTTACCATCTCTCCAATGCCCCTCAACTCTGTCAGTGCCACAGACGGTGAGGCTACTGGGGTCCCTACCATGAACTAGTCTGAAATGATTGGATAAACTATGGTGTTTGTAACCTTTTTTAATCCTATTAACATGCTTGCGTAATCTCACTCCAAAGCTCTAGTGGTCCTACCTACCTATTGTAACCCACATGGGCAGGACAATAGGTAGGTAACGTAGGTAGTGCCACATGTAATACATTTTTAAATTTTATAGGATTGACCAGTGGAGTATGCTGTAAACTCCGTTGTTTTACTCACCCTGTGTTTAGATGTCCTACATATAACACATCTCCCACAACTGAAAAAAAACACCTAGTCCAAAAAAGTGCATAGCTTTTTTGGGGGGTCAACAACATTGGGTGCCAGCTTGAGTCATAGCGTAGAAGGCTTGGTGTAAATTAACTGTGGTCTACTGGGTAAAACACTGGCTAAATCGTCATCTTTCAATAGAAGATGCCAATGCTTACGAACTATATGTTCCACTTGTTTATGTTGGCGGGAAAAACCTGACATAAAAGCAATACCAAAATCTCTATTGGCAACTTCCTTTTTTTTTTTTAAATCGTCCCTATTCATACCCCTTACCAAGGATAGGGTTTTGTTTAACTCACATGGGGTGTAACCTTTTTCCAAGAACCTCTCATACGGAACTTGCGCTTGTAGGTCAAAATCCTTGATTCTTGTGCAATTGCTTCTGACTCTTAGAAATTGGCTTTTAGGAATGGAACTAAGCCAACAAGAGTGATGGCAGCTCCTAAGGGGGATATAACCATTTCTGTCCACTTCCTTAAAATAGGTTTTAGTGGAAGTTTATGGTTATCCTTAAAAATAACTAGATCAAAAAAAATTATGCAATGAATGTCGGAAGTTGCAGAGAATGATATCCCATACCTATTATCACCAATTTTCAACAAAAACTGAGAAAAAAGACTGTTTTGATCCTGCCCAAATTATGATGATATTGTCTATATAGCGCTTGTAAAACTTGAGCTTAGGGATGTTCGCACTAAAAATGGCATCCTTCTCCCAGAAACTCATAAATAGATTTGCCACTGAGGGAGCATATTTATCCCCCATTGCCACACCCTTCTTCTGTCTAAAGAATTGCTTATCATGCCAGAATAAGTTGTGGCTCATGGCTTAATCTAGGGCATGGACAAGAAAATCCTTTTGTTTATTTTTCATTTTGGTATTGTTTAAGGGCCAAATCACAGCTTCTACTGCATTCCTTTGCTAGATATTGGTATACAAGAATTGATGTCAATACTGGCTAGTATAAGACCACAGAGTGAGGAAAACTACTGAGTTTACAGCATACTCCACTGGTCAATCCTATAAAATGAAAAAATGTATTACATATAGCACTACCCACGTTACCTACCTATTGTCCTGCCCATGTGGGTTACAATACGTAGGTAGGACCACCACAGCGTTGGGAGTGAGATTACGTGACCATGTTAATAGGGTTAAAAAAGGTTACAAACACCATATTTTATCCAATCATTTCAGACTAGTTCACGGTAGGGACCCCAGTAGCCTCACCTTCTGTGGCATTGACAAAGTTAAGGGGCATTGGAGAGGAGGTAACCTTAGCTATTTCTCATAATGAGACCCAGTGGATCCATCGTTTAAAAACGATGAGCCCCCGAGGGTTAAACATTGAATTGGATCTGAACAGTTTCCTGTCAAATTTTTAGAACAATATAGGGCTTTTTTTCCATTGTATTTTTCGTTTTTCTTTCCATTTTTATTTTTATTTTGTTTACATTAATTTTTATATTTATTTTTATTTTTAACTTTTTATCATTTATTTTTATAATTTTTTTTCTCTCTTTGTGTTTTTAGTTTACATTTTTTTATTTATTTTTATTCTTGTTTTTATTTTTATTTAATTTTTATTTTCAATATTAGTTCTTCCTTTTATATTTCCTTTTTCAGTTTGTATGTATATTAATTTCATTTTTCATGTAAATGTTTTGCCAGTGAGCTCCATGGTTTAGCCGAAAATGATGTCTTTAGTCCTTAGAATCGTTTTTGCAGATTGCTATTTGCACTTTTTGGTTTCTCCCAGCGGCTGTGCTCTGCCTGTGGGAGTGACGTTTTTTCATCCATCATCAGAATGGTTCCCATGTGGATGGTGGTTAGTCCTCTGTGTGGGGGATGTTTCCTCCTTTCCTCTATTTAAGACAGTCCAGTGAGCCTGGAATTAGGTCTTTGATAACGCCCTGTAGATTGGCGAAACATGTCAACGTATTTCCGGTGACACTGACGTAATTTTCTGCTCTTTGAAACGCACTTCCTGGTTTCTGGAGTGCACGCCGTGAGCATCGTCCGGATCGATCTCTAATCCCTTTACATGCCAGTTTTTATCAACTATTTTGTAAGTACCCATTTGTATATGGAGCTTCTTTGGACACCATCACATAAGCCTGAAGTGACACCCAGACTGCAAAGCTGGGGGTCATCGTCATTTGGTGAGTGGGGACATATGTGGGGGTAGCGTTTCTGCACCTGGAAAGTCCTGGAGCGTCTGTGGTCCATTGAACTTCAAAAGTTTTTTTCCCATTGTGGATCACAACATTCAGCACATTTATTTGGACTTTATTTACATGTGTTATTAACATTTGCGAGCGCCACATTTTCATAATTTTACATTTCTAGTGAGTAGCACTTTGTGTGTGGAAGCTGCTGTAGTTTTATGTTTAAATTTTATATTATTCATAATTGATTGATCGACCTCCAATCAAATGCAAGTATATTTTTTATAAATAACCTTTATTTAAATTTTAAATATTTGTCTGTCATCATCCTATGGGACATTTTGCCCCACCCTTCACCTTTATGGGATCATAGGCTGAACTCTTAAAACTATTATTAAAAAACACATTACTGCAGAACCTGTGGTTGTAAACGGCTGTGGCCCTTTATTATAGGTATAATAAATTACATTTAATATTTCAAATAAATAATTTACTTAAAATAAAACAAGCACTACTTATACCTTATATTTAAACATATTTATAATTCTAGATATAGCTCAGCTGTATAAGCTTGAGCTAATATATAAAGTTTCACACCATAACCCTATATGCCAGGCTCAGATTATGAAGCCTGGCACACTTCCCAGGCTGACAGGCAATTCTATACAGGTCTGCATATCTGAATTAAAAAGGTCCAGAGCAACGTCTGACAAATGAATATTATCGTTCCCATGAAAACCTGACACTCCACCTTCCAGGTCAAAATGTTCAAAGGCAAAACCAGCTATGGAAGCATGAATTTAGCAACGGCCCTACTGACTCGCTTGCAAATCTTCTCAAAGTAATGGAATTCTGAGGAAATAAGCCAAGCCAACCGAGGGATCATTTCTGAAAATATTAAAATTGTATTAGGCAAAATAACATGCAAGCACTGTAAATCCAATTTAATCTTAGCAATCAATTCTAATGTATTACAATTGCCAATGTAATTTTCTGATAAATGCAAAATGATAACATTAGGGGCCGGCCATCTCTCATGTAGGAAGGACAAGGTGTCACAGAACTTATTCCATCACATTCCAGTGCTACCGTACCAGTGAACTATAAAATTATCATAAAAGAAACCAAAGTTGGAGCCATAATTCCTATGGTTCGCTCTATGCTTGGCCCAAAATATAAAGCAATGGAAAATTATCCAGATGGCAAATTTAGGACCTGAAAATCATTAGGTTTGACATAAGAATGAAAACAATCAGATTTCCATCTACCTATGTGCTTAATAACAGCCTCATTCAAACCAAGCTTAGCCAGTGGCAGCCCCTATACGGAACAAATGTGAAGTAATACGCAAATGAGCAAGATTCAAGTGCACAAGACACTTCTTCAAGATAAACTGATATGCAGCCAAAGGTTTCCCATTAATATGAATCAGAAATTGATCAGAAAACAGCGCCCATACTTGAACATATTGCTGTAATAAACTAACACAAACAGTCTAACCCATGTTTTTTTTTCAATGTGATCCAGCGCCCACGGCTCAGAGAATCAGTTGTGTTCTTTTTAAACAGAAAATAAACAGTATCCGGATCCAAAGAAATTTCCTTAAGCAATAATCCAGAACCATCCATCCAGGGACTAATTTGGAAATCTGACACCCCCCCTCCCCCCAAAAAAAATAAATAAGTGAAATGCTAATTTAAAAAGCAATGCTTCATTCGGCGAAAAAGAGACATCTGTAGTAACTGAACCAATTTTATCCAATAAATGAATCTAAATAAGCAATCTGAAATCCTTTACCAAATATTTCTTACAATATCCTTTCAATGCACATTTAACTCTAAAGAATTGCATACAAGAAACAGTGCCATTCAAGCGCATAAAAAAGGTAACCCCTTGTTGTTGCTTGAAATGTACCAAGAAAGAATGCCAAATGGCCTACGCGGCAGTGTAAGATGCCCATGTGGATGGAGCCACCAAATTTCTGATTGCATAGGGAGGGGGAGAGATTTGTGGGACTTTGAATGAGGCACATATGTAGTGTGCCTCCATCCCTAGTACATGTATGTAAAAAAAAAAAGACGGAAAGTGAGACTTTGAATGTGGTTGCTGACATTGTGGAGGTGGATTGAAACAAATGCAAATTTTATTGATCAAGAACATTATATAAAACATGGCAATATTAACCAGTTAACAACCGGCCCATAGCCGAAAAAACGGCTACAGGGCGGTTGCTTAACTCTGGGAGGCCGTTAATTAACGGCCTCACAGAATTCTGCTCTTGCGCGCCCCCTGGTGCGCGCACTCGAGAGCATCCATGATCGCCGGCCGTTTACCACGTGTTCGCTCCGTCAAATGACGGAGTGATCACATGTAAGCAAACCGGCGTCATTTGATGACGCCGGTTCCTCTCTCCTCCTCTCTCTGTACCGATCGGTACAGTGTGAGAGGAGAGGGGGAGGGATCAGTGGCAGCAGTGCTGTGGGCGGGATCTGTAGTGCCCACAGCCTGCTCTGCCACCACCGATCCATCCATCCATGCTCAGCCATCCCTCCATACCCTGCAATGCACAGCAATAGCCTGCAGTGTATTGCTGGGTATTGCAGGGTATGGAGGGATGGCTGAGCATGGATGGATTCTCTGCCATCCCCCCCAATACTGTGCCATACCCCCCTATACTGTGCCATACCCCCCAATACTCTGCCATACCCCCCAATACTCTGCCATACCCCGCAATACTCTGCCATACCCCGCAATACTCTGCCATACCCCGCAATACTCTGCCATACCCCGCAATACTCTGCCATACCCCGCGATACTCTGCCATACCCCGCGATACTCTGCCATACCCCGCGATACTCTGCCATACCCCGCGATGCTCTGCCATACCCTGCGATACTCTGCCATACCCTGCGATACTCTGCCATACCCTGCGATACTCTGCCATACCCTGCGATACTCTGCCATACCCTGCGATACTCTGTGATACCCTGCGATACTCTGTGATACTCTACCATACCCTGCGATACTCTGCAATACCCGGCAATACTCTGCGATACTCTACCATACCCTGCGATACTCTGCAATACCCGGCGATACTCTGCGATACTCTACCATACCCTGCGATACTCTGCAATACCCGGCGATACTCTGCAATACCCGGCGATACTCTGCAATACCCGGCAATACTCTGCAATACCCGGCGATACTCTGCAATACCCGGCGATACTCTGCAATACCCGGCGATACTCTGCCATACCCTGCAATACCCAACAATACCCTGCGATACTCGCTACGATCGAAGCCAGGATCGTTTTGTTCTTTTATTTCAGGCTTTCCAGCCTAGAGGTGAGATGTGGGGTCTTATTGACCCCATATCTCACTGTAAAGAGGACCTGTCATGCCATATTCCTATTACAAGGGATGTTTACATTCCTTGTAATAGGAATAAAAGTGATCAAAAAAATTTTTGGGGGGAAAAAAAGGGTCAAACTAAAATAAAGTATATATATATATATATATTTTTTTAAAGCGCCCATGTCCCCGTGTGCTCCCCGTGTGCTCGCATGCAGAAGCGAACGCATACGTAAGTCCCGCCCACATATGAAAACGGTGTTCAAACCACACATGTGAGGTATCGCTGCGAACGTTAGAGCGAGAACAATAATTTTGGCCCTAGACTTCCTCTGTAACTCAAAACATGTAACCAGTAAAAAAAATTAAAGCCTATGGGGATTTTTAAGTAGCGAAGTTTGGCGCCATTTCACGAGTGTGTGCAATTTTGAAGGGTGACATGTTGGGTATCTATTTACTCGGCGTAACTTCATCTTTCACATTATGCAAAAACATTGGGCTAAATTTACAGTTTTGTTTTTTGTAAAGCACAAAACATTTTTTTTCCAAAAAAAAACACGTTCGAAAAATTGCTGCGCAAGTACCGTGCTAGATAAAAAGTTGCAACGACCGCCATTGTATTCTCTAGGGTCTTTGCTAAAAAAACATATATAATGTTTTTGGGTTCTATGTAATTTTCTAGCAAATAAATGATGATTTTTACATGTAGGAGAGAAATGTCAGAATTGGCCCGGGTGCTCCAGAACGCCTGATGGCGCTCCCTGCATGTTGGGCCTCTGTATGTGGCCACGCTGTGTAAAAGTCTCACACATGTGGTATCGCCGTACTCGGGAGTAATAGCAGAATGTGTTTTGGGGTGTTATTTGTGGTATGCATATGCTGTGTGTGGGAAATAACCTGCTAATATGACAATTTTGTGAAAAAAAAAAAAAAAAGAAAAAAAATCTTGCTATTGCAAAGAATTGTGGGAAAAAATGACAACTGCAAAAAACTCACCATGCCTCTTACTAAATACCTTGGAATGTCTTCTTTCCAAAAAGGGGTCATTTGGGGGGTATTTGTACTTTTATGGCATGTTAGGGTCTCAAGAAATGAGATCGGCCGTCAGTACTTCAGGTGTGATCAATTTTCAGATATTGGCACCATAGCTTGTGGACTCTAAAACTTTCACAAAGACCAAATAATATACCCCAATTTGTACTTATTTTTACCAAGGATATGTAGCAGTATAAATTTTGGCCAAAATTTATCAAGAAAAATTACAAATTTGCTAAATTTTATAACAAAAACGAAGAAAAATTCATTTTTTTACTGAATTTTCAGTCGTTTTTCTTTTATAGCGCAAAAAATAAAAAAAAAAAACAGAGGTGATTAAATACCACCAAAAGAAAGCTCTATTTGTGTGAAAAAAAAGGACAAAAATTTCATATGGGTACAGTGTTGTATGAATGAGTAATTGTCATTCAAAGTGTGAGAGCACCGAAAGCTGAAAATTGGTCTGGTTATTAAGGGTGTTTAAGTGCCCAGTGGTCAAGTGGTTAAAAACCACATACACAATGGGTATACTGATTCATATTTAGTCCACCCACACGTAACATACAGGTGTGGCATGGGTAAAGAAGTACATGGGTAAAGTAGTTCTAAAACAATTATTGCATTGCATTGGATGAATTCATGTATATTCATATATCATAATCATACTCATATCATACATAATGCCACGTACACAAGATCGGAATGTCCAATAACAAATGTTCAAAGTGAGCTTGTTGTCAGAAGTTCCGACCGTGTGTAGGCTCTATTGGACATTTGCAGTCGGAATTTACGACAACAGATATTTAAGAGCTGGATCTCAAATTTTCCGACAACAAAATCTGTTGTCGTAAATTCCGAGCGTGTGTAGAAAATTCCGACGCACAAAAGTCCACGCATGCCCGGGAATCAAGCAGAAGAGCCGCACTGGCTATTGAACTTCATTTTTCTCTGCTCGTCGTATGTGTTGAACCTCACCACGTTCTTGCCGATCGGAATTTGATCGATACATAAAAATCAATTGCAGACAGGAATCAGCATCATGAATGTCCATTACAGACATGGGTCAGCATCACATATGCCCAACGCGTTTTGTGTAGGAACACTCAGGGGCGGATGCTCAAATACATCTATAAGGTATAAAGAAGTAGTAACATTAGTCTTGTTATAATTAATAATATGAAAGTGGTTCATATAGACAATGGCGCATGCACCGTAGACAATGGCGCATGTGCACTGTAGAAACCTTTAGAAACGATGATAGTGTCCTTTCTAAAGGAGATTGTGCCGTGACTGGCAGCTCCCGCGCGCATGCACGGGAGTGACGTCATCGCGGCTCCAGCCAATCACAACGCCGGAGCCGCAAAGCCCAGAGGGAAGAGGGTGAAAGATGGACGCTTCGTGGAGGCGAGGAAATTGGGGACATTGCAGGCTTCGGTTTCAGGTAAGTGACACACTTAAGGTAAATGATGCATAGTAGCCCATTATGCTTTACCTTTGCAGAGAAACAAAGAGGAAGTAAAACCCATTAGGGTTTACTTCCTCTTTAAGGAAAGGCAGATTAGCCCATCCCAAATACTCATAAGGGGTCCAATGTGGTAAAATACTGCGACCATGCAACCAAGGTCCCAGAAATGGTCTTTCCCGGGAGCTGAGGTAGTTGAAACTGTGTGCAGCATGACCTCTTCATCTCTCATGGCTTTAACATACTCGCCATAACCGAAACCTGGCTTCAAAATTTGGACTTCTGCTGCCCTGTTATCTCTCGCCTTGACTATTGCAATCCCCTATTCAGTCTATCATGAATGCTGCTGCCAGACTTATCCACCTTACCAACCGCTCAGTGTCTGCCAACCCTCTCCTCCAATCCCTACACTGGCTCCCAATCACCCAGCAAATTAATTTAAAAATACTAACCACAACATACAAAGCCATTCACAAGCTACATCACCAATCTTGTCTCCAATTATCACCCAAATCGTCCTTTCTGCTCTTCTCAAGACCTCCTGCTATCAAGCTCTCTCGTCTCCTCCTCCTCCAATGCTCATCTCCAGGATTTCTCCAGCGCCTCTCCCATCCTCTGGAACTCGCTACCTCCACTGGTCCGGCTAGCCCCTACTCTTGCTACCTTCAATCGATCCCTGAAAACTCATCTCTTCAGGGAAGCCTATCACGTCTCCAACTAATCTCCTACCACTTCCATCAGAAAATTCCCCACAGTTACAACCTTTTGTACCACCCGCCCGACCCTATTAGATTGTAAGCTCTTCTGAGCAGGGCCCTCTTAATCCTCTTGTATTTTATTGTATTGTAACTGTATTGTCTCCTTTTTGTATTGTAAAGTGCTGCGTAAACCGTTGGCGCTATAGAAATCCTGTAAAATAATAATAATAATAATAATAATAATAATATGGGCCCGCACACATGCGCGCCAGCTTATACCAGCGTCACGCTAGCATGGTGTAGCCTGGGAGGGGCTCCAGCAGAGGTGGTGATCACGCCCATATTCCCTGCCAAGACGGCTAAGCTAGAAGTCATGTGCTCTGCCTGTTGGCACCAGAGATGTCACTACCCTATGCAACACCCCGCCCCTGATGGGCGGAAAGGGGGGGAGGAGGGGATACATAGAGCCCATCTCAGCTCCCAGCTACAGACTACAAAAGGACCCGGGATCGTAGAGGCCACAGGATACCCCCAATAACTTGGCGCAATGGTGCTGCAAACGCTCCTGTACACTGATCGCATCAAGGACTGGGACTACACCAGGTCCCATAAATTTGGAGGACAAGCCAGGCAAACCAAATCCGCATCTGGTACCAATCTTCTGAACTCCGGAATCTGTTAACGTGATAAAGCGTCTGCAATTAAATTATCAATACTATGTAAGTATTTAGCTTTCAACCAGATATTGAGCTTTAACCATTTGAAAACAATCTGACGTAAAAGAGCAATAACCAGTAAGGATGTTTAGAAGCCTCACTGGGGAGGCTGCTTTTGAGAAAAGGCTCCCTCGGAGCAGTAGAAAAAGTTGCAGACGATCCTCTTGAAACGGCGCAAAGCCGGGTGCGAACCCACACAATAATTGCATTTGTGTTTCTATCACTAAAATGGAAACAAATCTTGCACCTATAATTATGAGGAGTTAGTTGTGGCTTAGGAAATTGTTTCTGCGGTAGTAACAGATACATCCTTAAACTAACGCCCCATTTCATGGACTTATGAACTGATAACTTCTGGCAAAATGATTCATCGTATGCAAACAAAGAGAGGCCAGGAAAGTTTTTGTAGGCGTCTAGTAAAATGCTAGTATAATGCTTTTCCCCTAACACACTTGCATAAATGCAAAAGGCCTGTAGCCAATTATTAAATGAACGAGGAGGTGTTTTGCAAATGTCGTCTTCAAATCTATCACCCTCTCTCTTATCTGTTCTGAGCCAGGAATCATCGATTTATAACTCAAAATCACAGGAGACTCTGCAATCGAAGTTACCGTAGCAACCAAAGTCACAGGAAAACCCCCAGAATGAGGAGCCAGCCATACCGGAGCAACGCTGGTATCCAAATGGGTTTGTTGTTCCACAATAGCAACAGAAGACATTTTAGACATTAAAGCAGTAAAGGAAGAAGAAAAATGTTCTAAACTGTGACAATTCCTCAGACTCCCCTTTGGTAGCCATAGCAACTGGGGTGGATGCATTAATAGTCTCTGTTGGTAACGAGAGTAATGCCATCTAATCCACTTCATGTACAGCATCTGAAAGCACAGTAAACTCAGAAAAATTCAGTACAATCTCTGTTACTGACACATTTTGTTTCACAGAAGAAAAACCTACATCATTTTGGACATGTACAGATTTTTTGCTGTTATTTAAACTGATCCTTTTCTTTTCACATTTTTCCCAAATCACCCGACTGACTGGGTATTCGAACCTGTGAGGTCTCTTAAGATTTCTCTCATTCTTTCTTTCAGGCCTATCTGCGTCATCGCCCTGTACTTCAAATGGAGCTGTGGGCGGAGTCATGGATTAGCAGGTGGGCCCGATCTGAGGAAGAAAGGAAAAACTGTGAGTTTGACCCGGAACTTGTAGTAGCAGCAAAGGAGGGGTAAAGAAAGGAAGATGTCCCAGGTACAAGTAACAATCTACCATCCCCATAGCCATCTGCACCGATCCCGGGACAATCAGCAAGAGGAAGCTGAGATCCAGACGATGAAGCCGACTCATCCAGGGATAGACAGTGTTGCACCCAGGCATCCCCATCACTGGAGGCGGCCCGATCCATCAGTTTTTGCAGTAAGGAATCCAAAACGACGGATGTGGACAAATTAACTTTTGTTTCTTCTTACTGACTGCCCTTTCACCCTCTTCTTTAAATAGGTGCTTGTGCCAGAGGTCCTTAGAAAGATTAGATTGATAGATAGAAAGATAGATAGATAGATAGATAGATAGATAGATAGATAGATAGATAGATAGATAGATAGATAGATAGATAGATAGATAGATAGATAGATAGATAGATAGATACAGTAGATAGATAGATAGATAGATAGATAGATAGATAGATAGATAGATAGATAGATAGATAGATAGATAGATAGATACCGTATATACCCCAAGGAACACTTTAGTCCCACCTGCTGGCTATTACATTACTACAGGATATAGTATATACTATTTTGAGGCTTCAACAATTCTTGATTACTTAGCAAGCTCACCTTGCTGTATTCTTTTCATGTTTCATTTTTTTTTATATATTTACATGAGCCTTACCTTGCAGTAACAGATCTTTGCATATTGATCTACTATTATTTTCAACAATTAACAATATTTCAGTAGGGGTAGATATGATGGTTGTAAAAAAGGTGTTCTCCCTGACTTTATCCAGCAAATAAATAAGAACCCAAAAAATAAATAAAAAATAACCTTTAACCTACTTGTGTGGTTGAACATAAAATGCTTATATATGAGTATGCAGATATAATTTAGAGCTATTGTGATTAATAAAAACTATAAAAAAAAAGAACCACTGTCCTAGTTTGTGTTTATGTTATTGTTTCACCACTGATATGCAAAACTATTCTTTGCTCTTGTGTTAAAAGGGAAAAAAAAAATAACTGGAGGCAGAGACTTCATATTATGTGCTGTAGAATTCTATTAAGTGCAGAAAAATAGAACCCAATAGATAGTCTTACTAGATAATAACATGTTTAGTAAACCTCTGGGGTTGTACTGATTACATGAAAGTAGCAGTGGGCAAAATCACAGTAGTTCATACATTTCTCTATTTCTTTCCACGTATTACTTTTAAAACTAACTCACAGATGTTTGAATGTGCTACATAATTTAAGCTATATTTGTCTTGGAAAAAAAACACATAAAAAGGTGACAAATAGATAATAATAGTAGCAAAACTTGACACATCTGTAAATTTTTAAATCTGCAACAATGATGGTTCTACGTGAGGAAAGGATCTTTAGTTGTGCTGATCCCAAAGTGGGATCATTGTATTTCAGTTTATCACTGAATTATAAATGAAAGCTTTAAAAGATATTTTCACCTTTTGGATTATGTTACATGTTCCACCCATTTTTAGGGTGGACCGTGTAACATGTTCCAGCAGCTGTAGCCTCTCCCCAGTGACAGTGGGTGGGCATCTTCCCTGCATGCCCCCTGTCACTGTTTAAAAATAATGTGGCTGTGTGGGGCACTGCCTGCCCAGGCCACATCATTCATTCACAGTCCTCTGTG
This sequence comes from Lithobates sylvaticus, assembly GCA_028564925.1. Taxonomy (NCBI): domain Eukaryota; kingdom Metazoa; phylum Chordata; class Amphibia; order Anura; family Ranidae; genus Lithobates; species Lithobates sylvaticus. Next base: position 254,235,613 of record CM053030.1, read on the forward strand.
AAAGGGAAACTACAAGTCCTGACATCCTTTTCGGCTGTCGGCTTGTAGTTTCAATGAATTACCATGGTGCTGTTGAGCGCACTGGTAGTTCATTGTCTTTTCCTGCCAGTGTGTATCTGCTTGCCTGTACAAGGTACGAGCAGGCAGATTTACTGAGAAGTCTGCAGGAGTCCTGCATGACAACCTGCTGATCATGGGCGCAATGCTTTCCAGGCTCCAAATGGACATTTTTTTTTACCTGCAAAAAGATGTGGATTTATATTAATTTTTTTAAAAGGTGAACTTATCCTTAAATGAAAATAGCAAATATGTAGTGGGCAGTTTAGGTCATTCTGCAATTGAAAACATCTCAATATCACAAAAACAAAACTCATTTGTACACAAGGTATGCAGTATATGTAGAATGTAATGTCATAGAGATATAGTATGCATATGTTTATATCCTTCCAACATGTATCGTGTAGCCAAATTTCACCATTTCAAGGAGGCATATGCGGGTAATAACAAACCTAATGAGAAATAAAAAATTCACGTAAGCATACATTCATGCGTATAAACATTAAATGTGAGATATACGGTATATATATATATATATATATATATATATATATATATGTCATGGGAATTTATAGATAGGCAACTCCTATCCTCATATTGATTAGTGGTTCCAAATTAATAATAACTACTGCAGTAGGGAACAGACACAAAAGATACGCTCAGCATCTTTCCAAATAGCCATTCTCCTTTATTATGACGCAATTCAGGGGTTTTATACACATGACTACGTAGGTATCACATTAATATTACAATTGTTCATTTATGGTAACAAGGGGCGTATCATAGGCAGGCTAATTCTAATCAGGACTCGAAAGAATGTAAACATGTACTGAAAACATTATTAGTGCCGTGTGCACAGTGAGGGCAGTGTGCAATACATACAAAATGGAATACAATTATATACAGAACTTACAAATTTCCATTACAGTCTCCCCTCTTTTGATCAATATTTTGATCACTAACCATACCTGCTATCACCTTTAACCTGGAACCTCCACACGCTTAGGGGGAGGTAGTCCTGGCCAAAGAGGCAAAAACTCCATTGTGGAGAAAATAATAGCTGAGCAGCTTTTTTCATTACAAAATGACTTTTCATTGTGAAAAACAAATGATTGATAAGACATATTTACAGAGTAATGGCTGTACACTCCTGTGGCCAGAATGGCCTTCTAGCTTAATGTTGGTATCCTGACTTATCAGCACATGTAAACACAGACAATTCTACATAAAATGGAAGAGGTACAAAAGACAAATATGACTTCAACATGGCTAAACTACTTTTCAAATATATATCCCTTACAATTAAAGTAATTGAATCAAAAAGTACCCTAGACTGTGATTGCAAAAGGGAAACAAATCAAACTCAGAGATTTCTTTAATTTAGTCAATTTTGCAGTGTCTGGTGTGGATCCAGGTGACTTTTCCTTCAAGTTTTGCAAAACTGTACATGAAATAGATTCTGTATTGAGTCTCCAAATATTTCCTTATATATAAATGTCTCTTAACAATCCACAAGTCACCTGGCTTTAGTTTTAGATCCTTCCAAACTTTTAGAATCTGGAATTGGGGTGAAAACACATAAATTAGTTTGTCAAAAACCTTAAAAGATCAGCAACATTCTCTGTGAGATCTGAATGGAGGACTTCAGCTGCTGAGACAAAATATAAGCAAGTGAATAACACACTCCCAAACCAAATCCCATAGGGAGAAAGTCCATCATCCCCTTATAAGAAAACACTCAGACAAAAGTTTCTTACTCTACTTTGTCCGCTACATTGTAGACAGTAGGGAGTGTAAAAATAAAACCTCAAAACTTCTAGTAAGGACTCTCCTATAAAAATTTTTTCCTCCGTTACTCTCTGTACTTACAAACTACTTCTGATAACACTTTTTACTGTGGCCTTTGCAGTAGCATTGGCCACTGGACATCCAGAAAACATGTCCATACAGACAAAATGCATACTCATAAGATCCTGACTTGGGCATCTGGATATATCTTTTTGTAATCTCTGGAAGGGATGTTCAGCTTTTGGTAACACCTTTGGTAACAGGTAAAACAAGAAGTGGTATGTTATAAAAACAACTGTGGTGAACCCTAGCTCTATCCCACGCTCATTTACTAAGGCAGCCATAACTGCTCGTGACTGATGACACGGTCCATGTGTCAAGCTGGAGGGAAAAGAGAGGCTGGCAGACATAAATGATTACCTTTTCCAATGTCCTGTTTCATAAGAAGTTGCCCACTGTGGACCACTTGTTCTTCTCGTTCTGGGGTCCTTAAAGTTGAATTATTAATCCCAGCTATACTGGGCCAGAACTAGGGTGGAATCTGTGAGTTGCAAGTGTCCGGGGCTGTAAATACAGCATCCTTAGTCGGTCTGCTTTCATGTGTGAGTTTTAATGTTAGTATGGCTACCTCAGCAAGAACCGGGAAGGCTGAAAACAGCCGATCAAATTAACTTAGCATGCTTGATTGGTTTACCTGCCGAAGTAAAAACAAACTTCTGGCCCTTCAAATGGAACCAAAAGCTCTCTAATTCTCTACTATCTATATAAAAATATATACTCTTTTTATAGCTCACAGGCTTTGCTAAAACATGGAGCTCTACTTCTTGAGCTGGGGAAAAAGGATCCAATGACTCTAAATACAGTGTATCCTTCTGGGTGATAAACTGCATACTCAGTATAAAACCGGGAATAACTCTACAAAAAAAAAAATATCTGGTTCTTCAGGGAGTGTGTCCTGCACTGGGCTCACAGCAGCTGATTCCTATGACATGTGGTCTCCCCCATCTACAGCCTCCTCCAATAGGGGCAAAAAGGTGGCTGGATTGAAATGTACACATTTTTCATTGTTAGATTTGTACATAAACAAACTCATATTTTAAACCTTTCATTAGACAAACATTTAGTTAGCTGTATATTTGCTGCGCAAAATGTCGGACCATTAAAAATTAAATATTTGACCAAAATAATGTCTAACTTTGTCTAATAGCACCTTTGCATAAAAGTACAGCTCTGATATATCGGGGTGAACCCTTCATTACTGGGTCCAGCTTGCATAACTATATTACAATGGCTTGTTTTCTATCATGCTGTTTGTGTAAGAACTCCAGTTTCATGTTTCAAAAAGACAACTTTTTCCTGGCAATATTATAATAAATGATAACAATACCCTGCGGTCATGGAGAGATGTCCATAAATCCAAAATATTCTTCTGCTTATACCCACAGCACTTACAAGGAAAAAGGGCACATCATTTCACAATCCACACATTCTGCTTTGGATTCAAAAATAAAAAAATAAATAAAAACAAACAGGAAGCGCTCAGCCACATCAAAAACTATAAAACAACAGGCTGCAGGTGGGATCTATCCTAACAGGATGTGTGGACTTGATGCGATGGGTCTGTCATATTTACATTTTATTTATTATTACTCTCACATCATGGACCGCAAATCAATTTATTATAAGACTTTTAGATTTCATTTTTGTAGAAAAACGTATGTATCCCATACATCTTGGCTTTGTTAAACATTATGGCAGCTGTATTCCAATTAACAACCTCATCTTTATCTTTTTTCTTTCCACTCAATAAATGTAAAATTACCAAATTGTTATCTTAAACTAAACTAATACCATTTTTATAAATTCCCCATTAACCTGGATTTCATTTCCAATCAAAGGTTGTCTAAACCAGTTTTAATATATCTATATTATTAATAGAATTGTTAAACTCCAATTAGAAATTAATACTCAAATGATAATTTCAATATCACACCCTAATATATATATCCACAGATAACGTTCCTTAAAGGGGGACATATTACTTCATTTTACTTAATTCTCTTTTTTAAATGCACTGTTTCCACTATCAAAGGATATTCAATTTGTGTAATACACGGTTAAATGTAAACTTCATTTTACCATGTTTGGAAAACAGATTCAAAAATAATTGTGATCACATTGTTTATCATTAGATTCGTTAACCCGGCACATAAAGTTATAAATGTTTTGTCTAAAAAACTGAAATTGGCATGGTGTCCTTCCAGCTTATCACCAACCTCTCATCCCAGCTACATCCTTTCAGGAGAGCACAAAGGAGGGGGTCACATCTGCGTACATGACACACACAAGCGATAGAACTAAAGGTTCCAGCATTCACACACATACACAAATATCTCTCTAAAATCGCTTACATTTTTCCCATTTGTACACAACACATGCATATCATTCTCTCACTTTCTTTTAACTCTTTTAAATACTTCCTTGCTAAATTTCTGCTTTCCTTATTTTGTTCTGATATCCTTTGCATCCAATGTATTGTAATACCATACTTCACATACTGTACCTTCTATGATCAGACGGGCAGCCATAGTGCTAATCCCATCTTTCCTCTCTGACAACATATAAAATATTCTGTTTTAACTCTCATGTCTCTGTTTCTTGACTTTACTAGTTGTAGTGCCTGACCCCAAATTCATCCCACAACTTAACATGAAAATGTCCCTTTCTGTCTAGTGTTAATTGTCACCCTTCATCCATCCTGCTCACATAGATAGCTGTTTCTCCAGCTGTGTACTCTGCATGATTCTTAGTCCCTGCGGACTTCGGTGGTAACCCAGTTACCCATTGTGGATCCATGTCCACGTTAACCATTAATCTAGGGGCTCAGTATAGGCGGAACCGCACCTTCGGTTCATATATAGCGCTCCTCTTGCGCTGGGCATTTTTGAGGGTCTCTTACCCTTCATTCTCTTACTTAATTTAATGCCCATAATGACTGGCCAGTCTTCTCTACGTGTGCCTATACCCTCTTGCCTCTAAACTACTTTTTCTAGCAGATGTACTACATATACCTTTGAACAGCACCATTCTTCTCTTTCTTATCTATAACACTCCGATGGACAGTAGACAGTGATAACATAACATATAACCACTAATCAATACAGTTCGATTAAGGGGAGTAAGATAGGTACCCTTTGTCCCGAAAATGCCTTACCGATCAAGGAAGTCTGATAACTCAAATGTAAGCAAAAGGCTTACCTCAGCCAGCTGATTATCAGAAATTCCCGGATCGTCTCAAGCTCCTCGTTTCGGATACTCAGGGTCACCTTTTAACCCCTCCTGGCTGGCTCGCCACCTGTGATGGGAATTTATAGATAGGCAACTCCTATCCTCATATTGATTAGTGGTTCCAAATTAATAATAACTACTGCAGTAGGGAACAGACACAAAAGATACGCTCAGCATCTTTCCAAATAGCCGTTCTCCTTTATTATGACGCAATTCAGGGGTTTTATACACATGACTACGTAGGTATCACATTAATATTACAATTGTTCATTTATGGTAACAAGGGGCGTATCATAGGCAGGCTAATTCTAATCAGGACTCGAAAGAATGTAAACATGTACTGAAAACATTATTAGTGCCGTGTGCACAGTGAGGGCAGTGTGCAATACATACAAAATGGAATACAATTATATACAGAACTTACAAATTTCCATTACATAAGTATATATATATACAGTGGTGTGAAAAAGTGTTTGCCCCCTTCCTCATTTCCTGTTCCTTTGCATGTTTGTCACACTTAAGTGTTTCGGAACATCAAACCAATTTAAACAATAGTCAAGGACAACACAAGTAAACACAAAATGCAATTTGTAAATGAAGGTGTTTATTATTAAAGGTGAAAAAAAATCCAAACCATCATGGCCCTGTGTGAAAAAGTGATTGCCCCCCTTGTTAAAACATACTATAACTGGTTGTCCACACCTGAGTTCAATTTCTCTAGCCACACCCAGGCCTGATTATTGCCACACCTGTTCACAATCAAGGCATCACTTAAATAGGAGCTGCTTGACACAGTAAGGTCCACCAGAAGATCCTTAAAAGCTACACATCATGCCGAGACCCAAAGAAATTCAGGAACAATTGAGAAAGAAAGTAATTGAGATCTATCAGTCTGGAAAGGGTTATAAAGCCATTTCCAAAGCTTTGGGAATCCAGCGAACCACAGTGAGAGCCATTATCCACAAATGGCGAAGACGTGGAACAGTGGTGAACCTTCCCAGGAGTGGCCGGCCGCCCAAAATTACATCAAGAGCGCAGCGACGACTCATCCAAGAGGTCACAAAAGACCCCACAACAACGTCCAAGGAACTGCAGGCCTCACTTGCCTCAGTTAAGGTCAGCGTTCATGCCTCCACCATCAGGAAAAGACTGGGCAAAAATGGCCTGCATGGCAGAGTTCCAAGGAGAAAACCACTGCTGAGCAAAAAGAACATCAAAGCTCGTCTCAATTTCTCCACAACACATCTTGATGATCCCCAAGACTTTTGGGACAACATTCTGTGGACCGATGAGACAAAAGTGGAACTCTTTGGAAGGTGTGTGTCCAAGTATATCTGGCGTAGAAGGAACACTGCATTTCAGAAAAAGAACATTATACCAACAGTAAAATATGGTGGTGGTAGTGTGATGGTCTGGGGCTGTTTTGCTGCTTCAGGACCTGGAAGACTTGCCGTGATAAAAGGAACTATGAATTCTGCTGTCTACCAAGAGATCCTGAAGGAGAATGTCTGACCATCTGTTCGTGTACTCAAGCTGAAACGAACTTGGGTTCTGCAGCAGGACAATGATCCTAAACACACCAGCAAGTCCACCACCGAATGGCTGAAGAAAAACAAAATGAAGACTTTGGAGTGGCCTAGCCAAAGTCCTGACCTGAATCCTATTGAGATGTTGTGGTATGACCTTAAAAAGGCCGTTCATGCTCGAAAACCCTCTAATGTAACTGAATTAGGACAATTCTGCAAAGATGAGTGGGCCAAAATTCCTCCAGGACACTGTAAAAGCCTCATTGCACGTTATCGCAAACGCTTGGTTGCAGTTGTTGCTGCTAAGGGTGGCCCAACCAGTTATTAGGTTTAGGGGGCAATCACTTTTTCACACAGGGCCATGATGGTTTGGATTTTTTTTTCACCTTTAATAATAAACACCTTCATTTACAAATTGCATTTTGTGTTTACTTGTGTTGTCCTTGACTATTGTTTAAATTGGTTTGATGTTCCGAAACACTTAAGTGTGACAAACATGCAAAGGAACAGGAAATGAGGAAGGGGGCAAACACTTTTTCACACCACTGTATATATATATATATATATATATATATATTTTTTTTACATACACACACATATTGCAGCAGTGGCGGCTGGTGAAGTTTTAGGATGGGGGGGGGGCGCCAGACCCCGCCCTTCCTCTTTGACCCCTCCCACTTGGTGAAAATGGGCGTGGTTTGATCGAAATAGTGGGCGTGGCTCTAAGGTGGTGTGGTTAGCATCTGAGATGAAAGAGGGATGGAGGGAGAGGGAGAGAGGAATGAAGGGACAGCAGGCCCAGATCCTACACAACAATAGAAATGTGTATTCTAGAAAGTTTAATAAATCAGCAGATAAAGATACTCCAAACACCTGGTGTTAGCGCTTCAATCATCCCGGCACCATGGTTGTTATGGTGTCAGGATGATTGAAGCTAATTATTTCTATTATTACATTGTAATATAAAATTAAATCATTCAACTCACCATAATGCAGAATCAGTGGGAGCCCTGAGCGTGTCACTAGCCACGTCGCCTACAACCAGATGCCATCAGGTGTCCCACTCCCCAGCAGAGTCCCTCCTTACATGCAGCCTGTGTCAAATCAAATGCATCCTCTGTCAAATCAAATGCAGCCTCTGTCAAATCAAATGCAGCCTCTGTCCCACCAAATGCAACATCCTCTGTTCCACCAAATGCAGCCTCTGTCCCACTAAATGCAGCAGCCTCTGTCCCCCCACCCCAAATGCAGCATGCCTGTGTCCCATTAAATGCAGCCTGTGCCCCCCCCCCCAAATGCAGCCTGCCTGTGTCCCATTAAATGCAGCCTGTGTCTCCCCCCAAATGCAACCTGCCTGTGTCCCCCCCAAATGCAACCTGCCTGTGTCCCCCCCCCCCCAAATGCAACCTGCCTGCAGTGGCGTCACTAGGGTTGGTGTCACCTGGTGCAGAAAACATTGGTGTCACCTCCCCTCCACCAACTATAGTCCCCCCTCAGTACAGACCCCCCTCCCACAGTATAGCTCCCCCTCCCACAGTATTGATCCCCCTCACTAAGAACAGACCCCCCTCCGTCAGTATAGACCCCCCTCCCTCAGTACAGACCACCCTCCCTCAGTATAGACCACCCCACTAAGTACAGACCCCCCTCCCATCAGTGTAGAATCCCCCCTCTTAGTGCAGACACCCCTCCTTTAGTGCAGAAACCCATCAGTATAGAATCCCCCCTTAGTGCAGACCCCCACAGTATAGACACCCCCCTTAGTGCAGACCCTCTCATCAGTATAGACACCCCCTTAATGCAAACCCCCACAGTATAGAATCCCCCCTTAGTGCAGACCCCCATTAGTATAGAATCCCCCTTTAGTGCAGACCCCCATCAGTATAGACACCCCCATCAGTATAGACACCCCCTTAGTGCAAACCCCAGCAGTATAGAATCCCCCCTTAGTGCAGACCCCCATCAGTATAGAATCCCCCTTAGTGCAGACCCCCACAGTATAGACACCCCCCTTAGTGCAGACCCCACATCAGTATAGACACCCCCTTAGTGCAAACCCCCGCAGTATAGAATCCCCCCTTAGTGCAGACCCCCATCAGTATAGAATCCCCCCTTAGTGCAGACCCCCATCAGTATAGAATCCCCTCTTAGTGCAGACTCCCACAGTATAGACACCCCCTTAGTGCAGACCCCCACAGTATAGACACCCCCTTAGTGCAGACCCCCCCATCAGTATATTCACCCCCTTAATGCAAACCCCTGCAGTATAGAATTCCCCTTAGTGCAGACCCCCATCAGTATAGAATCCCCCTTAGTGCAGACCCCCATCAGTATAGACACCCCCTTAGTGCACACCCCCACAGTATAGACACCCCCTTAGTGCAGACCCCCATCAGTAAAGACACCCCCTTAGTGCAAACACCTGCAGTATAGAACCCCCCCTTAGTGCAGACCCCCCATCAGTATCTAATCCCCCTTAGTGCCTGTGTCCCCCCAAATGCAAACTCTGTACTTACCTTGCTGTTGTCCTCCTTCCACTGGCAGCGCTGATGTCTGAGGTCAGATGTCAATCAAATCTGAAGCGCCGAAATAGCTTCCGCCCGGTGCCTGTAGTATATGTTAATATGGTCGGGCGGATGCTACTCGGCGCTTCAGAAAACACTGCAAGGCGGGCTACACGCCCGCAAATGTAACGCCACGTCTGCAATCTCGTGATTGCATACACGTGGCACCTCCTATAAGGGCAATGTGTCCGGCGTTGGACTGTGTCCGGCGTCCGAACACAGTGCACTTAAGGAACTTTTTTTTGTATTTTTTTTTTAAAGGGGCAGTAATAAAAAAATAAAATAATTTTTGGACATTTTTTTATTTATTTTTTTGTGGCTGCCTGGAGGGGGGGGGGGGGGGGGGGGCGGCGCCCAGGCGCCCCCTATGGACGGGCCTTTGAACAGATAAAGGTTCCTGCAGTACTTTGATGCAACTTTGAGTGCTAGAGAGTGTAACATTTAAAAAACCAAAGTTGCATTAAAGTCACACTCACACACATGAACAGAACTGTCATACTTTTATATTAGTCCCCCAAAAAAACCTGCAAAATGAATAAAAGACACATTAAAAAAATGCAACATTTGCATTTTTGGTGTGGGTCCATTGAAGTCTATTATTGTACACGCAAAACACATCTGCTGTGGGAAAAAAAATGTCCCTGACCCTTTCCAAAAATTAACCAGCTTAAAACACACAGATGTGAACTAGATCTAAAGGCTTTACATAAATAAATAGAAAACTGACCATTGTAGGTACGCTAAATAGACTCAACCCTAACTGTCACTTTTGCTGCACAGCTGGGTCTATTAACCACTTCAATACCAGACACTTAGACACCTTAGACACCAAGCCAATTTTCAGCTTTCAGCGCTGTCGCAATTTGAATGACAATTGCGCGGTCATGCTACACTGTACCTTTGGACACACTGCAGTAGAGATGATAGATGATTCAGTGCCCGGCGGATTATGTAGCCACCAATTGAGGTAAGTAACAGGAGATATGGGGTAGCATTATTTTAACCCAGTGACTTATTAGAGGGGGCTCAAAAGTAGTAGAAGTAGGACAGAGCACATTCCCAAAAATTTGACTTAAGAGAAAAAAAAACTAAGCAAAAAATAAACACCTTCTAAGCAAACAGAATTGCTTTATTTCGGATCACTATAATTTTTTTTTTCCAAGAATTGATTGAAGCTTCAGAAATTGTTCTGACACATTTATGTGTCTCAGTCATAAAGGGTAGGCTCTAAAAAGCTCCATATGAGTGGTACAATTCATAAACATCAGAAAAGACATAAAAGGCCATAAATTAGCAACTATCTATTGTAAGACCAACTGTTGTGGAGCAATACAAGTGATGATCATATATAGGAAAAGAAAACAAACACAACAACGGTTCCATTGCAAAAACAATAATAATATTATAAAGGGAAAAAAATAAATACCCATGACCATACACAAATTAATGCATGCAATAGTCATATGGATAGCCCAGTGGTGTAGTGGTTAGCACTTTCACCCAGCAGCCTTCAAATCCTGACCACGACACCATCTGCCTTGAGTTTGCAAGTTCTCCCTGTGCCTGCGTGGGTTTACTACGAGTACTCTGGTTTCCTCCCACACTCTAAAGACATGCCGATAAGCATGTCAAACCCCATCCAAATTGGCCCCAGCATGTATGAATGAGTGTCAGGGACCCCAGGCTGCAAGCTCCCCGAAGGCAGGGACCAATGTGAACGCACAATGCACATGCAAATTGATGACACCTAATAAGCACCTGAAACACATAAATATGTCTAATGTAAAAGACTATCAATATAAAAATATCAAAAAATGTAATCAGAGGAGAGATTATATATAACACACGTATATAAACAACATATGAAAAAAAAATTCTCTTTTTCTTTCCCTTCTATACTAAAAAATGAATCTACAATAAAATATACGCAGGGTGGGCGAATTTAAATAAGGGTATTTATCTCAAGTGCTTCACTTAAATCATGGGGCGAAGGCAACCCCCATCATAAAAATCCAAAAATGTTCTCTCCGGAAAAGGAGAGAAAATCTCTCATTGGCCATGAGTGTGCCCACGTGTCCTGGGCGTGACTTTTTGATGGTGTTGCCATCAGAATAGCCTCAATGGCAAAACCGAGGCATTTAATATCCTTTTTATGTTTTTTAAAAGATGACGTGGGACGCAATGTTTATCACACCCTTTGTGTATAAGCCTCCGGTGTTCACCAATTCTTGTTCTTAAAGTACTCATAGTCCATCCGACAAATAACATCTTGCACGGACAACGTAGAACATAAAGTTTTTACCATTGTTGGTCATAATATTTGTACTATCGTGCATTATGAACTGGCAAGTCAGGCAACATAACTTATGACATTGAAAGATGCCTATCCTATGGTCAAAGTACGATCTTATATCAAACAAAGATTTATTGTTCAGGGTTAGCATTTTACTGGGAGCTAAAATTTTCTTTACTGTGCGATTTTTTTCTAAAAGTAATCTGCGGAAAGGAGGGGCAAGGCGCTGATCTAATAATAAAATGTTATAATGCTTACGAATGACATTAGAGATAGACGTGTACTTGTTGTTATATATGGTTACAATCCTGGCCGTGTCCTCAGATTGCTTCACCTTGTCAGCTGTAATTTTAAGGGGAAAGTCCATTTGAGAGATAAACGCTTCCTCAATCAAGATTACCCTGAGTAGTATATTCCTCTACTTTGGTGCAATTCCTTCTGAGTCTCCTAAATTGACATTTTGGAATGTTATTCTTCCATTTAGAGTGATGACAACTATCTTAGTGGAGGTAGGAATTCCCACTTGTAAGTTTTGTATGTTTTTTTGTAAAAATCAACTGTTGATAATGATATAGGACCAAGCCCCAAAAGACCAGTTCATGAGGGGCCATCACATATTTGAATGACAGTCCAAATGCATTGTTGTTACAGTGGTGAACAGGTCCGAACCGCCACTCCAGATGAGCATGATATCGTCAATGTACCTCCCGTAGAGTACAATGTGCTCAGCATACAGATTGTCCATCCAAATATGCCCCTCCTCCCAGTGGCCCATGGTAAGATTGGCATACACTGGGTCAAAATTGGCCCCCATGGCCGTGCCCATGAGTTGTAAGAAAAATGTATCCAGAAACGTAAAATTATTTTGTGTCAAACAGAATTGGATACCGTCTAACAAGAATTGTGATTGTTTGGAATTAGTATCTCCATGTTTATTGAAAAAATATTGTACAGCTGCTAGACCTATCTCATGAGGTATCGAGGTGTAAAGGCATTTTAACGTTTAATGAGGCCCATATTTACGTATCTTCCCATGTGTATTGCTTAAGAATCTCTATGATGTGGCTAAAATCCCTAATATATGAAGCAAGTTGGCACACCTTGGACTGCAGAAAAAAAAAAAATCAATGTACATAGAAAGGCCAGTGCTAAAACTATTGGTGATAGCTATTATGGGTCTTCCAGGGGATTGGTAGTCACCCTTTGGATTTTAGGAAGGTGATAGAAATGTGGGGTGCTGCAGACAGGTTTAAGCAAAAACCGTCTTTCGATAAAATTCAGCACCCCTTCCTTCCAGGCTCATCAACCAGAGCTTTTAGTTCAATTAGATATCCTATCAAAGGGTCCGAAGAGAGTTTTAAATATGTATTAGTATCTGCTAGAAGCTGATGGGCTTCCTTAACCACTAGCCTACCGCCCACTGTCATGACGGCAGGACGGTAAGCCTCTTGTTCTGGGCGGACGTCATATGACATGAGCTAATTTAAACAGGTATCAGGGACCTTGTCCGCCGCGCGCCCTAGTGCGCAGGCGCACAGGTCTGGCGCTGCGGCGCATAGTAAGAGATAGAGGGATGCTGTGGCGGCGCACGCACGCTCGCGGCCCAGCTGAGCGGCGCGCGCGCATGCGCACTAGCGCACACCCCATGTGACCTCCAGCCGGCCTATAAAAGAGAGGCCTTTGCACCCAAACAGACGCTGGTTCATCTGTCAGCTGTTCCCTTGTCCTTGTACCTGTGCCTGCTTGATCTACCTGCCTACCAGTTGCCAACCCGGATTGTCTTTGACCTCTCTACCTTCTCCAACCTTGACCCTTGGCTTGTTTACCCGGATTACCGTCTGTCTCCTGTGTTTGACCCTCGGCCTGCATACCGGACTTCCACTCCTGTTTACCAGTACTTGACCCTCAGCCTGCCTCGACCTTCCTGCTTACGCCTGACCATTCTACCTGGACTTGCTCACCTGTGTTTGACCCTCTAACTCGTGCCCGATTAACCTTGTGTTTGATCCTCAGCCTGCTGCCTGCCTATCCATCAGTGTTGGAGCCTCAGCCAGTCTTCCAGCTTCTACCCTACTATACCTGGATCCACGCCTAGCCACCACTCAACAGGTGGCTTGTGCCTCTTGGTGCCAACCGTCCCCTGTACCACCTTCAGGGACAGTGGGCGCTGAGTCGCAAGGGCAACCGCTCTCGGCATCTTGGCCTCGGTGAGTACTTTAGTTCCTGATAGTACGAACCAGCCATGACAGAGGCCAACAGAGCGGGATCTCCTCTGGAGATGCTATGCCAACAGGTATCTGCCCTCATGGAAGCTGTACAAAAACTGCAAGAAGGCTATGTACAAGTGGACAGTCGCCTCCAACAGTTGGCAGCTGCTTCTCTTCCAGCAAGCCCAGCTCCTGGATCAGCCAGTGGAAGTTCTGCACCACAAGCCCAAGCTCCACCTGCCATGATGATGGCTGTACCCGAACCCAAGGTACCAGTACCTGAGCGATTTTCAGGCGATCTCAGGAAGTTCAGGTCCTTCAAAAACGCCTGCACCTTATACCTTGCCTTACAGCCCCGAACCTTCTCTTCAGAGATTGTAAAAGTAGGATTTATCATGTCACTGCTATCAGAGGAACCCCAGACCTGGGCCCACGGCCTCATGGAGCAGAGGAACCCCCTGTTAAACACCGTAGACTCCTTCTTTGAAGCAATGGGCCAACTTTATGATGATCCCCAGCGTTCTGCCACACCCGAAGCCACCCTACATACCCTCTCCCAGGGTAAAAGGCTAGTGGAGGACTACACGGCGGAATTCCACAAGTGGTCAGCCGACACTACCTGGAATGAGGCAGCCCTCCGTTATCAATATCGTCTGGGGCTGAACAAGACCCTGAAGGATGAATTAGCTCGTGTTGAGACCCCCACAACCCTGGAGGAGTTAATCCAACTGGCCACCAAACTGGACCGACGCTTGCGGGAACGGCGTTCCGAGCGCCTACAAAATCCCCGACCAGTGTGGGTACCCCCTAGGGCTCCGCCTGCATACCCTGCCTCCTCCTTTTCTCCAGGCACACCGGCCCGGAGGGGGAGCCCATGCAACTAGGCTTAGTTCGCCCCCGGCTTTCCCAGGAAGAAAGACAGCGCAGACGCAGATCTAATCTGTGCCTCTACTGCGGGGGTTCCGGACACTACCTACTGAACTGTCCCATCCGGCCCAGTAAGTTGCCACCTCAACCTACTATGAACTGTCAAACCATTAACCTTGTCCAGGCTTACGTGACTCTTTCTGTCTCCCTACAGCTGGCGGGAAAGAAGATTCGGCTACCGGCCGTAATTGATTCGGGTGCCTGCAGTTGTTTCCTGGACATCTCCATCGCCAACGAATGGCATATCCTTTGTTTAAATAAAGAAAGACCCTTACTGGTTCACTTGGCTGACGGGTCCCTTCCACACTCAGGACCAGTAGTCCAGGAGACTCCACCTATCCTCACCACTACAGACTCCGGTCACCAGGAACTGTTACGATTCGATCTGATTTCCTCCCCGATGTTTCCCATCATCCTTGGACTCCCCTGGTTACAGGCCCATGATCCCCAAATCCATTGGGACCGGAAGGAGGTCTCCTTCTCTTCTCCCTACTGCTACCAACATTGCATCTCCCCAGCTCCGAGCTGCCATCTGGCAGTCATCTCGGCACCAGAGAACCTCCAGCACATTCCGCCAGTCTACCAGGACTTCAAGGATGTGTTCGATAAAAAAGAGGCTGACCATCTTCCACCTCACCGGGCCTATGACTGCCCCATTGAACTACTCACTGGCTCCGAGATTCCTTTTATGCGCATATTTCCGTTATCTGAAACTGAATTAAAGGCGTTGAAAATCTACATCGACGAAAACCTTGAAAAGGGCTTCATTCGGCCCTCTACCTCTCCGGCCGGGGCTGGCATTTTTTTTGTGGGGAAGAAGGATGGGTCACTCCGACCCTGCATCGACTATAGGGAGCTTAATAAAATTACAGTAAAAAAACGGTACCCATTACCTCTAATTCCTGAGCTCCTCCAACGTTTCCGATCGGCTAAAGTTTTTTCCAAGCTTGACTTAAGGGGCTCCTATAATCTTGTCAGGATCAGCGCAGGTGATGAGTGGAAGACAGCCTTCAGGTCCAGGTTTGGCCATTATGAATATTTAGTGATGCCATTTGGCCTGTGCAATGCTCCAGCCACCTTTCAACATCTGGTGAATGGCATCTTTAGGGAGCACCTGGACGACTTCTTGGTCGTATACTTGGATGATATCCTCATTTTCTCAGCCACCCTGGATCTGCATCGGAAACACGTTAGGAGAGTACTTACCATCCTTAGAACCCATCAACTATACCTTAAGGCCGAGAAGTGTGAATTTGAGAAGACTACTGTACAGTTTTTGGGATTTATCATTTCTACCAAAGGCACTGCAATGGATCCCAAAAAGGTCAAGGCAGTAGTAGAATGGTCAGCCCCCAAGGACAAAAAGGCCGTCCAACGTTTCATTGGGTTTGCTAATTTTTATCGGAGGTTCATCATCGGGTTCTCTACTATTGTTGCTCCCATCACCCGCCTAACCCAACAGCATGGCCGTTTCCAATGGTCCCAGGAAGCCCAGGATGCCTTCTCCAAATTAAAGACCCTCTTCACCTCTGCTCCCATTCTACGACATCCGGACCCTCTACTTCCCTTTGTACAAGAAGTAGATGCCTCGGAATCAGCCACAGGTGCCATCCTTTCACAACGTCACGGGCCAAAAGCCCTCCTTCACCCAGTGGCCTTTGCCTCCCGGAAATTGAGCCCGTCCGAAAGAAATTATGATGTCGGTGATCGTGAGTTACTGGCCATTAAAGCCGCTTTGGAAGAATGGAGGTACCTTCTCGAGGGGGCAACCCACCCAATTACTATTTTTACTGCTCATAAGAACCTCGAATATTTACGTACCGCCAAATGGTTGAGGCCCCGTCAAGCCCGCTGGGCACTTTTTTTTTCAAGGTTCACCTTCCACATCTCCTACCGGCCGGGGTCCAAAAACGGCAAAGCAGATGCACTCTCCCGAATCTCCCCGGAATCCTCTCAAGTATCGGAACCAAGTACCATTTTGGCCCCCCAAAATTTTCTGCTTCTTACTCCAGTAGATCTATCTACTTCTCTCCTCACTGCCTCAGCTCATTGCCTAGAGAAACGTGAAGACCTATTCTGGTCTCGGGATAGGATCTTTGTACCTCTAGAAATAAGACCTTTGGTCTTGAAGACTCTCCATGACCACAAACTGGCAGGTCACTTCGGAAACCGAAAGACAGCTGAACTTATCTCACGCACCTTCTGGTGGCCAGGCTGGAGGCAGGACTGCCGTACCTACATCTCTTCCTGTGTCCCGTGCCAACGAAACAAGGGTCCTAAAACCAAGCCCTGGGGGTTATTGAGGCCATTACCCATCCAGGAACGTCCATGGGCGGACATTTCAATGGACTTTATTGTGGAACTACCCCCCTCAGAAGGCTTTTCCACCATACTGGTAGTGGTTGATCGGCTGTCTAAAATGGGCCACTTCCTGCCCATGGTTGGTACTCCCTCTGCCCTTGAGACTGCCAACATTTTTATTAAAGAGGTCGTCAGGCTCCATGGGGTTCCCAGGAGCATTGTCTCTGACAGAGGTTCACAATTTACCTCAAAGTTTTGGAAGGAACTCTGCAAAACTTTAGGAATTAAGGCCTGTCTTTCCTCGGCCTACCATCCACAGAGCAATGGCCAAACGGAGCGTACCAAACAAACGCTTGAGCAATATTTACGCTGCTTCTGCTCCTCTGCACAAGATGACTGGTCCTCCCTGCTGGCATACGCAGAATTTGCGTACAACAATTCCTCCCACTCAGCCACCAACCAAACTCCCTTCTGGGCAAATTGTGGCTTCCACCCATCATTCCTCCCAAACTCGTTTCCTGAATCACCAGTTCCTGCTGTACAAGAACGACTAGAGGCTATTCAAACCAATTTCCAAAAACTCCAGGAGACCATGCAACAGGCTCAAGAGGGATACGAAAAATATCACAACAGGGGAAGGAGGGAGAACCCTCATTTCAAAGTCGGAGAAAAGGTGTGGTTGTCAACGGCTCATCTCAGGCTCTCTTGCCCTTCACGGAAACTGGGTCCCAAATTATTGGGCCATTTGAGGTCAAAAAGGCAGTGAATCCCGTGGCCTTTGAGCTTTCTCTACCTAAGGCATACAAAATACATCCTGTTTTTCATGCATCTCTACTGAGGCCTTTGGTCCCAAGTCCCTTCCCAAACAGAGAGGAACCTCCTCCACCACCCGTCACAATCGATGGTATGGAAGAATTCGAGGTGGAGTCACTTCTAGGGTGCAGGAAGGTGGGTCGTCAGCTACAATACCTAGTAAAATGGAAGGGGTATCCGCCGGAGGATAACTCCTGGGAGCCATCGGGAAATTTCCATGCACCAAGGCTAATCAAGATTTTCCAGCAGGAACACCCCGAACTAATGGATAGTCTGGGCGTCCGGAGTCCGCCCCTCAGGGGGGGGCACTATCAGGGACCTTGTCCGCCGCGCGCCCTAGTGCGCAGGCGCACAGGTCCGGCGCTGCGGCGCATAGTAAGAGATAGAGGGACGCTGTGGCGGCGCACGCACGCTCGCGGCCCAGCTGAGCGGCGCGCGCGCATGCGCACTAGCGCACGCCCCATGTGACCTCCAGCCGGCCTATAAAAGAGAGGCCTTTGCACCCAAACAGACGCTGGTTCGTCTGTCAGCTGTTCCCTTGTCCTTGTACCTGTGCCTGCTTGATCTACCTGCCTACCAGTTGCCGACCCGGATTGTCTTTGACCTCTCTACCTTCTCCAACCTTGACCCTTGGGTTGTTTACCCGGATTACCATCTGTCTCCTGTGTTTGACCCTCGGCCTGCATACCGGACTTCCACTCCTGTTTACCAGTACTTGACCCTCAGCCTGCCTCGACCTTCCTGCTTACGCCTGACCATTCTACCTGGACTTTCCCACCTGTGTTTGACCCTCTAACTTGTGCCTGATTAACCTTGTGTTTGATCCTCAGCCTGCTGCCTGCCTATCCATCAGTGTTGGAGCCTCAGCCAGTCTTCCAGCTTCTACCCTACTATACCTGGATCCACGCCTAGCCACCACTCAACAGGTGGCTTGTGCCTCTTGGTGCCAACCGTCCCCTGTACCACCTTCAGGGACAGTGGGCACTGAGTCGCAAGGGCAACCACTCTCGGCATCTTGGCCTCGGTGAGTACTTTAGTTCCTGATAACAGGGCATGCGCGCGATCGTGTGCACGCAGCCCTGTACTGACGGTTGGGGCGTTTCACCGAGACATCGCTGGTCACTGACAGGAGTGAACAGTCACTGGGCGTGGCTGTTTACCACGTGATCGTCCGTGATGAAGTCCACTACATACATGCCAACTCAACATGGCTACCTTCTGACTCGGGATCACCAATTATTCCACCTTTCACAGCACAGTGTCACCAGTGCTCTCACACTCTATATCCCTTTGGGGTGGCCTGAAATACTGCTCCTCACTGACTTCGGATATGCAGCGTATATTTTTCATAACCACAGATTCACAATGGGAATGAACATTAAAGCCTTCAAATGGTGATTAGATAAAGGTTTATACTGCATTGAACACTACCTATCTCCCATGGGCCCAATCTCGCTCAGCTACTGTAAAAATTCATTGGAAATGCCAGAAACAGAGCGGTATAGATTCCTGCAAATATCCCACTTCCTTCATTCCATATGAAAGAATAAACCTGAACCCCCGAGATTGACAGCCTGCCAACAATGGTGCGGCCAGACCATGGCGCAGAGGGGGGTATCTCAGCTATCTACCTGTCAGTTACATCAGACAACACTATATTACCTTACATGCATGCTTGGGGCAGGGAACTCCAGGTCAGATGGAACGTAGAAACCTGGCATAAAAATGTATTTCGGGCCTACAAAGGCATACACAATACAACACTAATTGAAGCTAATCTGAAGGTAGTCACCAGGTGGTATCTAGTCCCGACAAGGCTGGCTTGTCCCTTTGCTTTAGAGGATGTGATTCACCAGGGTCCATTCTCCACATCTGGTGGGAATGCCCAAAAATCTGAGGGTTCTGGAATATAATTTTTCACATGATCCACAAGGTAACAAGCTGCCATATCCCTAAGGACCCCTCAATGGCATTGCTCAATGCCTACGTATCCGACACCAATAGAGCTACCCGAGATTTAATCTTTTTCATATTTTTGGGGGGGAAATTATTCATAGCAAAAGTATGGAAACAACCAAAGGTTTTCTTTTCGGTAGTTAAAAGTAAAATTTCCTGGATAATAGCCCAAGAGAAAATGGTTAGTTCCCTGAAAGATACAATAGCTAGATTCGAGCTGACCTGGAAACCCTGGGTGATATGTATAGGAATTTCCGGATAAAAATCTGCATCATGTAAAAATGGAGAGGGCTCCCGGAAAGGCTGGCTCTCCTGAATACTTTCTTCTTTTCTTACTTCTTTCTGTATAAAATTCTGACGCACTCCCTAGTAGTGCATTTTAGACTACGCGTTTGACCATAAAAGCAAGGACCAATTTTACAGAGGTCTCTCCCATATCGAACACATTACACATACTGTAAGCAAGGCTCAATGATGCTTTAATCTCAAACCAGTTGACCAAGTTTACTATTACATTTAACCTAGATTAAAGTTCTCACTATTTACATGATTGATAGTTGACATAGCATTAGTGCTTGTATTTAAAATTTTTATTTTTACTTTACTTTTTTCCTTGATGGCCTTAATGCAAAACACGAAGCCTCTGCGTTTAATTTGCTTCATATATCTTTCTTGCCATGTACTGTGTGTTCAAATAATTCTAGGCGGTAAAAACGATGACTGTTATGTTTAATCATATTTTCAAATAAAACTTATTGAAAGGGAAAAAAATAAGAAATTGTGGTCAATTATTAGTCAAGGAGATTTTCTAGTGTCGTCCGGTTGTCCACGTCTGTGTGTTTGCTCTTAACCGTGCAGTGTCTCTTCATCCCTAACTCCTCAGGGATGATAATAGGGCACAGAGTAATGAGTGAGCTCAGTTTTTAGGATTCAAGGTAACCCAACAATGCAAAGATTATTTCAGCAGAACTGATTTGCCAAATCGTCCATTTTTTACTGTAAAGAGTGCTGAATCTGATCATGAAGGTGGAGGGTTTTAGTGGCACATTGCAATTTATCCTCCATGGAGGAAACCCTGTGCTCAGATTCTGGCAAGTGCTGTGCCTGTTCTCCCATCTCTCTGAACAGCTGTTCTATCCCTATAGAGACTACCTTATCCACAAAGTATTGTTGTGAGGTCAGCCTTTACTACAAGGATAGTGGGTGGGCAAGAGGTAGTCCACACTTTTAAAATGTTCCTACAGGCCACCAGGAGGCAGAGGTGTGTCCATTGAGAGAGGTTTATTCTGGGTGACTTCAGGCCTGGTGGTTTATGCATGTTGTAACCAAATAACAGTAGAAGAGGTGTCTGAGATTAGCGAGTTTGTGATGCTGTGTATAAAGGTAATGATTTGGTCCCAGAAGATAGAGATCGAGGGACAGAGCCAAAAGCGATGGAACAACGAAGGTTTGATGGACCCACATTTTGGGCATACTGCCAGCTGTGAAGATGTATTTAAGTGTTGAAATGGGATGAAAGCCCTGTGGATTAATTTGAATTGTGTTTCTCTCCAAATTTCATTGGTGATGCACTCCCTGTTTTTTTAATAGCCTTCTAGAATTGTATCTCCCAATTCGTCTACTGGAAGGACTTTGCACCAGTTCTTGAAACGTGATGTGGCTGTTATGGTGTTGATATATTTAGCGATTTGTAGACCTCCGAAAGAGAGTAAGTGCGTTTATGAAGCAATCGGTCAATCATAGAGGGTCGAAACTTTTTAGAGACATCAGGACAACAGGAAGATATGTAAGCAAGCCCCTGGGTGTAATAGAAGAGATGTGTTGCAGGTAGTCCCTAGTCAGCCATTAACTCTGAAAAGGATTTTGGCATCATTGTGTCTATATGAAACAAGGAGCTTGCCTTTACCAGACCCTTGGTGTGCCAAAAGTCATATGCTTTAAATTCCATTTCTTGTGGAAACATAGGGTTGCAGTGAAGCCAAAGGTGTTGGGAGACCGAGGAAGGAAGGTGAAGTTTTTTCCTAATCTCCCACCAGGCAATAATAGTTTCTAGGATTAGGATATTATTTTGTAAGGGTTTTGGGAGAGATTGGATTTAACTATGCAGGATGGCAGATAGATGATAAGGAGAGACCAGATTAGATTCTAAAGTGTAATTCGCATAAACAGAGTATTGCGACAACCAGTCTAACCCATACCTAAGCAAACATGCTAGATTGTACATGCTGATACATGACATTGTACATGAGGATACCAGCACCTCATTCACTTTTGGGAAGATGCAATTTGTGTAAAACTATACAGGGTCTCTTCTTGCACCATAGAAAAGAAACAATAGCTTTATTGAGTTTCTGTACATCTTGATGTTTTAAGAGGATGGGAATAGTTTGTAGAGGGTAAATAAGGCAAGGGAAACTCACCATTTTAATCAGGTGGCATCTTCTAAAGAGTGATAGGGGTAGAGTCATCCAAGCCTCTAGCTCTTTCGTAGATTTGGCAAACAAAGGGGGATAATTAACGTTTGTAAAGAGCAGATTGTTTCTTCCCTATTTTAACACCTAGATATGTAATAAATTGTTTGGCAAGAGGGCAAGGAGAAGCACTGAGCCTTTATCATAATTTACCCGCAGATCAGAACAGGTGCCAAACAGGTCTAAAATAGATCACAAGATATCCAGATCAGAGAAGGGGTCTGATGAAAAGATCAACATGTCGTCGGCAAACAGTGCCGTGCACAGCTCCCTCGATCTGATGTGGATACAGAAGGGGGGGCAGAAGTAAGCTAGTATCTTGAAAGAGGCTCTAGGGCTAAATTAAATAAAAGGGGGGATAGTAGGCACCCTGTCTAGTACCTTTATGTAAAGTAATATTGCCTTAGATGCCTCCAGAGGTGATGATACGGGCTGAAGGATTAGAGTACATATTTTGCAAAAAACCCAATACTCGCCCTGTAAAGCCTACTTTTGACAGGACCATAAAGTGCCAGTCGAGACTGACATTTATAAATGTCATTTCCGCGTCCAATGTTATAATAGCTATGTTTTCTGATGGATGTGATTTTGCATAATTAAGGGCTCGAAAGGACTTTACGGATGTTGCAGAAAGACCTGTGACAAAGCCAGGCTGGGCCAGGTGGATTAACAAGGGGAGTAATGGGGCTAGGCGGGAAGCTATCATTTTGGATAATATTTTGGCATCTAGGTTGATTAGGGAGATAGGTCGAAAAAAGTAAACTCTCTGTCTATAAGATGACTCAGACACCATGGGTCTTGCATTTTCAAAGTTGACAGCATGTGTGAGAGTGGAGAGTCTCTATGTGTAGATGTGTGACCTTGCTTAGCTCTGTAGGGCTTGCGTAATTTGTGGTCTTCCTCTGGGTGCATTACCATGTTGAAGTCACCCCCTACAATGTAGAAGGGTTGTGGGTGTTGCATGATCCATGCAGGTGTGTCTCTAAAGAAAGATGAGCCGGGGGTATTAGGGGCATAGATATTAGTGATTTGAATAGTGCGGGATGAAAAATGGAGATCTAAGGATACTTTGCGGCTAAAGTCACCCCTGGCTACTGACTTGATGGTACAGGGTAGGTTTTTGTGCAGTAATATAATCATTCCGGCTTTGTGGCTTACAGCTGCAGATCCCACCACCTCCCCTACCCACTCTAGTTTGTAGAGGGTAAATAAGGCAAGGGAAACTCACCATTTTAATCAGGTGGCATCTTCTAAAGAGTGATAGGGGTGATAGGGGTAGAGTCATCCAAGCCTCTAGCTCTTTCGTAGATTTGGCAAACAAAGGGGGATAATTAACGTTTGTAAAGAGCAGATTGTTTCTTCCCTATTTTAACACCTAGATATGTAATAAATTGTTTGGCAAGAGGGCAAGGAGAAGCACTGAGCCTTTATCATAATTTACCCGCAGATCAGAACAGGTGCCAAACAGGTCTAAAATAGATCACAAGATATCCAGATCAGAGAAGGGGTCTGATGAAAAGATCAACATGTTGTCGGCAAACAGTGCCGTGCACAGCTCCCTCGATCTGATGTGGATACCATGGGGGGGGGGAGGGGGGGGGCAGAAGTAAGCTAGTATCTTGAAAGAGGCTCTAGGGCTAAATTAAATAAAAGGGGGGATAGTAGGCACCCTGTCTAGTACCTTTATGTAAAGTAATATTGCCTTAGATGCCTCCAGAGGTGATGATACGGGCTGAAGGATTAGAGTACATATTTTGCAAAAAACCCAATACTCGCCCTGTAAAGCCTACTTTTGACAGGACCATAAAGTGCCAGTCGAGACTGACATTTATAAATGTAATTTACGCGTCCAATGTTATAATAGCTATTTTTTCTGATGGATGTGATTTTGCATAATTAAGGGCTCGAAAGGACTTTACGGATGTTGCAGAAAGACCTGTGACAAAGCCAGCCTGGGCCAGGTGGATTAACAAGGGGAGTAATGGGGCTAGGCGGGAAGCTATCATTTTGGATAATATTTTGGCATCTAGGTTGATTAGGGAGATTGGTCGAAAAAAGTAAACTCTCTGTCTATAAGATGACTCAGACACCATGGGTCTTGCATTTTCAAAGTTGACAGCATGTGTGAGAGTGGAGAGTCTCTATGTGTAGATGTGTGACCTTGCTTAGCTCTGTAGGGCTTGCGTAATTTGTGGTCTTCCTCTGGGTGCATTACCATGTTGAAGTCACCCCCTACAATGTAGAAGGGTTGTGGGTGTTGCATGATCCATGCAGGTGTGTCTCTAAAGAAAGATGAGCCGGGGGTATTAGGGGCATAGATATTAGTGATTTGAATAGTGCGGGATGAAAAATGGAGATCTAAGGATACTTTGCGGCTAAAGTCATCCCTGGCTACTGACTTGATGGTACAGGGTAGATTTTTGTGCAGTAATATAATCATTCCTGCTTTGTGGCTTACAGCTGGAGATCCCACCACCTCCCCTACCCAAAGTAAAGGGTTTTCCTGAAGTAGAGCAATGTCTGCTCATAGGCGTTTAAGGTGGCGCAACACTTTCATCCGTTTCATGGGGGAGCGGAGACCTTTTACATTCCAGGAGATTACTTCTATAGTGGCAATTGAAAGGAAGAATGAGTTCTTAATGGGTGAGAAGAATATTGTCTGTATACCACTGTCTTGAGCAAGAAAGGTATAGGCTACTGCCTGAGTAGAGTTATGGGGAGTATGGATGAATGAGTCAGTTCAGCAGCTAGTAGAAAGTTAAAAACTCAGAAAATTAACCAAGAAGATAAGTAACAAACCATAAAACATTAAAAGTATACTGACTTCTCTTTTTTCTATGCAGTGCGTTATTAGGATCTAGATCCCTAAACCCCTTGTCCATTGGCAATTGAGGAAAATACTCAAAAGAAGTGGTGAGTTGCATAGAAATGAACATGAGCCACACCCAATAGTAAGCCTAAGACAAATTCAAACATATGGTGGGTCAAGTAGAAAGTACCCTGTATGGTTCAGGAGATTCGTCGGCGAAGAGAAGAGGATCCAAACTTGAATTTTTTAGGGCCTTCTTTATGCAGGCTTTGTTGATCCTTGTGGGAAAGGGGTGTTTTTCTTGCCAGCGGGTTGCAGATTCAAGAATTGCAGGAATTGTTCCGCCTCCAAAAGGGAAATTGAACGTGAGGCGCTCGCCTTCTGATGTCATGAGATGCAAGATAGCGGGGTATTTAAAATATATAAAATTTTAAGTGATGGTGAAACAGAATTGAGCAGATCTGTGAGAAGGCTTTACGTTTGCGAGATACCTCAGTCGAGTAATCCGCGAACAATAGGAGTGTGTGACCTTCAACTTGCTGGGTGCGTTGTTTCCTGAACTTTTGTAAAAGCTGTTGTTTATAGGTGTAGTTAAAAAGAGTACAATGACTGGCCATGGAGTTGCCTGTTCTCCATAGGTTGACCCAGCCTATGTGCTCTTTCAACCGTGCATTCTGTATTGACCCCCCCCCCCATGCTTTTGGGATGGCGGAGGAGCATAGTATATCCAGGTCAGCAGCCTTGACTGATTCTGGAACTCCAATAATGCGCAGATTATTTTACCTCGGGCAGTTTTCAAGGTCTTCCAGGTCTTCCATTTTCTCCTGGAAAGCTAGAAGAGCTTCATCATGGGTCTGTATAATATTAGATGCCTGACTCATGTCTTCTGCTATGAGAGACAGTTGATTCTCTGTGTGCTGTATGCGTTGCAGCTGTAGCCCCAGCTCCTTCCGTAGCTGAGTTATGCCCTGTATCACAGCCGCTTCCACAGCTGAGGAGATGGTTGGGGGTGAGAAGGGTTGCTACAGACTCTGCAATTCAGGTATAGGGAGGGTCCGCTGCTGCAGTGGCAGAGGAAGCCACTGAGGTAGATGAGTCCGACAAGAGAGGGAGGTCCCCTCTGCAGTACTTAACATGTCTGCGGGTCCCACTATGTTGATGTCAGCAGGCGGCTCCGCAATGGTATCCTGGATGGGCTGCATGCAGGAGCGGGATCGCTCCACAAAATGGTCCATAGGACGGACCGATACTAACTGTTTGAGTGGCGGCGGTGTAGGAACTCCTGTGTCATCTTAAGCCCCATACACACGGTCGGATTTTCCAATGGAAAATGTCCTATCGGACAATGTTGTCGGAAATTCCAACCGTGTGTAGGCTCCATCGGACATTTTCCATCGGATTTTCCAACGGACAAAGTTTTATCTCCTGCTCTCAAATTTTCCGACAACAAAGTCCTATCGGACTTTTTTCGATCGTGTGTAGCGAATTCCGACGGACAAAGTGCCACGCATGCTCAGATGACATTACAAGACCAAAGCTATTGGCTACTAGCCTCTACGTAGTCCCGTCATAGGCAACAAACGTCACCACGTTCAGAATGATGGGATTTTCCGACAACTTTGTCCGACCGTGTGTATGCAACACCAGTGTCGGACTAAATCTGTCGGAAAAAATCCGATGGATTTTGTGGTTGGATTTTCCGACCGTGTGTACGGGGCATTATAATGCAGGGTTTTGCAGGCTTAGCAAAAGATGCGGGAGCCACGCGGCGCCGGAACCGGAAGCTGAAACCCCCATTTTTAACACATACTATTAGACAGGAAAATGCAGTTTGTCACAGGCTGGCTGGTAAGTTGAGCTGGGAATTTTTCTTTGTTTTTGTTTGACATGCGTGTCATGTGCTCCTTGCTGTGAAGGCCAGTTATAGGTTGGGGCAGTTGCTGTTTGTTTGTACCCTCTCTATAACATCTATATGGTATCCAGGTTCTGGAAATCTCTGTTTCATTTTCTCGATCTTGGTATCATGATCATTGACTTCACTGCAAATATGCACTATGAAACTGGAAGATCATTAACCATGTGTCTGGGATGAGCACTAGTAACATTGTTTTGATTACCTACATATGTATCCTTAAAAAGGAGAACTCAGCATATGCAGTATTTATACTATATCGTTATAACAGTTTACACTTAGGATGCATTTTTTTTTTATAAATTTACATAGAAATTCAGCCACTGAAAGTGCATGTGCATTTATTCGGTGGGCATGGGGCAAAAAAATGTATATGTATCATTAGCATTTTTTATGTGCTTGATTAATGTTTTTCTTTTACTTAGTGCTCATTGAAAAAAATAACACGTTAACAATTTAAAACAGGAAATACCAATTGAAACAGAATCTAGGTGTAGAGGTCAGGTGGATTATTGAAAGGTCTATGCCTTTCATTTATACATTTTGTTTAATTCCTAGAAACTGTAGGGGATGGAGTAGGTTACAGCATTGCCTAAATGGCACCACATGGTCATATTTGGGCAATGATGCCTCCACTATCCTGGCTGTTAATGGTTGTCAAAGAAGCAGAAGGTGCTTACACTCGACCCATCCTTATCAACCACTGACCTTAACTGGTCCATTCACTTACATGGATGAGAATCCCACCTGTCCCTGCCCTTTACTGGCCAGCCAGGCTGCATTTTTGGTTTAAGGGTCTGGTTGGAATTTTTAGGAGGACCTCACACTTTTTTTTTGTTTTTTTTCTGCATGGCGTCCCCCTTGAAATCTGTACCAGAGCCTAAAGGGGACTTTTTTGTTAATTTTTTTGTGTGAGGTACCTCCGTAACCACTTTAATACTGGGCAGTTTCCCCCTACTGCCCAGGAAAATGTTCAGCTTTCAGTGCTGTCGCAATTTGAATGACAATTGCGCGGTCATGCAACACTGTTCCCAAACTAAATTTTTATCATTTTCTTTCCACAAATAGAGCTTTCTTTTGGTGGTATTTGATCACCTCTGGGGTTTTTATTTTTTGCTAAACAAACTAAAAAAAAAAATGTTTGAAAAAGAAAAAAAGTTTTTCTTTGTTTCTGTTATTAAAATTTAGTTTTCTCTTTCACTGACAAGCACTGATGAGGCTGCACTAATGGGCACTCATGAGGCAGCACTGATGAGGAGGCACTGATATGTTGAATAGATGGGCACTGATAGGCGGAAGCACTGATGGGCACCAATAGGTGGCACTGATAGATGGCACTGATGGGCAGTAATAGGTGGCATTGATAGGCCGCAGTGATAGATGGCAGTGGATAGAAAGCACTGATGAGGAGCTACTGACAGGTATTACTGATTGGCATCTGAAGGGCACTGACAGGCGTTACTGATGGGGCACAGACTGGCATCTGATAGGTACTGATCGGCAGCTAATGGACAACTCTCATGGGGGCTTTGCTGATAATCAATGTGCTGATTATCAGCACAGACCCCCCCCCCTCCCTGACAAGGAGAGCATCGGTATGTTATTCTGAAAGATGTCATATGACATCCAGTCAGGATAACAGAACCACCCCGCCCGGCTGTAATTCTGCTATAGACCGGGTGGGAAGTGGGTAAAGTCCATACCAGACTTAAAGGGTTTGGTATGCATTTTGAGGGGACTCTGCAAATGTATTAATTTTTTTTTTATTCTGGTTGTAGAATTTGCTATAGCAAAAGTGACATTTTTCAAAGAAAAAACATAACAGTATTGCTGGCTTTAAATAAAAATAAAAAAAGACCCCCTACAAAGGTCCCTTACATTACATAACAGACCCTTAAGGGTCTGTTGGGTATTTTGGGGGATCTTAGGCATCTGTGTGTCTTTTTTCTTAAGAAAAAAAGAAAAAAAAGCAGAGGGGAGATTTTCCAGCAATTTCAAACTCTATTTTTCTTTGTAAAAGGCATTTTTTATTTGACAGATCCACTTCACATTCATTTCAATAGGGTTTGGGTTTGGCATCTGAACACTCGTATTTTAAAGGGGACTGAGAGACTAGATTCCTTCAATGATGACTGTACCACCCTATACCATGTCCTTTGTGGCCTAGCCATAAATATGGCTCTGTTTCAAGATGAAGTCAGGTAACAGGTAAACTTTGCACCCTGAATGAGTTTGAATTTAAAATGCTCATTATGACAAAGTAAACATGTCATGAGAAAAATACGTTGTTTGCCATTCCTGGCCTCCTTGTGAAAATGCCTGTATGATTGGTCTGCTGTTCTACTGGCTTCATTGTAAATCACATCATAATAATAACTCTGCTCCCTCTGCAAATGAAAAAGTCAGTGAAAATTTACAAAACTTTTTCTTCATACTTTTTCCAGGTAATTAGTAAAAGCAAGTGAATCAGCATGACAGCCTGGCTACTGACATTTTCAGAAGGCGAGGTTAGCAATGGCAGCCTCTATGTTTCATATGACAGATTTTTCTAACCACTTGAACCTGCAGACCTATTTTGCGCTAAATTCCCTTGGGTTCTAGAGCATTTTTTACATTTCAATGATGTCTGAATTCTTCAATTAAAATGTTTTGCATTATATAGCCAGAAATAGGTTAGTATAGCCATGACCTACTGCTGTACATGAAGGCTGCACAGATCTGTAATAGCTCTATCCCACCTCCATACTGACAGGAAAATATGTGATGTTATTACACTTGATTGCTTTATCTCCTGGACATAGTGCTGGTTCCTGGCTTTTACTGACAGCCAGAGGTTCCAGTGCTAGTGCCAGCAGGGGCCTCCAGGAGCTGATTACACTGGTCACCATTATAAAACAACTGGGAGGAAAAGCCACTATCTCTTAATGTAGTTGAAACATTAGTTACCAGGGAAAACCACCATTTTGAATTTTTCAAATTACTATCTTTGAGCACCAAATATAAGATCTATTTTACCGTCATTAAGAGACAACTGATTGGAAGTATATATAAAACACTCATATGGTGTATTTTATTTTTTCAAGAGAAATATATTTCTTGTATATTTACACAATAATTCAACTTTTAAAAAGGCACATAATTGTAAATCATTCTAGTGCAAGTAAAATTCATTTTATGTGTTGCAGAAAAAAACACATACATTTAGTTGATAACATAACACAAGATTTCCACAGATGGCAAGCCGAAAAGCAAAGCTGTGTACACAAAGAAAAAAGCTGTTTTAATCTCTTTATTTACAAGCATGGCTTACCTTCATCTCTACGCTATGATGTTAGAAGAGGAGACACAGAAAGAGAATGAAGAATTATTATATGCACATTCTTTCAGAATCACAGATATTTGAATTTTATGTTTTGGCAATCTGTCTGCCATCTGAACAAATAACAGAGAGAAGTCTCAGATTTTTACATAATATTTTAAACTTAAATAGGGATTTTCAGAGAAGTTGAGACTTGGCATGGGGAAAAATGGATATTTTAAAGCAAGCTCCATCTTCATTTGTTTCTGGTCTACCTGCTTCTCTTTGGTAGGAAACTGTGTTGCTGTATCATTTTCCCCACCTCCTTCCCCATCTAAAATTACATGGAAAAGCATTGCAACAGGTATACTTCCTGTCTGCTGCTATTCAGTCTCCCACAAAACCAACAGACTGCCTTAGATTGCTTTAACCGGTTCCCGACCATGTCACGCAGATATATTGCGCCACAATGACTCTCCTGGGCAAAATCCCGTATGGGTATATCCTACCCTTTTTTGGCCCCCAGAGGGCGTCCGCCCACTGCACGGCAGGGGACCCGAAGCGTGAGGCCAGTGGGCACGATCGCCGCCGGCCACACTCAATCACGTGCACAAGCGCCAGCATGAGAATTTATGCGTGTAAACACACAAATCCCTGTGCTGTCAGAGGAGAGGAGCCATATTGTTTGTTCCTAAGTTTCTAAGTAGGAAAAATGTCTTATCTCCTAGTCACTCACATCACCATACAGTTAGAACACAGTGAGGGAACACACAATTAACCCCTTGATCGCCCCCTAGTGTTAACTCCTTCCCTGCCAGTGAAATTTACACAGTAATCAGTCCATTTTTATAGCACTGATCGCTGTATAATTGTCACTGGTCCCAAAAAAAGTGTCAAAAGTTCTCGATCTGTCCGTCACAATGTTGCAATACCACTAAAAATCACAGATCACTGCCATTACTAGTAAAAAAAAAAAAAAATTACAAATCTTTCCCATAGTTGCAGACCCTATAACTTTTGCGCAAAACCAATCAATATACGCTTATTGCAATTTTTTTTACCAAAAATATGTAGAAGAATATATATTTGTCTAAACTGATGGAGAAATTATTTTTTTTTTAAATTGGGGGATATTTATTATAGCAAAAAGTAAAAAGTAAAAATTGTCACTCTTTTTTTGTTTATAGCGCAAAAATAAAAAACGCAGAGGTGATCAAATACCACCAAAAGAAAGCTCTATTTGTGGGGAAAAAAGGACGCAAATTTTGTTTGGGTACAGCATCGAATGACCGCGCAATTTTCAGTTAAAGCAACGCAGGTCCAAATTGTAAAAAGTGCTCTGGTCAGGAAGGGGGTAAAATCTTATAGGGCTGAAGTGGTTAAACACTCTCCCCTCCATTACAAGAAAGTATTAGGGTGGAGGGGAGGGGAGTGAACGGGATGGACGCGCTGTGAGAGAGCTCCTCTTGGTCCGGGAGATAACATGCAGCTGAACCTGATTACCCGCAGATGAACCTCCACTGATTTCCACAATATGGAGAGCAGGCAGATCGATGTAGACAAACCTGCCAGAGACCCATGCCTAGAAGCCTAAACCACTCGCAGCACTAATACTTATACACCAGTCCTGAGACTTACTGATGGTGGCCCGTTTACCCCTGGAACGAGAAACGATCATACCCGATCTAGAGACGAAGGGCTGCTACAGACGCCGCAGAGGAGACCTTCGGGTGGATCCGGAAGAGATCGGGAAACTGCGTCGACACCGGATCTCACATGCTATCAGAACAACGGCCGGCTACGAAGTGTAAGCATCCAACGCCGCCGAACCTGGAGACAGAGGGCGGGCACGCAGAGACCCATAGGATCACCCGGGGCATACCGAGTAGAGGACGCTGCTCATTATACACCTACTACAATACCCCTCATCGACCCCAGATCAATAGTCGACTGCAGGCAGTGCAACCAGACCCCCAGGGAACTTCAGGAGGGGAAGGTAACGCGGTGGGGGGACCGTTAAAACCCCATTCCTTTACCTATGCTATGTTACCTATGTTATTTCACCTATAATATACACTTAAGCAACAGATGTCTGCCAGTGGATGCGAGTATTAACAAATTAAGTGGACATATGTTTGAAAAGGAAAAAATATATATATATAATACACTAATGAACTGAGAAATTCTAGAGGTAGAAGAACACAGGAGGCTGATAAGAGATAAGTTTTGTGGGATATATCACCGGTGGATATACCAAGGAGGGTAGTGGAAGAACCCCACTGAGTAACCAAGGACTAGTGCTATAGCATTTAATAACATACAACAGCATACAATAGCAAAATTTATCTCTTTCCCCTTTTTTTTGGGGATACCTCTATATTCTAGTGGATCTAGAAAATTTATACAATGCCGCCAAAAAGTACCCATACCCAAAAATCTAAAAGAGGATCAACGGGCGGTACTGGCGGTACAGCAAAAAACCCTGTTAAGCCATCGTCTGCGCAAAAAACAGATATAAAGGGATTTTTCAAACCGCCACAACTATCACCTCAACAGGATGGAGACGTATCTACTGAGTTAAGCCCTGCCATACCCAACATAAATTTGGAATCCCTACTAAATAATAGTCCCAGTGGGACTATACAACATCCCATAACGGACATGGCTGGGCAAACAAATAGTCCCAGCTGGGACATGCAGGCACACATAAAATCATTACCAACTAGACAAGACATGGACAAATATGTCTACAGACTGGAAACCACATATAAGGAACAAATAAATACACTGAAAATATCCTTAACAGATACCCAGGAAAAAATGAATGCCATAGATACTAAAATCCTGACCATAGACCAGAAACTATTAACACTGAAAGAAAAAAACATGGAACACGATCGCTATTTAAAACAAGTAATGGAAGCAACAGATCAGCTTGAAAATAGAAGTAGACGTAACAATATAAAAATAAGAGGCCTGCCAGAATCAACAGATACTGAAAACGTGAAGCAAATACTTCAAAACATATTTAATAAGCTACTACAACAACCAGATACAACAGTAATAGAGATCGATCGGGCACACAGAATACAAGGCCCCAAAGATCATGGCCAAGGGAGGTCGAGAGACATACTTTGTAGGGTACACTTTTTTCAGATGAAAGAAAATATAATGGCAGCAGCAAGAATCCAAAGGGAATTTAAATATGAGGGAGCCCAACTTATATTTTTACAGGACCTGTCTAGACACACATTGACTAAAAGGAGAGCGGTTAAACCGCTACTGGAGCTACTGAGAGAGAAAGGGATCTTCTATAAGTGGGGATCCCCCTTCCAGATAATGGTATACCAAGACGGGCAGAAATCTGTGTTTCGGGACATCGAGGATCTTCAGGAATTTTCGAATCGTCTCGGACTCCCTCTAGTAGAATTGCCATTATGGGCTCAAATTTATCAGAATCTTCCAAGAGCATAATATAAGCAAAGATAATTATATAGCTGTCTTTTTTTCCTTTTTTTTTTTTTTTTTTTTTTTTTTTTTTTTTTTTTTTTGGGTGTAAAGGTAAAATAATAGACATGGGGACAAGGGGGGACATCCCCCTCCCCCCTCCCCTTTTTTTTTTTTTTTGTTTATATTTTTTTGCCTATTTTATTCATTTTTTTTTTTTTTTTCTCTCCCCCCACCACAACACTCACACAGTTTAGGAATGAAGGTAAATATAAAGGCACCCCTATATTAAAGATAGGAACGACACATTTGGGGAGGAGGAAAGACGGAAGAGAGGGGAAAGCATCTTTTTCCGTCCCCCCCCCCCCTTTTTTTATTTTTATTTTATTTTTATTACATTTTTTTTTTTTTTTTTCACACATAACACGTATCTTAAGGGTACCACATATTATTCGAATACCACCTTTTTTTTTTATATAGCACTATTTATTTGAAGGTATAGACACCAAAATAATTCACAATGACTGACAAAACCATACAACATAACATCACATAATACACAGTATCTATGGGTTATTTTTTATTTTTTGGATTACATATATAGGTGAAAATGGCACACTAATGCACTTACACATAGCTACACTATATGGGGGGAAGTCCCCCCCTCCTCAGGGAAAGGGGAAAGAGAGAAAAAAGAGAAACATATATTTTATTTTTATTTTTTTATGGTATAGATATGCTATAGATTATAGAACAACTAAAAGTAATGTTAGATTTATCGACTAGAAATGAAATACAATATCACAGAAATGTAGTGTTATATTTCCTAACAAATAATGCACCAAAGAATGTGAATAGTTGTAATATACATGTAAAGTGGATATATATAAAAAATGGTATTCTATTGAGGGGATTGTCCCAACTGGATATAAATAGCTATTTCCTGACAGGCTCCATGGCAGCATACGTGTGGGTTGGCCCCGCCTCCATAACTACCCAATAGGACCCCTCTCCCATAAATCTTTGCTCCTGGCTGCTATCCGTGTTCCTTTTTTGTCCTCCTCCGTAGGACCATGTGGTTCTCCTACCTGAAGATGACTTCACAGCGATCGATCGGCCGAATGACTGAATTGTTTCCTCCGATAGGCCCTGACTGTTAAGCAGGGTATGGAGAGTATTTGCAGAGTAGCGCTGAAGAAATGGTTGTCTTACCTTAAAGTGCGCCCGGCCTGTTTACCTGTTGCTACAGGTGGCCCTTATCTGCTGGAGGTCCGGTGTGTGCGTGGATTCGTTCGTGGAGTGGTGAGTCTGTATCTTTCCATGGCAGCAGTGTTTATGTGTGTGCCCATTGATTATCTTCTTTTCCTGTATCCTATTGCTGTTCCATGCTGTTTGCTGACGCTTCTGCGTTCCAGCAAACTATTCTCTTCAACTTCCGGGTTCGCGGGCGTTCTGCGCATGCGCGGACCCGGCATGAGAGCGAGGCTTGGTTCTCGCGCATGCGCGTTGAGCACCCGGCGTCTGACATCGCCGATGATGTCACGGGCGCCAAATTCAAAAGCCTGCAAAGCTGGGCAAGGTAGGAACAATCCCTTATGCTAGGGATATGTGCCTTTTTGTCTGGTCTGAGGTCTGAAATGTTTTCTCTTGTTACTACAGCGTCAGGTGTTTTGTCTTTGCAATGATGGATGCTTCACTGCCCCCTAGTGGCCAGCCTGCTCATGTTAGGTAGGTTCTAAATACATCTTTTGTATTTTTAATGTTGAAGAGAGTAAGCATAGGCAGCAAGTATGACCTGTCCCTTCTGTCTGTCTTTCTGTGTTCACAGCCCTTCCAAATCTGATCCACAACCTAGTGCCTATAGACGCAGTGGATCGTCAAAATCGCACCACCACAAATCCTCCTCAAAATCCAGCCACCATAGGTCCGCCAGGTCGGAACAGCGTGACAGGGATTATTCTCGCCCCCCTGTGGCTCACTCCAGCAAGAGGCCAGAGAAATCATGTTGGGGGTGCAGGATGCCCGTGCCAGCGGATAAATCCCTATGTGACCATTGTTTCGCCAAAGTAGCGGATGAAAGAGACGGCGCTGGTCAGCGCTTAGAAGTAATGGTGAGGCGAGTGGTAAAGGAATCCCTGCAGGAAAGGGAAGCCCAACAGCCATGTGAATCCCCATCTGACCCATTAGATCCTACAGTGGGAGAGGGATAACTACAAGAGACATGGGAATCATCCCAGCCTAGCCGCCACTCGGCTCCTGTCTCAGACAGTGAATCGGATCCGGAAGATCCAGGATTGGGGTTTGATTATGGTCTGGTTCCCTCCCTGGTGAAGGCGGTGAGAGAGGCTCTGAAGTGGGAAGATCCTATCACTTCCTCCCCAAAGCAAAGGAAATTGTTTAAGCAGCTCAATAAGGAGCGCCAATTTTTTTCCGTTTCTGTCCAAATTGGGTGATATTATTTCAGAGGAATGGAGCAAGATGGACAAAAAGAGTT
This sequence comes from Lithobates sylvaticus, assembly GCA_028564925.1. Taxonomy (NCBI): domain Eukaryota; kingdom Metazoa; phylum Chordata; class Amphibia; order Anura; family Ranidae; genus Lithobates; species Lithobates sylvaticus. The sequence goes on from CM053030.1 coordinate 254,271,764, forward strand.
CCATGCAATCTAAAATCCTTAAACTGTACCCTTTTAAGGAAGAGGATGTGAAGCACCTGGAGTCAGCTCCACTGGTAGACGCAGCGCTTATGCGTTTGGTGAGATATGTGACTCTCCCCTTAGAAGATACTGTGTCATTCAAGGATCCTTTAGAGAGACGGATCGATTCAGATCTGAAGAGAATCTATTTGACCTCAGGGATGGCGTGCAAACCAGTGCTTGCGATTGCAGCAGTGTCAAAGGCCATAGAATTCTGGGCTGACAGCATTGAAGAATACCTGAGAGGCATTTCAATGGACACGGCTAAAAGACTCTCCTATTCAGGAGATTAAGAGGCATCCATTGATGTCATTCGCCTGATGTCTCGGGCTATGCTGGCAGCCGTTTCAGCACGCCGTGCGTTGTGGCTCCGTCCGTGGCTCGCAGACCCTGCATCTAAGCAGGCTTGGTGCCGCATCCCCTTTGAAGGGTCCTCATTATTCGGCAATAAGCTTGATTCTGCCATATCCCGGGCCACAGGTGGGAAATCTGGTTTTCTCCCTCAGGACAGGCGTCCTCAAAACCAAAGACGCTCTTTTCCAAGAAGGCAGAATGCGGATCGTGCCAGGGATGCACGCAGCTACAAACCTGGCCGGGAATTCTCCAGGACATGGAGGTCCAGGCAGTCTTCTTTTAAGAAGGCCTCTAAAGGTGGTTCCTCTGGGAAACATGTTTGGGCGGCCTCAATTCGGGACTATTGGACCGCAAAGACGGTGTCGTCTGGTCACAAATGGGTCTTCAGCAACACTCCAAAACTCAGATTTATCCCTACGACTCTTCCAGGCTCAGAAGAGAAAAGACAGGTCCTATTGACCTATGTGAGCTGTTTATTGGAACAAGGCGCAGTCGTACCCGTCCCAGAGGAAGAACGGGGCGAAGGCATGTATTCACCCCTGTTTTTGGTGCAGAAGAAAACGGCACATGGAGGCCAGTAATAGACCTGACCCATCTCAATTCCTTCATTTGCAAGGAAAAATTCAAGATGAAGTCCCTGCTTACCATACAGCAGTCGGTACACCTGGGAGACTGGTTAATATCAATCGACCTGAAAGACGCGTATTTTCACGTGCCTGTGACAAAGGACTTTCACAAATTCCTCTGCTTTGCGGTAGGCAACCAATACTTACAGTTCACATGTCTACCCTTCGGGTTAACCACGTCACCCCGGGTCTTCTCCAAGGTGCTATTGGCGGTAGTGGCTCTTCTCAGGGTCAAGGGTGTTCGTCTCCACCACTACCTGGACGACTTGCTTTTACTATCTCAGAACAAGGATCAGCTATTAGATCACAAAGAGGTTGTCATCTCTACCCTGCAAGAGTTCGGGTGGCTCCTGAATTTAGAGAAGAGTCAGCTGGAACCGTGTCAGTCCCTTGTGTTCTTGGGCGCTCAATTCAACACCGTGGAGGGTACCATCTCCCTCCCAGAGGAGAAAATCGTGGTGATCCGAGACAGGATTCTTGCAGCTCTTGGATCTTCTCACCTTCTGCTCTCCAGTGCCTGAAAATAATTGGCACAATGACAGCAACCATTCCCATGGTGTAGTGGGCCCAGTGGCATACTCGTCTTTTTCAGAAGGGGTTTCTGCATCAATGGAACTCTGTCAATCAGAATCAGCGCATCTTTCTTACCCCATCTATGAGGACATCTCTCCTCTGGTGGCTTCAAGGGAAGAATCTGCGCAACCATCATTTGATTATTCCCATCTCATGGATCACTGTGATTTCAGATGCCAGCAACCAGGGGTGGGGCGCTTATTGCCGTTCGGATGTGGCTCAGGGCAGGTGGACATTCCCGTCCCAAGGAGTCGTCTCCAACATTCTGGAACTGAGGGCAGCCTTTCAGGCACTCCTATCCTTTCGCCATCTAGTGTTGAACTCTTCCGTCATGCTAAGGTTGGACAACACAACGGCAGTGGCATACATAAGGAAACAAGGCGGGACTCACAGCTGGTCCCTGTTACAAGAAGTGGAGCCGTTAATGAGTTGGGCTCGAAAGAACTTAGCCAACATCTTGGCAGTATACATTCCGGGGGTCCAGAATGTGCAAGCAGACTTCTTGTCTCGGGTCGAGTTGGACAACGAGTGGTCCCTTCACAGAGAAGTTTTCGAGTGGCTCCTAACACTGGGAGTGTCTCCGGAGGTCGATCTGTTCGCTTCCCCGTGCAATTTCAAGATGCCCAAGTACCTTGCGAGGTTCAAGGACCCTCAGGCATTCGGGATAGATTCTCTCACGACCAGTTGGGATTTCCAGAGGGCCTATGCCTTCCCTCCAGTCCCGGTGATTCTACAGTTTCTGCGGAGACTCCGAACAGAAAAGGTGGAGATCATTGCGGTCATTCCATTCTGGCCCAACAGGCCGTGGTTTCCTCTGCTGCTACTCCTCAGCTATCAAGATCCAATTTCCCTGCCTCTCAGGCCGGATCTATTGTCCCAAGGCACGACGTTACACCCATGCCCATCTTGTCTACACCTCAAGGTGTGGTTCTTGAGAGGGGAAGGCTAGAAGCCCTTGGTTGCCCAGAAGAAGCTATTCCAACCCTTCTTAGCGCCAGACGAAGAAGTACTAATAGGGTGTACGAGCGCATATGGTCCAGGTTTACTGTACACATGTCATTAAGAGAAATTCTCGTAACTCTCCAGCAGTTCATGATATTCTGAGCTTTCCTCAATCTGGACTGGATTTATCTCTGGCAGTCAGCCAGAGTACAAGTGTCAGCCATCTCGGCCTTCACGGGAGTCTCATGGGCGAATCACGCCGTAGTTCGTCAGTTCTTTAAGGGTGCCATCAGGCTCATACCACAAAGAAGACCCAGGTTCCCCAAATGGGACCTTCCATTAGTTCTGGATTTTCTGTCAAATCTTGGGAAAGATTCTGTTGAACCTTTGTCTGTTAAGGATCTCACACGTAAGACTATCTTCCTAGTGGCAATAACGTCAGCGAAAAGGGTGTCGGAGATCAGGAATCTTGGTTCAGAGGAACCCTTTCTGACCTTTTTTGCAGACAGAGTGGTACTGATTCCAATGTTAGGGTCAAACCCAAAAGTGACCACGGTCTTCCATGAGAATCAGGAGATTGTACTCCCTACCTTCAAAACATCAAATGACCAAGATATTCATCCTCTTGATGTAGGTCACACCTTAAAGCAGTATCTGGAAGCAACGGCTCCAGTCAGGCAAACGGAATTCCTCTTCGTCCTTCTTCATGGCAAGAACAAAGGGATGCGAGCGTCAGGTCAATTTCCACTTGGATTGTGCAGACTATTCAAAGGGCATACAGAGCTAAGGGCTTGGCTCCTCTTGAGGCAGTGACGGCTCATTCAACGCGGAGCATCTCGACCTCATAGGCGGCCTCTCGGCATGTGGAGCCTGAAATTATTTGTAGAGCGGCCTCTTGGTCCACAATTAACACTTTTGTATCTCACTATTGTGTTGAGCCAGCTGCGCTGTCTTCTATTAATTTTGGTTTACAAGTATTGTCGGTGGACAATGATAAATACATTTTGGTTTTCTTTGCTCAACATTTTGCCCACCCGGGTGTGTTTGGCGAGTTATTTCCCACACGTATGCTGCCATGGAGCCTGTCAGGAAAACGGAAAATTTATATCAAATACTTACCGTAATTTTCCTTTCCTGATAGGCTCCATGGCAGCAGGAGTTCCCTCCCAAATGTCTGGAGTAGGCTAGTTACGGAACACGGATAGCAGCCAGGAGCAAAGATTTATGGGAGAGGGGTCCTATTGGGTAGTTATGGAGGCGGGGCCAACCCACACGTATGCTGCCATGGAGCCTATCAGGAAAGGAAAATTACGGTAAGTATTTGATATAAATTTTCCGTTATTTCTGCTCCTTTTTCTTTTTTTTCTATGGGAGATAAGTGTTTTTTTTTTTTTTTTTTTCTTTTCCTGGGAGGAAAGAAGAAGGAGGAGAAGGAAAAGGGAAGAAAGACAGAAATGGTAATAGGGCCTAAACAATGGGTTAAATGCGAAATAGATTAGATAGGGTATAAGACATACAGAACGAGTTGGCATAATAAGGCTATATAAGACCTACTCAGCAGGTTAAGAGTATAATGACAAAGAGGCAAAATAAACAGAATACAATGAATAAAGTGACAGAGACTGTAAGGAAGTTTAAACATGTGTATAACCGGGATCTGTCTAGATAAAGGTATTTACACAAATGGGAATATCCCAGATAGATTTCTCATTTTTCAATGGAGGGGTCTCTTCCCCTTCACCAATCGGGAAAGTGGAGGAAGGAAAACATTTTTATTTTATAAAATAATTTTTTTTTTTTTTATATTGTTTTGCTTTTTTGTTTTTTTTTCCTCTTCTTTTTTTTTTTTTGCATTTTTTTTTTTTTTTTTTTCTCCTCTCCCTGAGGGATAGGGGAAGAGATGCCTTACCCTGCCTCGTACTATTAAAGTTAAAAAATAGACCCGGACCAGGGACACGTCCTAACCCCAGGAGATCCCTTGATACCCCTTAATTAGGGAACTTACTTTGTAAGGTTAGACTCAAAGGAGTCATATAGAGTATGATTAATGTATGAAAGATTTAGGTAGCAAGTGACAAGTGACGTAAGTAGCAGCACTATAAGTGTGGGTGTTTGTTGACCTTTTTCGTTTTTTTTTTTTGTTGTGTGTGTTTTTTTTTTTTTCTATCTCCTCCCTCTCCCCCATTGCCTCTCGCTCTTTGATAAATGACTAATATTAAGGTTTGTTCATTCAATGTAAGAGGGCTAAACGCAACAGCCAAAAGATCACAAATCCTACATTCTCTCCAAAAACAAAATATAGGTGTTATCCTCTTCCAGGAAACGCATTTCCGCTTAGAACAGATACCAAATATACAGAATAGACACTACTGTAGCTGGTTTCATGACACATACCCCTACTCAAAATCTAGGGGAGTTTCTATAGCTATCCATAAGTCGTTACCTCATCAGGTCATAGAAAAATGGACAAATAGGGACGGTAGAGCAATATTATTAAAGCTGAGTATATACGGGAAGAAATATACATTTATTAATATATACCTACCGAATGTAGATCAGATTAAAATGGGTATTCAATTAATAACAAAGATGATGGAAAAAGCAGAAGGGGAGCGATTATAATAGGTGGCGATTTCAATTTTGTGTTTGACCGAAACATCGATACCACAGCAACAGAAGGACCCCAAAGGAAAACAGATAAAAGAGCATTTAAAAAAATGCTTGAGAAACACCAGCTGGTAGATATATGGAGGGTAACACACCCACTTATAAAAGACTATACATTCCACTCTAGGGTACATGATACATACCATAGATTGGATTATTTTTTGATAAATTCTCAAGCAATATCAACAGTCTCTGCTGCAGAGATAGGGAACTTTATACGGTCTGACCATGCCCCTATCTATCTAACTATAGACATAAACAAGAATATACCAAGAGGCACATGGAAATTAAATGACAATTTACTATTCGACGAAACTTGCAAAGAAGAGATCAGCTTAGCAATATCGAATTTTACATTAGATCATATAAACGATAATACATCACTCCCAAATCAATGGGAAACTTTGAAATGTATAGTAAGAGGTCTCCTTATAAAGCATGGGTCTAGACTGAAAAAAGCAAAAAGCAGTAGGTCAACAGAACTAATGCAAGAAATTGCGGAACTAGAAAAACAACACAAACAAAATGCATCACGAGAAACTCTAATGACCCTCCTGGATAGAAGATCAGAGATGAGAACATTATTAAATGAGCAATCACTACAAATTAGAGATAAAAATCGAACCCTATACTACCATCAGGAAAATAAGCCGGGTAAAGTACTAGCCAGGGCCATACAACAGCAAACTAGAACTACGTCAATCGTTAAAATTAAAACAGACTCAGGAGACTTGACATATGATCCAAAAAAGATCATGGAAACATTCCACACATTCTATTCTAGTTTGTATAATATACCTAATCAAACAGCAGAACAGGACCCAGAAAACTTTCACCAAAAGATAAAACAATACATAACAGAAACTCCGATACCAACTTTATCCGATATAGATATTGAACAGCTAGAACTTGAATTCTCGGAGACTGAAATTCGAACAGTTATTGACTCACTGACAATAGGTAAAAGTCCAGGTCCTGACGGATTTACCCCAAGGTTTTATAAAATATACAAAGATCTACTTACCCCAATCCTAAAACGGACTTTTAACTCAGTCTCTATTACCCAGCCTTTTGTACCGCAGAGTATGCAAGCGTATATATCCCTTATACCCAAACCAGATAAGGACCATACACTCTGCGGAAATTATAGACCAATCTCCCTGACAAATATTGACCTCCGAATCTATTCTAAGATCATAGCCAACAGACTTACACCTAAAATACCGACATCGATACACCTAGATCAGGTAGGATTTGTAGAAGGAAGAGAGGCGAGAGACAATACCTCAAAAACACTAACATTGGTGGACGCCGAAAAGGCTTTCGACAGGGTGGGATGGCGATTCTTCGAAGAGATATTGAGACAGTGGGGACTGGGCCCTAGACTCCTTGAAAAAATTATGGTCTTATACCAGAATCCAATGGCCAAGATTCGGGCGAACGGGGAAATATCTGATACTGTGATAATAACGAATGGAACCAGACAAGGATGTCCCTTGTCTCCATTGATATATATTCTAACCATGGAACATATGATGATAGCAATTCGGAAAAATAAAGATATACAGGGAATTAAAATAAAAAACTATGAATACAAAATGTCAGTTTATGCGGATGACCTACTATTATACATTACAAATCCCATAGTAACAATACCCAATTTAATTAAAGAGTTTAAACGTTTTGCCGAAGTAAGTAATTTCAAGGTTAATTATAACAAAACAGAAGCCTTAAATATTACACTCCCTACAAATACTATTGATACACTTAAAAAGAACTTTTCTTTCAAATGGCAAAGTGACACTATCAAATACTTGGGAATATATATACCCAAAGATATGGGGAAACTTCAAGAAAGTAACTATCTGCCACTAGTACAAAAAATAACGAAACTACTCCAGAAATACAACAAAGGGATCTTCTCTTGGACAGGTCGCATAAATATTATAAAAATGGATATACTCCCAAAAATACTCTATATGTTTCAGACAGTTCCAATATTTCCTCTAAAAAATATACTGAATTCCCTACGGAAACTCATTGGGAGTTTTATATGGGCAGGTAAACCTGCTAGAGTAAGCAGGGAGATCCTTACTAGACGTAAAAGAGATGGAGGCCTAGCCCTCCCTGACCTATCAATATACCTCAAAGCAGTACTGATGACTAGGATTGTAGACTGGTTTCATAATACAAGAAATAAACAATGGGTGAAGCTAGAGGAAGAGATTATGAATACAAATTTAAAAACCTTACCCTGGATAAAGAAAGAAAAAAGACCGCCCAAACAGGATATGCCACTCCTGGTCGAAGCAACACTGAAAATGTGGGATGGATTGATGAAGAGTGGAATAGGGTCATCCTACGTTGGCCCAATGACACCCCTCTTCTGCAATCCTGACTTCCCACCAGCGAGTGGAACGAAAACCTTTTTAAAATGGCAAAGAAAAGATAATATCAGAATTTTACAGACAATGGAGAACAATAGACTCATCCGATTAGAGGATATGGGTAGAGAACACGCAAATAAGTGGATACAATATAGACAACTCCAGGAATATATATTCACCCTAGAGAAAGCAGGGACACTCGATAGAATACCAACGACACTAGAAACACTACTTTTACAAGAACAAAAACCCACACATAATCTATCTAATATTTATGAATATCTAATTTCGAATAGGGAGATACAGGAATTAAACTATATAAAAAAATGGGAAGAAGAACTAGGTATGGCCATACCCGGAGAAAAGTAGGATAAAGCAATTACACTAACACACAAGATGTCGCTCTCTAATAGACACCAAGAAAGAAATTATAAATTATTGGTTAGATGGTATAAATGCCCGATTGACATGCACAGAATTAACGTAGAAAATGACGACACCTGTTGGAGATGTCAGAATGCAATCGGTACAATGTCACATATATGGTTCTATTGTCCAGGAGTTCATATATTTTGGGAAAAAATATACAAAATATACTATGAGATGACAGACATAAACATACAACCAGATATATTGATTTCCATATTATCAATGATACCGGGATCGAAACATTGCTTAACAGCAGCTAGAACAGTTATAGCAAGAAAATGGAAAAACAACATATCTCCTTCAATAGAGGAATGGATAGCGGAAATGGAGGACATGCGCTTACTGGAAGAGAGGATCAAAAGTGAAAAAGGCCTAAAAGGCCAAATAAGAGAAACATGGCAAAAATGGGAACAGTATAAGATAGCATCCTCCTTATTGTTGACAATATGAACAAAGTAATTAAGATACATGCTGGAGGCGGAAGACATGGGAGGGAGAAGGGCGCGGAGGGAGATCGTTCCCAAATTATTATTTTTTTTTTCTCTCTTTTTTCTTACGTTTTTAAAAAATATTTTTTTTTTTTTTTTTTCCTTTTTTTTTTTGGTTTATATGTGTGTCATGGTATGTCTGTTTATAAGAGAAGTTTTAGGAGATAAGAATGGATATAGAATGTATGATGGATTAATAGCTTACCGATAATATGAATGGTTATAGAATGTATGATGGATTAATAGCATACCGATAATATACACTATATATTATATAGTACATTGATACACAAGCAAAGAGAATAGAAAATGTTAAATAGATATAACAACATAAATGTGTATATATAATGTATTACTGAAAATGAAATATGTATGACGATAAAATGTGAAAAACTATGACAAAATAAAGATTTGAAAAAAAAAAAAAAACACTCTCCCTGGAATTCAGGGGGTATCAATCACAGTGCTTGTGTCCTATTTGGTGCACACAACTTCCAGATAGTTTTATCAGAGAGATAAACTGAAGAGCCCATTATATACCCCACAGTATACCCTTCATATACAGAATGCTAGGAACAGCAGTTAACCGCTTCCCGACCGGCCACTGCATATATACGTCAGCAGAATGGCTCGGGCAGGCAGAATCACGTACCTGTACGTGATCGTGCATGTGCCTGCCCGTGGGTCGCGCGCGCCGCTAGCGGCGCGCTCGCGACCCGGTCGGGAGCTCCGTGACCCCGGCCGCGGGACCAGCGGACCCGATCGCCGCTGGTATCCCGCGATCGGGTTACGGAGCGGAAGAACGGGGAGAGGTCTATGTAAACAAACCTCTCCCCGCGCTTCCTACACTGACTGTCAGTGATCGGCGGTTCCCTGTCATCGGGAACGCCGATCAATGACGTCACACGTACAGCCACGCCCCCCTACTGTAAAAAAAACACACACACGTCACACTGACTCCTCCCCGCCCCCTAGTGGTTAACCCCCTAACTACAACTGTCATTTACATAGGAATCAGTGCTATTTAAATAGCACTGATTGCTGTATAAATGACAAATGTCCCAAAAATGTGTCAAAAATGTCCGATGTGTCCGCCAAAATGTCGCAGTCACAATAAAAATCGCTGATCGCCGCCATTACTAATAAAAAAAAAAATATTAATAAAAATGCTATAAAACTATCCCCTATTTTGTAAACGCTATAACTTTTGCGCAAACTAATCAATAATCGCTAATTGCGATTTTTTTTTACCAAAAATATGTAGAAGAATACGTATCGGCCTAAACTGAGAAAAAAAAATGTTTTTTTATATATTTTTTGGGGATATTTATTATAGCAAAAAGTAAAAAATATTGCATTTTTTTCAAAATTGTCGCTCTATTTTTGTTTATAGCGCAAAAAATAAAAACCGCAGGGGCGATCAAATACCACCAAAAGAAAGCTCTATTTGTGGGAAAAAAAGGACGCCAATTTTGTTTTGGAGCCACGTCGCATGACCGCGCAATTGTTAGTTAAAGCGACGCAGTGCCGAATTGCAAAAAGGGGCCTGGTCCTTTAGCTGCAAATTGGTCCGGGGCTGAAGTGGTTAATAGTATACTGCAAGTTGTTGTGTTTCTCTGTGTGTGTGAAGGCAGTGTTGATTCTAAGTAAGTAGAATGGATTTAGTGGGATTTATTTTACTAATGGAAAACAGGGCTTTTCATTTGTTCCAAGGAAAGTTGCCATTTGCAGTGAAATATGTTGAAGATTCATTTTGAAAAGTATAACCAATTATGTTCAAGGAAAATAAAAATTAGCATTTTGCTTGCACATGATTGGATGATGGAAGTCAGTAGAGCTTCACCTCAACCACTTAGCTATGTGAAAAATTCCTTTGCAAAGTGCAACTTCCCTTGGAAAATGAATAGCCTATTTCCCTTTAGTAAATCAACCTAACTGTGCTCCTTATTGTATCAGATGAGGATGATGGTTATTATTATTACTATTATTACTACACAGATTTATATAGTGCAAACTGTTTTTGTAGCGGTTTAACAAAATATGGTGATAATGTATTCTGTGTCATCCACTTACACAGAAGCTGTAAGGTGTATGGGAGGGGAGCTAAAACTAATAAAATATGCTGTGCAGTGTTACCTGAACTCATGTAACACACAACATTTGGTTTAATGTTTTTTTTACAGTTCACATTTAGGTAAAGCTATGTGTAGGGTATTAGTAGGGGCCTGATGTTTGCAGAATGGCAATCACTGTTGAATGGGTATTACAGCACGTGCTGGCTCCACCTGGCCCCTCCTATACAGGTCAGTGTAGAGCAAGATGAAAAGACCAATAGTGGCTATGTGACCTTTTTTTTTCCTTCCATTTTTAAGATAGAAAACTTCATATAAATGTAAATTTAAGGGAAGTACAAACATTTACATTGCTCCAAAAGTTCTGCCAATGTGCCAATGTGGAAAAATTAAATGGGTGGGTTAAATATTTGGCTATGCAGCCTTGTGGGATGCAGAGCACTAGAAGGGCATGTCCATCTCAGAACTCTTCACGCATGTACCCCCTAACTTCAGATTTTTCAATTAAGTTTTGACAATAAAACCTAGAAGCTGATTGGTTACTATGCCCAGCTGCACCAGTTTTAGTAAATCTCCCCTAATATCTGATTGACATATTGTTTTTAATATAATTATCCCTTATGATCATCACCTCCATCTAGTGGTCATAATGTGTATTTTCTGAAATACTTAAAAAAAATATATTAATACAGCATTATGGAGCTGATGATCCTATTACAAACAATATGGTGATCATGTGTTGTGCTTGTGTGAATGCTTAAGATATCTTCATGGTGAATTTTTTTTTATACATAGACTCCTTCAAGTTTTCTCATCTGCATTCTCGCTCCAGGTCAGTATCTCAAAACACTAAGGCCAGAGAAAGAATGACAACTTGGATCAGGAAATCAGCAATGGCACCCCCAGGCATCTATGAATACATATTTATTTTAAGGTGACCCTGTTCGGGTATAAAAAAAAAAAAATCTGAAACCTGTGATGAAAGCAATATTTACATAGGCAGAAATATTGCTCTGCAGTAGGGCTCCCACTGTCGATCCAGTACCCCACATTTCAGAGTTTGTGGAAGAGCTTTTCCACCATTGGCTGCTGTGCTTCATCCAGATGACCCCTATATCACTACTGTGTGCTGCGGGAGTTAGGGGTCAACTTAAAGTGTATGTAAACCCAACACTTCATATTCCTTATTTGTGCCAGCTGTGCCATGTACATGTATGAACAAATATCCAGTTCTCTTTGTATTGCTTTCTTTGTGTAAAAATCTCTGGTGTTCCTGACAGTTCCTCTGCTTTCCTGTTAAAAACTAACCACACTAGGCTAGAAAACACACCTTTTACATTTACAAAAATAATGTATAATATTGAGTAATCTAGACAAAACTTTTAAGGTATATGCATTTACATATTCTAATTGAGTTACATTTACTTAAAAAAATTATCTTTTCATTTGACTGAAATTTAACCCTTTGCCGACCGGCTCACGCCAATATACGTTGGCAGAATGGCACGTACAGGCATATTAACGTACTCGTATGCTGCACTTAAAGACGTGCGCCCGCTGCAAGCTCTGTGAGTGTGATCGTGGGTCCCTGCGGACTCGATGTCCACGGGGATACCCGTGATCATCTCAAGGAGAGGAAGAACAGGGAAATGCTGATGTAAATAGCATTTCCCCATTCTTCCTAGGGACGGGACACTGATCACAGCTCCCTGTGATCGAGAGTGGTGATCAGTGTCATGACACACATAGTCCATTCCCCCTACAGTTAGAACACATCCCTAGGACACACTTAACCCCTTCAGTGCCCCCCTAGTGGTTAACCCCTTCACTGCCAGTCACATTTTATTTCATATTCCTAACTTAAAGCTATGGTCTATAAACTGGAAACAATTTGTTGGCTTTACTTGAACCTATCATCTTGAAACTGGAAAAATTGAGTTGTCTTTACTTAAAACAACAAAGTTGAAAACATGAAAAGTCTAATCAGTCTGTCAAAAATAAGTTTAGTTGACAGTACTTAAAAAGCCGATGCAAATAGTTGCCTCAATTTTTTTGCGTAGACCCAGGAAAATATTTTTTACAGTGTAGGGAACTTAGCCTGATCTCCCCCAATGATCAGACTTGTCTTTACACCCCCCCCCCCCCCCGCACAGCCTTTTACTGATAATCTCAGTGGGCTTCTGCTCCCCCGGGTTGTATGCAGCTTAAAAAAAAAGGTATTTATAATGTTTTTTTAAATCTATTGTAAAGATCAGGATGATTAAACTCAAGTGGTGCATGCATTTTCAAAAAGTTGTGCGAGCCCAGATTTTTTAAGGGCATGGAAGCCGCTTTTATTTAAAGCTTATTTAAAACTTCACAAAAGACAGCAATTTCCCACGCAAGGGTTCCACCATTACTGTAACTTGCACAATACAGCAGCTTCCTGACTGACTCACTTGCCACAAGGCTGCTTCAGGAATCACACCTATGCATTAGGTCTCCTACTCAGACCAACACAAAGGTTTCCTTCACTCAAGCTCTCTCATAACTTACTCAGGATCAGCTCATTGCTGCTCTGTTGTGGACAACATCTGTCTCCTGTAGACTTGGCACATAGTTTTGACGGCCTAGGCGATATGAGTGGAAGTCCTCCCCTCCCCTCCCTGCAGTGACCTGTGACATATCCCAGAAGACTGCTGAACCATTCACAAAGCACAGTGCAGCTCGCACATGCACAGTGGGCACCCAGCTGTGACAGCTTGTGCCCACAGTTGAGATGCTGGTGCAGGGTACAGAACACAGATGGAATGAATGGCTCGGGTGAGCACAGTGCTGGATCCTAAGAGAGGTGAGGGTCTGTTTATTAAAAGTCAGAAGCTACAGCTTTTGTAGCTGCTGACTTTTAATAAACACCAATTTGACTGGAGCTTCAACCCCGGACCAATTTGCAGCCAAAGGACCAGGCCCCTTTTTGCGATTCGGCACTGCGTCGTTTTAATTGACAATTGCGCGGTTGTGCGACGTGGCTCCCAAACAAAATTGGCGTCCTTTTTTCCCACAAATAGAGCTTTCTTTTGGTGGTATTTGATCGCCCCTGTGGTTTTTTATTTTTTGCGCTATAAACAAAAATAGAGCGACAATTTTTTACTTTTTGCTATAATAAATATCCCCAAAAAATATATAAAAAAACATTTATTTTTCTCAGTTTAGGCCGATACGCATTCTTCTACATATTTTTGGTAAAAAAAATCGCAATTAGGGATTATTGATTGGTTTGCGCAAAAGTTATAGCGTTTACAAAATAGGGGATAGTTTTATAGCATTTTTATTAATATTTTTTTTTTACTAGTAATGGCGGCGATCAGCGATTTTTATTGTGACTGCGACATTATGGCAGACACATCGGACATTTTTGACACATTTTTGGGACCATTGTCATTTATACAGAAATCAATGCTATTTAAATGCATTGATTCCTGTATAAATTACATTGACAGTGAAAGAGTTAATCACTAGGGGGAGGGGAGGGTTTATGGTCTGTGACGTGTGTGTTTTTTTTACATCAGGGGGTGTGTCTGACGTCTGACGTCATTGATCGGCTTTCCCGATGACAGGGAACAGCCGATCAATGACAGACAGTGTAGGAAGCGCAGGGGGAGGTTTGTTTACACAGACGTCTCCCCGTTCTTCAGCTCTGTGACCCGATCGCGGGACACCAGCTGCGATCGGGTCTGCTGGTCCCGCGGCCGTGGGCACGGAGCTCCCGACCGGGTCGCAAGCGTGCCGGCGCGCGCTCGACCCGTGGCTGGGCTCTTAAAGGACCACGTACAGGTACGTGGTTTTGCCCAGCCGTGCCATTCTGCTGACGTATATGTGCAGGAGGCGGTCGGGAAGTGGTTAAGGAACCACAGGGGTTAGCAGGGGGACCCACTGTTTATCCATCCCGAGGAGTAAAAAAGGATGGGCACCAGAAGCTCTGCAACAAAGAGAAGTTTCAGTAAACAGGCCACTGGAAAAGGTAAATATAAAGCTGCTTACATCACAGGGTTCTATGATATTACCTTTCTAACCTCTAGATATGGTTGATTTAATTGTAATGTACAGGTTTTAAATGTACTCTTTTACCCATTCGAAATAAACTTGAGGTTGTAGAGAAAAGGAAACTGCACATGATAATGAATAAAAACCACATAAACCTTCAACTCCTGCTCCCCTTTTCATGATACATTTTGTGGTCCTCATTTTAAAGCACTCTGGTGCTGAGGGGCAATCATTCTGGTATTAGTATAGGACTATAACAAGGCATCTCCTCTTTTCCGCTTTTGATTTTTTTTTATCTAGTCAGGGAAAGACAGGAAAAAACCCTTCAGAAAAGATTGAGAAAACAGATATGGGAAAACAGCATATATTTGGGGCACTGGATAGATTAAAAAACTACCTTGGAATGTAAAATATAAAAATGAAAAAAATATTTGGCAATCAGAAGATGCAAACATGTTAATATCAATTGTTTAAAGATTTCAGGTACAACATAATTTGAATATGTACATTTGTTTACCAAACCTCCATCTGGACCTGAGAAGTGATTTTATCTCTGCTTCTGTTTCCTTATATTAGCCATTATTAAAAGGAAATACAGAAACAGACCTTCATTAAAGGAAATTCTATAAAAACAAGATGACTATGCTCACATTTTAACAAATGCAACTGAAGATCCAACATCTGCTTATTTCTATTGTCAAGGCTGCCAGTTCTCTTCACACTGACTCAATGGATTTCACAGGTGTTTTCAAGCATGATGGAAAATATGTGTGATTGACATCAAGGACTTTTCTGTAGAGAAGTGTCTGCTGTTTGTTTATTAACCCCCACACAATGCAGTTATTGCTATTTTTTTACCACACATTTTTTTGATCAATTTTTACAGGGTACAAGATTTTATTTTCAGTGTAATCAGCTTTGTATTAAAGAATAAACAAACATCCCATACTAGCCTTCTACACAAATTGGTAGTATAACAAACTACAGTAGAATTATTTTGAATTATTCTGCAGATCTCACTGTCACAAAGTTTTGAAAATAAAAAAAAATAAAGTTTTCCTTTTCTTTCTTCATTTTCAAAAACAAATGAGAGCTGCAAAATACTCACATGCCTTACTTTCCAAAATTGGGTCATTTGGGGGGTTTTGTGCTATCTGTACATTCCAGGGCCTCTGTAACTGTGATAGGTAGTGAGAAGTGAAATCACCATTTTGCACCCTTACAAATCCTGAAGGCTGTGATTGGTTTTCGGGGTCCTGTACGCGGCTAGGCTCCCAAAAAGTCCCACACATGTGGTATTCTCGTACTCAGGAGGAGCAGCAGAATCAATTTTAGGGTGTAATTTTACATATGCCCATGGCACGTTTGAGCAATATATAATTTAGTGACAACTTTGTGAAAAAAAGAAGAAAGAAAAACAAAAAAAAAAGTATTGTAATTTTCCAGAAACTTGTGGCAAAATATAAAATATTCGATGGAGTCAACATGCCTATCATCAAATAGCTCGGTGTGTCTACTTTCCAAAAATGTCCTTTTCATTTTTTTTTTCTATCATTTTAATTGTTATCACAGGGAATGCAAATATCCCTTATGATAGCAATAGGTAGTGACAGGTACTCTGCTTGTAGCTTCTGGTTTCTTAGGCCATAGAGATGATTGAAGCCATTCTGGTCTTTGATCAGCTCTATGGTCAGCTGGCGGAACCACCGGCTGCATTCTCAGCTTCCCCGGTAGGACAGGAGAGCCAGAGAAAACCATGGAAGACAGCTGGGGGTTTGTAAAAGCAGTCTAGCAGCTAATTAGTCGCTAGGATTGCTTTTACATGAAAGCGGACCACTGGCCGTCCTACAGCGCTGGAGTCACTGATTTATGTATCGTGAGAGCAAACGCTGTTGCTGTCAAGATGAATAAATCAGTGCTGCAGCTGAACGGCATACCTGAAGATAAAATAATGGTTAAGGATAAAACACAGTAAACAGTAAAGTATAAAATAATTACATACCTGAAAAGCAAACATGATAATAGAACAATAGAGAGAGAATAGAGAAAGAATAGAACAACAACTATTTTTGGCTTTTTTATTTATATATTTTTATTTATTTATTTATTTTACACTTTTATTTGTAACTGTAACGGTTCCAGGTTTGGGTCTCTAAAAATGCAATGGCATCTTTGGAGACCCTGTGAAAGTGTGTCCTAGTCTGTGCAGTGCTGTACCCTACGCGAATACTCCACTAGCGTGTGGTAGCATTCAAATCATTCAACGATGCAGAGACCAGGTTGGTTAGGACAGGAGGGACAACAATAGTGGGTGTCACACCTAAATCCGCACTTGCCACAGACACAACAACTTCTTTAGGGTGCTCGATTGATAGGGGAACCAGAGAAGACATACGGAAAATGCCTCCCATGCAGCTGGCTCACTGCATTTGCATTGGGAAGTTGGGCCACAGCACCGTCTGGCAACAGAATGGCTGTGATGATCTCTTCCTGGAATTTAAGGGAGGATCCAGTTCATCCTGAAGCTTTGTATAGCACATAAGCGTTCAGCAGAGCCATTTGGAATAAGTATACAGACACTTTTTTGTACCAGCGTCTGGCCTTACAGGCAATTAAGTACAGTACCATAAACTTGTCGTTGAGGTCCACCCCTCCCATATTAAAGTGGTGTTTCCCCCAAAAAATAAAAAATAGCTGAAAATTCCAAAAAATATTTAAAATAATTGGAAAAAAAAATGTAACTTACCTCTAAATGCCTGTTGCTAGGGGGTCCCTCGTAGTCTGCCTCCTTCAGTGCCCGGGCTGGTGACATCGCTTCCCCTTGGCGCAGTCAGTCATCTGGGACACGTGACAGGTCCCAGATGACTGTGCAGCGTATCACGGCGCACAGCCGGGTGCCCACAGTAAGAATTCCGGCACCGCGAGCGGAGTGGGGAACGAGGGGGGGCTTCATTCCCCCGCATCGCTGGACCCTGGGACAGGTAAGTGTCCGATTATTAAAAGTCAGCAGCTGCCGTATTTGTAGCTGCTGACTTTAATTTTTTTTTTTTTAAGGGGCACCCCACTTTAAGGTTGTATTCGTGGACACAGAGGGGTTTCTCCACAACACCAGTTGCTGTTTGAATTTGGACCGTCGTGTCTGCGTGAAGGGAGGACAGAAAGAAAACATTCTTATTCTCAACTTCATAGCGAGCAAATTACTACATCTCTAGCAGGCTCTCTCCCCCAGCCTAAGATGGGAATCTACAAGCCACTGGGGTAAGCCCCAGCGATTAGATCGCACGGTGCCACATGCGCCAATTTCATGATCAAGTGACTAAAAAGCGGCACTCTTGTGTAATAATTGTCCACATAAAAGTGGTACCCCTTTCCGAAAAAGGGTGACACCAAGTCCCACACAAACAGCTCTATGTAACTATCTCTTCCCTCGTAAAACATAAAACTATATGTATAGCCTGTGGCCCTGTCACAGAGCTTATACATCTTGACCCCATATATGGCACGCTTGATGGGAAGATACTGTTTGAATGACAAGCGGCCAGAAATCTTAATCAAGACTTATCAACGCAGACTTGATCAGGGGTAAACAAGGTTGCAAACTGTTGGTCGAAGTGGTTTACGAGGGGCCAGATTTCGTAGAGCTGATCATTTTCAGGGTAATTTTGAGGACGACAGAGTTCATTGTCATTATGAACTGCAAGATCTGCTTGTATCGTGTCCTGGTCATGAAGGCCGAGAACATGGGTATATGGTGAATTGGGTCAGTGGACCAATATGACTGCAACTAACTTTTTTTAGTTATGCCCATGAGGAGGGATAGACCCAGGAAGGTCTTAAATTCGGAGACCGTAATAGGTCTCCAATCTCTGGCAAGGGTCAACTGGGGATTAGGGATGAGCCGAACACCCCCGGGTTCGGTTCGAACCAGAACCTTCGAACGGACCGAAAGTTCGCGCAAATTTTCGAACCCTATACGTTATAATGGACGCAAACGTTCGAAATCAAAAGTGCTAATTACAATGGCCAATATGCATGTTAATGTCATAAAACAGGTTTGGGGACCCGGGTCCTGCCCCAGGGGACATATATCAATGCAAAAAGAACTTTTAAAAACTAACGTTTTTTCGGGAGCAGTCATTTTAATGATGCATAAAGTGAAAAAAAAAAAGTGAAATTTTCCTTTAAATATGGTACCTGGGGGTGTCTAAAGTATGCCTGTGAAGTGGCATGTGTTTCCCGTGTTTAGAACTATCCTTGCACAAAATGACATTTGTAAAGGAAAAAAAGAAGCCATTTAAAACCACTTGCGGCTTTAATGTCATGTCTTGTCCTGGCCGCCATATGGCTGAAAATCCTTGAGAAAAATGGCATGGCTACCCCATCACCCCCCCCCCCCCCACCCTTTGGGTCTTGTATGGATATTAAGGGGGACCCCGCACCCAAAATAAAACCCTATACCTACAGTGTTGCTCTGTCCTGATGCTTCACTCTATTGAAGGCTTTCTTCAAACAAGTTATGCTATATCCTCTAACCAAAAGACGATCCCGTAATTGGTTAGCTTCTCTTTGAAAATCTCTATCATCGGTACAATTTCATTTTAACCTCAAAAACTGGCTATACGGAATACTTCTGATAAGCTGCTGGGGATGCGAACTGTTGGCATGCAGTAAACTGTTGCCCGCCAAGGGTTTCCTATATAGGGTTGAACTGAGTGTGCCTTGGTCAGTGATAAAAATGTCTACATCTAGGAAGGTAATTCTTGACTGATCCATAGTGTGGGTGAACCTAAGATTATAGATATTGACTTGTAAACTCTCCAAAAACTTCTCTAGGTCGATCGATGATCCTGCCCAATTCATGAAAACGTTGTCTATATATCTATGCCATGATACAATTTGGCCAACATATAGAGACAAGGCTTCATCAGAAAATAAATCACGCTCCCACCCCCCCCAGGTACAGGTTTGCATATGAGGGCGCACATTTAGCCCCCATAGCGACACCTTGTACCTGGAGGTAGTGGGAGCCCCTAAAAATAAAGACATTATGTGTCAACACAAACTCCAAAAGTTCCACAATGAAGTCATTATATTTCCTAGAATCCAGTTCCCGCTCATTGAGAAAGCCATGAATAACTTCCACTCCTCTGGTGTGTAGTATGGAGTTATAAAGGGCTTCTATATCTATGGCTACCAGCCAACAATTGGGGGGGACTTCCAGTCCATCCAAGGTTTTCAGCAATTCAATGGTATCTTTAACGTATGAAAAAAGGCCCTTCACGTGTAGATATAAATACTCATCTATTAGTTGACTAGCCTTTTCTGTTAAGGAACCACAGCCTGATATGATGGGCCGACCGGTTACCCGTCATCCCGGTGGAAATCATTCTTTGAGTGCTGCTTTTTTGCCATGGGCTAGTATCCCATGAGACCTCCCTGAGAAGATTTGTTTTTGGATCCGGTTTGAGAGGTAGGGTCCTATCCATTACTCTCAGGGATTAACCCACACAAATAATGTGAGGGTTGAATGGGGCTTCCTTAGGGGGAGCTATGGGGCGGGTTGGGGTTTACTAAATGTGTGGGTGTTAATGTGGGTGGGGTTGTTGGGGTTGTGGGTTTTTGGGGGGGTTATTTATTTATTTATTTTTTCTCCTCGGTCATATTTGGTGTCTTCATATATTTTGAATATAATGCTGTATATTATCTCTCTGATTATGTTAAATTCATTTTGTTTTCTGTGTCTCTTGTTTTTTCATACACCCAAGGTTCAATATATGAACAAATCTACCTTTGATGTTTTAACTCCTTGTGATCATGTCTACTTTCATGATGAAGCCTGTATAGGCGAAACATGTAGAAGCTCGTTGAAAATGTGATCACACACAAATGAATACTGCATTATTTCTGTCTATTATAGGAGTAGGTGTATATACCTATGACTGTTGATATGTGCATGTCTGTTCATTTTTTATAAATTTTTTCCACTTTTTCAATAAAAATATGTTCCAATAACTTAATCTGTTTATCAGAGTATCTAACTTGATTAGTATTTTCATGATGTACCTATAAAATCCCATATCTCTACTTTTCTTAATACTTAATTCTAAAGGGATGTCGGTACTTTAATGTACAGTGAAAAATCTGACAACTGCACTGGGTGACACTGACAGAGAGTGAAGGGGTTAACTGGGGGGGGGGGCGATCGGGGGGTGACAAGTGTACCTACGTGTACTGGTGTTAGTTTAGTGTTGGTGCAACTCACTGTGAGATGTCTCCTCTCTAGGGATGAGCCCGATGTTCGAGTCAATTGTAAGTTCGAATCAAGCATCGGTTGTTCGACTGTTCACCGAATAGTGAACAATTTGGGGTGTGCGCGGCAAATACGAAAAGTCTATTGGAGAAATCAAAAGTGCTAATTTTAAAGGCTTATATGCATGGTATTGTCTTAAAAAGTGTTTGGGGACCTGGGTCCTGCCCCAGGGGACATGTATCAATGCAAAAAAAGTTTTAAAAACTACAGTTTTTTCGGGAGCAGTGATTTTAATAATGCTTAAAGTGAAGCTTTAATATGTCTATAATATGCCTGTAAAGTGGCGCATGTTTCCCGTGTTTACAACAGTCCCTGTACAAAATGACATTTCTAAAAGAAAAAAAGTCATTTAAAAGTACTCGTGGCTATAATGAATTGTTGGTCCCGGCAATACACATAAAAGTCATTGAAAAAAACGGCATGGGATTCCCCCACAGTCCATTACCAGGCCCTTCAGGTCTGGTATGGATTTTAAGGGGAACCCTGGGCTTTTTTTTTGTTTTAAATGGCGTGGGGGTCCCCCCAAAAATCCATACCAGACCCTTAAAAGGGCATGCAACCTGGCAGGCCGCAGGAAAAGAGGGGGGACAAGAGAGCACCCCCTCTCCTGAACCGTTACTCCGTACTCCTCCATCAGAAAAGGTTGCACCAACTCAACCCAGCGACATTTGGGCCATCCTCTGGAGGAAGCAATCATTGCAAAATCATACAAAAAGTCTTCAACATGTTCAGAAGGCAGCATAGGCCGTATGAAGTCAGCTGTATGGATTTTTGCTTTGTTGCCATGAGCAACCGCACCCATCTGCTCACTCTTTGCACTAAGTGACGGCTTGCTTTCCTTTTTCCTTTGCTCCAGTCTGGGGCTTGTTCTTGTGACAGACCTGGCTGGGACACAGGCTGTTGGAGGGGACTGAACGCGAGCCTATTACCTTGCGATTATGGGCTCTGGCATTTGGGGGAATAGTGCTCTTTGAGCTGCAAGCCTGGGACCCCTGAGCTGGTGGTACTTGGATTCAGGTCCATGCTGGCCCCCCAATACACATAGAATCTGTATGTGTATTTGGCATATTAGCAAGAGACGCTAATGTCATGACTCATGAACTCCAGCCACCTGTGTTATGTAATTGAGTATAGTCTGGCTTGTAGAAGTGTTTCACCTATTGTTGTGTGTGCTAATTAACCCTGCAATTGAATGAAGGAGCCCAGTGTTGATTAAGATAATTAGCTCATGCTAATTAGGTTAAGCTTTAGTCATCTAGCTGTATATAAGTGTGACATTTCAAATAAAGAGTAATTCCTGATGTAGCCTACACTGGTGTTGTCTGGTGACTGGGTGAGCTAATGGGTCTTGGATTGTGTGGTACCGGACAGAGGAAGCATTTACGGCGGACATATTGAGTACGAGGTCCGTCACAATTGGCTGGCAGCGGTGGGATCGTGCTTCCTTGTCGTGAACACATCCAAACCATCACCTGGATCCAAGGCCCGGATAGCAGAGGTACAGATACGTCATCATGGAAGAGGAATTCGGAAGGAGGTTTGCGAGAGATGCGGATACAGCACAGAGGACCAGTATCGGTGCAGGTCCTGCTGGGATGGTATGATTCTGTTCGCCTGCAACTCTGGAAAGAAGCGCTAGCCTGTGAGCAGCGACACCAGGGAAAAGTTCTCCCCTCCATCCATGTAAGGTACTGGTCGCAGTATGAAGTACGAATGCTGTTATTGGGGGAACAACCGAAGCAGGAGTGGACAGCTGAGTTAAGCAGGCTGATCCGGGCAGAAATGCGTTTGGACGAGAGCTACAGAGCCCTCCGGTGGTATGTAGCCCAAGTGTGCCCGTGGACAGCTGATGACAGGCCCACGGAAGGCTTTGATTATAATGGCCTGGGATTGTTGTACTGGAGGCTGTCCGAGGACCCCGACTTTGGGAGTGATCTGGAGTGGCGTTTGGAGGAAATAATGGAGCACAGAGAGCAAAGATTGAACGTCTCGGAAGTGCTCTGGGCACAGGAAGATTTGGAGTTCCTGGCCGCTCAGGAATGGGAGCTTGAGATCGCCTACATACAGCTGCTAGACTCTGCTCAGCAGCAGGGTGGGGCTCCCTTTGCCTGGGACTATCAGGAAATACCAGCAGACAGCTCTGAAATCCTGGCTGAAGAGTCGGCAATGTGGCATAGTAACAGAGTGCTTTGCCCACCTGCCCCCGCAGCTATGGATGCAGAGGTCTTATGGCGGATGCAGCAAGTGCTGACTGACCTTGACAAACCTGTTACTGCACAAAACGAGGTTGGATGGAGGAATATGCCTGTCCAGCAGCATGCAAGAGAATCGGCAGTGGAAACTCTGGAGATTGCCGTCCCCAAACCTGAAGTGCTGACAACAGGGCAGAGCTCTGCTAACTTCTGCCCAGCATATACAGCAGTATCTGGGGAGTTACAAGGAACTTCCCCAGCTGAAGCGCTGGTCACCGGACAGAGGGTCCAAGACCTCTGCCCCACACCTGTGTCAGTTTTGGAGGCTCAGGGTGAGAAGGTGGCGATCACTTCCCAGCAGCAGATACAGGGGGAGAAGGGAGAGGAGGTGTTTGTTGTCCCTCCTCAACAGTCGGCCAGGGGGGAGAAAGCGGTCTTTCCTCCCCAGCAAAGATCCGTGCACCTGGGAGACAATACCACAGACATGTCATCCCAGCAGCCAGATGAGGGAATGGAAAAGGAAGCAGCCGCCTCCCCTTCCCAATGGCAGCTACACAATTTGGGAGTGGAGGAAGCCAGCCTCCTGCCCCAACGGTTAACCAGAGCGGAGGATGTGGAGTCCCCAGCAGAAGTGCTGACAACAGGGCAAAGTGCTGCCCACCCCTGTCCAGCACCAGCAACAGCTGCGGAGTTCCAGGGAGCTGGGGCAGTCGGCCTCTCTCCCCAACAGTTAGCTGGAGGAGATGATGTAGGGAAGCTCCTACACCCAGCTGAACTGCTGGCAATGGAACAAAGTGCTGCTGGCCTCTGCCCACAACTAACAGAGGACAGATTTCCTGTAAAGGGGGATGGGACTGCAGTCCCCACCTGTATACCCCAGGGATGCTGGGCTGTCGGCCCAGATCCCCAACAGCATGATGGAGTGATCCCAGTCACCCTGTCTTCTCTCCAGCGGCTGAAAAGACTCCAGGGAGAAGGGCCAGTCCAGGCCTCTCCCCAGCGGCGGATATGTTCTATGAGAGAGGCAGAAGTTGGCTGGGTGAGTCGTGCTCTGTTTGGAACAATTTGTTTGGGGTACTGTGTGGGTACAGGCATTAGAGGACTGGAACCACTGACTAACTTCGGAGTCAACCCGTCTGGGGTCTCCTCCTGTGTTAGTCTCCTGCCGAAAGGGGAGAAATGTGACAGACCTGGCTGGGACACAGGCTGTTGGAGGGGACTGAACGCGAGCCTATTACCTTGCGATTATGGGCCCTGGCATTTGGGGGAACAGTGCTCTTTGAGCTGCAAGCCTGGGACCCCTGAGCTGGTGGTACTTGGATTCAGGTCCATGCTGGCACCCCAATACACATAGAATCTGTATGTGTATTTGGCATATTAGCAAGAGACGCTAATGTCATGACTCATGAACTCCAGCCACCTGTGTTATGTAATTGAGTATAGTCTGGCTTGTAGAAGTGTTTCACCTATTGTTGTGTGTGCTAATTAACCCTGCAATTGAATGAAGGAGCCCAGTGTTGATTAAGATAATTAGCTCATGCTAATTAGGTTAAGCTTTAGTCATCTAGCTGTATATAAGTGTGACATTTCAAATAAAGAGTAATTCCTGATGTAGCCTACACTGGTGTTGTCTGGTGACTGGGTGAGCTAATGGGTCTTGGATTGTGTGGTACCGGACAGAGGAAGCATTTACGGCGGACATATTGAGTAGGAGGTCCGTCACAGTTCTGTCGGTAACAACCCCTCCAGCCACAAAGTTCTGTCTCTCATCTCAGCAAACATTGCTTTCTTTTTGTGTTTTGACCACCCCATCTCTGCAGTCAGGTACACAACACTTTTGAACACAGTTCCTTTTAACACAGGAAAATTTAGCGTACTGTCTTCTTTAAGACTTGCAAACAGCACACTTTCACATGCAGACTCCACTGGTTCACATTAGCTGCTCCTCACAGCATTGCTGTAAAAAACTGTTTCTTGCCACTCACTGTTTTTGGTATGCAAGGATCTGGAACTCTTTCAAATCTGCCCGCATTCTCCACCACGTGTAAGATTGGGGTTATCAGACTCAAACGGTAGGTGCGTTTTCCAGTGAGTACGCCAGTACAAAACTGTATTTTTAAGGGCCTGGTAGCCCACTTTTATTTAAAAGCATGGAAAAGTTCACAAAGACATCAGTACCCATGCAGGGAGGTTCCACCATTACTGTATCTTGCACACTCAATACTTTAGCCTCCTGGCTTACATTGTTCCCATATGACTGATTCATGCCTTTAGCCAAGGCCTCAGGTCTGCTTCTCAGACCCAAAAGAGTTTCCTAGAGTGAAGCTCTCTCCTAGCTCATTCCTGATCAACGCCTTGCTGCTCTGTCACCAGGTACGCCTGCCTCCTGCAGACTAGCATACTCTGGCTGCCCCATGCAGCCTCTGACTCCTCTCAGAGGAATGGGAGTCCACCTGACCCCCATGCACAGACTTCCTGTCTGTTGGGTGGAACCCTGAGCCATAGTCAGGTCAAAACTAAATAGCCTAGCACACAGCTGTGCAATCAGCGTGCCTTTCTCTCCAAAATCTGGTGTAAACCAGCAATCCTCCAGGTAGCAGAGGTCCTACCGCCACAATATATATATATATATATATATATATATATATACACACACACACACTGCATCCAGTGTAGCCTATATCTATAGTGTATTCAGTGGTGTACTGTTTTTAGTACACTTCTGGTTTTGTACATAGTACACAATACAGTGCAGCTGTAGTACAGTTTCTAATAAAGTGCAGGCGGTGTACACAGTATCTAATACAGTGTAGTGTGGTGCTGCAAAACAAAAAATACATAATGTCCGGAAGGCCACCAAGGAGAGGCAGGTGCTCACAGGTCACTAAAAAAGGGCAAGCAGCCTCTGTGTCTACAGTCAACAGTGGTAGACCTCTGCATGTGGCCATGGGGCATGCTTGTCCTTTTTTTCTGCTACTGGCTGTGTTATTGAGCCAGAACATGCAGAACAGTTGGTGGTGTGGATAACAAAGCTGTCCTCATCCTCCTTGTCTTCTGTCACCCCGGCTCAGAATAGTTTGCCTTCCAACGCAGATGCCAAACGGCCTATTTCACTGGCTCCCTGTCCACAGTAACTCCTTCCATAGCCCCACCATCATGCATGGAGGAGTCCCCAGAATTATTCGACCACAATGTCGGGTACATGCTGCTGGAGGATGCGCAGCGATTTGAAGGCTCCGGTGTTGGTTCCCAGGTTGAGGAAGGGAATAACGTGAGCCTAGAGAGTGTGGGTGCCACGGAATGACAAGAAACTGGCAGTCATGTTCCCCCAGCTACAGCATACTGCCAAGTGTGGGAGGAGGAGGAAGAACAACTCCAACAAGGCAGGATGTCCTGGAGGAGGAGGAGGAAGAACAACTCCAAAAGAGGAGGAGGAGGAACAACTTCAACGAGGCAGGATGTCCTCTAGGGGGTGGAGGAGGAAGAACAACTCCAATGAGGGAGGAGGAGGAGGAACAAATCCAATGAGGCAGGATGTCCTCTAGGAAGAGGAGGAGGAAGAACAACTCCAACAAGGCAGGATGTCCTTGAGGAGGAGGATGAAGAACAACTCCAACGAGGCTGGATGTCCTCTAGGAGGAGGAGGAAGAACAACTCCAACAAAGCAGGATGTCCTCTAGGGGGCAGTGGAGGAAGAACAACTCCAATGAGGCAAGATGTCCTCTAGGGGGAAGAGGAGGAGGAAGAACAACTCCAACTCCGCAGGTGCAGGGCGCTGCAGACTCCCCACTGACTTTTAAAAGTTCCTTGGTGTGGGCCTTTTTCGACAAGTGTGCAGCAGATTGCAACCTATTTCTGAAGCGGATCAAGCGTGGCCAGAACACACATGCTTGACCAGACATATGATGACCTGCCATGCAGTCTGTTGGCAACAGCACTTGAAAGACCCACATCAAAGAAAAAGGCGGACTTCTCCTTGCTCCTCATCTGGGATCTCCAACCCTACTATACCTCCAGTCCTCTCAAAAACCTGCACTGAGAGGAATGAAGGTATAGCAATGGGTGTCCCAAGTACTTGCAGCCATTCTAATAGCTGTACACCACCATCTGATTTTAGCAGGCAAATTTCCCTACCCCAGTTGCTGGACTGTAAAAACAAATTTGGTCCCAGCCATCCACATGCTCACCGTCCAAATGCTGGCTTGGCCAAATTGCTAGTACTACAGCTGCTGCCTTTTCAGCTGGTAGACTCTGCCACCTTTCATGAATTTGTGGAATGTGCTGTACCTCAGTAGCAGGTTCCAAAATGCCATTTCTTTTCAGGGAAAGCCATTCTGGCTCTCTACCGGCATGTGGAAGGCAATGTTTTGGCCTCGTTGGACAGGGCGGTCAGCAGTAAGGTTCATATTACCGCTGACTCATGGTCCAGCAGGCATGGGCAGGGATGTTACCTTTCCTTCACGGTGTACTGGGTAACTCTGCTGGCAGCTGGGAAGGATGCAGGACAGGGTTTAGTGTTGTTGGAGCTTGTTCCACCACCACGCCACGCCACACCATGCCAAAATGCTAGTGGTGCTTTTGCCGCAGCTCTCTCCTCCACCCCCTCCTCTTATTTTTCCTCTATGGCCTCTTCTGCAGATTTGTCCTCTGAACTAGCAGTGCTCCGTAAGTGTTCAAGGGGCTACGCAAGCAGTCAGGCTAAAATATGCCATGTGGTTCTTGAGTTGGTCTGCCTAGGGGACAGGAGCAACACTGGGGAAGAGATTTTGTCAGCTCTGCTGGGGCATGCTCAGAGGTGGTTGACGCCACGTCAGCTTCAGTCAGGAATGGTTGTATGCGACAATGGCACCAACCTTCTCTCTGCCCTCCGACAGGGACACTTGACCCATGTTCTCCTGAGGCAGGCCAGAAAAGTCTGTGGTCATTTCCGCCGGTCATACAATGCCAGTGCACGGCTGGCTGACATGCAAAAAGGTAACGCAGCCTGTCCACCAACCGCCTCATTTGTGACATGCCCACCAGGTGGAACTCAATGTTGGCAATGCTGCAGCGGCTGCACATACAGCAGAGGGGCATCAATGAGTACCTGTGCTAGTATGGCACCAGGACAGGGTCAGGGGAGCTTGGCTTCTTTTTTTCACGCCAGTGGATACTGATCAAGGATGCATGCACTGTCCTGTCACCATTTGAAGAGGCCATAAGGATGGTGAGCAGGGAAAATAAATGCATAAGTGACTCTGTCCCTCTGGTCTTCCTGCTGGAGCACACGCTTTGTGGAATCATAGACAGGGCACTTGAGGCAGAACAGCGGAAGGAATAGGAGGACTTCCTTACCTCTCAAGGGCCCATTTATCCAGATAGCATTACTGCAGGCTGGCCAAACACAGAGGAAAAGGAAGAGGATACAACACTAGGGATATGACTAGGTTCATCAGGGACTAATGACGATATTGGTGTGCCCTTCCGTATAGTGTTAGTACCACTCCTCTTTTTTGAAGACATTTACCCAGCACAAAAAGAGAGTACTTGGGTATAGTATTAAAACACCTCAGAAGGGAGACCCTTTAATAGGGCTCCCGAGCACCTATGTAACAATCCTGCTAAGCACCTTTAGCCTGCAAAGCAACACTTGGTGACTCACATGACCCAGTAAGGAAAGAATGAACAACTGCAAGTGTCTGTTCAGAGCCTGCTCTGTGTCTCACAGCTGCCTCCTGGAAGCACTGCATGCTTGGTTTATACAGCTGAAATAAGCTGGGTGTGCTCCGGAATGTTCTGTGCGTGCGAGCATATGCACGTAGTCCTGGCGAACGGGCGTGGCTGTGTTTGTGTATGACGCAAATCCTTGTGCGCCCAGATAAAGCTGTGTGCGCCATGGCCGCCAAACAACTGCTAAGTCCAGCGTCACTTTTGCGAATGCATGTGCACCATGACGGCCAACAACTGCTGAATACAGCAGAACTCTTGCGAACGTACATGCGCCATGGTGAACCAAGGCAAAATGGCGCACCGCCATGTGCCATGTTACAGGTAAGAAACAGCCAGACACAATCAAAAAAGGTACACTTTTCAAACACCAAAAGCTAGCCCAAAACTCCACCGTATGGTCACCGCACATAGGTGTCCTGCCTCTAGCTAGCTTGACTGATTGTTACAATCACTGGGACACCCCACAATAATAGTAAAGGGGTTTCACTTACCCATCCAGGTGCAGGGCAGCTTAGAAACTAAGAGCCCAAACTTCACCCATCAAGGCGGTTTATTGTCACTTGAGGACCTTGAAGGACTGGGTACCCTTTTCATGTTTATGGTCCACTCCCTTGGACCTGTACAGCACCATGCAGGAATGCCTTAGCGCTTTGGTGTCCAGGATTATACTTAGCAGGGTCCAGCGCCCGAAGGCCGCATTACAGGCGAAATTTTGCAGGATCTTGACTCTTCTTTGCGAGGCTTGGGTACCATTTATTTAAGCATATAAAGCCTGTGTCAAATGGATCTGATCGGTCAATCCCGTGATTCATTTAACAACCGTTTGTGGGAATAGAGAACTAGAGCTCAAACAAACTGTGCCATCCACCTTGCAAACACTGGTAAAAAACTGAAGTGCTTCCTATGTGGGAGGGGTTATATAGGGGATCACTTCCTGTCTGAAGACCTTTGGTCTACCAGTGTCCATTCACCTGGAGATACAGTATAACCCAGTAGGTAATGAATATTGGCCTGACTGTGTCCCATGATGTATGAAAAAGAAATTAACACTTTTGATTTTTCACGTTCGTGTTCAATAGACTTTAACAGTGTTTGAACAAATTTTCTGCATGTTCGCATGTTCTGCTCCGAACCAAATCGGGGGGTGTTTGGCTCATCCCTATTTGTCAGAGTACTAGCCACATTCCAAGAATCAATCACCTTATGTTTATATACTGTTTCTGCACTAAGGAATTGGCTATAGTGCAACATTGGAGCAATTAGACTCCTGATATCATTCAAGAACAGCACCACACCTACTGCTTAATTGATCTTAGCCTTCTCAGAAGAGTTGAAGCTGTTATAGCTGCAAAGGGTGGGCCAACTCAATATTGAACCTTACGGACTAAGATTGGGATGCCATTAACGTTCATGTGAGTGTAAAAGCAGGCATCCCAATACTTTTGGTAATATAGTGTATGTTTGTGGTTTATACACAGGTGAATAGGTTCTATTGCATATTCGTTCATTCAGCAGCATCATGAAGAAAACAGCGACCTGAAGAGAACTGCAATTTACTATTGTATAATATCAGGTAAGACATTACAACCAGATGGAATCTAACTTTATGTGCTTTAGGAAAGGCTCTTGATGATAAACAATCTACAGTAAACAGCATGATACACTAATGAAAGAGAGACAATGCAGACTTTGATAGTTGTAATTTGAATATTCTTAAATCAGGTATATTGCTTAGAATTAGGTGGAAAACTAAAATGCTAAATGTGATAAGCTGTTTAAATGCATCATTTTACTAGCAATATTATATACATAAATAGATTGCTTGTATCATCGTTCTTTCATTAGGAAGCTGATTTAACTTTTTGTAGGATATTAGAAGTAATTAGGAGGTGTCTATTAGAATGGACAGCTTATCGAAGCTCATTTGACCTATGTCTTTTTTTTGTTCCTCCACATTTTGGGTAATTATTAATGAAACCCCCTACTCTGACTACCTCTGTTTATTAATGTATACAAATTATTTATGTGATTTTTTTTTTGAATTCTTTATTTATCAGATTTTACATCCTACAGGGATTATCGGGGGCCTACAGGCTCCCATAAAACAACAATCAACCTGGGCAAGGAGCATGGTTCACAGTTCACATACAGAAATAAAATCAACAGTTAAAACACTGCAGATAGGTCAACAAATACAAGGTCCATCCAAACCCTCATATGAGAGTTACTGTATAATGCCTAAAATTAATTCCAAACAAAAATATCAATAACTTAATAGATAGGATATGGTACCAACCAAATATAATATCTTACAATAGATCTTTTTTTGCCAAATCTGTATAAAGCAAAAATGCCATGATAATTTTAATAAAATAAGGCCAAAGTTTTTGTTGAGGTGTCGGGCTATAGACAACAGAGTGCCAAGGCACACTTGCATATCAGAAAATGCACTGTTATTTTTAAGGTGGAGTTCAGGAAAAAAAGAAGATACATTTTCAAGTTAATACTTATGCAAATTTGACATTTTTATATTTTCCCTATAAAAATCTTTAGTTTTGAGTTCAGATCTACTTTAGTTTAAAAAATAGTTTACCTTTCTGACTTCTCCTTTTTTGAGTTATAGCGGAAATCTAAAAATAAGGCTACCTAATAGTGATGACTATATTTATTATATTAATAAGGGATAGCGGGGATGAGCTTAGTGCTAGCTCCATACGTTATTTCACATCAAACACTGGCTGTTCAGATGTTCGTCCAAATGCCAAACATATAGGGCATTCAACATGGATAACTGTGACAGCTTCCAGCTGCCAATGGATGCTAAGGAAGCAGTGGATGCTTGCAGATGTTGTGTCTTTACCAACCACTGAGGTCACATGGCCCAATCACTTACATACATGGCTGGGAATTCCTGGTCATGTAAGCAAATAGACATAGAAAAGAGTGGGTATGTCATTGCCTAAATATGGCCATATTTGGGAGTGATATAACCACTATCCTGCCTGTCAATGAGTAACAACCATGGTAATGTTAACAACCAATGGTTGAGTCCCACCACATTTAACGGGTGTAAACACCATGTGTCATGACAATTGCTTTTTGCAATTTCTTTTTTTTGTGACAACCTAGTCAAAGACAGATAGTTTTGATACCATACTTTAAATAATATACTTTATTTTTCTTTAGAAATTAGAGAAAAATGGTGAAGATTATGAAAAAAAGTGATTTGCTGGTGATTTCAACCACATAAAACATGTAAAAGTTGGAGCACTTTTTGTTTTCTGAAAAAAAATTAAAATAAATTGTCTGGAATCAAACAATACCACATTTTTAAATAAACATCCTATAAGCATGTCTTAACCACATAGTGGGAACATTTCAAGGCCCAATAAAGTGGACTTTTTCCCTTTCACAAAAAACTACACTGGCACGCATCACTGCATGCTGATATGAAATCAACTGACATTTATTAGTTAAACTAATATTCTTTGCTTTTGCTTCTTCCTTCTCTGCTTCATCCCCTGCACGATCCGCCTCAATGGGAATCTTCCGCTGTGTGATGCTTCTGTTCAGGTGACAGTTCTTATATAACAGTGACCCCGCCCTATCTGATGCACAGGGACTTCCCTATGGCTTTCCCCGTGTTGTCAGAGGGGGCGGGGTCACCCGTTTATGTAATTGCAAGGAATTGTCAAAAACCGTATATTGTCTTTTTATACATTTTTGACGCTTTTTTTGTGAAATGGTAGGTGTACATTTGTACCCAATTACCAATTCACACAGGGGGGGTGGGATCTGGTGGTCCCCTTGTTAAAGGGGGCTTCCAGATTCTGATAAGCCCCCTGCCCACAGACCCCCACAACCACCGGGCAAGGGTTGTGGGGATGAGGCCCTTCTCCCCATCAACATGGGGAAAAGGTGCTTTAGGGGGATACCCCAAAGCACCCTTCCTATGTTGAGGGCATGTGGGCATGTTCAGGAGGGGGGGCAAGCTCTCGTCCCGTCCCTTTTCCTGTGGCCGGCCAGATTGCGTGCTTGCATAAGGGTCTGGTATGGATTTTGAGGGGGACCCCCACGCCATTTTTTTTTGGCGCAGGGTTCCCCTTAATATCCATACCAGACCTGAAGGGCCTGGTATGGAATTTGGGGGTACCTCCACGCATTTTTCTTTTTTAATTTTGGTACAGGGTTCCCCTCTGGGGAAATCCCATGCTGTTTTTATCAATGAACTTTTATGGGTATTGCCAGACTGACAATTCATTATAGTGATAGTGATAGCGTTAGTACTTTTAAATTACTTTTTTTCCTTTAGAAATGTAATTTTGCACTCGGACTGTTCTAAACACGATAAACATGCACCACTTTACAGGCATACTATAGACACCCCCTAGGTATGAAATTTAAAGGAATATTACACTTTTATTGTTTCACTTTAAGCATTATTAAAATTACTGCTACCGAAAAAACGGTTGTTTTTAAAACTTTTTTTTTGCATTGATACATGTCCCCTGGGGCAGGACCCAGGTCCCCAAAAACTTTTTATGACAATAATTTGCATATTAATGTTTAAAATTAGCACTTTAGATTTCTCCCATAGACTTTTAAAGGTAAAGGGTGTTCCGTGGCTTTCGAATTTGCCACAAACACCCCAAAATGTTTGCTATTCGGCTAATGGGCAAACAGCCAATGTTCAAGTCGAAATCATGTTCGACCCAAACATAAAGCCCATCCCTAGAGGAGACACCTTTTTCCCATATTAACTCTTACAGGAGAGAATTTACCTTCCTAGGGGTACATTTCCTCTCACTTCCCGTTGTCGCCCTCCGTTTGTAAATAGGAGTCGTTTGTAAGTTGGATGTTTGAAAGTAGGGGCCTGCCCTATATACTCTGCAGAAATTTGGGCCTTAGGTGATGGTGTTGTCACAACACTGTAAGCCCTCACAGTTACACTTGGTGGGCGCAGGAATGGGCCCTGCTGTGAAATATTAGATCAAAATATGTAATTACACGCCAGAAAAATTGGGCCGTAGGCACTGGTGCCGGTGCCACAACACTTCAACCCCTCACAGATACTCTAGTTGAGCGCAGGAACAAGCCCTGCTGAAAAATATTACAGCAAAAATTGTAATTACCAAAACCCAACTGCCAAAATTCGGGCGAATGGGGAAGTATCTGATAATGTGGTAATAATGAATGGAACCCGACAGGGATGTCCCTTATCTCCATTGATATATGTCCTAACTATGGATCATATGATGACAGAAATTCGGAAAATAACAAAGACATACAGGGAATTAAAATAAAAAAACATGAATACAAAATGTCAGTTTATGCGGATGACATAGTATTATCTATTACAAACCCCATAGTAACATTACCCAATTTAATTAAGGAGTTCAAGCGCTTTGCTAGTAAGTAATTTCAAGGTTAATTATAACAAAACAGAAGCCCTAAATATTACACTTCCAACAAATACTATTGATATACTTAAAAATAACTTTTCTTTTAAATGGCAAAGTAATGCGATCAAATACTTGGGAATATTTATACCCAAAGATCTGGGAAAACTCCAGGAAAGTAACTACCTGCCATTAGTACAAAAAATAGTGAACCTACTTCAAAAATATAACAAAGGGATCTTCTCATGGACAGGTCGCATAAACATTATAAAAATGGATATACTCCCAAAAATACTTTATGTGTTTCAGACAATTCCAATATTTCCTATTAAAAATATACTGAACTCCCTACGGAGACTTAGTGGGAGTTTCATATGGGCAGGTAAACCTGCCAGAGTAAGCAGAGAGGTCCTTACTAGACGTAAAAGAGACGGGGGTTTAGCTCTCCCTGAC
Organism: Lithobates sylvaticus; assembly: GCA_028564925.1. Classification (NCBI taxonomy): domain Eukaryota; kingdom Metazoa; phylum Chordata; class Amphibia; order Anura; family Ranidae; genus Lithobates; species Lithobates sylvaticus. The sequence continues at coordinate 254,306,427 of CM053030.1, forward strand.
CTATCAGTGTATCAGTGTATCTTTTTTTAATCCAAACAATTTTTATTAAGTTTTTTTTTCCAACAAATACAATCACATTAAACAGGCAAAATGTATTCAAATAGTATGCGTATGAACAAGGTACCCAGATGGGTAGGCATAAACAAATGACACGTTTATTCTGGCGAACAAATTATAAGCACCGGGGAGGTTGCATATATAGGCCAACTTAATACTAACTCGGGCCTAGAACACGACTCATAAATTTCGCTGGGCTATCGCTTCAATCTTGTTGCTGGGAGGATAACATTCAGAGCGTCTCCCCTGATAACCCCGTGTCAATTCTAGGGTCTAAATTGACTCGCCTTTATACTGGAGTGTCACCACTGCTCCGAGCGTGATCACTCTAAGACTCGCAATCATGACAACTATGATTATTGGCGTTCCCTTTTCCTCTTTCCAGTTATCCGTTATAGCACCTTCTAGCTCCCCTGAAGAGACGACCAAGCGGCCACCAGGGGTGTAGGATAGAGAGCCCAAAGATAGGGAAAGGGTAAAGCGGGAAACGTAGAAAAAGAGGGGAAGAAAAAAAAAAAAAAAAAGAGAAGGTTGGGGGGGGGGGGGTGGGGGTGGTAGGGTATTCGGTCCAGGGATTGAGAAGTTTCCGAGCGGAGGAGGGGTGGGGTCCACCACCATCTACCCCCTCCGCCTGTAGTTAACAATGAATCTATGATTGAGGTCTGGTTAATGTGGCCAGATGACTGGATGTTTCTGCGGAATACCTGTCATCCGCGTGTTTCTCACTACAGGGATATTGCAATATTAGGTGTCAGTCAGTACTCTGTATCAATGTTTGATATGGCTGTGAGTGCTTAAAAGTGAGCCAAGGCTCCCAGGTCGACGAGAAGCTGGATATTCTATCTTGAGAGGAGTGAATTAGCTCCTCCATTATCTCTACTCGATTAACACGAGCTATCCAATCTTTAATCGGGGGTGAGCGTTTAGACTTCCAATGTACCGGAATGCACATCCTGGCCGCATTAATCATATGTATGGCTACCGATTTCATATATCTTTTTACGGAAATATCAGACAAATGAAGGAGGTATTGTGCTGGAGTGAATTCCAGGGGCAATGAGGTGACGTTAGTGACTACCTCATGTACCTTGCTCCAGTATGGCTGGATTAGGGAGCACGACCACCATATATGGATAAATGTACCTGTTTCTCTTTCACATCTCCAACATTTGTCTGATACTGTTGGAAATATTCTGTGAAGCAGCTTTGGGGTTTTATACCATCGTGTCCTGATTTTGAACCCATTCTCCTGTACATTTACATTGAGGGACCCCTTGTGGGTAAGTAAGTGTATGCGATCCCAGTCCGTGTCTTCAATCTCCCTGTCTAACTCGTCCCCCCAGGATGCCTGTTCAGAGCGCAGGACAGAGTGTGTTTCTCCAAACATGGAGGCATAGAGTGCAGAGACGACATGATTCTGGGGGGAGGAGCCCGAGCATAGGGACTCGAAGACTGTGGGTGGTCTTGAGAAGCTCTCCCTTTTCCCTGGCCTATCTAAGAAATGTTTCAGTTGAATGTAGGACCAGAGGGGAAAGGTCTGAGTGCTAGATATTGCTGCCAAATCTTGCTGTCTTCTAAATTTGCCCCTATGGAAGAAGTGTTTTGCCAGCATCTCTTCGTGTGGCCATTCCTGTGCTAGGTAGGATTTGGCAAGTCCAGGAGGGAAATCCGGATTGCCTCTTACAGGGGTAATCGGGCTCTCCGTGTTTGAGATCGCATGTATCTTACACACCCTGTTAAATTCGTGGAGTGTTGCCCCGATAAGGGGGTGTGAGTGAAGATGAGTGTCTGGAGGTGTTTTGGAGAACCAGGGGAGTGCGTGGAGATCGACGCCTGATATCTGTCTTTCTAGTTTGACCCAATCTTTAAATCGGTCGTGGATCTTCCAGTCTACTACTCTAGTCATATGTACTGCCCAATAATACCGCAATATGTCAGGGAGACCTATCCCTCCCTTAGGTTTGGGTAAGACTAGTTTTGCCCAGCTAACTCGCGCCGGTTTCGAGCCCCAGAGAAAGGTCCTGCACATCTTCTTATATAATGCAAAAAAGGTAGGCGGGAGACGTATCGGTATAGTTTGCATTTTGTACAATATGCGAGGGAGGACTGTCATTTTCAGCGCAGAGGCCCTTCCAAACCAGGATAGGGTCGGCACATCCCAATTTTGTAGATCCTTTTGTAAGTGCCTCAGCTCTGAAAGAAAGTTCTTTTCATAAAGAGTATCCAAGTTCTGAGGGAGTTGAATGCCCAGATATGTAATGGCGTCTGGCTTCCATTTAAAGGGGAAATTGGCCTGGCATAATTTTACTACTGTGTCTGGTAGGGAAATATTTAGGGCAAACGACTTTGAATAGTTTATTTTCAGGTTAGAGATACGCTTAAATTGTTCAAGGACTGGTAAGAGATTTGGTAGGGATGTCAGTGGCTCCGATAGGGAAAGCAAAATGTCGTCCGCAAAGGCCGCTATCTTGTATTCCCTGTCACGTACCACCACACCCTGTATATCCGGATTAGCTCTGATACAACGTAAAAGGGGTTCAAGGGTGAGAATATAGAGAAGGGGTGAGAGAGGGCACCCCTGCCTCGTGCCATTGTGGATGTGGAAGGCGTCCGATAGGTGGCCGTTGACTCTGACTCTGGCTTTTGGGTTTGCATAGAGTGCTTTAATAAAGGTGCGCATGCAGCTCCCTAGTCCAAGAGCAACCAGGACTTCCTCCATGTAGTCCCAGGCCACTCTATCGAACGCCTTCTCTGCATCCATCGCTAGGAAGAATCCTTCCCGCTTTGTAGAGGTTAGCCAGTGATGTAGGTTTAGGGCCTTAATAGTATTGTCCCTTGCCTCCCTGCCCCTGACAAAGCCCACTTGATCTTTCCCCACCCAGGCAGGCACATAGTATGCTAGGCGTGTCGCTAGGATCTTCGAGAATAATTTAATATCGACATTTAGGAGCGATATTGGCCGATAGCTTGTCACGTCAGTGGGGTCCTTGTCAGCTTTAGGAATCACCGTGATATAGGCCTCCAGCATTGTGTCTGAGGAGTAGGGAGCAGATGAGAGTGTGTTAAAGGCTCTGAGGAAACGTGGAGCTAGAGTCTCTGCGTAGGCCTTATAGTACTGCGCTGTAAAGCCGTCTGGCCCTGGACTCTTGCCTGGTTTTGTGCTCTTCAATGCTGCCTCCCACTCCTCAGAAGACAAAGGTGCTTCCAGCTCCGCACGGTCACCTTCTGATAGGGCTTGTGGGCTAAATTTGGACAGGAATGCCCGTATCATGCCCTCCCTTTCCCCATCTCCTATAGAGCTGGGCGTTGACTCATTAAGGTTATAAAGTTTGCTATAAAATTCTAAAAATTGTTGCGAAATGTCCTCATTTTTAGTGTGTTTTATCCCCTGTTGATCAGTTATGTGATGGACTGTAGAAGTAAGTGTGCGTTTTTGCATGCATCTCGCCAGAAGTCTTTCAGGTTTGTTACCTTGCTCATAGAATAGCTTCTGGGATAATATATGCCTCCTTCGTGCCCTCCTAAAAAGTTCCTCAGTCAATAATGATCGTGTGTCTGCTAGTTCTTGGGCCACTTGAAGTGCACCAGAGCGTTTGTGCTGTGTCTCTAACTTGGTAATTTGTCCTGTGAGGCTTAGTATCAGCTTTTGGTGCTCCTTTTTTTTCCTGGCAGCTATGGCTAAGAGGTGTCCCCGGATGACACATTTATGTGCCTCCCATTGAACCATGGGGTGCACATCCGGTGTGTCGTTGGTGTGGAAGTAGTCTTGGAGGGCCTGTTTGATATGGGCTGCGTCTCCTGGGTCCGCCAAGATGGATGCATCAAGCCTCCACATCTTAGTGAACCTTTCTCTTTGTGGGAAGCGCAAAGTTACCGTGATCGGGTGGTGGTCTGAGATTACCATATTTTCTATAGTGGCGTTTTCTAGGTGGGATAGGTCAGCCTGGCGTATGAACATATAGTCCAGTCTCGAGTAACGGTTGTGTGGTGCTGAGAAAAATGTGAAATCTTTTTCCCGGGGGTTGAGAGTGCGCCATGTGTCGTGTAGCGCAAGTGAGGCTAGTTGTAATTTTACCTGACGGAGGGCCGAGTAGGGAAATGATGAGGTGCCTGTGGAGGTGTCCAGGAGTGGATCTAGGGCCATATTGAAGTCTCCCCCCAGTATTAAAAGGCCCTCCTGAAACGTAGTCAGCTTCAGGAGAGTATTTTTAAGGAAAGGGATCCTGCCCGTGTTGGGACAATATACATTAGCCAGGGTCACAGGTTTATCTCTCCAGGTGCCCTTCAGAAAGACATATCTTCCCTCAGGATCGATAAGCTGGTCCGTAAGTTGGAACAGCAGGGATCTGGCCAATAGAATGGATACCCCCTTAGATTTGGAGTCAGCGCACGTCGCATGATAAACTTCTGGGTAACGTCTGTCCGATAGTCGAGGCACTAAGCCTGTCTTGAAGTGGGTTTCTTGTAGGAAAATAATTTGTGCCCTGTGTCTGTGTGCTTCTGCTAAAACACTGCTGCGCTTTTCCGGTACATTGAGGCCCTTGACATTTAGAGAGAAGACTTTAAGGGATAGCGACACTGAAGACTGTACTGTAGCAGCCATTGTTAGGCAATGCAAGGGTATTAAAAAGGAATCAACTCTTGCAGGCGGAGGGGGTATGATCCGGAGGACCGGGGGGATGAAGAGGGGGAGGGAGGAGAGAAGAAGGAAAAGAAAAGAATAGAGGAAGAGGGAAAAAGAAAAAAAAAAAAAAAAAGGGGGGGGGAAGCTAGAAGGTCAAAGGTTGGGATATGGGCGCGGGGAAAGAAGGGCAGGGAAGCCTACTTCCAATATCCCTTGGGAGTCCCTACCGTTGTCTGATGTATGCCCCTAACGTGGGCAGAGAGTGAGGAACACCGGGGGTGGGTATAGTCCTGCTTACCCACCTAGGAAGATAATACTGGGAAAAAAGGTGCAAGAAAAAAAAAAGGAAAAAATATTCCGGAAGTGTGTCAAAGAAGGGCCTGCCTCTTTGCGGTGGGAAAGAGACCAAACACTTAAGTATATCTGAGTGTAGTCATCACCCAGAGACCTCCGAGTGTAGGTTCAATATGTGTGGGATATAGCGCCCCCTAAAAAAAAAAAATCTAAGGGGTGTCCGACCCCTTCTTGCTGCTCTATTCACGTCCTCATTTATGCCGTCAGGATAGTTCCCCCTACCCCCTTCTACCTCTTCCTAAGGGGAGCAACAACAAAGGCAATGACTGACCATATTTGAGATACTGGTACATTTCCTACGGCCTATAACATATGGCTTATGAGCGATCGATTCGTCAGATCCTTAATTAAGAAATAAAAACGCATAACATAAGATATAGGACCTAGCTAATAAACCACTAGTCCCTTTTACATTCCTGTTCATGGGCCCTGATCCTCCGGTCTTAAAAACTGACCCGGATCATCCCAGGGTCCCTGAACCTATAGCCCCGGTTCCTATGTGTCTTACACTTCGACCGAATTCTGCCCGATAGACACAGCAGGAGTGTAACCCCTTGTCCCTGTATCTCTCATGTAGTTATCCGTCTATGACTTCCAGAGCACGCCAGGTGTCAACCATCTACCCTCTTGGTCTTGCGCTAACTTTCAAGGGGCTGGCTTGCAGCCGTTAAGCCCTGGGGTAGTACCAAGTGTTTAAAACCCAATATCAAGTGTTTAACAGTTAACAATTAACAATAGAACCTTTGGGAGCGAGATTCAAGGGTCCCTGGGAGCCGCTACAAGCTGGCCCCCAGGGATCCTTGTCCTCCAGGTCTGGGCGTCCTAGTCCCCCGAGGGGGCATATCCCTGATAACCCGTATGTAAATGTAAATGTAGATGGGAAACCTGAAACAAATAACATATAAATGGCAAGTCCCATTACGTTGGAATTGAGCGTAGTTGCATTGACAAACCTGGATGACCCCTCTAGCAGTAGGTCACCAGAGTCTCTCACGTTCTCCCGCATGCAGGAAGAGGCATCCAGTTCTTGCCAGTCAGGAGAAATCCATTCAGCCGAATGGCCCACAAGTGTAGGTAACTGGGTGTATCGAGTGTTCGAAGCATTTCGTGTATTCCTTGGCAGGTCTTGCAAGGGGTTCAGCGGGGTGATACTGCTGTTCCCATGGGTCCTGAGTTGCCTCTGCATACCAGCAATGTTTTTGTAGAGTTAAGCATAGGCGTTTCTCAAGTCCTGGTCTAGAGATCATGACTCCCCTTAAACCGGAGATCGTGTCTCTGCATTTTAACTGTTCCAGTCCTTATAGCTGGGAAAACCTGCCCGTCTACAACGCTCCCATAGGGTTTCAGAGTATACAGTGTTAGACACAGGGATTTAAGGCCTGTATCTCCCCAAGCCTGGGGAAAATCCTTGCTATCCTGGTCCAGTAAAAGGCTGGTGACCTGTTAATCTATTTCTCTGCATAACGGTCTCCTGCTGTCTGTTACCACATAGGCTCTTGTAGTAAAGTCCAGCTCTAGGCATTAATTATAAAAGTCAGGTTTAAACAGAGGGTTGGTTTACATTTGCTTACCCATCCGTTTCTGAAGTTAGTGGTCGGTTCTGCGTCTAACAGATGACGGGGACACTCTCGGGCTCTCGTCCGTCTCAATGTCACCCCTCATCCTCGGTGGCGGGGAATGCGAAGATCTGCGCCTTCTTTGTCTTTGCCTCTGTGATCTTGGAGTCATGTCGGGCTGAGTAGGGATCCAGGGGTCCGGTTGCATGAAGGCGTTGTACCAGTCGGGGACCTCCACAGGTGGTATGCCCAGGGTGTCGCAGAAGGGTTGCAGGTCTGCAGGGGTCCTCAGGTGCGCTGTGCGATTTCCTGCAGTTGCTTGTAGGCAGAAGGGGAACTTCCACCTGTAAGGGATGCGTCTTTCACGAAGGGTTTGCAGCAGGGGACGGAGATCTCTCCTATGCTGCAGTGTGATAGCAGATAGGTCCTGAAACAATTGTATACGTGCCCCCTCATGTTCCAGGCGATCCTGATTGCGCGCAAGCCGCAAAATCTCCTCTTTTTGGGTGAAACTGACGAGGCAACAGACTGCATCTCTGGGGGGGTCAGTGTCTCTCCCTCTCGGCCTCAGGGCTCTGTGGCATCTTTCCATCTCCACAGGGGCGTCAGGGGGCCTGCCCAGCAAGGTGTTAAAGATGGCCCAGATGGTAGCCTGTAGTTGGGGCCCCTCCACTGACTCTGGAATGCCTCTGACCCTTAGGTTATGCCTCCTGCCCCTGTTATCGAGGTCTTCTAAGTGTCTGTGCATATCCATCAAGTGCTGTGCATGGACGCTGGTAACTTGTTGCACCTGCTGGATTGCTGCCCCATGTGTCATGGCCGCTGCTTCAACATGTTCCAGCCTGGATGCCACTGCTTTAATGTCCGTTTTCAGGTCAGAAATGGCAGCAAATAGCGTGCTTTTTATGTCTGTGGCCACTAGCTGTAGGTCTGCCAGGCATAGTAGGGGAGAAGGGAGAGGGCCGGGGGTACTTGCCGGTGCGGAGGCTCCCGGAGCGTCGGCGGCGGCGGAGGGTGAAATCCGATCCGAGGCCTGAGATGCGGCCTGTAAGTCCGCGTGCTGCGTGCGGAACATAGCCGGTATGTTGCGGCTCAACTGTGTGGGATTCTCCAGGGGGGACCGGGCTGCCGGCGGGCTCCTCCCGGTCATGTTCCTGCTAGTTGGGGCGATATATCCCGCTGATTAGCTGTGCTTAGGAGGCTTGGGGTGACGGAGCTGAGCGACTAAGCGTCCATCTTCCTCCGGTGTTAGGCCACGCCCCGTATCAGTGTATCTTAAAGCAGTACTGGTGACTAGGATTTTAGACTGGTTTCATAACTTAGGAAGTAAACAATGGGTGAAGCAAGAGGAAGAGATCATGAATATAAATTTAAAAGTCCTACCCTGGATAAAGAAAGAAAAAAGATTGTCTAAACAGGATATGCCACTTTTGGTCGGAGCAACATTAAAAGTGTGGGATGGATTGATGAAGAGGGGAATAGGATCATCATACGTGGGCCCAATGACACCCCTCTTCAGCAACCCTGATTTCCCACCAGCGAGTGAAACCAAAACCTTCTTAAAGTGGCATAGAAAGGATAGTACCAGAATCATACAGACAATGGAGAACAATAGACTTCTCCGACTAGAGGATATAGGTAGAGAACACTCAAATACGTGGATACAGTATAGACAACTCCAGGAATATATAACCACCCTTGAGAAAGAAGGGACACTTTCTAGAACACCAACGACACTTGAAACATTACTCCTACAAGAACAAAAACCCACACATAATCTATCTAACGTATATGAATATTTAATTTCGAATAGGGGGATACAGGAGCTAAACTATATAAAAAAAAATGGGAAGAAGAACTAAGCATGGCTATACCCAGAGATAAATGGGACAAAGCAATTATACTAACACACAAGATGTCGCTCTCTAATAGGCACCAAGAAAGAAACTATAAATTATTAGTTAGATGGTATAAATGCCCAATTGACATGCATAAAATTAACGCAGAGAACAATGACACATGTTGGAGATGTCAGAATGCAATCGGTACAATGTCACATATCTGGTTCTTTTGTCTAGGAGTCCATATATTTTGGGAAAAAATATATAAAATATATTATGAGATGACAGACATAAATGTACAATCAGATATACTAATTTCCATACTATCAATGATACCGGGATCGATTAAAAATATAAAAAAAGGGATATTAAAACCGTGCTTAACAGCAACTAGAACGGCCATAGCAAGAAAATGGAAAAATAATATATCACCTTCAATAGAGGAATGGATAATGGAAATGGACGAGATGCGTTCACTGGAAGAGAGGATCACCAGTGAAAAAGGCCTAACAGGCCAAATAAGAGAAACTTGGCAAAAATGGGTAGAATATAGGATATCATCCTCTTTAATGTTGACAATATGAACAGTTGAAAATAAGCTGGAGGCGGGAGACATAGGAGAGAGAGAGGGGGGAATTGGGGTCTGTTTTTTTTTTTTTTTTTTGTTTGGTGGATCAATAGAGAAGCTTTAATGGGTATGAAGTATGAATGGTAAATGAATGAATGAAGGATTATTAGCATACGGATAATATACATTGGTACATGAACAAAGATAACAGAAAATGTTAAAAGATGCAATAATATAAATGTATGTATAATGTACTGTTGAAAATGAAATGTTAATACAGATAAAATGTGAAAAATGATGATAAAATAAAGATTTAAAAAAAAAAATTTTTGTAATTACACGCCCCTGTTGAATAGGGGCAAACAAATTGGGCCTTAGCCACTGGTGCCCAGAACCAAAAATGTTCTTACAAGCTATCAACATGAACATTGAGGAGGAATAGGATAGTCACTCAGCATAACAGGATAGTCACTCAGCATCAGCATAGGCAGTCTTGAAGGGATCTCACATTCATAAAAAAATTATTCGGTTACATCAACATCAGGTGCTTGGTAGCTGGTGATCCAAGACTGATTCATTTTTATGAAGGTGAGCCGATCAACCAAGTCGGTGGACAGGCGCACTCTGTGATCGGTTACAAAGCCTCCAGCAGCACTGAATGTGCGTTCCGAAAGAACGCTGGGTGCAGGACAGGCCAGTATCTCAATTGTATACTGTGCAAGCTCTGGCCAGTGATCCATCCTCAAGACTCAGTAGGATTTTTGGTGGAAAGGTCTCCAAGTCTGATATTGCCCCTAGGTATTCCTGCACCATGTAAATCAGACGCTGGCGATTGTTGCTGGAACCGATCAGACCTTGGGGCTGCAGACTTCTGTGACTGACCGAAGCCAGTACCAGGAATTTGTAACCTTTGTAACCCAGGCTCTGGAAACGCGTTGCACAAACCTTTCTGCAAGGCCTCCCGAAGATGTTTCATCCTCTGCACCCTCTGCGACGGCTGGATAAGTTCCGCAATCTTACCCTTGTAACGTGGATCAAGGAGGGTTGCCAGCCAGTAATGATCCCTCTCCTTGATGCCACAAATCCGAGGGTCCTTTCGCAGGTTTTGCAGGATCAGGGAGGCCATGCAGCATAGGTTTGCTGAGGCATTTGGTCCGGAGTCCTCTGGGTCACTAAGGACAACGTGATCCGCAGTCACCTCCTCCTAGCCACGTACAAGTCAATAGGTTTCTGGGGACTGTAAACGATCCCTAAAAGACTGCTGCTGATGCTGAGTGCTAGGCTCCACCTCCATGCTGACACAATCCTCCTCCTCTTCCTGTGTGATTAGCGAGCCCACAGGAACACTGTCTGGATAAAGGGGGCCTTGAGAGTTAAGGAAGTCCTCCTCTTCCTCCCTCTGTTCTGCCTCAAGTGCCCTGACCATTATTCCACTCAGCATGTGCTCCAACAGGTAGGCTAGAGGAATGGTATCACTGATGCATTCACTGTCACTGCTCACCATCCTCGTGGCCTCCTCAAATGGTAACAGGACAGTGCATGCATACTTGATCATGAGCCACTGGCGTGGCGAAAAAAAACAACGCTCCCCTGACCCTGTCCTGGTGCCATAGTCGCACAGGTACTCATTGATGGCCCTCTGCCAACGTTGATATCCGTCTGGTGGGCAAGTCACAGATTAGGCGGTTCTTGGGCAGGTTGTATTCCTTTTGGAGGTCAGCCAGCCGAGCACTGGCATTATATGACCAGCGGAAATGCACACATACTTTCCTGGCCTGCCTCAGGAGATCCTGTAAGCCCAGGTACCTGCACAAGAACCGCTGCACCACCAAATTAAGGATGTGAGCCAAACAGGGCACAAGGGTCAAGTGTCCCTGTCAGAGGGTGGAGAGGAGGTTGGTGCCATTGTCGCAAACCACCATTCCTGGCTGAAGCTGGCGTGGCATTAATCCCCTCTGAGCCTGCCCCTGAATAGATGACAGAATCTCTGCCCCAGTGTGGCTCCTGTCCCCTAAGCACACCAGCTCAAGCACTGCATGGCATCTTTTTGTCTGAGGGCTTGCATAGACCCTTGAACGTCTGCGGAGCACCACTGTTTCCGAGGACGAATCTATAGAGGAAGAGGCCATGGGGGAAGAAGAAGAGGAGGGGGTGGAGGAGAGAGGTGTGTCAGAATCCCCACTAGTAGCATTTTGGAGGCGTGGTGGTGGAACAAGCTCCAACAATATTGCACCCTGTCCTGCATCCTTCCCAGCTGCCAGCAGAGTCACCCAGTGCACCGTGAAAGATAGGTAACGTCCATGTCCATGCCTGCTGGACCATGAGTCAGCGGTAATATGCACCTTATCATTGACTGCCCTGTCAAGTGAGGCCAAGACATTGCCTTCCACATGCCGGTAGAGAGCCGGAATCGCCTTCCATGAAAAAAAAGGCGTTTGGGAACCTGCCACTGATATACCGCACATTTTACAAATTCACGAAAGGGGGCAGACTAACAGCTGAAAAGGCAGCAGTTGGAGTGCTAGCAAATTAGCCAAGCTAGCATTCAGCCGCTGGGCATGTGGATGGCTGGAACCAAATTTTGTTCGCCGGTTTAGCAACTGGGGTAGGGAAATTTGCCTGCTACAATCGGATGTTGGTGTAGCGATAGCAGATTGCCCACAAGTACTTGGCACACCTAATTCTACACCTTCATTCCTCTCAGTGCAGGTTTCTGAGAGAACTGACGGTATAGTGGGGTTGGAGATCTCAGCTGATGAGGAACAAGGAGAGGTCCACTTTGTTCTTTTGTGTGGGTATTTTAAGTACGCTTGCCAATGGACTGCATGTGGTGCCCAAGTGGCTGATGTTTTGGCCACACTTGATATGCTTCAGACATATGTTGCAAACAGCAACGGTGCGATCTGCTGCGCACATCTCAAAAAAAGCCCACACCAAAGAACTTTTGGAAAAACACGCAGAGTCAGCAGCACCCTGCACATGCGGAGTATGATGCAGTCAGTTGGCTGCCCTTAAGCTGGAGGGCATCCTGCCTCTTTGGAGATGTGCCTCCTCCCTCCTATCAGGCACCCACGTAGAGTCAGTGACCTCATCATCCCCTCCCTCCTCATCACTGGAGCAAACCTGGCAGTATGCTGCAGCTGGGGGAACATGACTGCCAGTTTGTTGTCCTTCTTGGGCATCCCCTCTCTCTGGGCTCACGTTACTGCCTTCCTCAAGCTGGGTACCATTATCGGAGCCTTCAAAAAGCTGCGCATCCTCCTGCAGCATGTACCCAATACTGTGGTCGAACAGTTCGGGGGACTCCTCCATGCATGTTGGTGGGGCTAGGGAAGGAGTAACTGATGACCTGGAGCCGATGGAATAGGACGCTTTGGCAGCTGCATTGGCAGCCAAAGTACTCTGAGCCTGGGTGACAGAGGATGAGGAGGATGAGGATGGTTAGGTCATCCACTCTACCAAATCTTCTGCATGTTGTGGCTCAACACGGCAAGCTGCTGAAAAAAAGGACAAGCGTGCCCAACGGCCACTTGCTGAGGATGCACCGTGTCCATGACCAGCAATGTTGGCTGTAGACGCAGAGCCTGCTTGCCCTCTTTTAGTGGCCTGGGAGCATCTGCTTCTCCTTGTTGGCCTCCCAGACATACTGTATTTGATGTATTTGTAATGTATTTGAATAGGTACACCAGGAATGGCCTGCAGTGAGATGTAGCTGCACAAAGCTGGGATGTATATATATACTGAATATTCTGCAGCTAACTGAATCAATAGCCTGCCTGTAGCATATTAAGAAGAGAACAACAGGAACGGTTTGCAGTGAGATCTAGCTGCACAGGATACAGTAATGAATATACTGCATCTAACTGAATCAACCGCCTGCCTGTAGCATATTAAGAAGAGAACAACAGGAACGGTTTGCAGTGAGATCTAGCTGCACAGGATACAGTAATAAATATACTGTAGCTAACTGAATCAACTGCCTGCCTGTAGTATATAAGGAAGAGAACAACAGGAACGGTCTGCAGTGAGATCTAGCTGCACAGGATACAGTAATGAATATACTGCAGCTAACTGAATCAACTGTCTGCCTGTAGTAAACTAGGAAGAGAACAACAGGAACGGTCTGCAGTGAGATCTAGCTGCACAGGATACAGTACTGAATATACTGAAGCTAACTGAATCAACTGCCTGCCTGTAGTATATTAGGAAGAGAACAGGAACATTGTGCAGTGAGATCTAGCTGCACAGGATACAGTGCTGAATATACTGCAACTAACTGAATCCACTGCCTGCCTGTAGTATATTAAGAACAGAACAACAGGAACGGTCTGCAGTGAGATCTAGCTGCACAGGATACAGTACTGAATATACTGCAGCTAACTGAATCAACTGCCTGCCTGTAGTATATTAGGAACAGAACAGGAACGGTCTGCAGTGAGATCTAGCTGCACAGGATACAGTACTGAATATACTGCAGCTAACTGAATCAACTGCCTGTAGTATATTAGGATGAGAACAGGAACGGTCTGCAGTGAGATCTAGCTGCACAGGATACAGTACTGATTATACTGCAGCTAACTGAGTCAACTGCCTGCCTGTAGTATATTAGGAAGAGAACAACAGGAACGGTCTGCAGTGAGATCTAACTGCACAGGATACAGTACTGAATATACTGAAGCTAACTGAATCAACTGCCTGCCTGTAGTATATTAGGAAGAGAACAGGAACATTGTGCAGTGAGATCTAGCTGCACAGGATACAGTGCTGAATATACTGCAACTAACTGAATCCACTGCCTGCCTGTAGTATATTAAGAACAGAACAACAGGAACGGTCTGCAGTGAGATCTAGCTGCACAGGATACAGTACTGAATATACTGCAGCTAACTGAATCAACTGCCTGCCTGTAGTATATTAGGAACAGAACAGGAACGGTCTGCAGTGAGATCTAGCTGCACAGGATACAGTACTGAATATACTGCAGCTAACTGAATCAACTGCCTGTAGTATATTAGGAAGAGAACAGGAACGGTCTGCAGTGAGATCTAGCTACACAGGATACAGTACTGATTATACTGCAGCTAACTGAGTCAACTGCCTGCCTGTAGTATATTAGGAAGAGAACAACAGGAACGGTCTGCAGTGAGATCTAGATGCACAGAATACAGTACTGAACATACTGCAGCTAACTGAATCAACTGCCTGCCTGTAGTATATTAAGAACAGAACAACAGGAATGGTCTGCAGTGAGATCTAGCTGCATAGGATACAGTATATTGAAAATACTGCAGCTAACTGAATCAACTGCCTGCCTGTAGTATATTAGAAACACTACACCACGAATGCTTTGCAGTGAGATCTAGCTAAACTGTATACAGTATATATATATATATATATATATATATATATATATATATATATATACAAAGCCTGGAATGTATATATATATATATATATATACACATATATATATATATATATATATATATATATATATATATATATATATATATATATATATATATATACTAAATATACTGAAGCTAACTGAATCAACTGCCTGCTCAATCTAGCTAACTGAATCACCTGTCTGCTCAATCTATCTAAATTAAATTAAATGACTCTCTCTCTCTCAACGCCGGAACACACTACACACGGCAGACATGCAGGCGGCCTTTTATAGTGTAGGGCGTGTACTTAATACCCTGAGCCATAATTGGCCAAAGGCACCCTGCGTTTGTGCAAATATGCTCTCTTCACTGACGGTGCTGTGATTGGTAAAGCATGTGTGTCATAGTGCATGCTTGGCCAATCATCAGCCAGCAATGCACTGCTATGACGCAGTGCATTATGGGCCTTGACGCACCGCTCAAATTTTGTGCGAACGGTCCATAACGATCCAACAGCCATTGATCGAGTAGAACTCATGTTTGACTCGAACTCAAAGCTCTTTCCTACTCACCAGCAATGTTAACAAAACAAAGTGGAGAAGTGGAGAAAAAATATATATATAATATGAATGGAAGTGATCACATCCATTCATAAAGTTTTCTGTGCTCCGCTTCTGCTTTGTTTACATTATGGCGAGCAGTTACAGTTGCATGGGGGAGATGTGTCAAGGATATGAATGAATGAGGTTGATTTTGTGTTAGCTGCCAAACAGATTAATTCATCAATGCAGGGAATTCTAGATTGAAGCTACAATAAACCTACAGCCTTTGAAACTGCCTTGAAACTGCCTTGAAACTTGGCCTTTGCTAAGGATGTAAGCCTTGCTGACCTAGCCATTAGGAAACAATTGTAAGCCATACATCCATGGCAGAGACAGTTTTTTTTTTTTCAAAAGAATAGGAGACAATCTTTGATATCTTTAGTATTAGAATTATATATTGGAAGATCATCAATGTTACACAGAAAATAATTAGTATTTGTCAGGCAGCAGGAGTAAATTAAAATGCAAAATAAAGTACCAATTGAACCAATTAGTGAACCCCTTTGGAGAGAAAGACAATAATTTGTCTGTCATTTTGAGAACTAAAGTTTTTAATGTTGCATCTGATGTGCTATATAAAGCTAGAAACAGAGAGTGACCTATTAATACCCACACACAACAGAGGCATGCCTCCATCCCTGAAAGTGTGCAAGAACAGAAAGGAAATGGATACGGGACTATGTACGAGGCATGTCTTTGTTAGTGAAAATTGATGACTTGAGTAAACTACTTAATTATGAATGGAGTTAATATCCCAATCCTCGTGGGCTGTCCATAAGATTATACTATGTTGAATTAATAATTTTATTGAGTTAATAAATATGATATATAATGCATAATATAAAAATATATAATGCATACGAAGAAAACTATAATTAATAGTAATAACATATTTAATAGTGATCATAAATGGACATGATTGGTACAAACACCAATGAATATGATAAACATATGAATCAATTAAATATATTTATGATAAATACAAACAATACACAATATAAAGGGAAGACAAATTCATGATTGTAGACAAGCTTAGCTTGGCACCCTTGAGTGTAGCTGCTTACCAACCGCCGGCTGTCATATGACGGCCAGGCGGCATAGCTCTCATTGCGGTAGGGCGTCATATGACGTCCTCCCATTTAATCAGGGAATGCACACGATCGTGCGTGTGCATCCCTGTTCATTCGGTGGCAGCGTGTCACGGAGACAGCGCTCGCCACCGAGGAGGGTGAACAGCCATTGGGCATGGCTGTTTACCACGTGATCAGCCATGATGAATTCACGGCCAATCAGAAATGTGCGAGCACACCGCGCGTGCACGTCCGTGTAGCGGCGTGTCCCCGGAACACTGCTCATCACCAAAGCTGGTAAACAGCCATTGGCCGGTGGCTGTTTACCACGTGATCAGCTGTAATCCTTTCACAGCCGATTACTAAATGTCAACAAACCGCGGTAACAAGATGCTACCTGGTTCTCCTCCTCACACACTAATCGTGTGTGAGAAGGAGATTTCGGTAACATCACGTTACCGCTTACAGTTTACACCAATCACACTGATTGCCCCCCCATAAAGAGGACCTATCATCACCCATCATAGTACCTGTCACCACCCATCAAAGTACCTGTCACAGTTCATCTGAGTACCTGTCAAAGTCCATCAGAGTACCCGAGTACCTGTCACAGTCCATCTGAGTACCCGAGTACCTGTCACAGACCATCTGAGTATCATAGTACTTGTCACAGTCCATCTGAGTACCAGAGTACCTGTCACAGTCCATATGAGTACCCAAGTACCTGAGTACCTGAGTACCTGTCACAGTCCATCAGAGTACCTAAGAACCTGTCACAGTCCATCTAAATACCCGAGTACCTGTCACAGTCCATATGAGTACCTGAGTACCTGTCACAGTCCATCTGAGTACCTATCACAGTTCATCTGAGTACCCGAGTACCTGTCACAGTCCATATGAGTACCTGAGTGCCTGTCACCGCCCTTCAGAGTACCCGAATACCAGTCACTAGGCCATCAGAGTACCTGGGTACCTGTCACCAGGCCATTAGAGTCCCCGAGTACCTGTCACCAGGCCATCAGAGTACCCGAGTACCTATCTGCAGCCCATCAGAGTACCTGAGTACCTATTTGCAGCCCATGCCTCATAGAATATACGTTGGGGTGTTTGCTTTCCAAAATGGGGTAATTTTGTGGGCAATTCCATTGTCCTGGTGCTCCAGGGCCTTCAAAGGTGTAATAGTTGGTTGAGAAATGAGATATGTCATTTATGCTCGTAGAACGCCTGAATGTGTTACTTCAATGTTGATCCTCTGTATGTGGCCAGGCTGTGTAAAAGTCTCACACGTGGTATCACCATACTCGGGAAGAGTAGCAGAATGTATTTTGGGGTGTAATGTGTTGTATCCATATGCTGTGTGTAAGAAATAACCTGATAATATGACAATTTTGTAAAAATAAAATAAAAAAATAAAAAAAATCTTAATTTTGCAAAGAAATGTGGGAAAAAATGACAAGTTAAAAAAATACTCACCATGCTACTTATTTAATACCTTGGAATGTCTACTTTCTAAAAAGGGGTCATCTGGGGGGTATTTGTACTTTCCTGACTTGTTAGTTTCTCAAGAAATGAGATTCACCTGATGTACTGAAGGCCTGATCAGATGTTATCAATTTTCAGATTGGCACCATAGTTTGTAGACTCTATAACTTTCACAAAGACCAAATAATATACACTAATTTGGGTTATTGTTTACCAAAGATATGTAGCAGTATACATTTTGGCCAAAATGTATGAAGAAAAATTACTAATTAACAAACTTTAATGACAGAAACAAAGAAAAAGGCATTTTTTTCATAAAATGTCACTTTTTTTTTAAAGCACAAAAAAAAAAAAAAAAAAACACTAGTGATTAAATACCACCAAAAGAAAGCTCTATTTGTGTGAAAAAAAAGGACGCAAGTTTCATATGGGTACAGTGTTGCATGACTGAGTAATTGTCATTCAAACTGTGAGAGCGCTAAAAGCTGAAAATTGGTCTGGGCAGGAAGGGGAAAGGGGGTGTAAGTGCAATGTATTGAGGTGGTTAAACTCAACACGTTTCATGGCATTTAAAGCCAATCAGGAGTAGGATGCATGAATTTACATACAAAATAAATGAATGGATGAGTGGGTAAATGAAAAAGTGTCTAATGTATTATGCTCTCAAGATGAATAAAGAGAAGCCAAATCTATCAATTGATACTTTACCTGTGGGATAACTATATATATATATATATATATATATATATATATATATATATATATATACATATATACACATACTTGTCACTCTCAGGCTCACACTTAGGCTTGGGGTGTTTACTAAGTATTTCTGCAAGTCCAACAGATGTCCTGGAATGCATATACAAGATACCCTCTCTGCTCTGTTTATACAGGTGTTCTGGTCAGCTATACCTATATGTAATAGTTTAGCTTGACCTTTTGACATGGATGACCTATGGCATGTCTGATACAAAAGAGCCATCTAGTGGCTGAATTTGAGAATGTTTTACTATAGTTGACATCAGTGTAAAAAAAGCAGAAAAGGATACGCCCAGGTGGGATTGTCTTCTCAAAACTTCCAAAATAAAAGCCAAGAACAGAAACTGAGAGTAGGACTCTATAATGACTTAAAACCAAGGAAGGTCTCTGCCAGAACCAGAAGATGCTTTTCGCCCAATCTCCTGCAATTGAAGCTTGGGGTCCTCATTGACTACAGGGATTATGAAACCTCTATAAGCGGAGCTAAATAACATTTTATCTTATTCTTATTGTAAACAGACAATAGTTTTGCTAGGAAGTAGGTAGCATTATTCTTGTTATAGGTATATCTGTCAGTATTGTATTGTATTCCTATAATTGTATTAGCAGTTTGTATGTACAGCATTTTTGTTCAGTAAAAGCACATTTATGTCTGAGGTCTGAGCTTCCTTGCTTATACTGCAAAGTAACCTTAATAGACCAAAGCATAAACACATCCCTAATCTTCTCTATTTGTCCCTACTTCCATTAAGATGCATCCTGATCAGTGAACCATAGAAACTAGCAAATGTTTTATCTGGCCTTGTTTAAAATCTCCTGTATCTGTGTGGCATTTACAAAATTGCCATAAGCAGGAACTAAACAAACAAGAATAGGTGATAACTCAGTGAATGCTAACACTGCCGAATTATTGGCAATAGTAATTGCATGTATTCTCCCCAACGATTACAGATTACAGCACACAATATCATAATAATTGTTAAACTTATAGCCAGGAGAAAGGCAGGAGAATTTTCTATTGGCAGTCAACTGACTTTAGGAGAATGAGGATGATGTTAACCATGG
This sequence comes from Lithobates sylvaticus, assembly GCA_028564925.1. NCBI lineage: Eukaryota > Metazoa > Chordata > Amphibia > Anura > Ranidae > Lithobates > Lithobates sylvaticus. The sequence goes on from CM053030.1 coordinate 254,325,798, forward strand.
AGAGTTGCTTCCTAGAAGCAATGTTGATATCCTGAATAGGGATGAGCTCAGTGTTCGATTCAAACTCATGTTCGAATCGAACATCGGCTGTTCGTCAAAACCAGAACTTTGTGGGCCATTCGCATCAAATTCGTGTGATACGAACGGCCCACAATGCACTGCTCCAGTCACAGTGCATTGCTGGCTGATGATTGTCCAAGCATGCACTGTGACCCCACATGCTTGGCCAATCACAGTGCAGGCAGCGAGGAGAGGCATAATTGGCCACAGGCAGGATGCCTGTGGCCAACTATAGCTCAGGCGGGTTTAGTACACGCCCCACACTATATAAGGCCGCTTGCGCGGCGGCCTTGTGTAGTGTGTGCAGCGTTCATAGAGAGAAGGATAGGCAGGGAAAGTGTCAGCTGTGCTTTACTTCTTTAGATAGTGCTGTTACAGTGGGTGTAGTGTTCAGGGAGGGAGCAGGATAGGCAGGGACAGTGTCAGTGTCAGCCGTGCTTTCTAACCTAGCGCTGTTACAGTGGGTGTAGTGTGCCTCCTGCACAGCATACACCTGAATCTACCCCCTCATTGCTGGTGTTGTGCAGATGATTTGTGCAACACAGGCATCTGCCTAATATTCAGTGACACCTGAATCATCCCCCTCATTGCTGGTGTTGTGTAGTTGATTTGTGCAACACAGGCATTTGCCTAATATTCAGTGAGGGTAGTGTGCCTCCTGCACAGCATACACCTGAATCTACCCCCTCATTGCTGGTGTTGTGTGGTTGATTTGTGCAACACAGGTATCTGCCTAATATTCAGTGACTGTAGTGTGCCTCCTGCACAGCATACACCTGAATCTACCCCCTCATTGCTGGTGTTGTGTAGTTGATTTGTGCAACACAGGCATCTGCCTAATATTCAGTGACACCTTAATCTACCCCTCATTGCTGGTGCTGTGTAGTTGATTTGTGCAACACAGGCATCTGCCTAATATTCAGTGAGTGTAGTGTGCCCCCTGCACAGCATACACCTGAATCTACCCCCTCATTGCTGGTGTTGTGTAGTTGATTTGTGCAACACAGGCATCTGCCTAATATTCAGTGACACCTTAATCTACCCCTCATTGCTGGTGCTGTGTAGTTGATGTGTGCAACACAGGCATCTGCCTAATATTCAGTGAGTGTAGTGTGCCCCCTGCACAGCATACACCTGAATCTACCCCCTCATTGCTGGTGTTGTGTAGTTGATTTGTGCAACACAGGCATCTGCCTAATATTCAGTGACACCTGAATCTACCCCCTCATTGCTGGTGCTGTGTAGTTGATTTGTGCAACACAGGCATCTGCCTAATATTCAGTGAGTATAGTGTGCCTCCTGCACAGCATACACCTGAATCTACCCCCTCATTGCTGGTGTTGTGTAGTTGATTTGTGCAACACAGGCATCTGCCTAATATTCAGTGAGTGTAGTGTGCCTCCTGCACAGCATACACCTGAATCTACCCCGTTATTTCTGGTGTTGTGTAGTTGATTTGTGCAACACAGGCATCTGCCTAATATTCAGTGAGTGTAGTGTGCCTCCTGCACAGCATACACCTGAAGTTACCCCTTATTGCTGGTTTTCCCATCTCCCTGCAGGCCATTAGTATGTCTGGAAGGCCAACAAGAGAGGGCAGACAGTCATGAGCCAATAAAGAGGGCAAGCTAATATTCAGTGAGCTTCTATAGTGTGGACTAACACACTTCAAGTCCTATAGGTGCCTGGGGAACCAAAATATAGCCTGCACTTCAGCATACACCTGTGTGTGTGATGAATGGGAACTACCCCCTCATTGCTGGTGTTGTGTAGTTGATTTGTGCAACACAGGCATCTGCCTAATATTCAGTGAGTGTAGTGTGCCTCCTGCACAGCATACACCTGAATCTACCCCGTTATTTCTGGTGTTGTGTAGTTGATTTGTGCAACACAGGAATCTGCCTAATATTCAGTGAGTGTAGTGTGCCTCCTGCACAGCATACACCTGAAGTTACCCCTTATTGCTGGTTTTCCCATCTCCCTGCAGGCCATTAGTATGTCTGGAAGGCCAACAAGGAGAGGCAGACAGTCATGAGCCAATAAAAGAGGGCAAGCAGGCTCTGTGTCTAGAGGCAACAGTGCTGGTCGTGCATCGTCATCAGCATGTGGCCATGGGACACGATTGTCCTTATTTTCGGCAGCTGGACACGTTGAGCCGCATCATGCCGAAGACTTGGTAGAGTGGATGACCAAGCCCTCCTCATCCTCCTCATCCTCTCTCACCCAGGCTCAGGGTACTGGCAAAGCAGCTGCCAACGCGTCCTCTTCCCTCGTCTCAATGTCATCAGTCACTCCTTCCCTAGGCCCACCATGTGCTCCTGAGGAGTCCCCGAACTGTTTGACCACAGTGTTGGGTACATGCTCCAGGAGGATGCCCAGCGTTTTGAAGGCTATGATTATGATACCCAGCTAGAGGAAGGCAGTAGTGTGAGTGCAGAGAAAGAGGATGCTCAAGGACAGCAATCTGGCAGTCATGTTCCACCAGCTGCAGCATACTGCCAGGTTTGCTCCAGTGGTGAAGAGGGAGGGGATGATGAGGTCACTGACTCCACGTGGGTGCTTGATAGGAGAGAGGAGGAGTAGGAGGCACATCTCCAACAAGGCAGGATGCTTTCCGGGGCCAGCTTAAGGGCAGCACACCCACTGAATCACACCCCAGAGCTCCACCTGTGCAGGGCGCTGCCTCTGCGCATTATTCCAAAAGTTATTTGGTGTGGGCCTATTTTGAGACGAGTGCAGCAGATCGCACTGCTGCGATTTTCGGCTCTCTACCGGCATGTGAAAGGCAATGTCCATGCCTCGCTGGCCAGGGTGGTCAGCGGTAAGGTGCATATTACCGCTGACTCATGGTCCAGCAGGCATGGACAGGGATGTTACCTATCTTTCACGGCCCATTGGGTCACTTTTTTGGCAGCTGGGAAGGATGCAGGACAAGGTGCAGTAGTGTTGGAGGTTGTTCCGCCACCACGCCTCCAAAATGCTACTACTGGTTGTGACACACCTCTCTCCTCCACTCCCTCCTCTTCTTCTTCCTCCATGGCCTCTTCCTGTCCTTTGACCTCGGAACCAGTGGTGCTCCGTAGGCGTTCAAGGGGCTACGCAAGTACGCCGGCAAAAATATGCCATGCCGTGCTTGCGCTGGTGTGTTTGGGGGACAGGAGCCACACTGGGGCAGAGGTTCTGTCATCTTTGCAGGGGCAGGCCGAGAGGTGGTTAACACCACGCCAGCTTAAGCCAGGAATAGTGGTTTGCGACAATGGCACCAACCTCCTCTCTCTGCCTTGCGACAGGGACAACTGACCCATTTGCCCTGTGTGGCTCATGTCCTTAGCCTGGTGGTGCAGCGGTTCTCTGGCAGGTAACCAGGCTTACAGGATGTCCGGAGGCAGGCAAGGAAAGTCTGTGTGCATTTCCGCCGATCATATAATTCCAGTGCTCGGCGGAGGAGGAGGATTGTGTCAGCATGGAGGTGGAGCCTGGCACTCAGCATCATCAGCGGCAGTCTTTTAGGGATGATTTACAGCCCCAATAAACCAATGGACTTGTATGTGGCTGGGAGGAGGTGGCTGCGAATAATGTCGTGACCCAGAGGACTCCGGACCGAATGCCTCAGCTAACCTACGCTGCATGGCCTCCCTGATCCTGCAAAGCCTGCGGAAGGATCCTCGTAGTCTTCGGCTCAAGGAGAGGGACAATTACTGGCTGGCCATTCTTCTTGATCCACGGTACAAGGGTAAGGTTGCGGACCTTATCTTGCCATTGCAGAGGGAGCAGAGGATAAGACATCTCCGGGAGGCCTTGCAGAAAGGTCTGTGCAACGCGTTCCCAGAGACTGGGAGGTTACAAACTCCTGGTCCTGGACAACGAGTTGCTGAGGCTTCGGTCAGTAGCAGAAGGAGCGGTGGAGAAGGTGGCCGTCTGACCGATGCGTTCAGACAATTTTTTAGTCCGCAGCCCCAAGGTATGATCGGTTCCAGCAACCATCGCCAGCGTCTGATATACATGGTGCAGGAATACCTAGGGGCAAGGTCAAACTTGGTCATCTTTCCCACCGAAAATCCTCTGGCTTACTGGGTCTTGAGGATGGATCACTGGCCAGAGCTTGCACAGTATGAAATTGAGCTACTGGCCTGTCCTGCATCCAGTATTTTTTTAAGAACGCACATTTAGTGCTGCTGGAGGCTTTGTCACCGATCACAGGGTGCGTCTGTCCACCGACTCGGTTGAGCAACTGACCATCATAAAGATGAATCAGTCTTGGATCACCACCAGCTACCAGGCACCTAAAGCTGATGTAACAGCATAATTTATTTTGAAATGTCACATCCCTTCAAGACTGTCTATGCTGATGCTGAGTGACTGTCCTGTTATGTTGACTAACTATCCTCTTCCTCCTCAATGATCCCGATGATAGCTTGGAAGAACATTTTTGTTTCTGAGTGCCGCCACCAGTGGCTAAGGCCCAATTTTTCAGCCCCTGTTTAACAGGGGCATGTAATTACAATTTTTTATGCAATGCTTTGCAGCAGGGCTCATTCCTGCACTTCAACTAGAGTATCTGGGAGAGGTTGCAGTGTCGTGGCACCAGCACCAGTGCCTAAGGCCCAATTTTTCAGCCCCTGTTTAACAGGGGCATGTAATTACAATTTTTTATGCAATGCTTTGCAGCAGGGCTCATTCCTGCACTCCAACCAGAGGATCTGGGAGAGGTTGCCGTGTCGTGGCACCAGCACCAGTGCCTAAGGTCCAATTTTTCAGCCCCTGTTTAACAGGGGCGTGTAATTACAATTTTTGATGCAATACTTTGCAACAGGGCTAATTGCTGTGCTCCAAGTACAGTATCTGTGAGGATACTGAAGATTTGAAGTGAAGACTGTGCTTCCCGACTGCCTCCTGCACATATACGTCAGCAGAATGGCACGGCCAGGCAAAACCACGTACAGGTACGTGGCCCTTTAATTGCCTGGCCGTGGGTCGCGCGCGCCGCCAGCGGCACGCGCGTGACCCGGTTGGGAGCTCCGTGACCCCCGCCACGGGACCAGCGGACCCGATCGCCGCTGGTGTCCTGCGATCGGGTCACAGAGCTGAAGAACGGGGAGAGGTCTGTGTAAACAAACCTCTCCCCGTGCTTCCTACTCTGCCTGTCATTGATCGCTGTTCCCTGTCATCGGGAAAGCCGATCAATGACGTCAGACGTCAGCCCCGCCCCCTAATGGAAAAAAACACACACACGTCACAGCCCATAACCCCTCCCCTCCCCCTAATGGTTAACTCTTTCACTGCATGTGTCATTTATACAGGAATCAATGCATTTAAATAGCATTATGATATAATGTAGGTCCCTGGCGCTACTGTGAGTAATTGGGGTCAATAAGTGGTTATATAATAATGGCGGGTAGGTAATTTGCAGCAAAATGAGTAGTGTTCACAAAATACACAAATAAGCAATAGAATAGGTAAGGAATTTCGCGCAAATAGGGATAAATAACAGTAAAGTGCACCAGATGAAGACACGTGACGTGTCGTAATGCATAGGGAGTGGCCGTAGGCAAACCAACAGTGAACAGGACGCGAGGAGGCGCTGAGAACGCCGGTGATGTTCAAAAAATTTTAACTCTTCATGCCATGTTTTAATTTCTTTAATGTACGAGTACATCTTACTATTTAAATAAATTCAACTAATTGTTTACAAACTTACTACACTAGTGGAGGCTTCTCTGTTCCCCTTTCTACCTCCCCTGGTGTTATGTCATTTTTGAGCCAGTGACATTAAGCACTGTAGGTACTTAGCACAGAGGCATTAAAGGGAGAAGGACCTGACCGGAGCATTCACTAGACTCTGCAGACTTTGGATACCCCAGCAGTGCGGACAGGAGATACCCCTTAAAGGCACATACCCAACACGCTTGAGGCTCTGCAAATCTCCAGATACCGCTATATTGGGGATACAGGACACCCCAGAAAGGCGTATGTTAATCAGACCTGAGGTGAGAGGCTAGAGAGACCAGTCAAGGATACCCCACAAATAGATGAAACCTAATTGCTTTATCCACATAGCCAAACGCATAGAATTTATGCTCGGAAATATCTGACAGCACTCTGGAGCAATATTGGACTACTATTGATATTAATATTATCTATTTTTATGCCCCTAGTGGATTCATCTATTTATTTATTTATTTTCATCACACCATTGATTCATCTATTTATTTACTTTTTTACTCATTTAGTTATCACACCATCTATTCATTGATTTATCACTCTTCTTTATCACATTATTCACTATTATCAATAGCATTATAACTTTGATGCACTTTATGCACTTTTAGATACTTTATTTGATAATTTGCTTATTAATTATGCTACTCATGCGATTCACTTTGTAGCTACTTTTAGCACTGGGCACTCCAAATTTTAGCCAATTGTCACCATTGTTGACTTTACCCTCGTGATTTTTATCTTTTATGCAATTTACTTGCGATTCAACATCCACTAATTTTTCTATGCGATTTTTATATTGTTATGCGATTTTTACATCCATTTTGTGATATTTATATGCATTTCTGATCTTTACATCTATTTAGGATTGTATTTATCTTTACACCTATTTAGGACTGTATTTATTTATTACCTCCAGATCATTAACCTCAATTAGTGTTACAATCAGCTAGCAATCATTGCACTGGTGCACTTTACTGGTATTTATCCCTATTTGAGCGAAATTCCTTACCTATTCTATTTAAATAGCATTAATTGCTGTATAAATGACAATGGTCCCAAAAATGTGTCCGCCATAACGTTGCAGTCACAATAAAAATCGCTGATCGCCGCCATTACTAGTAAAAAAAAAATATTAATAAAAATGCTATAAAACTATCCCCTATTTTGTAAACGCTATAACTTTTGCGCAAACCAATCAATAATCGCTAATTGTTATTTTTTTTACCAAAAATATGTAGAAAAATACGTATCGGCCTAAACTGAGGAAAAAAAAATGTTTTTTTATATATTTTTTGGGGATATTTATTATAGCAAAAAAGCAAAAAATATCATTTTTTTTTCAAAATTGTCGCTCTATTTTTGTTTATAGCGCAAAAAATAAAAACCGCAGGGGCGATCAAATACCCCCAAAAGAAAGCTCTATTTGTGGGAAAAAAAGGACGCCAATTTTGTTTGGGAGCCACGTTGCACGACCGTGCAATTGTCAGTTAAAGCGACACAGTGCCGAATCGCAAAAAGGGGCCTGGTCCTTTGGCTGCCAATTGGTCCGGGGCTGAAGTGGTTAAAGCCGCAAGCAGTTTTAAATGGCTTTTTTTCCTTTACAAATGTAATTTTGTGCAGGGACAGTTCTAAATACGGGAAACACATGCCACTTCACAGGCATACTTTAGACACCCCCCAGGTACGATATTTAAAGGAATATTTCACTTTATGCATCATTAAAATTAATGCTCCAGAAAAAACGGTCGTTTTTAAAACTTCTTTTTGCATTGATACATGTCCCCTGGGGCAGGACCCGGGTCCCCAAACCCTGTTTTGGACAATAACATGCATATTAGCCATTATAATTAGCACTTTAGATTTTGAACGTTCACGTCCACTGTATTTAATAGGGTTCTAACGTTCACGCAAACTTTCGGTCCGTTCGCAGGTTTTGGTGCTAACCGAACCGGGGGGGGTAACCTGTGAAAGATTACTTGTGGGATAGGATATAAAAAAAAGAGGAGACTGAGAAGGCAGCAAGGAAACAGGGGGACTCAGTAAATGTCACCTTAATCTCACAATTTAAAGGACATTGTAGAAAAATGCATTTAAAACTAATAAATGTTCTCCTGACATAGGATGATGTTGTTTTGTTTAAATAATTATTATTATTATTATTAATTATTATTATCATCAACGTATATATGAGCTCAGTGCACAAATACTTCATACTCTTTATACATAAATTTCTAGGTTAAAGAACTAAAACTTGACAACTAAATTTAAAAAAGGTAAAACTATTAAGAACATATTCTATTGCCTTCTGTTAAAGAATTTCCTATTGAACATGAAGCCTGCAGCTTTTATAAACTGACTTTTTTGAAGCAGTGTAAATGATGTGTAAATCTTTGAGATGAACATAGTGTGTTTAGTTTTTCATATTGCTATCTTAAATAGACTTTTACATTTTCCATGGGCAGCAGGATTCCTCACCCACACCATTAATCAAAACAATAAGGAATTTGAAAAGCAAGAATGACTGTGAAGGAAGGATAGAATCACAAGACATGCAGAGCTAACCAGCAGCCAGCTTCACTAAAAATCATTTACCCTTTGAATTCAGAGTTGAAAAATCTTCTAAAAAGCTATTGTCTCACTTGTATGGTTCTTTTTGTACTAATATGATTTTACAGTATAAGAAAGCAATGAGAAAATAATGAAATGAATGTAGTGTACTGGGGACATTGAATGCTTGAACAGAGACAAGGAGACAAAATGATGTGCTGACACAATACCGTAAGGATATAATTAAAGTAGTAGGAGGTTGAAAGAACTGTTCATATTCTTGTATGAAGCCCTCAAATCTTGGATACCCCCAACTCAACCAGGAATAAAATCTAAAATATGTTGTCTTGTTTTAATGTGAAGGAACATTGATGTAGAAAATGTTAAAGTTGACATTGCAGTAAAAATTACGTTCCACTTAAAATATCAGGCCTTAATCCTCCATAATAAATACCAGCTTAAATTTAGTAATTATAGTACCATACACTGGCTTCTGTACTGCAGAGTTTAACATCATTATCCTCCAGTGAGATTCTTGAGAATGCTGAATATCCCAAATATCACAGTAGAATGTTCCTGCACAGTGCAGGAGTGTCTTTTCATGAAGTTTTGAATAGTCAGCATTCCTTGCAATCTCACTGGAAGGATCATGTGGTCACTAATGATTAGCCAATTGCTCTGGGTTCAAGTCAGCAGAGGTTGGGTGAACTTCAAAAACGTACGTGTATCAATGCAATAAAAAATGTAAGCACTGATCAGTGATTTTCTTTTGCACTGACTTCTACACAAGAAAAAAAACATTTTAAAATTACCAGAAATTACTTTGATAGCTGTCATTAACATTCACAGACAGTCCCCAAGGGTCTGTTGTGTATTGTGGAAACATATAGAGGGGTCTGCAATGAATATTTTTTGCCAGCAATTTGAAAAAAAAAAAAAAATCTTTAAATGTCTTTAAATTTCTGTAAATGTCAGTTTTGCTGTAGCGCATCCTATAACAAGAAAGGGGTGACTCAAAAAAAATTGCAGGGGTGGGTGGGTGTGCTCTCCCCCTCCTGAACCATACCAGACCACATGTCCTCATCATGGGGGAATGTCTTGTCAGAGGGGACATACTGGCATAACACCTTGTCCTCATGTTGATCTTTCTCCTGGGGATCTGCAAGTTGCAGGGCTTATTGGAACCTAGAAGCCTCCTTTAACAATAATAGGGCCCCCAGATACCACCCCCACATGTAAATGATTATGGGATACATAGTATCTCATGCACAAAAAACATTTTATATCTATATCTATATATCTATCTATCTATCTCTATATATATATATATATATATATATATATATATATATATATATATATATATATATATATATATTACATCATCCAATAATGCAAATCAATGTCATTCATGATGCCTGACGACCAACAACCCTCTGAAAGAAAAAAATGCTGCCACGAGACACATCCTGAACAGCCAAAAGTTCAGTCCATACTCTGGGCTCATCCCTATTGGTCACTGTAAGTATGTGTGATATTTTTCTCCCACAGTTGCTTTTTTAATATGGAAGGAGGGTCCTGATTAGGGATGGGCGAATGGTTCAGCCCGAGCATAAGTTCGGTCATTCGGCGAACATCCGAACAAATGGGTCGTTTGACCGTTTGTTCGGCCCTGCTAACCGACCACAATGCATTGTGGCACTGAACAGTGCATTGCAAGCCCTGATTTGCTAAAGCAGTGAACGTTTCAGCCAATCAGGGCACAGAGCACGGTCATAGTCATGATTGGACACTGTCATCATGACTTTATCCAATTGTGGCTCATTCCCACCCCACAGTATAAAAGTATTCTTTCAATGGCAGCCATACTCAGTGTGATTTTGGTCACGGAGAGAGATAGAACATGGCTCTGTTCAGTGCTATTAGTTAGTTAGTGTGCTATACTGTGCTATTTTGCTGCAATTGTCAGTGTAGAATATTAGTTTAGTGTCAGTCTAGAGATAGTGTGAGTGTAGTGAGGAGGACCATCAGTCAGCTTTGCATAGTGTGCAGCTAGAGTAGGGACAGTTTAGATAGTTTCACTGTAGTGTAGTGAGACCGTGTCATTAATAAATACATTAGTGTAGAGTAGGGACAGCTCATATAGTTTCAGTGTAGTGAGACCGTGTCAGTAATCTTTACACTCATTTATAGATAGAGTAGGAACAGTTCAGATAGCGTCAGTGTAGTGACGGTTGAACATTATCTATTTGATTTACTGCCAGTAACTTCTGTGTGCGTCACTGCCAGTTTAAAACACAATATAGTTCTGTTCGTCACTGTATGTTTGGCGCATTATAATGCAGTATATTATAGTGTATCCATGGAGTGTGTCTGTGTAGTGTGAGTACTCAAATTAAAGTGCACCAAACACCTCTTTACATTGATTAAAGTGCATCTATGTACAGATTTCAACTTTTTCTTTACATTTGCTTAAAGCACCGCCCCCTCCCAATAATGTCTGGGGGGACAAGGAGAGGCAGACGTTCCCTTGGCACTGTAAGGGGTGATGATTGATGATTATGCCCAAGGAGGCCGACATCAAGAAAGAGTAGAGAGCAGCCACCCTACTCCATCACATTCTGCAGCTGTTTTCTCACGGCCCACTCCCCAATGCTCAGCTGTCTGAGCCTTTTTCAGCACATCTGCAGCAGATCACACTGTTGCTATCTGCAAACTGTGTCTCAGGCACATCGAACGTGGCAAAAACACCAACCATTTGGGTACCACATGCTTAACAAGGCATTTGACATCCAACCACTCACCCCGTTGGCAAGAGCACCTAAAAGCCACACAAAAGGGGCACAACTCTGTCCCTCCTCCTTACCAACTTCAGTCTGCCCCTGCTATACCAAGTCTTTACCTCTCAGCAGCCTCCACTGACAGGGATGATGGTATAGCACCGGGTGTTCCAGGTCCTAGCAGCACATCTGCCAGCAGCACACCACCAGCTGTAGATGGCAAGTTTCTCTGCCCCATCTGCTGCAACAGAAAATAAATAAATACAGTGCCTGCCACCCACATGCCCAGCGTCTAAATGCAAGCTTGTCAAAGCTGTTGGCTCTCCAACTTCTGCCATTTAGCCTGGTGGATTCTTCCCCCCTTTTGGTGAATTTGCACAATGTGCTGTACCACAATGGCAGGTTCCCAGTCACTACTACTTTTCACGTAAGGCTGTTCCATCTCTCTACCATCATGTGGAATGGAATGTTCTGACATCATTGGGCAAGGCAGTCAGCTATAAAATCCACCTTACTGCTGACACATGGTCCAGCAAGCATGGGCAGGGACGATACATTTTGTTCACAGCACACTGGGTAACGCTGTTTGCAACTCAAAAATATGCAGGACAGGGCTTGGTGCTGCAGCTTGTTGTGTCCCCACATCTCCATACAGCTGGTGTTGATGTTGCCAGACCTGTTAAATCTACCCCCTCCATGCCCTCCTCTGCAGAATTGTCCTATGAACATCAGGTACCCCCTAAGCATTCAAAAGGCTATTCCCAGAGTCAGGCTAATAGGTGCCATGCAGTGCAGTGCTTAAGCTGGTGTGTTTAGGGGACAGAAACCCCACCGGAGCAGAGATTCTTGCAGCTCTGCAGGGACAGGCCCAGAGGTTCACACCATGCCAGCTGGAGCCAGGAATGGTGGTGTGCGATAATGGCTCAAACTTCCTGTCTGTGCTTAGACAGGGAAAGTTGACACATGTTTCATTCCTGGCACATGTCCTTAATTTGGTGGTGCAGCATTTCCTAAATATGTACCCAGGGTTGCATGATGCTAAAGCTGGCCAGATGAGTCTGTAGCCATTTCAGATGGTCATACATAGGCAGTGCTTGGTTGGCTGAAATTCAGTGGGAAATCAACCTGCCCGTAAACCACCTGCTTTTTGACATGCCTACCAGGTGGAACTCGACTTTGTCAATGCTGCAGTGGATATACATGCAGCAGAGGGCCATTAATGAGTACCTCTGCAAATACAGCATGACGACAGCCTCAGTCCACCTCTGCTTTTTTTCTCCCACGCCAATGGCTGATTATTAAGGATGCATGCACTGTATTGTCACCATTTGAGGAGGCCACAAGGATGGTGAGCCGTGACAGTGCATGCATCAGTGACACAATCCCTCTTGTGTTCCTGCTGGAACAGTCCTTTAAGAGTACGTGGCTGGGAGGAGGAGGAAGTTCCAGATGCTGTCATCCTGAGTGACCCCAAGGAGTCTGCTTCTCAAGCCTTGGCAAATTTGAGGAGCATGGACAACCTCATGCTTCAAAGCCTGCGAAAGGACCCAATAATATGTGGCATAAAAGGAGAAGGATGATTACTGGTTGGCAACCCTCCTTGACCACCATTATAAGGGGAAGGTCTCAGAACTCATCCCGTCCCCACAGAGAGTGCAGAAGATAAAATCTCTTGAGGACACTTTAAAGAGGATTTTATTCAGCATTTTCCTGACTCCACTAGGTTATAGTGTTGTGGAAAACATGGTTTTTAGTCTTATGTTGGTCAAGAGAGGAGCGTTGGAGAAGGCGTCCGCCTAATTGAGGCATTTCAGATTTTTTTTAGTCCTCGACGATTACCTCCGGCCAAAACAGACATGGAGAGCTTTCCAGCTGATGATCCACTGACTTACTGGGTCATGAGAATAGACCACCGGCCAGAACTTGCCCAGTATGCTATTGAGTTGTTGGACTGTCCTGCATCCAGCCAGGGCATTTAGCGCTGCAGGAGGTTTTGTTACTGATCATAAAACGCGTCTGTCCAGACTCTGTGGACCATTTGACTTTTATAAAAATGAATCAGTCCTGGATTACCAGCTATGAAGCCCCTGATGCCAATGTCATTGACTAAGTCTTTTTGGGATGTGAAATTTCTGCAGGACTTTGAGGCTGCCTAGCTTTAAGGGTGTTCAATCATTTCATCTGGAAGAATGTTTTTGGTACAGGTTTCATGGGCACAATTAACACCCAAAGACCAATTTTTCTGCACCTGTTTGACAGGTGCATATCATTGCAATTTTCTACAGCAAGGCCATCAAGCATTCCATTATGGGGTTACAGTGGGAAGGCGCCATGACACCCAAAGACCAATTTTTACGCACCCATTACTTCTATCCAAAGTCAAAGTGACACCAGAACGTATCCAAAAAATCTCTAATCTTGTTCCCAGTGCACTATATTGTGGCTCTATCATACACAATGGCTCCCCAGCTGTTGCTGAGCAAAATAAAGGCAGCTTGCAGGGAAAATGTCATTTTTTTGGCTTTATAAATGCAATTATTGCTGCAGCAGATTCTAAACATGGTACAGATCTGCCACTTTGCATGTAGACCAGCCCCCCCAGGCATTATATTGGAAGGAATTTTTTATTTTTATGCTTTCACTTTAAAAATAAAAAATAAATAAAGATCACTGCTTATTTAAAAAACTTTTTTTATTGATACATGTCCCCCAGGGCAGGACCCGGACCCTTATAACCATTGTATGCCCAATTACTTGCAAATAAGCCTTCAAATGGGCACTTTTGATTTTTGATGTTCGGGTCCCATTGACTTTAATGGGGTTCGATATTCGTGTTCTAACTTTCGCAGTGTTCGAAAGTTCTGGTGCGAACCGAACAGGGGTCCGTTCGGGCCCACCCCTAGTCCTGATATACTGTATGTATAAAGCAGACTTTGGATTTTACTGCAAGATCTGCTTTAGCTATATATTGCTTTATGCTTTCAAAATTATTTAGTTTTATAAATTTATCTGAATTAATTAGATTTTTCTCCTATTGGATTCTGCCACTTAGTAGGTTTCTAAGTTTGCTTAGCCTCTTTCCTCATATTCACAAAAGGAGTTTTTATTTCAATCATTTACACACTCCTGTTCTATGCCTAGCCCTGTTCCATAAAAAAAAAAAAAAACATTTGGAAAAATTACACTACAAATAGGACGTTTTAAGAAGCTGATTAACAATAAGTAAGGAAAATTAAATGAGGGAGATTTTTGTTATGCCATTTATGTGTATAATATAGAATACATATCAACTAAAATTTGTGTGTTGCAAATAATATTGGAGTATGTCTAGCGATAACAGTAAATCTTTTTTTTTGAGATTAGTACTGGTAAATCTTTGAAGTGAAAATCAGACTTTGTGGTGTTGATTTACTAAAACTGGAGTGCAAAATCTGGAGCAGCTGTGCATGGTAGCCAATCAGCTTCTAATTTCAGCTTTTTTAGTTAAGCTTTGACAAAAAAAAAAACTGGAATCTAATTGGTTTCTATTTGGAGCTGCACCACATTTTGCACTCTTCAGTTTTAATAAGTCTACCCCTTTGTGTCCACATTCAGAAAACTGCTGTGACACTGATAGAACAGGATTTTTCTCCTGAATGAAGTGTCTATGTTTTGGAATCTGATCCTTTACCTTTTGCATCATACCCTGACATAAATTGATTTACATCAGTGTTGTCTCGACAACCAAGTGCTTATTTGCCTGTAGGTCACACTAGGTACCTGTAAATTTATTGACCAAAATGTCAACCAAAAGGTACACTAGTGAAGAGGCCTACAGGTTACTGAGCATGACAGATGAGAGCAATGGAGGGTCCTCACTGTCAGATTCAGGCTCAGTATTCAAACCTGTAGAGAGCAGCGGCACCCTAACAGATAGCTCTGATGATGGAGTAAAGATCCCTGCTAATGTCAGGCATACCCGACCCCATTCCTCTGTTGCTGAGCTGCTACAATTGCAAGATTCTCGTATGCAGCAGAGTTCCGGTACTAGTGCCCCTCTACCTTCTGGGGAACTAGCGAGCACCAGCGACCTAGTACACCTTGGTAATAGACAAATTAGCACTCCAGTAACACTTGGTGACGTGGCAAATCCCATAAGTACAGCTCAAGCTGGAGCAGTGGCTAGCACAAGTAGTACCACTAAGAATTTGAATACAGCCCCGTACAGCCCATAGTGCCCTTCTTGATGTGCTTGCAAATCCTGATTGGCAGCCCACAGATTCTGCAGTGCATTCAGCAACCAACCCGGAATTCAGGTGGAAACAGCAATTTTAACGCCCCTTGATTTTTTGGAGCTGTTTTTCTTGGAAGATCTGTATGGATCTATTGTGGACCAAAGCCATTTGTATGCTAATCAATTTATCATCGCAAACCCAAATTTGACCCTTGCCAGACAATTTGCATGGAAACCTTTCACGGTTCGCGAATTTAAGACCTCTCTGGTCCTATCCCTCAACATGGGTATTAGTAAAAAGAATGACTTGCGGTCATATTGGTCCACTGACCCAATTCATCATATGCTGTGTTCTCTGCTGCCATGGCCAGGGCTGGATCTGAGCAAATATTGTGGTTTATGCACTTCAAATACAATGAACTCTGACATCCTCGGGGTGACCCTGGATATTATCGGCTTCACAAAATTCGGCCCCTCACAAACCATGTCAACCAAATATTTGCAGCCTTGTATATTCCAAAACAAGATGTCTGTGTTTTTAAACAGTTTCTCCCCAGCAAGCATGCCGGATATGGGGTCAAAATGTAAAAACTCTGTGACAGGGCAACAGGCTATACATTGAGTTTCCTGATTTACGAGGGAAAAGATAGCAATGTGGAGCCTCCCAACTGCCTAGACTACATAGGGAGCAGTGGCAAGATTGTTTGGGACTTGGGGTCACCGTTATCCCGAAAGGGGTAGCATTTATACGTAGACAATTTTTATACAAGTGTGCCACTTTTTAGACACCTCTTTCAATTTGCAATTGGCGCATGTAGAATGCCCCACTTAGACAGGGGAAGAGAGCCAGCTTAAGGTGTAATGAGATGGAAGGACAAAGGGAACATTTTTATTCTGTCTTCCATTCATGCAGACAGAGGCGGCTCTAGGCTTTGTGAGGCCTTAGGCAAAACTAAGACATGAGGCCCCACTCACGACCATAATGGGAAAAAAATAATGAAAGCGATCGATAAAAAATAATTAGTAGGGTACAGTATAGGGGGAGGGTAGGTGGACAGTACACGGGTCAGGTGGACACAGTACAGTAGGTAGGAGGATACAGTACAGGGGGTAGGAGGATACAGTACAGGGGGTAGGAGGATACAGTAAAGGGGCAGTAATGAAGGTTACAGATATGGTCTCCTCAAGCAGAGCTGCGCAGGGAAGCTGCTCTCACAGAGCCCACCTATTCTGGCGGGCTGTCACTTGGCTAGATCTACACTAGAATGACAACTCCCCCTCTACCTTCCCCTGCTTACTGCTGCTGTTTGTGTGGGTGGGATGTGTACTGCACCAATCGGGTGGGATGTGTACTGCACCAATCAGATGGGATGAATAGAAGAGGAGGGTCAGCAGGGATTGGTGCAGTACACATCCCACCCACGCAAACAGCAGCAATAGTAAGATGCTCTGCTTCGGGATTCTTTCTTAGCCCCTGAATATGAGTCAGGATGGAGCTGGGAACCATGGGGTAGGAGAGTAGGAGGAGGGTTGGAAAGGGGGGAGGGGGTAGGAGATGGGGAATGGGTAGAGGAGAACTGGAGTGGTTAGGGGAGAAAGAAAGAAAGATGGAAGGAAGGAAGGAAGAAAGGAAGGAAGGAAGGAAATATAGATAGATAGATAGAGGGAGATAGATAGATTGATAGATAGATAGATAGATAGATAGATAGATAGATAGATAGATAGATAGATAGATAGATAGATAGATAGATAGATAAAGATAGATAGAGGGAGAGAGAAAGAGATAGATAGAAAAAAAGAAAGATAGATAGATAGAGGGAGAAAGATAGATAGATAGATAGATAGATAGATAGATAGATAGATAGATAGATAGATAGATAGATAGAGGGAGAGAGAAAGAGATAGATAGATAGATAGATAGATATATAGATAGATAGATAGATAGATAGATAGATAGATAGATAGATAGATAGATAGATAGATAGATAGATAGATAGATAGATAGATAGATAGATAGATAGATAGATAGATAGATAGATAGATAGATAGATAGATAGACAGATAGATAGAAAAAAAGATAGATAGATAGATGGAGAGAGAAAGAGATAGATATATAGATAGAGGGAGAGATAGATAGATAGATAAGATAAGCTAAAGGGAGAGAGAAAGATAGCGAGAGAGAGAAAGAGGAGGATACCCCTACATCAGTGCACTCACTGGCTGGATGGATAGATGGATCAGACTCCATTTGCTGGGCTTTAGCTTGAATCTTCCCGCCCACATCCCCTTCTCTTGGCAGCAGAACACTGTGTCTGTCTGTCGGGGAGAGTGGGCGGGGCATACAGAGGAGGAGAGGACGGAGGAGGGGGAGGAGTAGAAGCAACTCTCCTCTCTGACTGGCTGTGCGGCAGCAGGGGGTGGGGAGAAGTGTCAGAGCTCTCTATCTGGAGCTGTCAGTGAGCTCTGATCACCGCCGATTTTCTCTGTGCCATTGGGAGTATTAGGCGCTGTGCTGGTGGCGGGGATCTCTTACGCTGAAGAGGCGACTCTGTTATAAGATAAACTAGGTGGTTGCGAGGCCCCCCTGATCGCTGGGCCTAAGGCGACCGCCTAATTTGCCTAATTAGAGAGCCGCCTCTGCATGCAGATATGGCAGTCCCAACTACAATGGCAACTGGTGTTGTTGAGAAGCCCCTCTGTGTCCACGACTTCAACCTTAAATGGGATGGGTGGAATTCAACAACCAGATGATGGGGCCATACTTAGTTTCCCGTAAGACCAGACACTAGTACAAGAAAGTGTCTGTATATTTATTCCTCTGTTCAATGCTTATGTACTATACAAAGCGTTAGGAAGAAGTGGATCCTTCCAAAAATTCCAGGAAGAGATCATCACAGCCCTTTTGTATTCAGAAGGTGCTGTGGGCCAATTTCCTATTCCAGATGCAGTGAGCCGGCTGCATGAGAGCCATTTTCTGAATGTCCTCCGGGTACCCCCTACCTAAATACCACCCCAAAAAATATGCTGTGTCTGTAGCAAGCGCGGATACAGGCATGACAACTGCTATTTGTCCCTCCTGTCCTGGTGAACATGGTCTCCGCATTGGGGACAGTTTCCCTTGCTACCACACACTAGTGGAGTATAGGGTACAGCACGGCACAGTCTAGGCAACATATTCACACAGGGTCTCGAAAGATGTTAAATGGCTATCACATTTTGAGAGACCCTAACCTGGAACGTTTATAGTTACAATAAAAGTGTAAAAAAAAAGCAAAAAAAAACATAAAAAAAGGCAAAAATGTTTTTGTTTTATTGTTCTTACTGTTTTGCTGTATTTTAGGTTATACAGGCTTTCCTCACTTAACGACCAGGTTGTTAAACAAATTGGTCATTAAATGAGGAGCCACAAATAATCAATATTTTAAGCATTCTTAACTACTGTACTGTATTCTGAAAAAAGGTCTAAACACAAAACTACAGTACACTGTATGGCTCGGGTTGGGAGAGATGGTCGTAAGTCCGAGCGGTCATTAACCACTTTCAGACCGGACCAATTTGCAGCCAAAGGACCAGGCCCCTTTTTGCGATTCGGCACTGCGTCGCCTTAACTGGCAATTGCGCGGTCGTGTGACGTGGCTCCCAAACAAAATTGATGTCCTTTTTTTCCCACAAATAGAGCTTTCTTTTGGTGGTATTTGATCGCCCCTGTGTTTTTTATTTTTTGCGCTATAAACAAAAAAGAGCGACAATTTTGAAAAAAAAAGCATTCTTTTTTATTTTTTGCTATAATAAATATCCCCCAAAAATATATAAAAAAACATATTTTTTCCTCAGTTTAGGCCAATACTTATTCTTCTACACATTTTTGGTAAAAAAATCACAATAAGCGATTATTGATTGCTTTGCGCAGAAGTTATAGCGTTTACAAGATAGGGGATAGTTTTATAGCATTTTTATTAATATTTTTTTTTAGTAACGGCGGCGATCAGCGATTTTTATTGTGACTGCGACATTATGGCGGACACGTCGGACATTTTTGACACATTTTTGGGACCATTGTCATTTATACAGCAATCAATGCTATTTAAATGCATTGATTCCTGTGTAAATGACACTGGCAGTGAAGGGGTTAACCACTAGGTGGCAGTGTAGGGGTTAAGTATGCCTAGAGGTGTGTTTCTTACTGTGGGGGGGGGCGTGGCTGTCAGCTAGTGAATGCTGATCTCTGCTCCAATCACAGGGAGCAGAGATCGGCGTCACTAGTTGCTAGGCAGAACGGGGAGATGCTGTTTATTTCCGCATCTCCCCGTTCAGCCTTCCCGTGAGATGATCGCTGGTGTCCCCGCGGCGATCGAGTTCGCGGGACCTGCGACCGGCCTCACGGGAGTCCCGACCGCTGCGAGTGGCGCGCGCCCGATGGCACGGCAGCATCTTAAAGGGGACGTATATATACGCCCTTATGCCTGTCCGTGCCATTCTGTCGACGTATATCGTCGTGCGCTGGTCAGGAAGCGGTTAAACAGGTAAGTCATTAAACAAGAAGCATCTGTACGGTAATGTTTTATTGCTACTGTGTTTTATTGTTAACCATTGTTTGCTTTGCAGGTATGCCATTCCGCTGCAGCACTGATTTGTTTATTTTGACAGCAACAGGGTTTGCTCTCACAATACGTAAATCAGCAACTTCAGCGCTGTAGGAGGTGATTTCATCACCGTAGTTAAAAAAAAAGCACATATATGGCGAAACACAGGGGCTGGGATGGAAAGAAGGGCATATGCCCATCATGCTTTGCCATATATGTTTTACTCTTTTTAGGCACAGATTGCAATTTAAAAAAAAGTTGTTTTATTTAATTGATTCTGTTTTATTTTTAACTGTTGTTTGCTTTGCAGGTACGCTATTCAGCTGCAACACTGTTTTGATTATTTTGACAGCAACAGGGTTTGCTATCACATTACAAAAATCAGTGACTCCATTGCTGTAGAAGGTGATTTCACCACTGCAGTTAGAAAAAAAGCATCTATACCGAAGCATAGGGGCTGGGGTGCACAGCTTCGGCATATTTTTTTTTTACTTTTCTTAGCAGAGATTTCTTCATTCACATCGATTGATGTGAATGGAGGCATCTGTTAGGTTCTTTTTTTTATTCAGCCCATCGTTAGAAGTGGGTGGATGCAGGGCGGTATTCTACTGGTGGGCATACCACACACTTTTTCGATTTCACATTGGTCGATGTGAATGGAGAAATCTGTTAGGATCTCTTTTTTTGTTCAGCTTACAAGCTGCATGAAAAAAAAAAATTACAATATATGCACAACAAGGACCAGCAACGTACTGGTATGTTGCTGGATTTTGAGTGGTCATACCGGAATGATGCCTGCAGGTTTAAGCATCATCTTGGTACCGTTTTTGTTTACAGCCTGCGGTCGGCTTTCATGTAAAAGCAAACCTAGCAGCTAAAGGTGGTGATTGTGGTATCCTCATACTCAGCAAATAGATTGGGGTGCCTACTTTCCAAAATTGGGTAATTTGGGGGGGGGTTTGTGCCTCTAAAACTGTGATAGGTAGTGATCTTGATTATGTGCAATATACTTCTATATGAATTCTATCTTTTTGATGTATGTACTATGGGTTTGATGTTTTTGATGTGCAATATTTTGTACACACATATCTACGATTTATGATGGATTATGGACTATAGAATGTGCATCCCTGCGCCCTATGTAATGTACCTAGTTTACAGCTAATAAATCCACATTGTCTGATCTCTATTGCCCTTTTTTTTGCTTCCAAATCGCATGCCTTGCCAAAGTCCCAACCCTTTTTCCTCTTTATTGTGCCGATAGGGATGGAGGCTATTTTGACGTCATTGTCCTAGGCCTCATTTAAAGTCCCAACCCTTTTTCTTTAGTCTATATGAACCCGGGATGGAAGCACGCGTTTTTTGGTTCAGCATTCAGCCAACACATGTTACTCAAGTGTTAGGCTTTTTCCCTCTCCTCCTGTCCCTGCAATACTGCGGGATAGGATTCAGGATAGGTTCCTTGAGCATTCTGACATAACATCTCTATGTCAGATTCAGTTCCTTCTCCTGCAATGTTGCAGGTTAAGGTTGGGATTAAATTCCCTATCATGACAATTTTTGTGAAACTCTTTATGTAATTTATACACTTTTATTAGGTTTATGGAGTCCCTTGTGGTATGGGGCACAATATTTGTGGCTTTGATTCTGTGGTTGGGGCCCTGTCTGAATATGGGAGCTGCGATGCGCCCCGGGGCTTTCGCTCCTCCTCCCTGTTGGGGGACAGGGCAGTTTCCCCGCTGCGCATCAATGTCACGCACCCGACGTCATGTGATTGATGACGATTGATGTCATTACATGGGCGCCGTGAATCCATCTGGCGCTTTATGGGGAGGGGGAGAGCGTTTGGCACCATGCACCGGGGGGTCGCCCCCCTGTCGTTGACGCCACCCCCTCCTACTTAGTTGCCAGTGGGATGTTGGCAGCATCATGCGGCTGCAGCAAAGCACACACAACTTTCGGCATTAGGTCAACAGACACTATCAGCATGGCGACTGCCACCCCTGGTAGCACAGCGCACCCAGATGGAATGAACATATTGTTCAACACATCAAGGTATTGTTTCACAGCACATTTTCTCTGTTTGTTTTTTGTTTTTTAATATCCACCCATTTGTTTTTGTTTTCTTTTTAGGTTTTATTCATACATGATGGTGTTTACCGTTGTTGGAGCATCTCTATTGCTCTTAACTTGGTCCCACTATCATACATCACTTTATCTGTAGCACAATACCTTTAATTGATTTTGACAACTGTAAACTATATTTTCCAAACAGTCACACCCCTTAGCAATTTCCCCACCTAATCCAATTCACATCGTATTCACAGTCATTTTAGATGTCCCAAGTTGACAGTCACATATGCAATTATTTATTCTAGGGTGAGGATATTTTTTGGCTCACATTCATGGCACAATGCCTCACTGCAGTACCGCATGCTCTGCCTGCCTCAGCTCCCGTACCAGATGATGTTCCCGACTGTCCCAGTGTCCATTGCTGCGCCTCCTATGATTATCTGACCCGTGAGTATGGGCGTCCGGTCTTGATGCATTTCTTCCTTTCCTTTCCCTCATTCAATATACCAATCTGACTAAAAAATATTTTTTTTTTTGGCACACCATTTCTCGCCCCATAGATATCCATCATATATCAGCTCCTGATGAGTGGCAAGACAGCCACGAAAAGCGTAGAGCTTTAGATGTTATAAATTACATCCAATCATGCAGTTTTATTATACTCTGTAATGTTTTTACTCAATTAATTCTATCTTGATTATGTGCAATATACTTGTATATGAATTCTATCTTTTTGATGTATGAACTATGGGTTTGATGTTTTTGATGTGCAATATTTTGAACACACGTATCTATGATTTATGATGGATTATGGACTATAGAATGTGCATCCCTGCACCCTATGCAATGTACCTAGTTTACAGCTAATAAATCCACATTGTCTGATCTCTATCACCTTTTTTTTGCTTCCAAATCACATGCTTCGCCAAAGTCCCAACTCTTTTTCTATTTATCGTGAGGAAGTGAAATTAGCAATTTATTTCTTTTGAAATCCTGAAGGCATTGATCGGTTTTTGGCACCCATACGTGGCTAGGCTCCCAAAGAATCTCACACATGTGGTATCGCCATACTCAGAAGAAGCATGTATTTGGGTATTTTGGGCAGTAACTCCACATATACCCATGGCATGTATGAGCAATACATCATTTAGTGACAACTTTGTGTAAAAAAAAAATACAATTTAATTTTCCGGAAACTTGTGGCGAAATATAAAATATTCCATGGACTCAACATGCCTCTCAGAAAATAGCTTGGGGTGTCTACTTTCCAAAAAGGGTCATTTGGGGGGGTGTCTGTCTTGACATTTTAGGGCCTCCGAAGACTGTGATAGGTAGTGAGGAAGTGAAATTAGCAATTTATGACCTTTAAAATCCTGAAGCAGTGATTGTTTTTTGGGATCCTGTACGTGGCTAGGCTCCCAAAAAGTCTCTCATATGTGGTATCACCGTACTCAGGAGAAGCAGCAGAATATATTTTGGGGTGTAATTCCACATATACCCATGGCATGTGTGAGTAATATATAATTTCAGTGATAACATTGTGAACTTTTTCATTTTGCAATCACTTGTGACAAAAAATGTAATATTCAATGGTCTCAGCAAATTCCTTGGGGTGTCTACTTCCCAAAAAGGGGTAATTTGAGGGGGGATTTTGTACTGCCCTGCCATTTTAGCAACTCAGCAAATTAGATAGGCAGTCAAACTAAAATCTGCATAATTTCCAGAAAATCTATATCATAGTTTGTAGACACTATAACTTTTGCGCAAACCAATAAATATACGCTTATTGAATTTTTTTTTTACCCAAGACATGTGGCTGAATACAATTTGGCCTAAATGTATGACAAAAATTTAGTTTATTGGATTTATTGGACAAAAAATAGAAAATATAATTTCTTTTCAAAATGTTCGGTCTTTTTGTTTATATTGCAAACAATAACAATCCCAGTGGTTATAAAATACTACCAAAAAAAAGCTTTATCTGTCAGCATTGCATGACTGTGCAATTACCAGTTAAAGCGGTGCAGTGCCAAATTGCAAAAATTGCTTTAGTTAGGAAGGGGGTAAAAGCTTCCAGAGGTCAAGTGGTTAAGCAAAAGTGTTTTGTGCTTCTTTTCTCTTTTTCTAACTTCCTCCACTCTGTATTTTTCTTATTTATTTCAATTATTTCCTTTTGTTTGGAACTACAGAAACACCAGAGAAAGGTGGATTATCCATACTTTATTACTTTGTAACTACTTTGTAGGGAGAATAATGAATACAATTTCAATTTCCATTGCAAGCAACATATACAATGAGATGTTTATACTTTATTGGTAACAAAACGCACAATATAACCAGATCCAGACATGGTCATGACAGTTTCTTGGGTTGAATGTCATAATTGTATTTCCATCCTGAACTTGTCCTTGTAACATAAAATATAACACAATATTTTCCTGCCTTAGATCTTTTCATTTGTAAATGTTGAACATTAAACAGAGCACAGATACTTTCTGCTACTTTGACATGTTCTATAAAATAACTTGAGCTCAGGAAGGTTTTATCCCCTATTTGAAGAGTCAATTCTTGTATTCAGCACTGTGCTACCTATACTGGCAATTGCACAGTAATGCAACACTGTACCCAAATGAAATGTATATTATGGTTTTCACAAAAATACAGGTGGGGTATAGAGCTTTCTTTTGGTGGTATTTGATCACCAATGTTTTATTTTTTTTTGCTGTAGAAAAGAAAAAGGAAAAACATTTTGACATATCCAACAAAGTAAAAATGTCTTCTTAAATGTAGTCCAAAATGTGTTCTGCTACATGTCTTTGGAAAAAGAAAATCCCAACAAGTTTATAAGTTTGTGTGAAAGTTATAGAATTTACAAACTATGGTCTATATACTTGAAAATTGATCAATCCTCATGTACTTACATAGTTAAATAGTTAGTCTGGTTAAAAAAAAGACACAAGTCCATCTAGTTCAACCAAAAAAAGAGGAAAAAAATATACAATCCTATATACACAATCCTATACATGCAGTTGATCCAGAAGAAGGCAAAACAAAAAAACAGAAAAGCATGATCCAATTTGCTGCACTAGGGGAAAGGAGTCCTTCCTGATCCCTCAAGAGGCAATTTGATATTCCCTGGATCAACTTTACTTATAAATATTAGTATGCAGTTATGATGTACATAATGATAAACTATCTAATTGCTTGAGGTACTTAAAATGCCAGGACAGTAAAAATAACCCCTAAATGACCCCTTTTTGGATAGTAGACAGTCTGAGTATTTAGTAAGAGGCATGTCAAGTTTTGAACGTTGTAATTTTTTGTTACAATTTTAACATATGCAGGTAATTTTAGGAGTCACCATCCCCATTCTCTGGTTTTACCTTTACCAAATTAATTTTGAGCCTCTACTCCCGCAAGTTATAAAGAAAACCTCTTAAATCCAAACACATGAATTATTGTGGGATTTGCAGCCTTTAAAATGGCGAACCTCCCAAAGATTATTTACTTTTTTCTTTTTATCTTTCAATATTTTTATTGATTTTACAAAATGGGGTACAAAAGCATGTAAAATATAAATGTTCGAGTCATGGCCAACATGGCCAAATATTGAAGTAGGAGTAAGAAGAACAATGTTGCATTTAGTATACAGTACAAAGAAACAAAATGTGCATGACAACTTCTAAGCATTGATCAAGGTGTTTAATGTTAGTCTGAACCCATAACTTTAAGGTAATGGGAGGATCAGGAGACCTGGGTAGCCATGCCCGCCACCCCTAATGGGATCTAACTGTGGTCAGGCTAACTCTAACCAGGCGTCTCGGCCTCCAGAGACAGAACTCACTCTTGATTAGTATTCATGGATCAAGAAGAAAAGGAAAAAGGCACAAATTATAGTATAGGCAATGCATCTCCAACTTTAATAAGCTATCTTTGGAGATGGATTACTGGCTTCTGATCATCAATCTTACACCAATATTAGTGAGTGCTGAGTGGGTGAGGGCCGAACTCCTGCCAAGAGGGGGGAAAGAGAAGCAGAAGAGAAAAGAGTCGGGTATAGGAGAAGTGTAGAGAGGAGGGTCCGACTAGAGGAGTGCATTCATAGGAGAGGTAGTGTATACAGAGAACAACATATAAAGGAAAATACTGCGCCAAACTAAAAATGTATCTAGCTGCTGGCACGACAATCAGACCCAATTGTGCAAAACATAAAAATTATAATGTGCAGCGCTTCTGTGAATAAATGAATCGAAAGGTACATGAGTAAAAAGATAAATGTCCCTGTTTTGCATAAAGCGACACAGGTAGTTGGAACCCTATGAGCAGCTATGCACGACAGGTTTATCTTATAATGAAAATAACTCGTGAGTGAACAAAAGAGGGATTTACCAACTTATATTGATGAGATGGTCCAACAATAAGATGGATCATAATCTCATAAGGTGTAAATCAGAAGTAGAAGTGTGATAAAGCAAACTACCATGTACAGTGTTGGTCCACATATAACACTGTATCACAACATGGTTTATGAGGACACAGTGTAGTTCAGTGAGAGGTGATCATACACTGGATATTCACACTGTACATGGTAGTTTGCTTTATCACACTTCTACTTCTGATTTACACCTTATGAGATTATGATCCATCTTATTGTTGGACCATCTCATCAATATAAGTTGGTAAATCCCTCTTTTGTTCACTCATGAGTGATTTTCATTATAAGATATACCTGTCATGCATAGCTGCTCATAGGGTTCCAACTACCTGTGTCGCTTTATGCAAAACAGGGACATTTATCTTTTTACTCACGTACCTTTCGATTCATTTATTCACAGAAGCGCTGCACGTTATAATTTTTAGTGTATACAGAGAGTATGAGGTCAAGTGTGTAACAAAACCTTTGTGAAGCTTGCCCAAGGTTCCCAGATGAAATTGAACTTTTCAGTGAGATCCAGTGAGTATGCTTGCTATCTTTTATTGTGCCACGATCCATGAGATTTTCCTTTTTTGCTAGCAGAACAGAGACAGCTGGCTTTTTCCAAGATTTGACCAAAGTGAGTTTGGCTCTCAAGAGAATGAGGCAGATAAGGTGTTGCATACTCTTGGAGGCAGATTCGACAGGGAAGTTGGGAAGAGCCATATGCAGAGATTTCTGTACTGGAATACTGGAGACCTTTTGGATAATAGCACAAATTCTGTTCCAGAAACCCCTAATTTTAGGACATTCCCACCACACATGAATCATATCTTGTCAGAAACCATGAAATCAGGCCGAGACAGAAGTACAGTTAAAGCGGTTGTATAGTGTTTTTTTTTTTTTACTTTTACCTATAGGTAAGCCTATAATAAGGCTTACCTGTAGGTAAAAAAAATATCTCCTCAACCAGTATGGTTTAGGAGATATTCCCCTCGCAATGAGCCGCTGACTGCAGTGGCGCATGCGCACAGGGGATTTTTGGCTGAAAGCTCGGCAGCCGCCAGACACTGCCGGGAGGAAATCTGTGACGATATGACGATAGTGACAGTGATATGACAAAGTGACGATATCGCGGCTCTGGCCACTCACAGCGCCGGAGCCCCGATACCCGAAAGACACGCCGAGGGAAAATGTCAGCTCCCTCTGCGTGGATCGGGCGAGATGTCAGGGCCTTGTTCTAAGGTAAGTATTTCATAATGAGCTAGTATGCGGTGCATACTAGCTCATTATGCCTTTTCCCTTGCAGGTCTGAAAAAAAATACTTCAGCAGGTATACAACCACTTTAAATCACACTTGTTTAATAATAAAAGTAAAAAGAACAAACGTAGTCAAAACATAGCCAAAGTTCGGTAACCGAAACGGATAGTCAGCCAAGCCAGAAGTCAGAGATCAATGTAGTGGAACGGCAAGCAGGATCTGGAGCCAGAAAAGATGTCAGGAAAGCAAGTCTTGAACAGGATCGCAGGCGATAGTTTCTATGATGTTGACCAAGGTGAAGGCAGAGCTCCCCTGGACTGGACGGCTTAAGTAGGCAGGACTGGCGAGCAGGATATCAACAGCTGAGTAACTGTGGAGAGAGATGCCAGCTGGCAATTAGCCGACAGCTGAACAGCCAGCTCAGAGAAGGAAGGGCTGAGCCCAGTCCTGACAGTACCCCTTCAATGACCCCTCACCCTCAGAGCACCACCAGGCTTGAGGGGAAAATGTCTATGGAAAACACGGAGGAGGACAGGGGCATGTACGTCCAAGGATGAGACCCAAGAGTGTTCCCTTGGACTGTACCCTTTCCAATGCACAAGGTACTGTATGCGCCCACTGAACCTACGGAAGTCAACAAAGGACTGTACTTCATACTCCTCATGGTTTTCAACCTGTACAGGGTGAGGACGTGGCACCGGGGTGGTAAAGCGGTTGCAGACCAAAGGTTTTAATAAGATCAAATAATTCCATAATTAACAGAATCGGATAGGCATTCTTAATTGTGAAACGATTGAGACCCCTATAATCAATATAATCAATACAAGGTCTCAGTTCACCACTCCTCTTCTTCACAAAGAAGAAACCAGCACCAGCAGGAGACGAGGATTTACAGATGAAACCTCAAGAAAGTGTGTCTGCAACATACTCCTCCAAGGCCTTATCCTCCAACACCAGGTTGAATCATACGGCCGGTGTGGAGGCGAACTACCAGTTTGACCTTTGTCAAAGACATAGCTAAAATCGCGGTACTCCTCCGGCAGGGAGGAGAGTGAAGAGGTGCACACTGTCTCACTGCATTGTGGTGACCAGGAGAGAACCTCAGCATGGAGCCAATCAAAAGAGGGGTTGTGCCTCTGTGACCAAGGATAACCAATAACCAGCAGAAACTTAGGTGAAATAACTTGGAATTGGATTATCTGAAGGTGAAGAGCCCCTAGGGCCATGGACAACATAACCATCTCATGAATCACATGGGCAGGCTGTAGAGGTCTCCTGTCAAGAGTCTCAAAGGCAAGTGGGGTGTCACGCAGCTGCAGCGGAATCGAGTGCTTTGATATAAAGGCAGCATCAATGAACAGGCCTGCAGCCCCAGAGTCGATTAGAACCTGTATCTCGACGGACGACTCAGTCCAAGAAAGGGTGACCGAAACCAAGGGCTTATCCTTCTGGATAACTGGGGATGAAACAATGCCACCTAAGGTCTGTCTGTGACAGGACCTCAAGGTTCGGGCACCTGTAACCCGACGATTCCTAAACAATGCTGAAGATGTAATAATGCAACGGGTTCATACTTTCATATTTTTTGGGCGTGCCCTCCAATTAGTTTTGGATCCAAATTCAATTACTTTTGGAAAAACTCCTGGAATATCCCATCCCCTTGAACCCCATGAATTATATTTTAGGGCTCCCTCTATCAGTTTTAGTATTCCCAAAACTAAACAGAGACTGATGTCTTTTATATTACTAGCTGCCAAACGTGCTATTCCAAAACTATGGCTCTCTACCTCTCCCCCTACAATCCCACAAACCCTTTAAATATTAGCCGACATCCGTAGAATGGAACATTTAACTGCTATAATTGATGATTCAGTTCAGAAATTTTCCAAAATCTGGCAGATTTGGGATGACTTTGAAACTGACCCTGATGTGCACGCTTCCAGCTAATCTATGATTGACTGCCCCAACATCTCCCACAATATCTCCTCCATAGATCTATCTCAACCTAATAGTTGTCCACGGAATCTCTTCTTCGGTTGCTTTGTTAAAACTCTCGCAGATATGATACAACCTATATGTGTATATGGAATTCTGTGTCTTGTAACCATAATAATCCTTTGTCCATCTAACTCATGACTTTATTGTTATTAGTGTTTATGAGTCATGTTATACCTCGCATCCTACTGAAGACAGTGTAAACTTTTTATTTCCTTTTTATTGTATGAATACTCGTGATACTCATGTGATTTTGTAATACCCTGTAAAACTCTTTAAATAAACAATAAAAAAAAAAAAAAAGTGACCTGTCTGGCCTCAATAAAGGCATAATCTCTCCCTCCTCCTAAATGTTCTCTCATCCGCAAAGAGATGCGTGAAACCCAAGTGCAAGGGTTCAGCTTCACTGACCGACTCGGTACCAGGAGGCATGGGAGGTGAGGGAGGCACGGGTGGGACTGCAAAGCTCGGAGACAAGCGTACAGAAGGCTTCAGCAAGCGCTCTTAAAAGAGAGTCTTTCTCTGAGTCTGGAGTCAATCAGGATGGCAAACATGATCATCTTCTCCAGCTCAGTGGGTATATCTCAGGCTGCTATCTCATCCTTGATGGTATCCGAGAGACCATGAGAAAAAGCAGCCACAAGGGCCTCATTGTTCCATGCAACCTCTGCTGCCAGAGTACAGAATTCAATGGCGTAGTTGGCAACAGTTCTCGTACTCTGTTCGATGAACATGAGGCACTTGGCAGCATAAGCGGAGTATGTGGGAAAGACAAATACACTTTTAAAACGAAGCCACAAACTCAGAGTGGCTCAAGACAACAGGTTTTTGCGTCTCCCATAGAGGGTTTGCCCAGGCCAAGGCTCTCTCAGAAAACAAAGATATCACGAAACCTACCATGGGAAAAGCCTGCGGCAGCATCTCTAAGTATATCTCAACCTGGTTGAGAAACCCTCTGCATTGGACTGGATCACCCCCAAATCGCTTGGGGAGGCGGAGTGGAACCAGACATACCTCCTATAGAGTTAATACTCGAGGCGGGTGCTGGCACAGACTGGAGCAGCAGCAGGGTCAGCCTGCACCATAGGTTGTACAGGGGTGGCCACAGTGGGACATTCAGGATAAGCCGTGTGACTCAGGAGCATTTAATGCCATGGCAAACTGATCCATGCAGTGATTAAGGATGAGCCGAACACCCCCCGGTTCGGTTCGCACCAGAACATGCGAACGGACCGAAAGTTTGTGCGAACATTAGAACCCTATTAAATACAATGGACGTGAACGTTCGAAATCTAAAGTGCTAATTATAACGGCTAATATGCATGTTATTGTCCTAAACAGGGTTTGGGGACCCGGGTCCTGCCCCAGGGGAAATGTATCAATGCAAAAAGAAGTTTAAAAAATGCAGATTTTTCTGGAGCAGTCATTTTAATGATGCATAAAGTGAAAAAAAAGTGAAATATTCCTTTAAATATGGTACCTGGGGGGTGTCTAAAGTATGCCTGTAAAGTGGCATGTGTTTTCCGTGTTTAGAACTGTCCCTGCACAAAATGACATTTGTAAAGGAAAAAAAGCCATTTAAAATTGCTTGCGGCTTTAATGTCATGTATTGTCCTGGCAATACAGATGAAAATCTTTGAGAAAAATGGCATGGCTACCCCATTACCCCCACCCCCACCCAGCCCATTACCAGCCCCTTTGGGTCTTGTATGGATATTAAGGGGAACCCGACACCCAAAATAAAACCCTATACCTAAAACAAGACAGGGACTGTAGGTTTATTCTTAAGTAGAATCTGTTTGTAATTTGGAACAGGTACATTTTTAAGTGTAGCTTCAGCCAATAAAAAAAAATGTTTTAAGCGTTTTGGAGAACATAGGGAAGGGTTATCAGCGCTGTAACATTTGTTTTGTTGTCTATGCACCTGTTCAGAACATTTCACCTCACTTTCCGTCCCAATGACAAATGTTTTTGGAAAAGTGGGGTTTTTATTGAAACAAGGATTGGTGATAAAGCATCAGTAGAGAGGAGACACCTTTTTTTCAATATTAACTCTTAAGCCCCATACACATGCGCGGATTATCCGAGGACCAGGTCCGTCGGATCCTGTCCGTCGTACTTTGTCCGATGTTGGTGTTGCGTACACACGGTCGGACAACGTTGTCGGAATTTCCGGTCTGCAAGAACGTCGTGACGTAAGTCGTCTTCCACGAGACTAGAAAAGGGAACTTCAGCACCACGTCAGGCACCCATTGGGCTCCTTCTGCTGATCCCGTGTTTATCGCGAGTTAGTCGAAGTTTGGGGACTTAAGATTCGCGCTTCTCAGTTTTGTCACTCAGATCGTTACTGCTCTTCAGTTTGTGCTTGTCGTGCGTATCTGTTTATTAGTGCGTGTAGTCAGTTCGCATTTGTTGGTCATTGCGGCCTATATCTTGATATAGGACGCTTTGATTTGCACTGCTTATTGTCTGCTCGTTTCTGGTATTCATTTCGTTCTTTCAGGCCTTGTTGTTTATCGGTGCTTTCTGTTTGTCCGTTCTGACCAGCCGACCTTTTGTGAGCGATGTTTCCCGTACGTACTCGTCGCCGAGTTCGTGCTGTACGCGGAATTGGTGTCGGGCTTTTAGCTTTGAGCCAAGACCCGTCCATGAACAGAGTGACGAGGAGTATGTGGACCAAGAATTGGTTGCTTCAGCGTGATCAGTTCTCGCACATGCCTTTGCTTCGTGAGATCCGGGAGAATAATCCTGATGATTTCAGGAACTTTCTCCGGATGACGGACCCCGTTTTTCACCGTCTTTTGGCTTTGCTGACCCCTTTTATCAGCTGGCAGGATACCTGCATGAGACAAGCCATCACTCCGGAGCAGAGGCTTGTTGCTACGTTGAGGTACTTGGCGACAGGGAGAAGCCTTCAGGATTTGAAGTTCTCTTCAGGTATCTCTCCCCAGGCCCTGGGAATCATTATTCCAGAGACCTGTTCTGCCATCATCCAGGTCCTGCAGGAGGACTATATTAAGGTAACATTTCTCCTTTACTATTCCCTTCTATGTATGCTCTGTTTGCTAATGTCTTGTATTTTTGACCTCCTTCCCTAATTACCATGATTGCAATATGCTCTAATATGCTGTGCCCCTTTTCTCCTTCATGCATTTTTCCCTTCACTTACCTCCCCAGCATGCTCTTCTGCCCCAATAGACACCTATGGCCTAGTCACTTAAGCAATGTATTTTGTCTGCTGCATAGTATTGTTTTCCCCCAAACACCCCCTAAAATATGCACAAATGTTTGCTGTGTGGTTTACTTCATGTAGAGCCCCCTTTTTTCCCTTTTTGTTGGTGGGGGGGGGTGCCCAATTCATTCTGAACCCCCTCCCCCAACTGCTCTGTCAGATGGTACCAATCCTCTATCTGCTGGCTTTCCAAAGGTTAATACACACTATCTTTATAGTGGGCATCTTTAGGGATGAATTCAGCAAAGCATGTAGTGCAAGGGGCTGGCTCCATACTTTCCATTTCCTCTTTTTTTGTGTTCTTTCCCTCCTATTAGCTTGCTAGGTAATTTCAGAATGTCCAAATGTGCGTTCCTTTTTTTGGGGGGGGGGGGGGGTGGGTGTGGGGATTTTGAATGTTATTTTATCTTTCCTGTGGGCTGCCAATAGTGTTAAGTAAGGAGGGTCTGCCCAAACTAGCACACATTATTGAGCCATTTGGCAATCAATGAAGTGCAGAGGGTTACCTGTCCAAACCCCCCCCCCCAAACCCCTAGTTATTGTCAATGGGCCATCAGAAGTGGGGCGATTGATGGGGGGTGAGTCATCTGCTAGGGGGACCCTCTACTTTGCGTTGCAAATACTTTCCAGCTTTAAATGTAAAAGTCTGATCTTGTTCCAAGATGTTTAGTGTCTAATCTGCTTGCAATGTTTATGTGCAAAGTGAATATTTTTTTTTTTCTTGTTTCACTCCACAGTTCCCTTCCACGCCACAGGAATGGCAGACTGTGGCCTCTCACTTTGCCACTCATTGGGACTTTCCTAACTGCGGAGGTGCAATTGATGGGAAACACGTCCGCATCGTCCCACCCCCCAACTTGGGGTCCTACTATTATAATTACAAGGGGTTTAATAGTGTCGTGATGTTGGCGGTGGTGTCGGCGACATACGAGTTTTTGTATGTGGACGCGGGGATGAACGGCCGGATCTCGGATGGTGGTGCCATTGCACACACAGAGTTCTACTGGCGTCTCCAAAGTGGCAGTCTGTGCTTGCCACCTCCAGAGGAGAATGCTGAAGGACTCCCCTTCGTCTTTGTCGCAGATGAAGCGTTTGCGTTGACTCCCCATCTGATGAGGCCCTTCCCGATGAGGACCCTCACCCCAGACCAGAGGGTCTTCAATTACAGGCTGTCGAGAGCCTGCAGAGTGGTGGAGAACACCTTCGGGATCCTGGCCAGCCGCTTCCGCCTGTTTTTGACGGCTATTAACT
This sequence comes from Lithobates sylvaticus, assembly GCA_028564925.1. Taxonomy (NCBI): domain Eukaryota; kingdom Metazoa; phylum Chordata; class Amphibia; order Anura; family Ranidae; genus Lithobates; species Lithobates sylvaticus. Next base: position 254,359,928 of record CM053030.1, read on the forward strand.
TGGCGGAATACAAACTCAACCACATAGTTCTTGCCTCTTGCATATTGCACAACTTTTTGAAAAGACACAACACCAACTATGTGGTGACCGTTAGCCCAGATGTTGAGGGCCCTTCCAATGCCGACCTCACAGCCCTTCAAGCGGCACGTCCAGGCTTGCCCCCTCTAAATGCCCGCGCGGTCCGCAAGCAATATATAGACTACTTTGTGGGTAGGGGGGCCATTGCTCTGCCTGACGATGTGTGAGAGGCATTTTTTAATAAATATATTTTTTAAACCAACCTATGATTTCTTGTCATTTCCGTATTATTACTTATTTGACCTTGAAATTTTTTCCCTTTAGCTTCAACAGTGGGAATGCACTTTCTGGGCAAAAGGAGGTAACAGTCTCTTCTTCCCAAAAAGATTCTTCTCATGTTGTGTGTTTGATACCTAATCTTTGGTCTAGAGAAGGTTTGTAGTGCATAACTGACACCCAAAATACTCCTTTTCATCACCATGACAGAAATGTGTGTATTACCAAAAATGGTGTGCTACGTGTTTTCAAACCAATCACTGTGGGTGTCATTTACATAAGTCAAATCCACAATGCTCTACAAGTGCAGTGCAAAAGTGCCCTTGAAAAGAAACTTGCAGTGCAAACTGGATTTGCCTTTAGTAAATAACACCCATTGCCCCCCAAATCCTTTACATTTGACAGACATAATGCTTTTTTGTTTTTAAATAAGGAAGCCACACATTTAGAAAATTAAAAAAGTTTACTTGCAACACATTCACAAGTGCGTTTACAAACTTCTTGCCAAAACTGACAAGATCTTGGTTATTTACAACATTGTTTACAAACATTCCGCATTTGGTAAAACCAGGCATGGAGCAAAACAGAACCTAGGAACTATGAAAGTTCAACTTTCTAAAGTGAAGACAAGATCAGACATGACTATATGTTCAAAGTGTGTTTGATCTTGCCTTCATCACATGGGGGGTCACCCCTGGAAACTGGAAATTTAGAACATGCACACAATTTGGGTCTGAAAATGGTCATTAGATGGTCAAACACATGCCTAGAATCTTCAAAAGTGCAATTTTCCATCATGGGGATGAATGGACGTTTTTTGGGGGTGCAACCCCTTCACCACAACCACTTTAGTAGTTCGTAAAGTGGTTGCACCCCCAAAAAAAACGTTGTCATTCATCCACCATGATGGGAGCTAGCACATGTGGACACAATGTGTGCATGTTCCAAATTTCACACAGTTCTTAAGTTGCAAATGTGTTCAGAAGCAGCCACAAATGTGTGTTAATTACTTGGTGCGTTTTCAGATTTTTGCTAAAACATCAATGATGTTCTTCAATTTTTGTTGAACATCATTGATGTTTTGCTTTATGTCATCTAGATCTCGATTGCAGACCATTATCTCCCCGATGAGTACGTGGGCACTCTCTGTGGTAAAGTGCGATTCTTCTTCCACAACATCCACGTCACCTAAAAACAACCAAAAAGAAAAAAAAAAGGGTCTTGGAAATGAGGCAGGCATACATTGATTAGCTTACCAGTAGCTGTGTTCTCCCACACTCACCTGTTGTGGTGACAAGTTCTCCAATTTCTATGATCTCTCCTTCCTCCTCCTCCTCCTCTGCTTCTGGTCTTTCCCCTTCTTTAGGAGGTGTTGGTTTTGGGTTTTCCTCAGACGTCCCGAGTTTTCGCTCCCCTATGAGAATGTACAAAAGGAATATTTAGCAACACAATCTATTGAGGGCAGAAATAGGACATGACAAACATTGCTTGAAAGTGAGGGACAATATTTTTGGTTGGCCAGTTACAAATGACACCAACATGAATGTAGTCACTTTGTAAAGGTGATAAACTTATAGCTTTTTGGTCGACGTTTGTCTGATGGAGACCCCCATCTAGTATCCACTGGAGCACATGTGTGGAAAAGCATAATAAAAAGTGGGTTTGGGTGTCCCAGCACTAGTGCTCTATAGTCCAGATGGGTAAACAGCTACTGGGTGACCTCTCCTTTACATTGAATAAATTGGCTTTACATTCTTGATGACATTTCTAGTGAGAACAAACTTCCTTTCCCAAAAAAAACACCAAACATCGTATTATAAGTGGCCGAACGATCGAGGTTGAGTACGATCGAATGGACACACACACGAACATGACAGTGGCAGAAAGATCGAGGTTCAGTACGATCGAATGCACAGACGAACATGAAAGTGGCCATTTTCTAATGTACAACTTTGTAAAAATACAAACACATGGAGCAGTATGCAAGAAAGAAATCAAACACACAACACAACTACTTACTTTTTTGAAGAACTCGCTTGATCTTTCTGTACTGATCGGGCTCCCTCAGTTTCAGGTCTGACCAGCGTTTCCTCAGTTGCTCCTTGGATCGTTGTACCCCAAAATGATTGTACAGCCTCCTCACAACTTTAGACATGATCTTGGCCTTGCGGACATTGGGATTGAGGTAAGGCCCATACTTCCCATCATAGTCGCTCCTCTTTAATATGTCCACCATCTCCAACATTTCTCCAAATGACATATTGGAGGCCTTGAATTTCAGGCTCCGGGATCGGGACGTTTCTGCCTCCGGCCTTTCCTCGTCCTCCTCCTCGTTGCTGCAATATTTCGGGCGCACCTGCTGTGTCCCCGCCATGTGCTCTCCCCACTGCGCCGTAAAGAGAAGGGGTGGGGAATAGACGAGAAAGATCGTCAGGGGCGGGCGGAGTTTCACGCATGCGCACTGTATATAAAACGTCACACGCCTGTGTCGTAGCCACGATCTGTGAGATGAGGGGAGAGAAAGCTCACGCACGAGACGATCGCTATAACGAAGGTACAATTTGACGTTGGTACATAACTAGCCTAGACTGATTAGACCTTGAGGCTTCTTTATGGAGAAGATTAGGAGAGTTTAGCCTGACATAATTTATAGTGTTTTGTGTGGTGTTGTGTCTTGCAGAGATTATGGAGCGCTTCAACCATGTGAGTTTTCTCCCCCTCTTCATTGATAAATATAGGGAAATGCCCCTATTATGGCAGGCGAAACACAGAGACTACAGCAACAGACCAAAGAGGTACGCAGCCATGAAGAAACTTGTGGCATTTGTAAAGCCAAGGTTCCCCACGGCAACCGTGGAGACCTTAAGAATAAAAATTGCCAACCTGAGGAGTACCTATTTCCGGGAGTGCAATAAGGTCCTGAAGTCCCAAACATCTGGAGCTGCAGCAGATCAGATCTATGTCCCCACGCTCTGGTACTATGAGAGGCTCCACTTTCTCAAAGACCAGGATAATGTCAGGAAGTCACTCTCGACTCTTCCTTGCACGCGTCCTTCCATGCACGCCACCCCTGATGAGGCTTCCGAGGAGCAACCTGGGCCTTCCAGTCTGGAAGATGTGGAGGAGCCCAGCTTGTGGCAGGTATAGTAGTTTTGTAACCATTTTTGGGAATAATGAATGATGTTCACTTAATTCAGGATCCCCAATTGCTTAGTTCCTAACGTGTTTAACATATCAACTGACAGTAGTGTTGGAGACAGTTGGGGCAAGAATCTAAACTGCAGGGCTGAGAATTGTATGGTTTTCTATTTGTAAACATTTTGCAACAGTCACTAGATGAGAATTGTGTGTGTTTGATGAACAAATAACTGAAACTATGTCTCTTTTTCATACACAGGAAGACCTCAGCCAGGAGGTGGCTGTGGAATGTGGCAGTCAGGAGGAGGCAGGGTTTAGTGGCAGCCAAGAGGTGGGTAGTGGCAGCCAACAGGGGGGTAGGCGCAGGAGCCTGACTGTCTCCCAAGTCCCTCCCCTCCGCCTTCCCTACAGAAGGGCGAGAAGGATGGGGGAGGTGGGAGAGTCAGCGCTCCAGCTGATCAGAGATGCTTCAGCCTCCCTATATGCCACACCCACCTACGAGGAGGCCTTTGGCTCCTTGGTTGCCAATAAAATGAAGGGTATGGAGGCGGGCAAAGCGGCATGTGTGAGGGGCTCATCCTCAAGGTCCTAAATGAGGGGATGGCTGGGGAGATGACCCCACTCACACATGTTTGCGATAGTGACCAGGTTTCGCCTTCTCCTCCTCCTTCTGCCACCCCACCAGCACCACAGCGTGGAAGGAAGCGTACAAGGAAGACCTGAGAGTGACGACCTGGATTCAGTCTGGTCTGAGAGAAGATGGAGCCTCTCGTAGTACCAGAGCCTGGGGACCTAGATGGCATCTGCTGCAGTTCCGGATGTTTTGGACTTCAGGACCAGATTGCACTCCCTTATTATTTAGATAGGTACTCCTCAGGCCCCCAATTTTAGACGCTTGTAAAATGATGGTTGCCGTGGGGGTCCAAGGCTTTGCAAATTCCCCAAGTTTCTTCATCGCTGCGTTCCTCTTTGGTTTGTTGCTGAGACCTAAATAAAGGTATTTTTGATTTGAAAAAATCATTGCCTATGTGTTTTACTTTTCTACAATGACAGTTTATTTGTGAGTACGCAGGTACATTTCACTAATCATAAAGTATAATTAACAAGGGGCACCAACAACAAACAAACTCCTAGTAAATTTAACAAATAGAAATGTTAATAATGTTGTTTTGCTAAGTTGAGACACACAACCCCCCTCAAAAAAAAAAAAAAAAATCTCCTTAAAATATGTATTCCAAAAAAAAAAAAAAGAGAAATCATCCAAAAAATATAACAAAGATTCTTTTACGATCTGAGTAAAAATAAACATGTAGTCTAGAAATCCTGAAAACTAATAAAGAACTACGTTTGGGAGAAGTGCGGGTGAATAGGAGCAGCTAAAACATGTCATTCTTCTTGCATTGTAAAGAAAAAGAGAATGCGCTGCATTAAAGACATTTTAACATTGCAGCGTTACGAATGTGCTGTGTCGATTAGGAAAGGTAGTTTTGCCTGACCGATCGCTTCCGTCACAGAATTTCTTCTGAGCATGCGTAGCACTTTGTCCGTCGGACTACGCTACACACGATCGGATTTGGTGTGATCGGACTTCATTGTCGAAAAATCTATCCAGCAGGAGATAGGACTTTGTCCGTCGGACAATCCGAGGTACACTGTCCGATGGTGCCTACACATGGTCGGAATTTCCGACAACATTGTCCGATAGGACATAATCCATCGGAAAATCCGACCGTGTGTATGGGGTTTAACAGGAGAGAATTTCACCTTCCATGGGGTAGATTTCCTCTCACTTCCTGTTGTCTCCTTCCGTTTGCAAGTAGGAGTCATTTGTAAGTTGGATGTTTGAAAGTAGGGGCCTGCCGTATATACTGTGCAGAAATGTTGGTGTTGCCACAACACTGTAAGCCCTCACAGTTACTCTTGGTGGGCGCTGGAATGCCCTGCTGTGAACTATTATATCAGGGATTGTAATTACATGCCATTGTTGAACAGTGGTAGGAAAAATTGGGCCTTTGGTCGTGGTGCTGGTGCTACAACACTGTAAGCCCTCACAGTTACTCTTGGTGGGCGCATGAATGGGCCCTGCTGTGAATTATTTGATCAATTATTGTAATTGCATGCCCCTGTTGAAGAGGGGCAGAAAAATTGGGCCTTTGGTGGTGGTTGACGGTGTTGCCACAACACTGTAAGCCCTCACAGTTACTCTTGGTGGGCGCAGGAACGGGCCCTGCTGTGAATTATTAGATCAAGAATTGTAATTACACACCCCTGTTAAACAGGGGCTGAAAAATTGGGCCTTAGGCACTGGTGCTGGTGCCACAACACTGCAACCCCTCACAGATACTGTACTTGGAGCACAGCAATGAGCCCTGTTGCAAAGTATTGCATCAAAAAATTGTAATTACACGCCCCTGTTAAACAGGGGCTGAAAAATTGGACCTTAGGCACTGATGCCACGACACTGTAACCTCTCCCAGATACTCTAGTTGGAGTGCAGGAATGAGCCCTGCTGCAAAGCATTGCATAAAAATTGTAATTACACGCCCCTGTTAAACAGGGGTTTAAAGATTGGGCCTTAGCCACTGGTGGCGGCACCCAGAAACAAAAATGTTCTTCCAAGCTATCAGGATCATTGAGGAGGAAGAGGATAGTCAGTCAACATAACAGGACAGTCACTCAGCATCAGCATATGCCGTCTTGAAGGGATGTGACATTTCAAAATATATTATTCTGTTACATCAGCTTCAGGTGCCTGGTAGCTGGTGGTGATCCAAGACTGATTCATCTTTATGAAGGTCAGTTGATCAACCGAGTCGGTGCACAGGCGCACCCTGTGATCGATGACAAAGCCTCCAGCAGCACTGAATGTGCGTTCTGAAAGAACGCTGGATGCAGGACAGGCCAGTAGCTCAATTGCATACTGCTCAGGCTCTGGCCAGTGATCCATCCTCAAGACCAAGTAAGCCAGAGGATTTTCGGTGGGACAGGTGTCCAAGTCTGACCTTGCCCCTAGGTATTCCTGCACCAAGTATATCAGACGCTGGCGATGGTTGCTGGAACCGATCATACCTTGGGGCTGCGGACTAAAAAAATTTCTGAACGCATCGGTCAGACGACCACCTTCTCCACCGCTCCTTCTACTACTGACTGAAGCCTCAGCAACTCGTTGTCCAGGACCAGGAGTTTGTAACCTCCCAGTCTCTGGGAACACGTTGCACAGACCTTTCTGCAATGCCTCCCGGAGATGTCTCATCCTCTGCTCCCTCTGCGACGCCAAGATAAGGTCCGCAACCATACCCTTGTACCGTGGATCAAGGAGAGAGGCCAGCCAGTAATGGTCCCTCTCCTTGATCCGAAGAATACGAGGATCCTTCCGCAGGCTTTGCAGGATCAGGGAGGCCATGCAGTGTAGGTTAGCTGAGGCATTCGGTCCGGAGTCCTCTGGGTCACTAAGGACGACATGATCCGCAGCCACCTCCTTCCAGCCACGTACAAGTCCACCGGTTTCTTGGGACTGTAAATCATCCCTAAAAGACTGCTGCTGCTGATGCTGAGTGCCAGGCTCCACCTACATGCTGACACAATCCTCCTCCTCCACCGAGCACTGGAATTATATGATCGGCGGAAATGCACACAGACTTTCCTGGCCTGCCTCAGGACATCCTGTAAGCCTGGTTACCTGACCAAGAACTGCTGCACCACCAGGTTAAGGACATGAGCCACACAGGGCACATGGGTCAGTTGTCCCTGTCTCAGGGCGGAGAGGAGGTTGGTGCCATTGTCGCAAACCACCATTCCTGGCTTAAGCTGGCGTGGCGTCAACCCCCTCTCAGCCTGCCCCTGCAGAGCTGACAGAACCTCTGCCCCAGTGTGGTTCCTATCCCCCAAACACACCAGCGCAAGCACGGCATGGCATCTTTTTGCCTGAGTACTTGTGTAGCCCCTTGCCTCTTAAACGCCTATGGAGCACTGCTGGTTCCGAGGACAAAGGACAGGAAGAGGCCATGGAGGAAGAAGAAGAGGAGGGGGTGGAGGAGAGAGGTGTGTCACAACCAGTAGTAGCATTTTGGAGGCGTGGGGGTTGAACAACCTCCAACACTACTTCACCTTGTCCTGCATCCTTCCCAGCTGCCAAAAGAGTGACCCAATGGGCTGTGAAAGATAGGTAACGTCCCTGTCATGTTGCTGGACCATGATTCAGCGGTAATATGCACCTTACCGCTGACCGCCCTGTTCAGCGAGGCATGGACATTGCCTTACACATACTGGTAGAGATCCGGAATCGCCTTATGTGAGAAAAGGTGGCGTTTGGGAACCTGCCACTGAGGAACCGCACATTGCACAAACTCACGGAAGGGGGCCGAGTCTACCAACTGAAAAGGCAGCAGTTGAAGTGCTAGCAATTTAGCCAAACTAACATTTAACCGATGGGCATGTGGATGGCTGGGAGTGAACTTCTTTTGACAGTCCAGCAGCTGGGGCAGGGAAATTTCCCTGGTACAATTGGACGTCGGTGTACTGCTAGCAGAGTGCCCACAAGTACTTGGCCGTGACACACCTAATTCTACACCTTCATTCCTCTCAGTGCAGCTTTCAGAGAGGACTGAAGGTATAGTGGGGTTGGAGATCCTAGCTGATGAGGAGCAAGGAGAGATCCGCTTTGTTCTTTGGTGTGGGTCTTTAAGGTACGCTTGCCAATGAGCTGCATGGCAGGTCAACATATGTCTGGTCAAGCATGTGGTGCCCAAGTGGTTGATGATTTGGCCACGCGAGATACGCTTGAAACAAATGTTGCAAATAGCAGCGGTGCTATCTGCTGCACTCGTCTCAAAAAAGGCCCACACCTAAGAACTTTTGGAATAATGCGCAGAGGCAGTGCCCTTCACAGGCGGAGCTCTTAAGCTGGCCCCCGGAGGGCATCCTACCTCGTTGGAGATGTGCCTCCTCCTCCTCCCCTTCCTCCTCTCTCCTATCAGTCACCCACGTGGAGTCAGTGACCTCATCATCCCCTCCCTCTTCACCACTGGAGCAAACCTGGAAGTATGCTGCAGCTGGTGGAACATGACTGCCAGATTGCTGTCCTTGAGCATCCCCTCTCTCTGCGCTCACGCTACTGCCTTCCTCTAGCTGGGTATCATACTCAGAGCCTTTAAAACGCTGGGCATCCTCCTGGAGCAGGTACCCAACACTGTGGCCAAACAGTTCGGGGGTACCCTGAGCCTCGGTGAGAGAGGATTAGGAGGATGAGGAGGGCTTGGTCATCCACTCTACCAAGTCGTCGGCATTATGCGGCTCAACACATCCAGCTGCCGAAAATAAGGACAAGCGTGTCCCATGGCCACGTGCTGATGACAATGCACCGCATCCACGACCAGCACTGTTGCCTCTAGACACAGAGCCTGCTTGCCCTCTTTTATTGGCTTGTGACTGTCTGCCTCTCCTTGTTGGCCTTCCAGACATACTAATGGCCTGCAGGGAGGGGTAACTTCAGGTGTATACTGTGCAGGAGGCACACTATACCCACTGAATATTAGGCAGATGCCTGTGTTGCACAACTGAACTACACAACACCAGCAATAAGGGGGTAGATTCAGGTGTATGCTGTGCAGGAGGCACACTACACTCACTGAATATTAGGCAGAGACCTGTGTTGCACAAATCAACTACACAACACCAGCAATGAGGTGGTAGATTCAGGTGTATGCTGTGCAGGAGGCACACTACGCTCACTGAATATTAGGCAGATGCCTGTGTTGCACAAATCAACTACACAACACCAACAATGAGGGGGTAGATTCAGGTGTATGCTGTGCAGAAGTCAAACTATGCTCACTGAATATTAGGCAGATGCCTGTGTTGCACAAATCAACTACACAACACTAGCAATGAGGAGGTAGATTCAAGTGTATGCTGTGCAGGAGGCACACTACACTCACTGAATATTAGGCAGATGCCTGTGTTGCACAAATCAACTACACAACACCAGCAATGAGGGGGTAGATTCAGGTGTATGCTGTGCAGGAGGCACACTACACTCACTGAATATTAGGTAGATGCCTGTGTTTCACAAATCAACTACACAACACCAGCAATGAGGGGGTCGATTCAGGTGTATGCTGTGCAGGAGGCACGCTACACTCACTGAATATTAAGAAGATGCCTGTGTTGCACAAATCAACTACACAACACCAGCAATGAGGGGGTAGATTCAGGTGTATGCTGTGCAGGAGGCACACTACACCCACTGTAACAGTGCTAGGTTAAGAAGCAAAGCAAAGCTGACACTGTCCTTGCCTATCCTGCTCTCTCCCTGAACACTACAGCCCCTGTAACAGCGCTATCTAAAGAAGTAAAGCACAGCTGACACTGTCCCTGCCTATCCTTCTCTCTATGAACGCTGCAACACACTACACAAGGCCGCCACGCTGGCGGCTTTATATAGTTCAGGGCGTGTACTAAACCCCCCTGAGCTATAATTGGCCACAGGCATCTTGCCTGTGGCCAATTATAGCTCTCCTCGCTGCCGGCGCTGTAATTGGCCAAGCATGCGGGATCACAGTGCATGCTTGGCCAATCATCAGCCAGAAATGCACTGCGACTGGCACAGTGCATTGTGGGCTGTTCGTATCACACAAATTTGATGTGAACGGCCCACAAAGTTCTGGCTTCGACGAACGGCCGATGTTCGATTCGAACATGGGTTCGAATCGAACACCGAGCTCATCTCTAGCGGTGATCCAGTTCATCAAATCTTGAAAAAATATTACCAACAAGTGGATTGACTGTATCTTCTAAATTGATGGCCTTTGCCTACTGTCATAAACCATGAAATCAGGCCAAGACAGAAGTACAGTTAAATCATACTTGTTTAATAATAAAAGTAAAAAGAACAAACATAGTCAAAACATAGCCAAAGTTCAGTAAACGGAACGGATATTCAGCCAAGCCAGAAGTCAGCGATCAATGTAGTGGAACAGCAAGCAGGATCTGGAGCCAGAAGGGATGTCAGCAAAGCAAGTCTTGAACAGGATAGCAGGCGATAGTTTCTGTGATGTTGACCAAGACGAAGGGAGAGCTCCTCTGGACTGGACGTCTTGAGTAGGCAGGACTGACAAACAGGATATCATCAACTGCTGAGTAACTGTGGAGAGATAGGAGCTGGCAATTAGCTGACAGCTGAGCAACCAGCTCGAAGAAGGAAGGGCTTAGCCCAGCCCTGACATATCTCCCCAGCCGCTGAAGCATAGTGGGGAAGATGTAGGGTAGAACTAAGCTAGTCAAGTTGGAACCAGGTACCATCTGGATAATACTTTTATATTTGCTTCAGCTAGAGTAGTGTTGAGAACCCCCTTGTAGGACTTAAAGAAGTTCCTGTTCCTTGTTGAGACAGGTCGGCTTCCTAGGCCAGCATAAAGGACGTCTTAGAATGAGTCGACGATAGCGCCCTGTAGATTACTGTGACCCCCCCCCTCTGCTCCATGGTCTGACAACACCATTGTTCATAAGCTGTTATTTGGGGATCTTTGGATTGGGCATTCCATAGCTTGTGAAGGAAGTTGGAAATTTGGGGAAAAAGAAAAGAGTTCAGAGGGTGACATATCCAATTTGCTTATACAATATGCTTTGGGGATTGGACCCAGAGGTCGAAGGAAATTGCCTATCCTAAATAGTGTTTGTTGAGTCACCAGATGAAAGCTTTGATCTCCATCCCAGGCGGGAATGCTGGGTTCCTAAAAAGATGCATTAAAGGCTCCAGTTTGGAGGTTAGCTCGAAGTGGTGTCTCAAGTTTTCCCAAAAGGAAAACAAGTGTGAGAGCGAAGGGGAAAGTTTTGGGGGTTTCAATTTCTTTTGACACCATAGGAGGTAGTCCAAGTTGTGGGAGTGGACTACCTGTCCCACACTAATACCACACTGAATGCCATGAATGTCTGGGTTATCTCTAATTGCAACTGACAGCGTTTCTATCGCAATGGCGAAGTGGAGAGAGAGGGCATCCTTGCCTGGTACCTCTTAGTATAGGAAAGGATTCTGAGTAAAATCCCTGCATGCGGACCTGACCTGTTGGAGTGAAATACAAAGCTTGTAGAATATTAATAAATGAGTCCCCAAATCCCCAGTGTCTAAGGGTGGCAAAGATGTAGGGCCAGTGGACAGAATTGAATGCTTTCTGCAGATCCAGTGACAGGAGAAATCCTTCCCGTAGGGAGTCCCCATCCCAATTCAAGTTTAAAAGGGATATAACATCTATCGCACAGTGAATTTGACCTGGTCCCTATCTCCCAGGAATGAATACCTTTTGGTCTTTGTTGATGTACAAGCTTATAAAGGATGATATGCGGTCTGCAAGGATTTTAGTCAGAATCTTCAGGTCTATCGGCCTATAATTGCTAACAGAGCTAGGATCCTTACCTGGTTTAGGTATAACTGAAATGTAAGCTGAGTTTATTGAACTGTCTAGTGAAGCTCCCTGTCTTAATGCATTAAAGAAACAAACCATGAAAGGAGCTAAAGTTTCAGAGACTGCTTTGTAGTAGGGAACAGAAAACACTGTTATTGCCTGGGGCTGAGTGGAATTTTACGTTTTTGATAACCAAATGTACTTCTTCTGAAGAGATAGGGGCTTCTAAATTCTGGTTATGGTGCTCTTTTAACTTTGGGATCTGGATGACATCCAGGAACTGTTCCACCTCAGACTGTGATAGATGTGATCCTGCACCATACAGTTTTTTATAAAAATGATGTAATTCCTCCATAATTCGCTAAGGGTTCTGGGATAGTGTGCCCCTATTCATTTTAATTTTGGGAAGAGCAAAGGACTTGGTCCTCTGGGTCAGTCTATGAGCCAACATGGTTCCTATTTTGTCACCTTGGCAATAGAACCATGCTCTATTTCAACTGAGCCATTTTTCTGCCTTAGACTTAAGAGCCAAGTTTAGTGTAGTGATAAATATGTGGTCTATCCTGGCAAAAGAGTTGTGTTGGCTAGAGTAGTGTGTGTGGTCTCATAGTGTTGGGTTAATTTCTCTCCAAACGTCAACCAAGCCACATTGAAAAATTACTTTAGCAATACACAGGCTCTGTTTAGTAGGGCGGGTAAGGTGTTTGCCTGGTGGTCGGGATTTATCCAGGCCCTGATCGAAGGCGACATTTAAGTCCCCCTCCCCCCATTATTAACCTGCCTACCAGCAAGGGAGCCAGGGGTTCTAGCATTGCTTGAAAAAAGACCAGTTGTCCCTTGTTTGGGGGTTAATATGATACTAAGGAGTATGTCTGGTCATCAAAAGTTCCTTTAAGGCGTATATACCTCCCCTCCAGGTCTCTAAGTTCCAACAGGGTTGTAAATTTACACTTGTGGGAGAAAAGTATGGCTACTCCCTTGGTTTTGTCTTCAGCATTGGCCATAAAGAAGGTGGGAAATTTGGAGTGGATAAATGAGGGGCAATATCGTTTAGGGAAGTGTGTTTCTTGCAAAAGGGCCACATCTATTTTATGAGAGTTCAGATGTTGTAGGACTTTCCGCCTTTTAACCAGGGAATTTAAGCCTTGAACATTGTGGGATACAATCCTCAATGGGTGTAGTACTGGGGGGTGTCAGCCATGGAGCAGGGGGTTAAACCAAACAATCCACTGAGAATCACTTAACATCGAGTCCTTGAGGTCCAAAGTGGGTGGACCCTGGGATAGCAATACCTCTAACGTTGTTGATAAGCACCTAGAAGCACTCCTCGAGTCAGACACTGTAAGAGAAAGAGAGTTAGGGAGGCAATGGAAAGGGTGAGAAGAGGGTGCGAAAGAGAGATCAACGCAAGACGAGAGTCTCCCATAGGGTGGAGGAGACAGGGTCTTCCATCCTAACGTGGAAACCAATACAAGTCCCTTCAACCAGGAAGGGAGCAATCCTGTCAGGAAGAGGGTAGAATACCTGGTCTTCAAGACAAGAGGAGGGGCACGAGTACTGCTCCAGCCACAAAGCCTCACATAAAGAAAACAAACAGATATAACAGTGGCATAAAGTCAGTCAGTGTAACAGGTGCCCTAAAAACATGTAGAGCTGAGAGGTCATTCCCCTACGGGAGTATATATGAGCCTCAAAACGTTGGATGTTTGCACATAGGGAAGGGAAGAGACACATCTGTAAATATCTGGATCTCATGGCCCTGGAAGGGGAGCTTGGATGTAGAGCAGAATCTGCGCATCACCTCTTCCTTAAAGGTGTAGAAGTGTGGTTTTGCCACAACATCCCTGGGAAGCCCATCCGAGTGTGAGGGCTTAAGGGCCCTATGAGCATGATCCAGCTCCAATCTGTGTGGTGGGATATCAGGGATCAGTTCCTTGATAAAAGCATGTATAATTTCAGGAATGTCTTTATAGGATTCTGGCAGCCTGCAAAACCTAAAGTTATATCTCCTATGTCTGTTTTCGAGATCGTCTATTTTAGCCATAGCTGTCTCTAATTGCTCTTACATAATTTGGATGCAATCTGTGTTTTGGTTTGTTCTAAAAATTGTGGCATCCAGTTTAGTTTCTATGACTTCTATGCAGGATCCTAAGACCTGTAGGTCTGCTTTAATGTCACTGGTGATATTATTTGCTGTGTTGTGCAGGCCACGGTCAAGCAGGTCAGCAAATCTGGCAAATAAGTTTGCTACTTCCTCCGGTTGTGCTAGGCCCAAATCCCTGTGCTGTAGTGAGTGCTGCGCCTGAGGAGGGCATGTCTCCATAGGAGAGAGTCCTAGCTCCTCCAGTGTGTGATCGATAAGGGATTCAGTGGAGGTAGTGGACACCGGACCCAGAGGAGGTGTACTCACATGAGAGCCTGAGTTTGCTGTAGGAACAGGGGAAGCAGCCTGTAGATTGGTGAGGTGGGCTGGAGCCAGCAGCGAGGTAGGGGCCACCATCTTGAGATCTGAGACCCGCGGCCCTTCTGTCCCAAGTTGGCTCCTAAGGTCTCTCCTGGCGGTCCCCGAGGACATTGTAGGGGTTGGCGAGGGTTCCGCTATGTGTGGGGCATGTAGCCGGCTCAGAAGCGTGGGTGCCTGTGGTGCTAGAGGGCCTCAGACTAATGCCCCGTACACGCGGTCGGATTTTCCGACGGAAAATGTCCTATCGGACAATGTTGTCGGAAATTCCGACCTTGTGTAGGCTCCATCGGACTTTTTCCTTTGGATTTTCAGACGAACAAAGTTTTATCTCCTGCTCTCAAATTTTTTGTGACAACAAAGTCCTATCGGACTTTTTCTGATCGTGTGTAGCGAATTCCGACGGACAAAGTGCCACGCATGATCAGATCACATTACAAGACCAAAGCTATTGGCTACTAGCCTCTACGTAGTCCCGTCGTAGGCAACAAACGTCACCACGTTCAGAATGATCGGATTTTCCGACAACTTTGCAACACCAGTGTCGGACAAAATCAGTCGAAAAAAATCTGATGGATTTTGTGGTCGGATTTTCCGACCGTGTGTACGGGGCATAAGAGTAGGGATGAGCCGAACACCCCCGGGTTCGGTTCGAACCAGAACCTTCGAACGGACCGAAAGTTCGCGCGAATTTTCGAACCCTATACGTTATAATGGACGCGAACGTTCGAAATCAAAAGTGCTAATTACAACGGCCAATATGCATGTTAATGTCATAAAACAGGTTTGGGGACCCGGGTCCTGCCCAGGGGACATATATCAATGCAAAAAGAACTTTTAAAAACTAACGTTTTTTCGGGAGCAGTCATTTTAATGATGCATAAAGTGAAAAAAAAAAGTGAAATTTTCCTTTAAATATGGTACCTGGGGGGTGTCTAAAGTATGCCTGTGAAGTGGCATGTGTTTCCCGTGTTTAGAACTGTCCTTGCACAAAATGACATTTGTAAAGGAAAAAAAGAAGCCATTTAAAACCACTTGCGGCTTTAGGTTTGATCTTAAGTAGAATCTGAACAGGTACATTATGAAGTGTAGCTCCATCCCAAAAAAATCTATTTTTAAGCTTTTTGGAGAACATAGGGAGGGGTTATCACCCCTGTAACATTTGCTGTCTTTGCACATCTGTTCAGAACATGTCACCTCACTTTCCGTCCCAATGACAAATGTTTTTGGAAAAGTGGGGTTTTAATTGAAACAAGGATTGGTGATAAAGTATCAGTAGAGAGGAGATACCTTTTTCCCAAATTAAATCTAACAGGATAGAATTTCCCTTCCTAGGGGTAGATTTCCTCTCACTTCCTGTTTTCTCTTTCCATTTGCAAGTAGGAGTCGTTTGTAAGTTGGATGTTTGAAAGTAGGGGCCTGGCGTATATACTCTGCAGAAATTTGCCCTATTAGATGTTGGTGTAGCCACAAGACTGGTGGGCACAGGAATGGGCCCTGCTGTGAGTTAATAGATCAAGATTTGTAATTGCATGCACCTGTTGAACAGGGCAGAAAAATTGGGGGTGGTGGTGGTGGTGGTGGACGGTTTTGCCACAAGACTGTAAGCTCTCACAGTTACTCTTGGTGGGCGCAGGAATGGGCCCTGCTGTGAGTTATTAGATCAAGATTTGTAATTGCAAGCACCTGATGAACAGGGCAGAAAAATTGGGCCTTTGGCGGTGGTGGTGGACGGTGTTGCCACAAGACTGTAGGCCCTCATAGTTACTCTTGGTGGGCGCAGGAATGGGCCCTGCTGTGAGTTATTAGATCAAGATTTGTAATTGCAAGCACCTGATGAACAGGGCAGAAAAATTGGGCCTTTGGCGGTGGTGGTGGACGGTGTTGCCACAAGACTGCAGGCCCTCATAGTTACTCTTGGTGGGCGCAGGAATGGGCCCTGCTGTGAACTATTAGATCAAGATTTGTAATTACCCGCCCCTGTTAAACAGGGGCTGAAAAATTGTGCCTTAGGCACTGGTGCTGGTGCCACAACACTGCAACCCCTCACAGAGACTGTACTTGGAGCACAGCAGTCACACGTGTTGCAAAGCATTTTTTTAAAAAATTGTAAGTACACGCCCCTGTTAAACAGGGGCTGAAAAATTGTGCCTTAGGCACTGGTGCTGGTGCCACAACACTGCAACCCGGCCCTCACAGAGACTGTACTTGGAGCACAGCAGTCACACGTGTTGCGAAGCATTTTTTTTAAAAAATTGTAAGTACCCGCCCCTGTTAAACAGGGGCTGAAAAATTGTGCCTTAGGCACTGGTGCTGGTGCCACAACACTGCAACCCGGCCCTCACAGAGACTGTACTTGGAGCACAGCAGTCACACGTGTTGCGAAGCATTTTTTTAAAAAATTGTAAGTACCCGCCCCTGTTAAACAGGGGCTGAAAAATTGTGCCTTAGGCACTGGTGCTGGTGCCACAACACTGCAACCCGGCCCTCACAGAGACTGTACTTGGAGCACAGCAGTCACACGTGTTGCGAAGCATTTTTTTAAAAAATTGTAAGTACCCGCCCCTGTTAAACAGGGGCTGAAAAATTGTGCCTTAGGCACTGGTGCTGGTGCCACAACACTGCAACACGGCCCTCACAGAGACTGTACTTGGAGCACAGCAGTCACACGTGTTGCGAAGCATTTTTTTAAAAAATTGTAAGTACCCGCCCCTGTTAAACAGGGGCTGAAAAATTGTGCCTTAGGCACTGGTGCTGGTGCCACAACACTGCAACACGGCCCTCACAGAGACTGTACTTGGAGCACAGCAGTCACACGTGTTGCGAAGCATTTTTTTAAAAAATTGTAAGTACACGCCCCTGTTAAACAGGGGCTGAAAAATTGTGCCTTAGGCACTGGTGTGGTGGCATGGATCATTGAGGAGGAGGAAGAGGATAGTCAGTGAACATAAGAGGACAGTCACTCAGCATCAGCATAGGCAGTCTTGAAGGGATGTGACATTAAAAATTATTCGGTTATATCCGCCTCAGGTGCCTGGTAGCTGGTGGTGATCCAAGACTGATTCATTTTGATGAATGTCAGTCGATCAACCGAGGCGGTGGACAGGCGCACCCTATGATCAGTCACAAATCCTCCAGCAGCACTGAATGTGCGCTCGGAAAGAACGCTGGAGGCAGGACAGGCCAGTAGCTCAATTGCATACTGTGCAAGCTCTGGCCAGTGATCCATCCTCAGGACCCAGTAAGCCAGAGGATTTTCGGTGGGAAAGGTGTCCAAGTCTGACCTTGCCCCAAGGTATTCCTGCACCATGTATATCAGACGCTGGCGATGGTTGCTGGAACCGATCATACCTTGGGGCTGCGGACTAAAAAATTGTCTGAACGCATCGGTCAGACGTCCACCTTCCCCACCGCTCCTTCTGCCACTGACCGAAGCCTCAGCAACTCGTCGCCCAGGACCAGGAGTTTGTAGCCTCCCAGTTTCTGGGAACGCGTTGCACAGACCTTTCTGCAAGGCCTCCCTGAGATGTCTCATCCTCTGCTCCCTCTGCGACGGCAAGATAAGGTCCGCAACCTTACCCTTGTACCGCGGATCAAGGAGAGTGGCCAGCCAGTAATGGTCCCTCTCCTTGATCCGAAGAACACGAGGATCCTTCCGCAGGCTTTGCAGGATCAGGGAGGCCATGCAGCGTAGGTTAGCTGAGGCATTCGGTCCGGAGTCTTCTGGGTCACTGAGGATGACATGATCGCCAGCCACCTCCTCCCAGCCACGTACAAGTCCACTGGCTTGTTGGGACTGTACATCATCCCTAAAAGACTGCTGCTGCTGATGCTGAGTGCCAGGCTCCACCTCCATGCTCACACAATCCTCCTCCTCCTCCTCCTCCTCCTCCTCCTCCTCATCCTCTTCCTGTGTGATGGGTGGGACAGAAGGAACACTGTCCGGATAAAGGGGGCCTTGAGAGGCAAGGAAGTCCTCCTCTTCCTGCCTCTGTTCTGCCTCAAGTGCCCTGTCCATTATCCCACGCAGCGTATGCTCCAACAGGTGGACAAGAGGGACAGTGTCACTGATGCATGCACTGTCACTGCTCACCATCCTCGTGGCCTCCTCAAATGGTGAGAGGACAGTGCATGCATCCCTGATCATGCTCCACTGACGTGGGGAAAAAAAACCAAGCTCCCCTGACCCTGTCCTGGTGCCGTAGTCGCAAAGGTACTCATTGATGGCCCTCTGCTGCGTGTGCAGTCGCTGCAGCATGGCCAACGTTGAGTTCCACCTGGTGGGCATGTCAGATATTAGGCGGTTCTTGGGCAGGTTCAGCTCCTTTTGCAGCTCAGTCAGCCGAGCACTGGCATTATAAGATCGGCGGAAATGCACACAGACTTTCCTGGCCTGCCTCAGGACATCCTGTAAGCCTGGGAACCTGCCCAAGAACCGCTGCACCACCAGGTTGAGGACGTGAGCCATGCAGGGCACATGGGTGAGCTGCCCCTGTCGCAGGGCGGAGAGGAGGTTGGTGCCATTGTCAGAAACGACCATTCCTGGCTTAAGCTGACGTGGCGTCAACCACCTCTCGGCCTGCCCCTGCAGAGCTGCCAGAACCTCTGGCCCAGTGTGGCTCCTGTCCCCCAAACACACCAGCGCAAGCACGGCATGGCATCTTTTTGCCTGCGTACTTGCGTAGCCCCTTGTACGCCTACGGAGCACCGCTGGTTCCAAGGACAGAGCACTGGAGGAAGAAGAAGAGGAGGGGGTGGAGGAGAGAGGTGTGTCACAACCAGTAGCAGTAGGCGTGGTGGCGGAACAACCTCCAACACTACTGCACCTTGTCCTGCATCCCTCCCAGCTGCCAATAGAGTGACCCAATGGGCCGTGAAAGAAAGGTACCGTCCCTGTCCATGCCTGCTGGACCATGAGTCAGCGGTAATATGCACCTTACCGCTGACCGCCCTGTCCAGCGAGGCATGGACATTGCCCTCCACATGCCGGTAGAGAGACGGAATCGCCTTCCGCGAGAAAAAGTGGCGTTTGGGAACCTGCCACTGAGGAACCGCACATTGAACAAACTCACGGAAGGGGCCGAGTCTACCAACTGAAAAGGCAGCAGTTGAAGTGCTAGCAATTTAGCAAGGCTAGCATTCAACCGCTGGGCATGTGGATGGCTGGGAGTGTACTTCTTTCTACGGTCCAGCAGCTGGGGCAGGGAAATTTGCCTGCTGCATTCGGACGTCGGTGTACTGCAAGTACTTGGTTGTGACACACCGAATTCTACACCTTCAGTCCTCTCAGAGCAGCTTTCAGAGAGGACTGAAGGTGTAGTGGGGATGGAGATCCCAGCTGAGGAGGAGCAAGGAGAGGTCCGCTTAGTTCTTTGGTGTGGGTCTTTTATGTGTGCCTGCCAACGAGCTGCATGGCAGGTCGCCATATGTCTGGTCATGCTTGTCGTGCCCAAGCGGCTGATGTTTTGGCCACGCGAGATACGCTTGAGACAAATATTGCAAATAGCAGTGGTGCGATCTGCTGCACTCGTCTCAAAAAAGGCCCACACCAAAGAACTTTTCTGATAACGTGCAGAGGCAGCGCCCTGCACAGGCGGAGCTCTGCGGTGTTGTACAGTTGCTGTGCTGGCCTCTACCTGGCCTCCAGGGGGCATCCTGCCTCGTTGGACATGTGACGCCGCATCCTCCTCCTCCTCGTCCTCCTCCTCATCCTCTCTCCCTTGAGGCACCCACGTGGAGTCAGTGACCTCATCATCCCCTCCCTCTTCACCACTAGAGCAAACCTGGCAGTAAGCTGCAGCTGGTGGAACTGTACTGCCAGATTCCTCAAGCTGGGTATCGTCATCCGAGCCTTCGAATCGTTGGGCATCCTCCTGGAGCATGTACCCAACACTGTGCTCAAAGAGTTCGGGGGACTCCTCAGGAGGACATGGTGGGTCTAGGGAAGGGGTGGCTGATGATGCTCTGTCAGTACCCTGAGCCTGGGTGAGAGAGGATGAGGAGGATGAGGAGGGCTTGGTCATCCATTCTACCAAGCCTTCAGCATGATGCGGCTCCACATGTCCAGCTGCCGAAAACAAAGACGCGCGTGTCCCATGGCCACGTGCTGATGACGATGCACGACCACGTCCACGTCCACGGCCACGTCCACTAGAAACAGAGCCTGCCTGCCCTGTGTTCTTGGCTCTGCACGCTCTGCCTCCCCTTGGCGGTCTTCCAGCCATTGTAGTCGGTAGTCCTGTGGGTGCTGCTGAGAAGAAAATATAGGAGCTCTGTGTGATGCCACTAACACACTAGAAGTCCTATGGGTGCTTCTGCAAAGAAAATAGAGGAGCTCTGTGTGATGCCACTAACACACTAGAAGTCCTGTGGGTGCTTATGCAAAGAAAATAGAGGAGCTCTGTGTGATGCCACTAACACACTAGAAGTCCTGTGGGTGCTTCAGCAAAGAAAATAGAGGAGCTCTGTGTGATGCCACTAACACACTAGAAGTCCTGTGGGTGCTGCTGAGAAGAATATATAGGAGCTCTGTGTGATGCCACTAACACACTAGAAGTCCTATGGGTGCTTCTGCAAAGAAAATAGAGGAGCTCTGTGTGATGCCACTAACACACTAGAAGTCCTGTGGGTGCTTATGCAAAGAAAATAGAGGAGCTCTGTGTGATGCCACTAACACACTAGAAGTCCTGTGGGTGCTGCTGAGAAGAATATATAGGAGCTCTGTGTGATGCCACTAACACACTAGAAGTCCTATGGGTGCTTCTGCAAAGAAAATAGAGGAGCTCTGTGTGATGGGACTAACACACTTCAAGTCCTATAGGTGCTTCTGGGAAGAAAATATAGCTCTGTGTGTGTGATGGGACTAACACACTTCAAGTCCTATAGGTGCTTCTGGGAAGAAAATATAGCTCTGTGTGTGTGATGGGACTAACACACTTCAAGTCCTATAGGTGCTTCTGGGAAGAAAATATAGCTCTGTGTGTGTAATGGGACTAACACACTTCAAGTCCTATAGGTGCTTCTGGGAAGAAAATATAGCTCTGTGTGTGTGATGGGACTAACACACTTCAAGTCCTATAGGTGCTTCTGGGAACAAAATATAGCTCTGTGTGTGTGATGGGACTAACACACTTCAAGTCCTATAGGTGCTTCTGGGAAGAAAATATAGCTCTGTGTGTGTAATGGGACTAACACACTTCAAGTCCTATAGGTGCTTCTGGGAACAAAATATAGCTCTGTGTGTGTAATGGGACTAACACACTTCAAGTCCTATAGGTGCTTCTGGGAAGAAAATATAGCTCTGTGTGTGTAATGGGACTAACACACTTCAAGTCCTATAGGTGCTTCTGGGAAGAAAATATAGCTCTGTGTGTGTAATGGGACTAACACACTTCAAGTCCTATAGGTGCTTCTGGGAAGAAAATATAGCTCTGTGTGTGTAATGGGACTAACACACTTCAAGTCCTATAGGTGCTTCTGGGAACAAAATATAGCTCTGTGTGTGTAATGGGACTAACACACTTCAAGTCCTATAGGTGCTTCTGGGAACAAAATATAGCTCTGTGTGTGTAATGGGACTAACACACTTCAAGTCCTATAGGTGCTTCTGGGAACAAAATATAGCTCTGTGTGTGTAATGGGACTAACACACTTCAAGTCCTATAGGTGCTTCTGGGAAGAAAATATAGCTTGGTGTGTGTAATGGGACTAACACACTTCAAGTCCTATAGGTGCTTCTGGGAAGAAAATATAGCTCTGTGTGTGTAATGGGACTAACACACTTCAAGTCCTATAGGTGCTTCTGGGAACAAAATATAGCTCTGTGTGTGTAATGGGACTAACACACTTCAAGTCCTATAGGTGCTTCTGGGAACAAAATATAGCTCTGTGTGTGTAATGGGACTAACGCACTTCAAGTCCTATAGGTGCTTCTGGGAAGAAAATATAGCTCTGTGTGTGTAATGGGACTAACACACTTCAAGTCCTATAGGTGCTTCTGGGAAGAAAATATAGCTCTGTGTGTGTAATGGGACTAACACACTTCAAGTCCTATAGGTGCTTCTGGGAAGAAAATATAGCTCTGTGTGTGTAATGGGACTAACACACTTCAAGTCCTATAGGTGCTTCTGGGAAGAAAATATAGCTCTGTGTGTGTAATGGGACTAACACACTTCAAGTCCTATAGGTGCTTCTGGGAAGAAAATATAGCTCTGTGTGTGTAATGGGACTAACACACTTCAAGTCCTATAGGTGCTTCTGGGAACAAAATATAGCTGTGTGTGTGTAATGGGACTAACACACTTCAAGTCCTATAGGTGCTTCTGGGAAGAAAATATAGCTCTGTGTGTGTAATGGGACTAACACACTTCAAGTCCTATAGGTGCTTCTGGGAAGAAAATATAGCTCTGTGTGTGTAATGGGACTAACACACTTCAAGTCCTATAGGTGCTTCTGGGAAGAAAATATAGCTCTGTGTGTGTAATGGGACTAACACACTTCAAGTCCTATAGGTGCTTCTGGGAAGAAAATATAGCTCTGTGTGTGTAATGGGACTAACACACTTCAAGTCCTATAGGTGCTTCTGGGAACAAAATATAGCTCTGTGTGTGTAATGGGACTAACACACTTCAAGTCCTATAGGTGCTTCTGGGAAGAAAATATAGCTCTGTGTGTGTAATGGGACTAACACACTTCAAGTCCTATAGGTGCTTCTGGGAAGAAAATATAGCTCTGTGTGTGTAATGGGACTAACACACTTCAAGTCCTATAGGTGCTTCTGGGAAGAAAATATAGCTCTGTGTGTGTAATGGGACTAACACACTTCAAGTCCTATAGGTGCTTCTGGGAAGAAAATATAGCTCTGTGTGTGTAATGGGACTAACACACTTCAAGTCCTATAGGTGCTTCTGGGAACAAAATATAGCTCTGTGTGTGTAATGGGACTAACACACTTCAAGTCCTATAGGTGCTTCTGGGAACAAAATATAGCTCTGTGTGTGTAATGGGACTAACACACTTCAAGTCCTATAGGTGCTTCTGGGAAGAAAATATAGCTCTGTGTGTGTAATGGGACTAACACACTTCAAGTCCTATAGGTGCTTCTGGGAACAAAATATAGCTCTGTGTGTGTAATGGGACTAACACACTTCAAGTCCTATAGGTGCTTCTGGGAAGAAAATATAGCTCTGTGTGTGTAATGGGACTAACACACTTCAAGTCCTATAGGTGCTTCTGGGAAGAAAATATAGCTCTGTGTGTGTAATGGGACTAACACACTTCAAGTCCTATAGGTGCTTCTGGGAACAAAATATAGCTCTGTGTGTGTAATGGGACTAACACACTTCAAGTCCTATAGGTGCTTCTGGGAAAAAAATATAGCTCTGTGTGTGTGTAATGGGACTAACACACTTCAAGTCCTATAGGTGCTTCTGGGAAGAAAATATAGCTCTGTGTGTGTAATGGGACTAACACACTTCAAGTCCTATAGGTGCTTCTGGGAAGAAAATATAGCTCTGTGTGTGTAATGGGACTAACACACTTCAAGTCCTATAGGTGCTTCTGGAAGAAAATATAGCTCTGTGTGTGTAATGGGACTAACACACTTCAAGTCCTATAGGTGCTTCTGGGAAGAAAATATAGCTCTGTGTGTGTAATGGGACTAACACACTTCAAGTCCTATAGGTGCTTCTGGGAACAAAATATAGCTCTGTGTGTGTAATGGGACTAACACACTTCAAGTCCTATAGGTGCTTCTGGGAAGAAAATATAGCTCTGTGTGTGTAATGGGACTAACACACTTCAAGTCCTATAGGTGCTTCTGGGAAGAAAATATAGCTCTGTGTGTGTAATGGGACTAACACACTTCAAGTCCTATAGGTGCTTCTGGGAACAAAATATAGCTCTGTGTGTGTAATGGGACTAACACACTTCAAGTCCTATAGGTGCTTCTGGGAACAAAATATAGCTCTGTGTGTGTAATGGGACTAACACACTTCAAGTCCTATAGGTGCTTCTGGGAACAAAATATAGCTCTGTGTGTGTAATGGGACTAACACACTTCAAGTCCTATAGGTGCTTCTGGGAAGAAAATATAGCTCTGTGTGTGTAATGGGACTAACACACTTCAAGTCCTATAGGTGCTTCTGGGAAGAAAATATAGCTCTGTGTGTGTAATGGGACTAACACACTTCAAGTCCTATAGGTGCTTCTGGGAAGAAAATATAGCTCTGTGTGTGTAATGGGACTAACACACTTCAAGTCCTATAGGTGCTTCTGGGAACAAAATATAGCTCTGTGTGTGTAATGGGACTAACACACTTCAAGTCCTATAGGTGCTTCTGGGAAGAAAATATAGCTCTGTGTGTGTAATGGGACTAACACACTTCAAGTCCTATAGGTGCTTCTGGGAAGAAAATATAGCTCTGTGTGTGTAATGGGACTAACACACTTCAAGTCCTATAGGTGCTTCTGGGAAGAAAATATAGCTCTGTGTGTGTAATGGGACTAACACACTTCAAGTCCTATAGGTGCTTCTGGGAAGAAAATATAGCTCTGTGTGTGTAATGGGACTAACACACTTCAAGTCCTATAGGTGCTTCTGGGAACAAAATATAGCTCTGTGTGTGTAATGGGACTAACACACTTCAAGTCCTATAGGTGCTTCTGGGAACAAAATATAGCTCTGTGTGTGTAATGGACTAACACACTTCAAGTCCTATAGGTGCTTCTGGGAAGAAAATATAGCTCTGTGTGTGTAATGGGACTAACACACTTCAAGTCCTATAGGTGCTTCTGGGAAGAAAATATAGCTCTGTGTGTGTAATGGGACTAACACACTTCAAGTCCTATAGGTGCTTCTGGGAAGAAAATATAGCTCTGTGTGTGTAATGGGACTAACACACTTCAAGTCCTATAGGTGCTTCTGGGAACAAAATATAGCTCTGTGTGTGTAATGGGACTAACACACTTCAAGTCCTATAGGTGCTTCTGGGAACAAAATATAGCTCTGTGTGTGTAATGGGACTAACACACTTCAAGTCCTATAGGTGCTTCTGGGAACAAAATATAGCTCTGTGTGTGTAATGGGACTAACACACTTCAAGTCCTATAGGTGCTTCTGGGAAGAAAATATAGCTCTGTGTGTGTAATGGGACTAACACACCTCAAGTCCTATAGGTGCTTCTGGAAGAAAATATAGCTCTGTGTGTGTAATGGGACTAACACACTTCAAGTCCTATAGGTGCTTCTGGGAAGAAAATATAGCTCTGTGTGTGTAATGGGACTAACACACTTCAAGTCCTATAGGTGCTTCTGGGAAGAAAATATAGCTCTGTGTGTGTAATGGGACTAACACACTTCAAGTCCTATAGGTGCTTCTGGGAAGAAAATATAGCTCTGTGTGTGTAATGGGACTAACACACTCAAGTCCTATAGGTGCTTCTGGGAACAAAATATAGCTCTGTGTGTGTAATGGGACTAACACACTTCAAGTCCTATAGGTGCTTCTGGGAACAAAATATAGCTCTGTGTGTGTAATGGGACTAACACACTTCAAGTCCTATAGGTGCTTCTGGGAAGAAAATATAGCTTGGTGTGTGTAATGGGACTAACACACTTCAAGTCCTATAGGTGCTTCTGGGAACAAAATATAGCTCTGTGTGTGTAATGGGACTAACACACTTCAAGTCCTATAGGTGCTTCTGGGAACAAAATATAGCTCTGTGTGTGTAATGGGACTAACACACTTCAAGTCCTATAGGTGCTTCTGGGAACAAAATATAGCTCTGTGTGTGTAATGGGACTAACACACTTCAAGTCCTATAGGTGCTTCTGGGAAGAAAATATAGCTCTGTGTGTGTAATGGGACTAACACACTTCAAGTCCTATAGGTGCTTCTGGGAAGAAAATATAGCTCTGTGTGTGTAATGGGACTAACACACTTCAAGTCCTATAGGTGCTTCTGGGAAGAAAATATAGCTCTGTGTGTGTAATGGGACTAACACACTTCAAGTCCTATAGGTGCTTCTGGGAAGAAAATATAGCTCTGTGTGTGTAATGGGACTAACACACTTCAAGTCCTATAGGTGCTTCTGGGAAGAAAAAATATAGCTCTGTGTGTGTAATGGGACTAACACACTTCAAGTCCTATAGGTGCTTCTGGGAAGAAAATATAGCTCTGTGTGTGTAATGGGACTAACACACTTCAAGTCCTATAGGTGCTTCTGGGAAGAAAATATAGCTCTGTGTGTGTAATGGGACTAACACACTTCAAGTCCTATAGGTGCTTCTGGGAACAAAATATAGCTCTGTGTGTGTAATGGGACTAACACACTTCAAGTCCTATAGGTGCTTCTGGGAAGAAAATATAGCTCTGTGTGTGTAATGGGACTAACACACTTCAAGTCCTATAGGTGCTTCTGGGAAGAAAATATAGCTCTGTGTGTGTAATGGGACTAACACACTTCAAGTCCTATAGGTGCTTCTGGGAAGAAAATATAGCTCTGTGTGTGTAATGGGACTAACACACTTCAAGTCCTATAGGTGCTTCTGGGAACAAAATATAGCTCTGTGTGTGTAATGGGACTAACACACTTCAAGTCCTATAGGTGCTTCTGGGAAGAAAATATAGCTCTGTGTGTGTAATGGGACTAACACACTTCAAGTCCTATAGGTGCTTCTGGGAAGAAAATATAGCTCTGTGTGTGTAATGGGACTAACACACTTCAAGTCCTATAGGTGCTTCTGGAAGAAAATATAGCTCTGTGTGTGTAATGGACTAACACACTTCAAGTCCTATAGGTGCTTCTGGGAAGAAAATATAGCTCTGTGTGTGTAATGGGACTAACACACTTCAAGTCCTATAGGTGCTTCTGGGAAGAAAATATAGCTCTGTGTGTGTAATGGGACTAACACACTTCAAGTCCTATAGGTGCTTCTGGGAACAAAATATAGCTCTGGTGTGTGTAATGGGACTAACACACTTCAAGTCCTATAGGTGCTTCTGGGAAGAAAATATAGCTCTGTGTGTGTAATGGGACTAACACACTTCAAGTCCTATAGGTGCTTCTGGAACAAAATATAGCTCTGTGTGTGTAATGGGACTAACACACTTCAAGTCCTATAGGTGCTTCTGGGAACAAAATATAGCTCTGTGTGTGTAATGGGACTAACACACTTCAAGTCCTATAGGTGCTTCTGGGAAGAAAATATAGCTCTGTGTGTGTAATGGGACTAACACACTTCAAGTCCTATAGGTGCTTCTGGGAAGAAAATATAGCTCTGTGTGTGTAATGGGACTAACACACTTCAAGTCCTATAGGTGCTTCTGGGAAGAAAATATAGCTCTGTGTGTGTAATGGGACTAACACACTTCAAGTCCTATAGGTGCTTCTGGGAAGAAAATATAGCTCTGTGTGTGTAATGGGACTAACACACTTCAAGTCCTATAGGTGCTTCTGGGAACAAAATATAGCTCTGTGTGTGTAATGGGACTAACACACTTCAAGTCCTATAGGTGCTTCTGGGAAGAAAATATAGCTCTGTGTGTGTAATGGGACTAACACACTTCAAGTCCTATAGGTGCTTCTGGGAAGAAAATATAGCTCTGTGTGTGTAATGGGACTAACACACTTCAAGTCCTATAGGTGCTTCTGGGAAGAAAATATAGCTCTGTGTGTGTAATGGGACTAACACACTTCAAGTCCTATAGGTGCTTCTGGGAAGAAAATATAGCTCTGTGTGTGTAATGGGACTAACACACTTCAAGTCCTATAGGTGCTTCTGGGAACAAAATATAGCTCTGTGTGTGTAATGGGACTAACACACTTCAAGTCCTATAGGTGCTTCTGGGAAGAAAATATAGCTCTGTGTGTGTAATGGGACTAACACACTTCAAGTCCTATAGGTGCTTCTGGGAACAAAATATAGCTCTGTGTGTGTAATGGGACTAACACACTTCAAGTCCTATAGGTGCTTCTGGAACAAAATATAGCTCTGTGTGTGTAATGGGACTAACACACTTCAAGTCCTATAGGTGCTTCTGGGAACAAAATATAGCTCTGTGTGTGTAATGGGACTAACACACTTCAAGTCCTATAGGTGCTTCTGGGAAGAAAATATAGCTCTGTGTGTGTAATGGGACTAACACACTTCAAGTCCTATAGGTGCTTCTGGGAAGAAAATATAGCTCGGTGTGTGTAATGGGACTAACACACTTCAAGTCCTATAGTGCTTCTGGGAACAAAATATAGCTCTGTGTGTGTAATGGGACTAACACACTTCAAGTCCTATAGGTGCTTCTGGGAACAAAATATAGCTCTGTGTGTGTAATGGGACTAACACACTTCAAGTCCTATAGGTGCTTCTGGGAACAAAATATAGCTCTGTGTGTGTAATGGGACTAACACACTTCAAGTCCTATAGGTGCTTCTGGGAAGAAAATATAGCTCTGTGTGTGTAATGGGACTAACACACTTCAAGTCCTATAGGTGCTTCTGGGAAGAAAATATAGCTCTGTGTGTGTAATGGGACTAACACACTTCAAGTCCTATAGGTGCTTCTGGGAAGAAAATATAGCTCTGTGTGTGTAATGGGACTAACACACTTCAAGTCCTATAGGTGCGTCTGGGAAGAAAATATAGCTCTGTGTGTGTAATGGGACTAACACACTTCAAGTCCTATAGGTGCTTCTGGGAACAAAATATAGCTCTGTGTGTGTAATGGGACTAACACACTTCAAGTCCTATAGGTGCTTCTGGGAAGAAAATATAGCTCTGTGTGTGTAATGGGACTAACACACTTCAAGTCCTATAGGTGCTTCTGGGAAGAAAATATAGCTCTGTGTGTGTAATGGACTAACACACTTCAAGTCCTATAGGTGCTTCTGGGAAGAAAATATAGCTCTGTGTGTGTAATGGGACTAACACACTTCAAGTCCTATAGGTGCTTCTGGAACAAAATATAGCTCTGTGTGTGTAATGGGACTAACACACTTCAAGTCCTATAGGTGCTTCTGGGAACAAAATATAGCTCTGTGTGTGTAATGGGACTAACACACTTCAAGTCCTATAGGTGCTTCTGGGAAGAAAATATAGCTCTGTGTGTGTAATGGGACTAACACACTTCAAGTCCTATAGGTGCTTCTGGGAAGAAAATATAGCTCTGTGTGTGTAATGGGACTAACACACTTCAAGTCCTATAGGTGCTTCTGGGAAGAAAATATAGCTCTGTGTGTGTAATGGGACTAACACACTTCAAGTCCTATAGGTGCTTCTGGGAACAAAATATAGCTCTGTGTGTGTAATGGGACTAACACACTTCAAGTCCTATAGGTGCTTCTGGGAACAAAATATAGCTCTGTGTGTGTAATGGGACTAACACACTTCAAGTCCTATAGGTGCTTCTGGGAAGAAAATATAGCTCTGTGTGTGTAATGGGACTAACACACTTCAAGTCCTATAGGTGCTTCTGGGAACAAAATATAGCTCTGTGTGTGTAATGGGACTAACACACTTCAAGTCCTATAGGTGCTTCTGGGAACAAAATATAGCTCTGTGTGTGTAATGGGACTAACACACTTCAAGTCCTATAGGTGCTTCTGGGAAGAAAATATAGCTCTGTGTGTGTAATGGGACTAACACACTTCAAGTCCTATAGGTGCTTCTGGGAACAAAATATAGCTCTGTGTGTGTAATGGGACTAACACACTTCAAGTCCTATAGGTGCTTCTGGGAAGAAAATATAGCTCTGTGTGTGTAATGGGACTAACACACTTCAAGTCCTATAGGTGCTTCTGGGAAGAAAATATAGCTCTGTGTGTGTAATGGGACTAACACACTTCAAGTCCTATAGGTGCTTCTGGGAACAAAATATAGCTCTGTGTGTGTAATGGGACTAACACACTTCAAGTCCTATAGGTGCTTCTGGGAAGAAAATATAGCTCTGTGTGTGTAATGGGACTAACACACTTCAAGTCCTATAGGTGCTTCTGGGAAGAAAATATAGCTCTGTGTGTGTAATGGACTAACACACTTCAAGTCCTATAGGTGCTTCTGGGAACAAAATATAGCTCTGTGTGTGTAATGGGACTAACACACTTCAAGTCCTATAGGTGCTTCTGGGAAGAAAATATAGCTCTGTGTGTGTAATGGGACTAACACACTTCAAGTCCTATAGGTGCTTCTGGGAACAAAATATAGCTCTGTGTGTGTAATGGGACTAACACACTTCAAGTCCTATAGGTGCTTCTGGGAAGAAAATATAGCTCTGTGTGTGTAATGGGACTAACACACTTCAAGTCCTATAGGTGCTTCTGGGAACAAAATAAAGCTCTGTGTGTGTAATGGGACTAACACACTTCAAGTCCTATAGGTGCTTCTGGGAACAAAATATAGCTCTGTGTGTGTAATGGGACTAACACACTTCAAGTCCTATAGGTGCTTCTGGGAACAAAATATAGCTCTGTGTGTGTAATGGGACTAACACACTTCAAGTCCTATAGGTGCTTCTGGGAACAAAATAACACAACAACTCCTCTAGGTGCGTCTGGGAATAACATATAAGGTGCTTCTGGGGGGAAGAAAATATAAGTGGACTAAACACACTTCAACGTCCTATAGGTGGCTTCTGGAACTAACAAATATGCTGTCTGGGAACACACTTCAAGTCCTTAAAATAAATAGCTCTGTGTGTGTAATGGGACTAACACACTTCAAGTCCTATAGGTGCTTCTGGGAATGGGACTAACACTTCAAGTCCTATAGGTCGCTTCTGAGAAACAAAATATAGCTCTGTGTGTGGATGGGACTAACACACTTCAAGTCCTATAGGTGCTTCTGGGGAAGAAAATATAGCTCTGTGTGTGTAATGGGACTAACACACTTCAAGTATCCTATGTGTGTGTGATGGGACTAAACACACTTCAAAGTCCCTAATAGGTGTTTCTGGGGAACAAAAATATAGCTCTGTGTGTGTAATGGGACTAACACACTTCAAGTCCTATATAGTCCTTAGTGGGCTTCAGGGAAACAAAATATAGTGCAGTCCTATAGGTGCCTCTGGGAACAAAATATAGGAGCTCTGCCTGCCTGCCACGAACACACTACAAGTCCTATAGGTGCTTCTGGTAACAAAATATAGGAGCTCTGCCTGCCTGCCACGAACACACTACAAGTCCTATAGGTGCTTCTGGTAACAAAATATAGGAGCTCTGCCTGCCTGCCACGAACACACTACAAGTCCTATAGGTGCTTCTGGTAACAAAATATAGTAGCTCTGCCTGCCTGCCACGAGCACACTACAAGCCCCTCTTTCTCAATCAATCTTTGTAACTGAATCTATCTAACTCAATCTCTGTAAGTGAATCTCTCTAACTATCTAAATGCAGCAGAGTGTCACAGAATCAGCCTGCTCAATCTGCGCCGGAACAGCATGTGACCGGCGCAGACGGCGTGGCGGCGTTTTATAGGGGGGGGCGTGTACTACAGCCCCTGAGCTGTAATTGGCTACAGGCGTCCTGCCTGTAGCCAATTATGGCTCTTCGAGTTTCCGGGGCTGTGATTGGCCAAGCATGCGGGGTCACAGTGCATGCTTGGCCAATCATCAGCCAGCAATGCACTGCGTCGGCCGCGCCGGCCGCAATGCATTGCGGGGCCGCTCGCATCACACGAACGTGATGCGAGCGGCCAAAATAGTTCTGGGCTCGCCGAGCGAGCGAACGCCCGGTGCTCGATGCGAACGTGGGTTCGCATCGAGCACCGGGCCCATCCCTACATAAGAGTCCATTACAGGAGCTGCCTTCTTATTCTACCTTATACCAATACCACATATATATATATTTTTTAAACATTTAACAACTATCCCACACAGATATATATGCAATAGAAAAATAGTCAGAATATACTTTGATATAATCACTAAGCACAGAAACATTGGAGGAATGGAATTTCCAGACCGCCTTGATTACACCTGAGCAGCCATACTGGACAAGCTAAAATATTGGTTTCAAACAAACCTGTACAAATTAAAGTGCCTTGTGGAAAAACACTTGAAACCAGGGCATGACCTTGTATCTCTAATTATGGTTAAAACAATAAAGAAACATCTCCCAATACCAGAATACCCCACTATCATAGATTTTAATTTCAGAGCTATATTCTCATTGCTACTCTTTACCACAAAAACTCGCCAGATCGAACCTCCCTAATACAGAAGATTTCACTCTCTTATAAATCTTTCATTACGGTAAATCCACCTAAAGAAAATAAATTACACCCAAAAGTCTGGCAATATCTCAGATACAGTTCTGAGAGGGCATCCATGGATTTTCTCCCAGAACCCCACCTCCCGCAAGCAGTAAAGGTCCAATCACAAAGCCTACTACCCTGGTAAAGTTTATCATTTGATTCTATTATTTTCCTGTCTGTGCACCAGTGAGACAAACACAGGACCAAAACCTAATGCCACGTACACACGACTGGACTTTCCAGCAGACCAGGTCTGACGGTTTTACCGACGGACTTTCGGCAAAGTTTCGACAGACTTTGTGAATGAGCGAACTTGCAAACACACGAAAGGTCTTTCCGGCAGACTAGGTCTGACGGACTTCCCGACGGACTTTCGACGGAGTTACGAAAGACTTCCGAATGAACGAACTTGCCCACACATGGACTAAAGTCCATTCATTTTTAACGTGACTCCAGGTACGAAGGGACTAGAAAAGGAAGTCAATCTCGCCGCTTTTATCGGCAAGATTGACACCTTGCGAGCCCAGTCACCTGGTATGGATCTTAAGGGGAACCCCCTACGCCGAAAAAACAGCGTGGGGGTGCCCCCAAAGTCAATACCAGACCCTTATCCGAGCACGCAGCCCGTCGGGCAGGAAAGGGGGTGGGGAGGAGCGAGCGCCCCCCCTCCTGAACCGTACCAGGCCACATGTCCTCAACATGGGGGGTGGGTGCTTTGGGGAAGGGTGGTGCCCTGCGGCCCCTCCCACCCCAAAGCACCTTGTCCCCATGGCCACCTTGGGGTGCGGGCCCATGCCCCCTTTAATTGATGAGGAATGAATGGGGTACATCTCTTGCTGACAGGAGGGCTCCTGGCCCTCCGTTGACAGCTTGTTGGGGTCAGCGGGCTAGGCAATCGGCCCTCCTCTCCTTATCAGCGGATCGCTGCATCGCCCGGCGGGAGTTTTTTTTACTCACCCCTTTGACCCCAAGTAAGTGGGCCCTCAGATCCCAGTCCCCCACCCTATGTGAATGAGTACATGGGTACATCGTACCCCTACAAAAAAACCCATTCACCTGGGGATTGTTTTTTTCAAAAAAAAGCTAAAAATAAAAAAAACGGAAGTGTTAATAGAAAAAACACACTAGACAGGTTTCTTAAAGTAATTTATTAAGCAGCTGCACGGTAGGTTTCTTCCGACTTCGGGGAAACATTCTCGCGGGCAGGTGCTGTATCGCGCTGGCTTTCCAATAAACATCTCGGCTGGAAGGTTCTATTTCTAGGTCCAGGTGCATTGTAGACAAAAGTAGGGGGGGGTGTACGCGGCAACTATTAGAGCAAAATGCAATTTTACTACGATGTGGCAGAAAACAAGAGATATATGTCACCCTTGCGCAAAGGTTGTCTTGCCACCGGGCCTTGGTGTTCGCCACTGTGGTGTTCCCCAGCCTCCTCTTGCTGTCCTGCCCTGCTATTGACAGTGCTGGTCTGGCATATGGTCCGTAATGCTGTATAACCTTTTCTGTTAACATGGACAGGTGATGCTCCCAGCATCAAGAGTACAACCACATCGTAGAGCAGCAACTGTAAGGTGTGGGCTTTGCTTTAACACATTTGATAGGCAACTGGGTCACCGAATGCGAGAATTCCTGCTAAGCAACCTGCAGGGAGGGGAAGAAATCCCACATGCCCGATCCCACCAGGAAGCCGACACTGCAAACTAATCACAAGCAGTTATACATTCCTGATCTGTGCAGCTTTCTCACTGCCTGTGATTCTGTGCAGTGTGGGTCTCGGGATGTTTTTGCCCTGCCCATCTCTAACAACAAAATTGTGCTGGCTCTCCTGTAATCAGCCCCATAAAGTCAGATGTTCCAAGCATGGGGACAGAGACCACACATGAATAGCCAGGACAGGACAGCAACCCTGGTAGTTCCACCACTGGTGTCCCCATCCACTATAATGTGTAGATGGGAGAATTGGATCATTTCTTTTTTTTTTAATCTACTAGTTAAATTAAAAAAGTTGCCCTAAGACCAGCCATGATCCAGTTGGTTCATTTCTGCTGAGCAGGAAATGTACCCGTGGGAACAACCAGTGATACTCTTATGTACTATAGCCGAGAATACATATTGCTGGGCAGGAAGGATATTCCCCTTCACCACTGTCTGTGTTGATTCATGCAAGCACAATCCAACCTCATTTATTGGGTGGAGCAAGATTGCACACCAAGCTCTCCTTGTCCTTAAATCTGCAATGGCTACTGGTAAAATGGACAGTCCATTGCAGTTTTTAGCTTTTTCTAATCTAATCCATGTTGTAAATTCTGGTTCATATCTCAGCTTATAAACATGATCAATGATGGGTACCTCTCTAAGCTCCTTTCTACAAATACATATAAATCACTTGCTGAAAGATGGCCAATTTGCTTGCAGTTGCTCACTTAGTTCAGTTTGTTATCTAATCACTTTTGCAGTGAGAGTGGACACAAGTTTGAAATCAAGTTAAATCAATGGCACTAGTATAAAAAGCAGCCTTAAACTGTTCAGATTAAAGCTGTGTGACAAAGTCAATAATGCTGAAATGTTTCAAAGCAACCTGTGCCAAAGACCTAATTGTAATGTCAAACAACACGCAGGAGAGGAGGGCAGCAGTACCTTGTGCTATTGTTTAGGAAAGCTTTACTGTGGAAAATATGCTGCAATTGCTAACCCCTTACCAAAGTACTGATATCTGAAACACCCAGGAAACTAGCATTTTTAGAAGTCAGTCATGCAAAACTGTATCCTAATGACATTTTTATTATATTTTGAGACACATAGAGCTTACTTTTGGTGATATTTAATCACCACTGGGTTTTTAATCTTTTGCTATATAAGCTGAAAAAGACAGAACATTGTGAAAAAAAAAAAACATTGTGCAAATAAAAAAAAAAAAAACACCTTTTTATTAGTTTCTGTTTTAAAACTATAGAGTCTACAAACTATAATATATAAAAAAATGTCTTCATAAATACAGGCCAACATACTCCCAAATGTCCCTTTTTTGGAAAATAGACAGTCCGAAGTACTTAGCAAGAGTCATAGGAAATTTTGTGAAGTATTTTTGTTGTTACAATGTTTTGGAGAATGAAGCATTTAAATATAATTTGTTATTTTTAATAAATTATTTCTCACACACAGCATACACTTTCTTTTTTATTGCACCCCAAAATACATTCTGCTATGTCCCCTGAGTATGGGGATAGCATAGGTGTTAGACATTTTCACAGCCTTAATGCATAGAGGGGCATAGTAGAGCATACATTAACCACTTCAATATAGGGCACTTTCACCCCTTTCTGCCCAGGCCAATTTTCAGCTTTCAGCACTGTCGCACCTAATAACAATGGCACGATCATGCAACACTGTATGCATATGATATTTTTATCACACAAATAGAGTTTTCTTTTGGTGGTATTTAGTCACCACTGGGCTTTTTTTTTTTTTTTTTTTACTAAGTAAACAAATAACCACAAATTTTGGAAAAAAAAAAACTTGTTTTTTCTCTCAGGTCAAAATATATTCTGCTACATTTCTTTGGTGAAAATAACCCAAATCAATGTTTATTGACGTGACGTTTTTTTGTCACAATCTTTTGGAAAATAAAGACATTTAACATTTTTTTTTTTTTACATACTGTCCCCAGTGCAGTACAGCATCATATAACTGTGTGGTGGTGATCAGGAACACTGACTGGTAACAGTATGTAAAAAAAAAATATATCTATATATATAGATATCATTTTTTTTTCCTTTTTAATTTTTTTTTTTAACACACTGTAACAAGAGCAATACAGTGTTACCATAGTAACACTGTACTACTCTGGGGAAGTGATCTTCTTTTTTACACATTATGATTGCTTATACCAATGGATTGCACTGTTATAAGCAACCATTTTTCCTGAATTAAACTAATTTATTCAGTGAGTATTATTGTGATTAGCTGTGATTGGCCACAGCTAATCACATGGTCCAGATGGGCTATGATTGTCCCTGTCTGTACTGTGTGATCACTGTGACCAATTACAGCTAGCAACATAATTGTACACTATGGAATTGTACGCATGAAAGGAAGCCATCCATTGTTTGTCATGTGATATGCTGTGATTGGTCCCAGCGATCACATGGTACCAGCGGGCCGGTAAAGTGATCTGTCATTGAGGTGCGTTCCGGGAAGACATCATATGATGTCCACCCAGATCGATGAAAGTCCCGCCCAGCCATCATTTTGCAAAAGGGGGGGTGGAGGTTAAGCATCCAATTCTCTAACTACCGAACACATTTTTGGAGGCCCTGGAGCACCAGAACAGTACAAACGCCTACAAAATTACCCTATAATGGAAATAAAATACTGTAAGGTATTTTCTGAAAGGCAAAGTGAGTCTTTTGAAAATTTAATTTTTCACCAAAAGTTTTTGGAAAATGAATAAAAGAAAATTTAAATATATTTTTTTTACTCACAGTTATCAATTAAGATATTTCTTACACACATCATACGCATACTTAAAATTACACTTCCAAAACACATTCTGCTACTCCTCTTGTGTTTATGATACCACATGCGTGAGACTTATACACAGCCTAGCCACATAGAGGGGTCCAAAATCCAAGGAGCACCTTCAGATGTTCTAGAGGGATTGGATTTTCGGACGAATTCAATTTTTAACGGAAAAATTACCACATTTTGGTAGCAAACACCCCAAGATATTTTTTAAGAGGCATGGTGTGTCTTTCAAAGACTTTTTTGAAAATACTTTTTTTTTTTTTTATTTTTTAATAAAATATTTCTCACACACAGCATAGTCAAAAATTGCACCCCAAAACACATTTTTCTACTCCTTCTGAGTATGGTGATACCACATGTGTGAGGCTTTTTCACTTTTTTTGTTACATTTTTTTTTTACACAAAGTTGTCAATTTAATAAAATATTTTCCTATAAGCCAAGCAAGCCTAGCCTACTGGTAAATGGCAACCACAGGAATGTCAAGTTCACTGACCAGAAAGTACAGGAGGCCAAAGAAAGAAAAAAACAAATGGTTCCAGGAGTGCAGTTGTCCACAGGGGATGGCAGGTACTGATGTCATACAGGAACAAAGTCAATTATATGTGCAGATGGGTCAGCTCAGGCCACAGGCAGAGACATGGTCAGCAAACAGGAAAATAATCAGGACAGGCAAAAATGTTGTCAATAAGCAGGCCAGGGTCAGTACAGGTGGCAGGCAGAGGCAACACTGCACTGGTGTGGCAGTAATCATGAAGATTGTTGCGGGCTGCACTGGTCTGGTGACACTGGGGACTAGTGTGGCAGCAATCAGAACACTACTGCTGTCCTATACTGTCAGGTGACACTGGGACTGGTGAGGTGAGAATCAGGGACACTGTAACTGGTGTGGCTGTGATTGGGGAAATTATGACTGGTTTGACAGTAAACAGGGACACTGTAACTGGTGTGGTGGTGGCCAGGGACACTGAGACTGGTATGCTGGTGATAAGTGACACTTTAACTATCACATAGTATAAGGAGGCGGTGCTTGTCCCTGTACCATGTTATCACCATGATCAATCACAGAGATCATAGTAGTTCTCAATGACTGTATGAATGGCAGCCATGTTTACTACTGGACATGTGATCGCTTTGATTGGTCACAGAGATCACAAGATGGAGCACTGCTGCTTGGTACTCAATCAGTGATATGGACATAGCAGTCACAGGATCATACTGATGCACACCTTCAGGGACGTGTACAATGTGTAGATCTGAGAGGATGTATGGGTATGTTGTCCCAGATGGACACTTGTCCCACCCCTCCGTTTATATGCAGTGGCTAGGCGGGAAGCGGTTAATGTTTATAACATATTATACCTTCCTATTACACTGGACACATTCCTTATGCCACACAAATATTTTCCAGCATATTGTGTCCTAAGACCTGGTTCACACCTATGCAGGTTGCAGTTTGCATATTCCAGGTGCATTTTGCATTTTTCAATACACATTTTTGATCCATTGAAGTCAATGAAACCAAAAACCAGAAAAATGTCCCTGGCCCTTTCCATAAACTGCATAAATGTAAACATGACCCATAGGAAACCATGTTAAATGGACTTTAGTGTGTTTCTGAAAAACTCTGCAAAACTCACCTCACCTTTGCTTCTCTATTTATAACAACTTTTTTCCAAAAATCTAATTACACAGTTGTTACCTAAATAGTTTATCAATTAGGATTGAGAATACATTTTTAAATGTCTTTCTGTGACCTTGGATCTGGTCTGGCTAAGAAAGGTTTGAATGCATGGTTTGCCTTTCTACTTTAGCTAGAAAAGAAATGAGGAAAAAGACATGGAAACAATAAAAAGAATTAGGGAAAATTCTAATTACCTGCAATGCAAACAACCCATTATCTTCTGTCTCCAGGCAACTAGTGATGGCAGCTGAAGTCAAGAACTCTAACCAGCTGAGCAGTATGCAAATACAAAACAAGCAGGGAGCTGCTTGTTTGGGACATCAGATATTATAATGTAGAAATGAAATTGAAAAAAATGTTGAAATGAAAACCAAAGTTAATAAAAGTCATAAATTCAAGAAAATAATTTAAATTCAAGTTTTATTACCCTTGATATATTGTAACTTTTTTGTTGGGGCAGCATATGTTTAGTTTTTAGTGTACGACAGTTTATTAACCACTTTCAGACCGACCAATTTGCAGCCAAAGGACCAGGCCCCTTTTTGCGATTCGGCACTGCGTCGCTTTAACTGACAATTGCGCGGTCGTGCGACGTGGCTCCCAAACAAAATTGACGTCCTTTTTTTCCCACAAATAGAGCTTTCTTTTGGTGGTATTTGATCGCCCCTGCGGTTTTTATTTTTTGCGCTATAAACAAAAATAGAGCGACAATTTTGAAAAAAATGCATTATTTTTTATTTTTTGCTATAATAAATATCCCCAAAAATATATAAAAAAACATTTTTTTTTCCTCAGTTTAGGCCGATACGTATTCTTCTACATATTTTTGGTAAAAAAAATCGCAATAAGCGATTATTGATCGGTTTGCGCAGAAGTTATAGCGTTTACAAGATAGGGGATAGTTTTATAGCATTTTTATTAATAATTTTTTTTTTATTATTAATGGCGGAGATCTGCGATTTTTTTTGTGACTGCGACATTATGGCGGACACATCGGACATTTTTGACACATTTTTGGGACCATTGTC
The DNA here is from genome assembly GCA_028564925.1 of Lithobates sylvaticus. NCBI lineage: Eukaryota > Metazoa > Chordata > Amphibia > Anura > Ranidae > Lithobates > Lithobates sylvaticus. Next base: position 254,399,696 of record CM053030.1, read on the forward strand.
ATTTTTACAGCAATTAATGCATTTAAATGCATTGATTTCTGTATAAATGACAAGACATGCATGGTGGCATGCTAATATGAGTGTGCATCTTATGTCAGGTCATAGGTGTAATAAATAGTACATAACTGATGTAGCGCTGACACTTTTCTAAAGTGTGCGCTATTCTCTAAATGTATTTTTTTCCAGAACTGTAACTGAGTTCTGGGGGTTAATTGTTCTAGGTTTCCTCTGGGACTGTGACATCATAAGGGGGCGGGGGTCACCATGTGACATGAGCCAGTGGCCCTGCCCCTTGTCCCTATATCAGCTCGGTCTTTTTCGGCGGCGGTTCAGCTCCGCTCGTAGTCCCGCCTCCCTGCGCTTTTTCGGTCTTTTTCGGCGGCGGTTCGGCCTTTTTCGGTCGCGGTTCGGTCTTTTTCGGTGGCGCATGCGCGGTTTGTCTCGCGGCAGGAAATTTAAACGTGAGCAAGGCAAATGACGCTGGCAATGCTGCAAATGACACTGGGCAAACTACAAATGACACTGGCAAGCTGCAAATGACACTGGGCAAGCTACAAATGACACTGGGCAAGCTTCAAATGACACTGGGCAAGGCTGCAAATGACGCTGGGCAAGGCTGCAAATGACGCTGGCCAAGGCTGCAAATGATGCTGGGCAAGGCTGCAAAAGACGTTGGGCAAGGCTGCAAAAGATGCTGGGCAAGGCTGCAAAAGATGCTGGGCAAGGCTGCAAATGACGCTGGGCAAGGCTGCAAAAGACGCTGGGCAAGGCTGCAAATGACGCTGGGCAAGCTGCAAATGACGCTGGGCAAGCTGCAAATGACGCTGGGCAAGCTGCAAATGACGCTTAAATGTAAGTTTTTTTTTTCCCCTAAACTTCTCTCCTAAAACTTTTTTTCCTTAAAATTCCCTCCTAAACTTGGGGTGCGTGTTATACGCCGGTGCGTGTTATACGCCGATAAATACGGTAACTGGCTGCGCAACACGTCTCGCCCATTAGAAGCGGAGGCAGCATCGTGTCAACATCGGATGAAGAAAGAAGAAGAAGCAGAACCAGAAGGCGACGGCGACAACAGCGACATCAATGGCGACGGCGACAGAAGACAGGGCCACCGCTAGTAAAAGAGCTGCAAGAAGAAAGCGGAGGCCGGGCAAGAAGAACAGAAGAGCGGGACAAGACCCCCGAAGTCGGAACAAGACCCCCAGATGGCGGCGACTAAGGAGAAAGCCGGGCTCCTCCGCTAGTAAAAGAGCTAGCAGAAGATAGCGGAGGAGTCCGGCGAGAAGTCCCCCCAAGACGGAAGACGACCTCGGAGCTGTGTAATAAAGTATTTTAAAAACTTGTGTTGTGTTTTTTTTTTACACTTTTTTCACCAGGTGAATGGGTAGGGGTACATCGTACCCCATACTCATTCACATAGGGGCCTCCTTATTAAAGGGGGCTCCTGGGTTACGATAAGCCCCCCACCCGCAGACCCTGAAACTAACGGCCAGGGTTGTCGGGAAGCGGCCCTTGTCCTCATCAACATGGGGACAAGGTGCTTTGGGGTGGGGGGCAGCAGGGCCCCCCTTTCCCCAAGGCACTCCCCCATGTTGAGGGCACGTGGCCTGGTATGGCTAAGGGGGGGGAGTGCTCGCTCGTCCCCACCCCCTTTCCTGACCGGCCGGGCTGCATGCTCGGATAAGGGTCTGATATGGATCTAGGGGGAGCCCCCACACCATTTTTTCGGCATAGGAATTCCCCTTTAAATCCATACCAGGTGAAGGGGCTAGCGAGGTGTCAATCTCGCCGATCGAGGCGGGGGCATTGACTTCCTTTGCTATTCCCATCTACCTGGAGTCACGTTATAAATTAATGAACTTTACTCTGTGTGTCAGCAAGTCCGTTCATTTAAAAAGTCCCGCGGACTAGCACACAGATAGCCGGATTGTCCGCCGGACTGCCGAGTCCGGCGGATAATTTTGAGTCAAAAGTTCTTTCTAAGTCCGCCGGACTTTTGGGAAGAAAAAGTCCGCTGGAGCCCACACACGGTCGGATTGTCCGGAGGACTCTAGTCCAGCGGACAAACCCGCCGGATAGTCCGATCGTGTGTACGGGGCATTAGGGCTGATTCACACTTATGCATTTTTAGTGCTTTTTACATTTTGCAGATTTGCACTACAGTCCATTTAACATGGTTTCCTATAGAACATGTTCTGTATGGCAGACCTGCAAAATGCAAAAAGCACTAAAAATGCATAGGTGTGAATCAGGCCTAAGGGAGCCTTTTTTTCAAGGCATGTCTTTCTCTCTTCAACTCAGTCACAGTGTAAAGTATAAGAAGAAAAATGACCTCATAGTAAGCACCTAGAGAAAGCCAAAATTGGATACTATCTTTATACGGTTTGCCTGGGCAGATAGCTAGGGATAGTTAGGGTTAGTCGGAAGCTAATGTTTATCTTGGAAGACTCTAAGTAAAGTTGTATCAATAGTTTTAAGCCTGGTCTGAAGTTATTTAAAGGGGTGCATGTTGGTCCTGGTGTATTAAAATAATTTGGGTCAGTAAGGCACTTGTGGGGTATAAAGCTCTGTTGCTACAAAAGGTCTATCAGCAAGTCAAGTAAGAGAAGTCACGAAGTTGATATGGGTAACCAAGTGTTAGAATTAGCTACAATGCAACCAGTCGTTACGCGTGTTATCAGGTATGGGTGATGGATCCTCCAGTAATGAGGGGTCAAAGTTCTGTCTTCCTCCCTAGTGGCTGGATTTGAGTAGCCATTGGAAATTAATCCATTCTTATGGAGATCTATGACGTGATCACATAGGTATGAGAGTGAAGGAGTTAACAAGTGCATGCATGAGGTCCACACTATGTGCACAGCGGGACCCCATTTAGTTATTAGGAGTGAAGTAACAGAGATACACTGGACTGGTGGCGAGAGCATGGCCTCTGTGGTATCCCTCCTAATGCAACTCATATATCAAGTTAAAGTGTGTGGTGACATGAGACATCACTTTCAGAGGAACTCTGCACTTTTAGTACTGCACACAGTGATGCGATCCATCTCAGGGAACTGCCTTAATGTAAAGCCCCATACACACGATTTTCCGATGGATTCTGTCCTATCGGACAATGTTGTCGGAAATTCCGACCGTGTGTAGGCACCATCGGACATTTTCCATCGGATTGTCCGACGGACAAAGTTCTATATCCTGCTCTATAAATTTTCCGACAACAAAGTCCGATCACACCAATTCCGATTGTGTGTAGCAAATTCCGACGGATGCCACGCATGCTCAGATCACATTACAAGACCAAAGCTATTGGCTATAGCCTCTACGTAGTCCCGTCGTAGGCAACAAACGTCACCACGTTCAGACTTTTCCGACAACTTTGTCCGACCGTGTGTATGCACCCAGTGTCGGACTAAATCCGTCGGACCAAATCCGATGGATTTGGTGGTCGGATTTTCCAACCGTGTGTATGGGGCTTTAGACTTTCACATGACCACAATTCCCTCCTGGTCCAGTAAATTGGTTAGCGCGTGCACTGTGAAAGGTACCCCCATGTGCAAGGTGAGAGACCTTGTCCCCATCAACTTGGTGTAGTTGGCCAGGATATATGCCACATATGTAATTTTTTTTTTATTTTAGTGCTGGTTTTTGGATGTTTATTAAAGGATCATATGAATGTTTTTCACCACCAGGTCGAAAGTTTTCAGTTCTTTTCTGCCATTTGGGCATTAAAATAAGGGGCGGAGCTAGCCGGAGTCCAAGATGGACGTGTAGTGCGGGAGCTCCTAACACAGCGGGACATCAGTGGCACTTAACACCCTGCCCAGACTCAACACAGAACCCTAAACACAGCGATCCGATCCCCCAGCACCGGAGGATCGTACAGCTGCAATGCCGGGATGGAAAAATAAACCGAATAGGCCCGTGCGCCTGACGGTTTATTTCGCTTGTGGGCCTAAGCAAGATGGCGCCGGCCATACATCCACGCCGGCATTGGCAGCTCGACAAGGAGGAAAACAGCAAAAAAAAACACAAAAAAGAAGCAGCCCACCTAAGAGTTTGAAGTCTCCACCTGCTACCCCATCCTCAGGGAGCCCAGAGAAGGCTAGATTCAAGCCGAATGCCATGGATGACAGCAATGAGGTAAGCTCACTCCTAGATTCAGGGGATGAAACCAGAGAACTGCCAGACTCCATTGACACTTTCCCCACTAACGGCCAACCAGTCATGGACACCATGCTCAAAGAGATGCTAGTATCTTTAAGGAGGTCACTTCACTCAGATATGGTAGCATGTATGCACAATTTCGGTAATGAGCTCCGATCTGTTTCTGACAAGGTGACACACATAGAGCATAGGATGGAGGAGTATGCCACCACAATTAACGATTTGGTTGATGCAGACGAAGCTAAAGACGAGGAGATAGAGGCAATTAAAGCCTAAATGGCCAACATTGAAGACAGGTCCAGGCGCAACAATGTGAAGATCAGAGGGGTCCCCGAATCTGTCCAACAGCACAATCTAAAGGTGTATGTGACCCAGCTCTTTACTGCAATCATGCCGGACCTTTCGGAACTGGATTTCACAGTGGATAGGATCCACAGGCTTCCCAAACCTAGCTACCTCTCGGACAACATACCGAGAGATGTAATCTTGAGACTACATTTCTATCACACAAAAGAAAAGCTCATGTCAGTCAGCAGACAAAAAGAAGGCATCCCACCACCATATTCCAACCTGCAATTCTATGCTGATCTCTCACAATATACGCTGCAAAAGCGTAGGGACCTGACAACAATAACGAAAGCACTAAGGAACCATAATCTTAGCTACAAATGGGGATTCCCCACAAAACTCATCGTCACAAAGGATGGCAAAGATTTTATAATGGATTCAGTGGCAAAGGGAATGGCATTATTAAACTCGTGGGGAATGAAGGAGCCCTTCCACGAGCCAGGACTCGAATGGCGCACAGTGGATCTTAGGAATGCCTGCACGCACAACTAATTCACCCTGGGCAAACTTCAAATGCTAAACCTGCTCAGAAAATTTTAAGTTGCTCCGATAAGTTAGAACTAACTTTTCCCCCAAGTTACAACTTGAGTGACTGAGAGTCACACTATGCCATTTTTTTTTAGTTTTCTTCGAATACGTTGGCAAATAGCCGCAATGTTGAACTTTTGTTTGTTTACTTTTTTCTTTCATATGTTGTCGGTCAGGAAAGCTGAAACAACGCCAGGAAGAACCGAATTGTCTACAAAGCACTGGTCCTCTACGCTACAATATCTGAGCAGAGAGATGTATGGGACCTCACAAAAAAAGAACCCAATAATTGTAAGTGGAACATTTATCATACACAATCCACACCATAACCCAAATGTTTGCAATGGATGTAAAATTTCTAACCATTAATGCCAAATGCCTGTCCCACCCGGCCAAATTCAGGTCTCTATGGAAGGATGCATTGAAAATGAACTGCGACATATTGTGCACTCAAGAGACCCACTTCCAATTAGCTGCACCACCAAAATGCACTTCCAATTAGCTGGGGCCGGCTCATTATCTTGGTGTGCGATCTGGACTCCACCACCTATACAGTGGCCAATATATATATACACCCAACTCTGGTCAATCTAAATTTCTCCACAAAATACTAAAACATATCCAAACGATGAAGAAGGGAGCACTAGTGGTATGCGGAGACTTTAATATGATACCTGACTCCAAGCTGGATACTACATCACACCCTAAAAGACTACCACCATCTTTACAGCCTCTGCTATGCAAATTTTCGTTTTATGACGCCCGGAGATGCCTTAACGCTAGCGAAATAGACTATTCTTTTTTTCTCTTACAGGCATAGTACCTATAGCAGGATTGATCTATTTTTAATAGATAAGCAACTACTGTTTAAATGTAAATCCGCTAAGATTCATGACATAACTTGGTCGGACCATGCCCCGGTGGAGCTTCAGGTGGGGAACGCATCGAATAACAAAAACACTTTTATTTGGAGGGCTAATCCCCTGCTCTTCTGACATGGTCCGACCAAGGATTATATTGAACAACAGCTGAAAGAATTCTTCAACAACAATCAGGGGTCTGTCTCAGTTCCATTTATGCTATGGGGGGGGGGATAGACTCTTCGTCACTCTTGCATTACTCTTTTCTCATCTGCCTTTACCATCCATGCCTGCTTTGAGATAGGGACTATGTGATATATATGCACCTGTTGGTCAAAAATCCCTTCTTTTAAACTACCATTTTTTGATGTATATGAACACATCAAAACCTATGGAATAAAAGTATCTTCCATGGGAATTTTGGTAGATTGATAACTGCCTGTTATTGGGCTCCTACGACAGGTGCGCACAACAAGGGGCTACAGTCCTCCCCCTCTCCTTCCCTCGCTCCCAGCTACCAGCCTGCTTGTCCACCTATGAGAGGTCTAATCGTTGGATGTGACCCCCCGTAAGTCACGCTTTCGGACCACCTCTCCCGTGCCCGACCCGCACAACACTGCAGGGGGCCGCTGCGAGCACCCGGGGGACCGAAAACCTCAACAGGGAAATCCCACATGCAAAGTATTTTTCATCAGACCTATACATACCTGGGTAAATATTATATAAATACAATATGGTATATGCCTTTACTTCCAATTGAAATGGAGGTCAATACATGAAATATAGATGTTGCTGCAATATGTATGCTTCTTATCTTTTTCCCCTTTTTTTTAAAATAGACAAATTACCTCTGAGGAAGACCCACATCAATACGGGGTCGAAACGCGTCAGATTTACTTTTACTTCAACTATGCTGGCTGTGTCCAAAAATATTTTATTGTAAAAGTCTATTTGTCTATCAGTGTGTATTTTTATACTCCTTCTGTTATACTTTATTATTCTCATTTGGGACCCATGTTTTATACCCACTATGTCACTTCTGTGATATTTTCAATAAAGATTTATATTTTTATTTAGACAATACGTTGTATCATACCCAATTTTTTCTATAGTGCTGCCAAAAAACCCCATTATTTTTTCCTTTCTGTTACACCTTAGGGGTGAGCAGCAACTAAACCATCTCCAGCTGTGTGTCTTTCTCTTTTCTAGGAATAAACGGATGAGGCAACAGCAAACTATGAAAATTATTAATTAAATCAACATTTTAGAAAAAAAAAACATGTCCCACACAACACAATCATTGACAGAGCAACTGACCCAACTTCGATTACAGCTAAGATTAACACTACTGAAGGACTTGGAGAAAGCCTCAAGAAAAATGAAACTGTCTTACTACACGAGCGGAAATAGAGCAGGTAAATTACTAGCATCCCAATTGAAAGGACATAGGTGCAAAACTCACATTCCATATGTATATCACCCAAAAACACAGGCCAAGCTACACCACCCACAGGAAATAGCAGATGCATTCAGCTGTTATTATAGCTCCCTATACAATCTCAAGGAAGACACTAGCATACAACAACCATCCCTGGAAAACATAGACACCTTCTTGCAAACACTCAACCTTCCTCACCTCACAGCAGATCATCTTCTCACATTGAATGCCCATATAACTGATAAAGAAATAACTCAGGCCATAAATTCCCTACCGCTTAACAAAGCCCCTGGGCCGGACGGATTTTCAGGGAAATATTACAAATCATTCCAACATATTTTAATTCCACACATAGTGGATGTTTACGGTTCTGCTGTTGCCTCCTCCTCATTCCCCCAGGAAATGTTATTAGCTACTATTGTTGCCCTACCTAAACCGGGCAAAAACCCGGACTCTCCACAGAATGTTAGGCCAATCTCGTTGTTAAATAATGACGTCAAACTATACGCAAAATTGTTGGCTACGAGATTGATAGATATACTTCCTGAAATTTTAGATATGGACCAATCTGGGTTTACAAAAGGAAGGCAGACCTCAGACACAACCAGGAGAATAGTAAATGTGATCCATATGACCAATAAGAACAAAATGCCTTCTCTGCTCCTAGCGTTGGATGCAGAGAAGGCGTTTGATAGAATACACTGGAAATTTTTAGAGCAGGTTCTAAATAAATTTGGGTTCGGAAGTACAATCTACTCAGCAATAATGGCCCTATATTCAAACCCGTCAGCACAAGTTTTTATAGCAGGTACACTATCCAAACCATTCCAGATCTCAAATGGGACAAGGCAAGGGTGCCCTATGTCTCCACTGATCTTTAATTTACTAATGGAACCATTAGCTACACACCTGAGAACGCACCACCAAATATCTGGTTTACAAATAGGTCAGAAGGAGCACATCATAAGTTTGTTCGCTGATGATATTATTTTAATGCTGACAAAGGTAGATATTTCATTAGCAAAAGTACACCATGCCCTTCAAACATTTAAAGCCCCATACACACGGTCGGAATATCCGGTCTGCAAGAACGTTGTGACGTAAGTCGTCGTCCACGAGATTAGAAAAGGGAAGTTCAGCACCACGTCAGGCACCCGTTGGGCTCCTTCTGCTGATCCCGTGTTTATCGAGATTTAGTCGAAGTTTGGTGACTTAAGATTCGCGCTTCTCAGTTTTCTGACTCAGATCGTTACTGCTCTTCAGTTTGTGCTTGTCGTGCGTATCTGTTTATTAGTGCGTGTAGTCAGTTCGCATTTGTTGGTCATTGCGGCCTATATCTTGATATAGGACGCTTTGATTTGCACTGCTTATTGTCTGCTCGTTTCTGGTATTCATTTCGTTCTTTCAGGCCTTGCTGTTTATCGGTGCTTTCTGTTTGTCCGTTCTGACCAGCCGACCTTTTGTGACCTTGTGAGCGATGTTTCCTGTACGTACTCGTCGCCGAGTTCGTGCTGTACGCGGAATTGGTGTCGGGCTTTTAGCTTTGAGCCAAGACCCGTCCATGAACAGAGTGACGAGGAGTATGTGGACCAAGAATTGGTTGCTTCAGCGTGACCAATTCTCGCACATGCCTTTGCTTCGTGAGATCCGGGAGAATAATCCTGATGATTTCAGGAACTTTCTCAGGATGACGGACCCCGATTTTCACCGTCTTTTGGCTTTGCTGACCCCCTTTATCATACCTGCATGAGACAAGCCATTACTCCAGAGCAGAGGCTTGTTGCCACGTTGAGGTACTTGGCAACAGGGAGAAGTCTTCAGGATTTGAAGTTCTCTTCAGGTATCTCTCCCCAGGCCCTGGGAATCATTATTCCAGAGACCTGTTCTGCCATCATCGAGGTCCTGCAGGAGGACTATATTAAGGTAACATTTATACTTTACTATTCCCTTCTATGTATGCTCTGTTTGCTAATGTCTTCTATTTTTGACCTCCTTCCCTAATTACCATGATTGCAATATGTTCTAATATGCTGTGCCCCTTTTCTCCTTCATGCATTTTTCCCTTCACTTACCTCCCCAGCATGCTCTTCTGCCCCAATAGACACCTATGGCCTAGTCACTTAAGCAATGTCTTTTGTCTGCTGCATAGTATTGTTTGCCCCCAAACACCCCCTAAAATATGCACAAATGTTTGCTGTTACTTCATGTAGAGCCCCTTTTTTTTTTTTTTTTTGGTGGGGGGGGGGGGGCAAACTCATTAGGAACCCCCTCCCCCAACTGCTCTATCAGATGGTACCAATCCTTTATCTGCTGGCTTTCCCAAGGTCCATACACACTATATACCTACCTCTTTATAGTGGGCATCTTTAGGGATGAATTCAGCAAAGCATGTAGTGCAAGGGGCTGCCTCCATACTTTCCATTTCCTATTTTTTTGTGTTCTTTCCCTCCTATTAGCTTGCTTGGTAATTTCATAATGTCACAATGTGCTTGCCTTTTTTGGGGGGGGGGGGGGGGGTTGAAATGTTATTTTATCTTTCCTGGGGGCTGCCAATAGTGTTAAGTACAGAGGGTCTGGCCAAACTAGCACACATTATTGAGCCATTTGCCAATCAATGAAGTGCAGAGGGTTACCTGTCCAACAACCCCCCCCCCCCCAAAACCCTAGTTATTGCCAATGACCCATCAGAAGTGGGGGGATTGATGGGGGGTGAGTAATCTGTGAAGGGGAGCCTCTACTTTTCTGTGCAAATACTTTCCAGCCTCCAATTTTTTTTTTTTGAAAAATATTTATTGGGTTTTGCATAATAACGTGGTACAACAGATAGTATACAGTATCTACACAAAACATACACGCAGATTCTCTGTTTAACAGATAGAATGTTTTTTTAAACTTTAGTAAGGAAAAAACCACGAAAAAATAATCAAAAACCAAAGGGGGGGGTGGGGTGAGGGGAATGGGAGGGGGCTGAGTAAAGCACCTATCCAGCCTCCAATTTTAAACAATGCTCTTGTTCCAAGATGTTGATTGTCTAATCTGCTTGCAATGTTTATGTGCAAAGTGACTAATTATTTTTTTCTTGTTTCACTCCACAGTTCCACGCCACAGGAATGGCAGACTGTGGCCTCCCACTTTGCCAGCCGTTGGGACTTTCCTAACTGCGGAGGGGCAATTGATGGGAAACACGTCCGCATCGTCCCACCGCCCAACTCGGGGTCCTACTATTATAATTATAAAGGGTTTAATAGTGTAGTGATGTTGGCGGTGGTGTCGGCAACATACGAGTTTATGTATGTGGACGTGGGGATGAACGGCCGGATCTCGGATGGTGGTGCCATTACGCACACGGAGTTCTACTGGCGTCTCCAAAGTGGCAGTCTGTGCTTGCCACCTCCAGAGGAGAATGCAGAAGGACTCCCCTTCGTCTTTGTCGTAGATGAAGCGTTTGCGTTGACTCCCCATGTGATGAGGCCGTTCCCGATGAGGACCCTCACCCCAGACCAGAGGGTCTTCAACTACAGGCTGTCCAGAGCCAGAAGAGTGGTGGAGAACACTTTTGGCATCCTGGCCAGCCGCTTCCGCCTGTTCTTGATGGCATTTAACTTGGCGGAATACAAACTGAACCACATAGTTCTTGCCTGTTGCATATTGCACAACTTCCTCAAAAGACATAACAGGAACTATGTGGTGCCCGTTGGCCCAGATGTGGAGGGCCCTCCAAATGCGGACCTCACAGCCCTTCAAGTGGCACGTCCAGGCTTGCCCCCTCTAAATGCCCGCGCGGTCCGCGAGCAATATATGGAGTACTTTGTGGGTAGGGGGGCCATTGCTCTGCCTGACGATGTGTGAGAGGCATTTTTTAATAAATCTGATATTTCAACCAACCTATGATTTCTTGTCATTTCAGTATTCTTTTTAGCTTATTTTACCTTGAAATTTTTTCCCTTTGCCTTCGACAGTGGGAATGCACTTTCTGGGCAAAAGGAGGTAACAGTCTCTTCTTCCCAAAAAGATTAGTCTCATGTTGTGTGTTTGCTACCTAATCTTTGGTCTAGATAAGGTTTGTACTGCATAACTGACACCCAAAATACTCCTTTTCATCACCAGGTCAGACATGTGTGTATTCTCAAAAATGCTGTGCTCCGTGTTTTCGTACAAAGCACTGTGGGTGTCATTTACATAAGTCAAATCCGCTATGCTCTACAAGTGCAGTGAAAAAGTGCCCTGGAAAAGAAACTTGCAGTGCAAAGTGGACTTGCTTTTAGTAAATAACACCAATTGCCCCCCATATCCTTTACATTTGACATACATAATGCATTGTGTTTTTTAAATAAGGAAGCCACACATTTAGAAAAATAAAAAAGTTTACTTGGAAAACATTCACAAGTGCGTTTACAATCTTCACGCCCAAACTGACAACATCTTGGTTATTTACAACATTGTTTACAAACATTCCGCAATTGGTAAAACCAGGCATGGAGCAAAACAGAACCTATGAACTTGGAAAGTTCAACTTTGTAAAGTGAAGACAAGATCAGACATGACTATATGTTCAAAGTGTGTTTGATCTTGCCTTCATCACATGGGGGAGTCACCCCTGGAAAGTGGAAATTTAGAACATGCACACAATTTGGGTCTGAAAATGATGGTAAAGATGGTAAAACACATGCCTAGAAGCTTCAAAAGTGCCATTTTCCATCATGGGGATGAATGGACGTTTTTTGGGGGTGCAACCCCTTCACCACAACCACTTTCGTAGTTCGTAAAGTGTTTGCACCCCCAAAAAAAACGTTGGCATTCATCCACCATGATGGGAGCTAGCACATGTGGACACAATGTGTGCATGTTCCAAATTTCACACAGTTCTTAAGTTGCAAATGTGTTCAGAAGCTGGCACAAATGTGTGTTAATTACTTGGTGCGTTTTCATATTTTTCCTAAAACATCAATGATGTTCTTCAATTTTTGTTGAACATCATTGATGTTTTGCTTTATGTAATCTAGATCTCTATTGCAGACCATTATCTCCCCGATGAGTACGTGGGCACTCTCTGTGGTAAAGTGCGATTTTTCTTCCACAACATCCACGTCACCTAAAAACCACAAACAAACAAAAATGGGGTGTTGGAAATGAGGCAGCCATACATTGATTAGCTTACCAGTAGCTGTGTTCTCCCACACTCACCTGTTGTGGTGACAATTTCTCCAAGTTCGATGATCTCTCCTTCCTCCTCCTCCTCCTCTGCTTCTGCTCTTTCCCCTTTTTTGGGAGGTGTTGGTTTTGGGGTTTCCTCAGACGGCCCAAGTTTTCGCTCCCCTATGAGAATGTACAAAAGGAAGATTTAGCAACACAATCTATTGAGGGCAGAAATAGGAAATGACAAACATTGCTTGAAAGTGACGGACACTATTTTTGTTTGGCCAGTTACAAATGTCAACTACATGAATGTAGTCACTTTGTAAAGGTGCTAAACTGACTAGCTTTTTGGTAGAAGTTTGTGTGATGGAGACCCCCCTCTAGTATCCACTGGAGCACATGTGTGGAAAAGCCTAATAAAAAGGGGGTTTGGGTGTCCCAGCACTAGTGCTCTAGAGTCCAGATGGGTAAACAGCTACTGGGTGACCTCTCCTTTACATTGAATAAATTGGCTTTACATTCTTGATGACATTTCTAGTGAGAACAAACTTCCTTTCCCCAAAAAAAAACACCAAACATCGTATTATAAGTGGCCGAACGATCGAGGTTGCGTACGATCGAATGGACACACACACACGACCATGACAGTGGCAGAAAGATCGAGGCTGAGTACGATCGAATGCACAGACGAACATGAAAGTGGCCATTTTGGAATGTACAACTTTGTAAAAATCAAACCACATGGAGCAGTATGCAAGCAAGAAAGCAAACACAAAACACAACTACTTATTTTTTTGAAGAATTTGCTTGATCTTTCTGTACTGATCGGCCTCCCTCAGTTTCAGGTCTGACCAGCGTTTCCTCAGTTGCTCCTTGGATCGTTGTACCCCAAAATGATTGTACAGCCTTCTCACAACTTTAGACATGATCTTGGCCTGGGGTTGAGGTAAGGGCCATACTTCCCATCATAGTCGCTCCTCTTTAATATGTCCACCATCTCCAACATTTCTCCAAATGACATATTGGAGGCCTTGAATTTCAGGCTCCGGGATCGGGACGTTTGTGCCTCCGGACTTTCCTCGTCCTCCTCCTCGTTGGTGGGATATTTGGGGCGCACCTGCTGTGTCCCCGCCATGTGCTCTCCCCACTGCGCCGTAAAGAGAAGGGGTGGGGAATAGACGAGAAAGATCGTCAGGGGCGGGCGGAGTTTGACGCATGCGCACTGTATATAAAACGTCACACGCCTGTGTCGTAGCCACGATCTGGGAGACGAGGGGAGAGAAAGCTCACGCACGAGACGATCGCTAGAAACGAAGGTACAATTTGACGTTGGTACATAACTAGCCTAGACTGATTAGAACTTGAGGCTTCTTTATGGAGAAGATTAGGAGAGTTTAGGCTGACATTATTTATATTGTTTTGTGTGGTGTTGTGTCTTGCAGAGGTGATGGAGGCCTTCTACGACGTGAGTTTTCTCCCCCTCTTCATTGATAAATACCGGGAATTTCCCCTCTTATGGCAACCAAAGCATCGTGACTACAGCAACAGACCAAAGAGGTACGCAGCCCTGCTGAAACTTGTGGCATTTGTAAAGCCAAACCTGCCCATGGCAACCGTGGCAAACTTAAAAGTAAAAATAAATAACATGAAGAGTACCTATTTCCGGGAGCGCAATAAGGTCCGGAAGTCCCTAGCATCTGGAGCTGCAGCAGATGATGTCTATGCCCCCACGCTCTGGTACTATGAGAGGCTCCACTTTCTCAAAGACCAGGCTACTGTCAGGAAGTCACTCTCGACTCTTCCTTGCACGCGTCCTTCCGCACACGCCACCCCTGATGAGGCTTCCGAGGACCAACCTGGGCCTTCCAGTATGGAATATGTGCAGGAGCCCAGCTTGTTCCAGGTATAGTAGTTTTGTAACCATTTTGGGGAATAATGAATGATGTTCAGTTAATTCAGGATCCCCAATTGCTTAGTTCCTAACGTGATTGACATATCAACAGACAGTGGTGTTGGAGACATTTTTGGGAAGAGTCTAAACTGCTGGGCTGAGAATTGTATGGTTTTCTATTTGTAAACATTTTGCAACAGTCACTAGATGAGAATTGTGTGTGTTTGATGAACAAATAACTGAAACTATGTCCCTTTTTCATACACAGGAAGACCTCAGCCAGGAGGTGGCTGTGGAAGGTGGCAGTCAGGAGGAGGCAGGGGTTAGTGGCAGCCAACAGGGGGGTAGGCGTAGGAGCCTGACTGTCTCCCAAGTCCCTCCCCTCCGCCTTCCCTACAGAAGGGCGAAAAGCATGGGGGAGGTGGGAGAGTCAGCGCTCCAGCTGATACGAGATGCCTCAGCCTCCCTATATGCCACACCCACCTACGAGGAGGCCTTTGCCTCCTTGGTTGGCAGTAAAATGACGGGTATGGAGGCGGGGCAACGCAGCATGTGTGAGGATGTCATCCTCAAAATACTAAATGAGGGGATGGCTGGGGAGATGACTCCACTCACACATGTTTGCGAGAGTGACCTTGCTCCGCCTCCTCCTCCTCCTTCTGCCACCCCACCAGCACCAGCACCACGGCGTGGAAAGAAGCGTACAAGGAAGACAAGAGAGTGATGACCTTGATTCAGTCTGGTCTGAGAGAAGATGGAGCCTCTCGTAGGACCAGAGCCTGGGGACCTAGATGGCATCTGCTGCAGTTCCGGATGTTTTGGACTTCAGGACCAGATTGCGCTCCCTTATTATTTAGATAGGTACTCTTCATGCCCCCAATTTTTTTAAGCCTGAAAAATGATGGTTGCCATGGGTGTCCAAGGCTTTGCAAATTCCCCAAGTTTCACCATGGCTGCGTTCCTCTTTGGTTTGTTGCTGAGACCTAAATAAATGTTTTTTGGATTTGAAATAAGCATTGACTATTGTGTTTTACTTTTCTACAATGACAGTTTTTCTTTGAGTAGGCAGGTACATTTCACTAATCCTAAAGTAGAATTAACAAGGGGCACCAACAACCAACAAACTCCTAGTAAATTTAAGCAAGAAATACAAATGTTAATAATGTGGTTTTGCTAAGTTGAGACACACAACCCCCCTCCAAAAAAAAAAAAAAAATTCTCCTTCAAATATGTATTCCCCAAAAAAAAAAAAAAAAAAAAGACAAATCATGCTAAAAATATAACAAAGATTCTTTTACGATCTGAGTAAAAATAAACATGTAGTGTATAAATGCTGAAAAGTAATAAAGAACTAAGTTTGTGAGAAGTGCGGGTGAATAGGAGCAGCTAAAACATGTCATTCTTGTTGCATTGTAAAGAAAAAGAGAATGCGCTGCATTAAAGACATTTTAACATTGCAGCGTGACGAATGTGCTGTGTCGATTAGGAAAGGTAGTTTTACCTGACCGAGCGCTTCCGTCACAGAATTTCTTCTGAGCATGCGTAGCACTTTGTCCATCGGACAACCGTACACACGATCGGATTTGGTGTGATCGGACCGTGTTGACGGCAAATCTTTCCAGCAGGAGATAAGACTTTGTCCGTCGGACAATCCGACGTACACTGTCCGATGGTGCATACACACGGTCTGATTTTTCAACAACATTGTCCGATCGGACAGAATCCATGAAAAAGTCCGACCGTGTGTATGGGGCTTAACAATGTTTCGTACTATAAGGTAAACGAATCGAAGTCATACATATTGAATCTAGGAGTCCCAGAACAGACTAAACAAAGACTAGAACAATTATTCCCATACACATGGAAAAAAGATGGAGTTAAATATTTAGGCATTGTACTTACTCCCAAAACAGGAGACCTTATGACCGCCAATTATACCCCTGGCTAAAATCCTTGCAAAGCAAGCTACAAGCGTTAGCGAGATGAACTATCTTGGCTGGGCAGAATAGCAGCCTTCAAGATGCAGGTCCTGCCCCAGCTGCTTTACTTATTCAGAACACTGCCCATCCCAATTCCTAACTCATTCTTCAACATACTACAACCCATGTTGAACAGATATGTATGGCAAGTTAAAAAGGCTAGGTGTGCATTTAGTAAACTAATAAAGCACAAAAGAGCAGGTGGGGTGGGGCATGTACATATCCAAGACTACTATTACACAACAGTTCTGGCACAGCTTCAAAACTGGATGGCTCCAGTAACCGACCACACAACATTGTGGACTAAAATAGAGCAATCACAAATACAAACAGGATTGCTGAAGGACTACCTGATGATAGCTCACCTAAACCCCAAACTAGATAACAAAATATCACCAACAATCCTAGCGGCAGTTAGGGCCTGGTTGTATCGCAGAAATCGCAACATAGGGAGGGGGATACATCAGCTACTAAAAACATCTATTTCTACTCTCATCCATGTTATACCATATATAAACATCACATCATGGAAAGATAAGGGCATACATCACATAGAAGACATAATATCAGGCACCACAGTTAAACCCTTTCTTACCCTCCAAAATGAATACTCCCTATTGGAAACAGAAAGCTATAGGTACCTACAAATATCTTAACTAATTAAGAAAAGTAAGAACATATCAACCATGTTACCAATAAAAATGATCCAATACTACACACAATCCAAGGCCCTCTGACGAAAGTGATGACAGAAACATCGTTCAGTGTCACTCGGCTCGTATCTCTCCTACCCGGTGAGAGGTTAGATGGGAACGTAGTGGCTGATTTCAATTCATTATACGCTCTTATTATATGCACAGATTGTGAGTGTTTTATCGTGAGACGTTTTTAATAATAAAATAGTGTTGTACTGGATTACGCTATGTGGCATTCTCTTATTTATTGCTTGTGATGAGCATAATATAGATGGGAAACGCCCAGTGAATAAAAGATAATTTATCTGCCTGATAAGCGTATAAACCAGCTGGGTCTGGTAAGTAGATGTCCTGCAGGGCTACGGCACAAGTGGTGTGGTGAAGGAGTTTTTCTACACTGGAACTGCTGACAGCTTGTTCTCTGGAAAACATTATGACACAATCATATCTGCACTTTATGGACTCTAATTGATCATTGTATTATTACCATATTTATTCACAGTGAATCTTACAGTATCATCCATTGTTTTATTAAGAATTTTTATTGATGTTAATCTTTTTAGATATTTGTAAAAAAAAATGTTATATAGCGCTGCTAATGTTTTAGTAATCCTTGTTTCTCTGACATACTTTTTTGACTACACACAACCCACTAACAAATTAAAGGGGATATCTACACTGTACATGGGACTTTAAGAAAAGTATATATGTGAAAAAACACAGAACATGATAGCATTGGAAACCAAAATAGGTAGATCATACTCAGTGAGCGAGTGGACGAAAGCATTTAAATCCACCTACACCTCTACCACGAGCACCAACCTGAGGAGATGCAACACAAAATCTCCCTCAGGTGGTACTGGACACCTAGCCGCATCTTAAAAATATACCGCAATGTATCATCTGTGGACCTCCCCCAAACTTAAAATATTGTGGTCCCAAATAGAACATCTTATACTAGTTGTAACTGGTATGAACTTCACACTAGATCCAGCATCAGCAATATTGTCAGTTGGTCTTGAAAATATACCAACCTCGTGTAGGACAATAATATCACACATGCTACTGGCAACTAGGTTAACAATTCTGAGGCACTGGAAAGAAAAGGATACCCCATCAGTAGCAGAGGTAATAACCACTATTCACACCCACGGCACATAGGAGGTATTACACTCGTCAGCACAAGGGAGATATGATAAGATATCGGTACTATGGTCAACATGGAACAATTAGTACTCTAAACAAGTAAAGTTTTCTTGATATACCTAAAGTAACTACAATCTAGGTCCGGATGGACTTACAGTTTTCCTGACTAAATCCTAAGTTCTAAATTATATATGTTTGTTTTATGTTCTCATACTGTTTATGTTTACTCATTTGAATAATTCTCTGACAAATCTAAACAGGCCATATGGGTGCTGGCGGGGGGGAACCACTGCCTCGGAAGATGCGACCATATAGAGAGATCGCACTAATCTGATGAGGTGGTGGTCCACCTTCTTGACAGGACACCATGGGCTTCCAGGTTTTGCATGGATATGTGCTCATGACCAAACAGATCCAAATGAGCAGAAATATAAAATACAATCCACAAGAGATTAAAAGCTGTATCAAAATGTATGAGCATATGTTAATGTTAATGTTTGTAATGACTTTGCACCTTGCTCAAAAATAAAAAAAAATTATTCAAATTAAAAAATCACTTGCCCTCCACAGGTTTGGTATGTCAATCAGTTTAAAGACTAGGGATGAACAAAACAGACAACATTTGGTTTGCAGGTTTGGTTCAGCAAGAAAGCCACTAAGCCTGAACCACATTAAAGCCTGTAGTAGAAGCTGATTTTTTTTTCTGGCCTTTTTCAAATCAACTTTTTAACCTTCTTTTGAAAAAGTACATGGGTAGTTGGGTATTGCTATGGAGGACATATACAAATGAAAATGCATTGTTTTATTTTTTCTGGTATGGTTGTTTGTAGTTACTTTTTGAAAAAATTGGGTGAAAGTGTAACAAGGAGTACTATGTAACCCATACTAATTCATGCAGTGGGGACTGGATATCTTTGATCCCCCTTATTCCAGAGAGTGCTTCAAGATTCCAATATGTCTCCCCCACTGACCCCCACATCCATTTTGAGGGAAAGTATGTGAGGATGAGGCCATGCGTGGGTCGGAGCAGGATGGTGGCTTGAGCTGATTGCTGCAACTCGCTGGGACACTGAGCACTCTATGAGGGTCATACGTGCTGACATCTGCTCTTTTTTTGCACCCTCACAAGAAGAAAGCCTTGTGCATGCCAACACCTAAAAAAAAAACACAGAGCCCTGTGAAAAAGTCCCTAGCACACTATCTGTTGAGGGTGAAGGAACACTGTAAAATGGCACAAGATGGTGCTAAGAACTCAGCTTCATCCTCAGTTGACCATCCTTCTGAGGAATGAGAGCCTGCAGAACCTGACTTTTCATGGCACAGTACATTAGTACATTAGTCCACTCACTTGAGATTACCTTGATTACGCAGACCTTGATATTAGACTGGAGGTCATGTACACAAAACTAGCAATTGGAACTGCACAAAACAACAAACATTTTCTCAAGAACTGGCAGATTTAGCTACTGGCTCAGACTTAAAACCAGCATGGTGACCTTAGTATGACATATAGTAACCTAAGCAGAGAACATGAATCCCTGGTGGCAGCTTTCTCACAGGTCCAGGCTTAGGTGGAGGACAACTGTAATAGAAGAAACAACCTTAGAATCAGAAGAATCAGTTACCCCTACAATTCTGAAACTGTTTAACCACTTGCCTACTGGACACTTTTACTCCTTCCCTGCCCAGGCCACACTTTGAATGACAATTACGCAGTCATGCAACACCATTTAATATTTTTTTTTTTTCACAAAAATATACATTTTGTTTGGTGGTATTGCTAAAGAAACCAAAAAAATGAATATTTTGAAAAAAAATAAATAAAAATTTTCATAGTTTGTTATAACATTTTGCAAACAGGTAATTTTTGTCCTTCGCTGATGTGCACTGATGAGGCTGCACTGATGGGTACTGATAGGCTGCACTGATGGGCCCTGATGAGTGGGCACCAATGGGCACTGATAGGTGGAACTGATGGGCACTGATGAGGCAGCACAGGTGGACACTGATGAGGCTGCACTGATAGATGACACTCATGGGCACTCATAGGTGGCATTGATGGGCACTGATTGGCAGTACTGGCAGGTGTCACTTATAGGCAGCACTGATGGGCACTGATAGGTGACACTGACAAGGAGGCACTGATGGACACTGATTTGCAGCACTGATAGGCACTGATAGGTGGCACTGATGGGCACTGAGCAGAAGAGATGGGCACTGATTGGCAGCATTGGTGGGCACTGATTGGCAGCACCGGTAGGTACTTGTTTGCAGCACTGGTGGGACTGCACGGATAATCAGGACACTGATAATCAGTGCCCTGATTATCAGTGCTCATGTCCCTTTAACATAAGCCAGTTATAGGCTTTCTTCTCTCCTCGCGCTGTCAGCATGAGGAAAGAAAAGCCGATAACAGGCTTGTGTTTACATTCTGTAATCAGCTGTCATTAGCTGACAGCTTATCACGTGGTAAAGAGCCGCTGTGATTGGCCCTTTACCTTGATCTGTGATCAGCTGAGTCCGAAAGTATCTGCGATCACAGAGCACGCCACCCGTGCATCTTCAGAGAGAATCCATTATAGATGGGGTTTTCTGTTTTTGCTAATCGTTCCTCATAATAGGACTACCTATGTCTCTACCAACATTCTGGAAGGTCAGGGTATTTTAGTCAAGCTGGGTCTACTAGAGGCTAATTCTATCTTTCATCCTCCTTCAACCCCCCCCATCCTACACCTATCTGTAATACTCCCTCCCCCCACGGGGATTGCTGCTTAGTCAGTCATTTGACTGTCTAAAGGAACATTTTGATATTGCTTTCACAATACTTTTTCTATATTTCAGAGAAAAGTTGTTCACAGAAAGTATTTAAGTTTATGCTGAACAGCCTTTATAAAGATCATCTTTAGCAGAATGAGGACAACTTGTGGCCGATTTATGGAATGTCATAGACTTCACGTTCTCTCTTTGGCCTTGGGACTTGTAAGCGTGGTGATCCCCGTTTCTCTTGCCTTCACAAGTTGCTCAAATTATGGAAAACATATGCTTCAAGGTTTTTGAGATATAGCTTTTCTTTATTGTGGTGCACATTTGTCTACTTCTAAGGCATGCACAAGGTATATACTATATACTGTAACTTGGTCCCTGTCCCTCTGTGTTAAAGCAGTGTCCCCCTACTCAGTAAATGATACTTATGCCAAATGTCTCTGGCACTCAAATTAATCTTTTGGTATTGCTAACTTGGTATTGCCATCTTGTTTAGATTTTTTGTTTAGATACACCTTACTGAGTATAGGACCTTGTGTCTCAGGAAGTTGCCTAGGTTGTCATGTATTTAAAACTTTCATGATCCATTTTTCTTTTTGATATGGGTACAACTTTCATGTTACCTGAGTTTTTTTTTTTTTCTTTTTGCACTAACCATTGCAATTTGTTTGTATGGGCTTTCTTTCATGTTATACCAGATTTCACTATATTTGATGGGCACCATTAGCTTGCTACATTTTTAGACACATGCAAAACACATAATATTTGAGCTAGAGCAGTTGTTCTCAACTTCAGTTCTCAAGTACCCCCAACAGGCCATGTTTGAAGTTTTTCCTTTATCTTGCACAGGTGCTTTAAATCAGAGTCAATGGCTTGGTATTTTGGACAGCTATTTTATTTAAGAGATATTCACAAAACATGGAGGACTAAGGTTAAGAACCACTAAGATAGAGAGTATACATTTTTTTCTCACCCACACAACACCTATGCCAGATTGAACTCAAATAATTTTATCGAACTCCACTTCTACAAACATAGATTCATGACATTGTTCTAACCATCAAATCCCCTCCCTTACTACTTTTATTGGACTCTCCAATATGCATTAGTCTTTGGAGGAATAATGACTCTCTCCTTGCTCTCTCTCTCTCTCCCTCTCTCTGTGAGTACATGAATTGTCACAAACACTTGCAGAGTAATTTTCTAATAATTCTACTCCTGCTACTCCTATTACTATGGTAGCTCATAAGGGTATAAGTATAGCAGGTGGTCTGATTAGAGAAACACAAAAATAAAAAACTTCTTTCCTTAACTAAGGAATTCAATCATCTTTATGGAACGCACTCTCCTTCTGTGGCGCAATTGATTAGCCAAAAAAGGCTGGAGCTTGGCTCCTTAGGCGGAGTCCCACCCATATAAAAGTCAGCAGCTACAAAAAGTGTAGCTGCTGACTTTTAATACTTGGACACTCACCTATCCCATGGTCCAGCGATGCCGGTGAACAAAGCCCTGCTCCTCCCCCCTCCTCTCCTCGCGCCGGCATTGTGACTGTGGGTGCCCGGCTGTGGCTTCACAGCTAGGTATGCACTGCGCATGCGCGAGCCATGCTGTGTTCTGTGATTAGCCGGGCATTCTTCTGGGACCTGTGACGTGTCCCAGAAGATTGCACAGAAGGAGGGGGAGAAGTGAACTTCCTTCCGGCTCCGCAAAGCCCTGGGAGGAAGTGAAAGCTAGATGCCCCTAAAAAGAGGGTATCCGCCCCCCCCCCCCCAAAAAAATGACATGCCAAATGTGGCATGTCAGGGGGTCACCTTTGCTTAAAGCGGAAGTTCTATTTTTGGGTGGAACTCCGCTTTAATGTCCTTAAAGGGTTGAAGAGGTTCTGCACTGGTCAAGGGCTATATTCCTATTGCACAGTAATGCCTCCTCCTCCATGTTTGCTAGGAAGCTAAATCAATCTTTACACCCTCTCCATGTTTATAAGCTTTGGACTCCTACAGGAAATATCTCCGCACATCCCAAAGAAGCCTTAAACATTTTTGAACAGTATAATTCTAAGCTACTATCTGTCCCCCAGAACTCAATCTCCCATGAGGCCACCTCCTCATTTTCAGAGATCCCTATACTCACACTAACCCCTGCTCAGCTTACCAAACCTAATGCATCATTCATGGATGAAAAAGTGTCTGCCACTATCAAGGCTCCTAAAAACACCTCTGTACAGGACCAGAAGGATACTCCCCTCTTATTTTAAAAAGTTTGCTCCCTTTCTGACTCATCATATGGTTAGGCTATATAACTGTCCTCCAGGATCATAGGTTTGGATGAACTAGCCAAATGTGGCCAGTTTGTTTGCTGAACTACAGACAGACTGGGTTCAAACTCGTATTCAATCCGAACCTGAAGCTCATCCCTATTAAAAAGCAATTCCAGGGAAATTGCTGTAAAAAAAAAAAAAAAAAATTCATTTTGTAATGTTATTTGAAATACTTAACATGAAGGCAGATATGATTTTTTCTAAAATTGCCAGAAAATGTCAATTTTTCTTCTATGAAGGCATGGAAACTGTAATCTGTGTACAGAACACTACCAGAAGTCACATTTATTTGCTTTTGTGACCATATGTGATTATCTCATTAGGGTAAATTTACTTAAGGCAAATAGACTGTGCACTTTCCAAGGGCATTTGCTCAAGAGCTTAGTAAATGAGGGGAAGCTATGCTGACTTCCATCATCCAATCATGTGCAAGCAAATTCAGTTTTTCTAAATTTTCCTTGCATGTGATTGGGTATTATTTGCAAAGTGAAGCTTTTCCTCATTTAGTAAGTTCTGGAGCAAATTCCCTTACAAAGTACACAGTCTATTTACCGTTAGCGAGTCAAATCCATTGCTTTTCTAGGAAATCTTTAGACAGATTAAATTACATGTAATTCATAATTTTTTATTTCATATTTGCTGAGATGCTCAACAAAGGATTTAACTCACATGAAGGAATGTTGATGGTGTCACTTTAACAAACAAATCAGAATCTGATAGGGGTATTGTAATAAATTCAGACTCACTTTGCATTTACTGAGCAAAAACATATCTAAATTCTTTATTTCTTTACGGGAATACAGAAATAATTCTACAGTGGTATATCATTTCCTAAATTCTTCATTTTACAAACATATTTCAGACCAAAGCATAATATCCAAATCCAAAATCTGCATTCCTGTTATTTTTATATTTTTATACATATTGAACAAATCCATTCCCCTGTACTTCCTCTTACTCTGTGGCCCAAAACCCTAAGGGGCCACTAAAACGAGCAACAGGAAAAGACAAAAACAAACAAAAACAAAAACATATCTAAAACAGAACTGCATCAGTATTATTACAGAAGTAAAAAAGCATCTGTAGTAAAGTTAGACAACAATGTTATTATATATGAAGCGCTCTTTCCTGATGAGCAGGCACTATTGTTTTTCAAAAATTAAGTTGCCTGAAGCCACAGTTGGGCTTCAGGATAATTTCTCAATATTTCTGGTTTCAGTACCAGTCCAGCTGGGTTGCACTGGGTTCTCCTTGAACGTAGGTGTCACTGTCACCGCCAGCAAGAGTAGAAGCGCAGTCTATCTGGATGCATTGAATGCCACTTGTCTCTCGGAACCAGCCCAGTGGGAGTGTTTTCCTGCTGTGCATTCTGGGGGGTGGTATTTAAGGTACCAAAGCCATATTGGCGGGGGGAAAATTTGTCTGTCTGCTTGGTTCCGGTGGTCCTCCTGACCCAGCCCCATGGCCCTCCTGGCCTGAGGTGCGGAACTATGCATCCTGTGTCTTTTTTTTCTTTTTCGGAGCCTACGGAAATCCGATGCCGTCTCATCTGAAAGGAGAGGCTCAGCAACTGAAGAACCCCAGGGGAGGACTCTTTCAGGAGAAGACCGTGCACAAGGCGGGTTTCTCTGAAGGAGTCTGGAGACTAAGTTGAAGGACGCAACCTGGATCAACACTCATACGGTATCGCCGGATCGGCTGACAGAAACTGGTACCATATGTCAGTTCTTTAAATTTATTCAAATCCCTCAGTAACGCTCAAGTGTAACTTACAAGTCTGTGGCAGAGACTTTGTCGAGCATCCCACCGGCTGCTAGGCCTAGTGAGAGTGGTCTATCCGGGGGTTGTTGAATCCAGTTTCTGGAACAGTTTTATCCTCTGGATTCTGCTAATATCTTCACCCTGAAATTTAAGTACCTGAACTCAGCCCTAACCCTCTACCCTTTATTAAGAGACTTTGTCTTTTCTTCTAAATAAATAACCCAAAAAGAGGATTCAGTGTCAGTTTCAACATTCTTTGGGCCACTTTCCACGGGATCCCCAAGACAGAGAAGCAAGCAGGTGAGGTAACGGTAAGCCTTCAGGCATCAGTGCTACATATATATTTAGATACTGTATATAAATGTATAGCACCTGAAGGATTGCTTTTTTCTTTCTTAAAGTGACCTTGTCACTGGACCTCACATTATAAGTTAAAACCTTTTAGAAGTAGACAATGAAAAGAATGTTTCTGAAATGTTTCTGATGTTGTGACCTATGTAACTTAAGTAGAAATCTGACCACTTCATGGAGGAGTAAATTCCCCTCTGGGCCCCTGCTCCTGTCCCCTCTTCCTGATGTTATGTAGGCAGATATTCGGAGCATGCATAGCTACTTGTTCTCAAATGTTAGTATTTCAGCCAAGATCAGTGATTTATTATCTGTGCCAGTTGGAGCAAAGTTCTGCACAAAAATGTAAACAAACCAGGAGCTAATTGTAACATTTTGCAATGGTCTGCAGTGCACATGTTCCCACTATCAGACTCTTTGCCCTGCCATCATATAAATAAGAGGTTGTTCAGTGAACATCAAATGTTAACAAAAAATGACAGCAGAGGAATTCTACAGAATGTCTGACTGGGGCTGCTGATAACACATCCAAGGTTGTGACACCCAATAACAGTATCAGGCCTGTAATATATCATATTATCAAAAATTACAGGGAGATTAAAAGCACAAAACTTGATCATTTGACGTGAAATCTTATGGAAAGTTTGTTTCTGATAATAATAGTATATGGACACGGTCTCTTTAACAAAACATACGTTTTGCTTTAACAGAAGTTGCTTTAAGGGAAGAAAGCACATACAGTATATAGTGGCCAAATGCTGGAGTTCTGTTATCTGTTAATTGATATAAAAAATGTATTAGAGGTTATCTTTTCGGCAAAATGAAGACATTGCAGGAAAGAACTTTGCACTTTTGTCTCCATCTCTACCTATGCTTTCAGTAATTAGTTTTCAGTGTGACTGGTGGCCCTGAAATAAAGTTTAACTGTATTATTTTTTTTTTCTTTATTTTTTTTTGCTATATGTGTAATTTGGCTCAGAAGTGCAGGACAGTAGATGTATTTTTCTATATCTTTACTGTGTTTTGATAAAAATGACTTAGTGAACAACTTAGTCAGCAAACAGAAAAGTGTATGTCATTGAACTAAAAGATCTCCTCTCCAAGCAGATTCTTGCCACCACCAAACACACTCAATGATGGAGTGCAAAAAGGAGAAAGCCACTGCACAATGGTTAAATGTCTATTATCCACATTTATTATAAGAAATATCCACAAGCATTGCAATGATAGTCCCTGCCCTAGGACCTCCCCCTCTAATGTTTTTCACCCAATCCATGCTTAGTCGTAGAGCAATTGGGTGAAACGCCATAGAGGGAGCAATCCTAGTAACTTATCCAGTGTGCAGTGGCTTTCTCTTTTTGCACCAAAATTGTTTTGGGTTCAGGTGCATAGAAAATGTGTTATGAAACAGACAAAAAAAATAAAAATAAATTAAAAAAATGCCCTTAAAATTATTGACAATATAATCAGAGGAAATTGATTCATATACAGTGCATGCAAATGATTTACTTCTTATTTTTGTAACATTAAAAATGATAGTAAATTGTCTTTAAACACATGATTTTATGCTTAAACATGTTTACCTACCCTTCAATTTTTTTGTAGTTTTGCCTGTTCAACCTAACATTATTATTCAGCACATAATCCATTTTCTTTTTTTTTTTTGATTTCTTACCCCTTATTTTCACCTGGTGAAAGATGCTTCCTGCCTTAAGCCCCATACACACGGTCGGATTTTCCGATGTATTCTGTCCTATCGGACAATGTTGTCGGAAATTCCGACCGTGTGTAGGCACCATCGGACAGTTTACCTCGGATTGTCCGACGGACAAAGTTCTATCTCCTGCTGGATAGATTTTCCGACAACAAAGTCCGATCACACCAATTCCGATCGTATGTAGCGTAGTCCGACGGACAAAGTGCTACGCATGCTCAGAAGAAATTCTGTGACGGAAGCGCTCGGTCAGGTAAAACTACCGTTCCTAATCGACACAGCACATTCGTCACGCGGCAATGTTAAAATGTCTTTAATGCAGCGCATTCTCTTTTTCTTTACAATGCAAGAAGAATGACGTGTTTTAGCTACTCCTATTCACTTTCACTTCTCACAAACTTATTTATTTATTCTTTTTCAGGATTTCTTGACTAGATGTTTATTTTTCCTCAGATCGTAAAAGAATGTTTGTTATATTTTTTGGATGATTTGTCATTTTTGTTTTTTGTTTGGAATACATATTTTCAGGATAATTTATTTAGATTTTTGAGGGGGGGTTGTGTGTCTCAACTTAGCAAAACAACATTATTAACATTTGTATTTGTTGCTTAAATTTAGTAGCAGTTTGTTTGTTGTTGGTGCCCCTTGTTAATCGGACTTTATGATTTGTGAAATGTACCTGCCTACTCACAAATAAACTGTCATTGTAGAAAAGTAAAACACATAGGCAATGATTTTTTCAACTCAAAAATACCTTTATTTAGGTCTCAGCAACAAACCAAAGAGGAACGCAGCGATGGAGAAACTTGGGGAATTAGCAAAGCCTTGGACACCCACGGCAAACATCATTTTTGAAGCTTCTAAAATTGGTGGCCTGAGGAGTACCTATCTAAATAATAAGGGAGTGCTATCTGGTCCTGAAGTCCAAAACATCCGGAACTGCAGCAGATGCCATCTAGGTCCCCAGGCTTCCTTCCACGCTGTGGTGCTGGTGGGGTGGCATAAGGAGGAGGAGGAGGCGGAGCATGGTTACTATCGCAAACATGTGTGAGTGGGGTCATCCCCCCAGCCATCCTCTTATTTAGGACCTTGAGGATGACCCCCTCACACATGCTGCATTGCCCTGCCTCTATATCCTTCATTTTAGTGGCAACCAAGGAGCCAAAGGCCTCCTCGTAGGTGGGTGTGGCATGTAGGGAGGCTGAAGCATCTCTGATCAGCTGGAGCGCTGACTCTCCCACCTCCCCCACCCTTCTCGCCCTTTTGTAGGGAAGGCGGAGGGGAGGGACTTGGGAGACAGTCAGGCTCCTACGCCTACCCCCCTCTTGGCTGCCACTACCCACCTCTTGGCTGCCACTAACCCCTGCCTCCTCCTGACTGCCACATTCCACAGCCACCTCCTGGCTGAGGTCTTCCTATGTATGAAAAAGGGACATAGTTTGAGTTATTTGTTCATCAAACACACACAATTTTCATCTAGTGACTGTTGCAAAATGTTTACAAATAGAAAACCATACAATTCTCAGCCCTGCAGTTTAGATTCTGGCCCCAAATGTCTCCAACACTACTGTCTGTTGATATGTCAAACACGATTAGGAACTAAGCAATTGGGGATCCTGAATTAAGTGAACATCATTCATTATTCCCAAAAATGGTTACAAAACTACTATACCTGGCTCAAGCTGGGCTCCTCCACATCTTCCAGACTGGAAGGCCCAGGTTGCTCCTCGGAAGCCTCATCAGGGGTGGCGTGCATGGAAGGACGCGTGCAAGGAAGAGTCGAGAGTGACTCCCTGACATTAGCCTGGTCTTTGAGAAAATGGAGCCTGTCATAGTACCAGAGCGTGGGGACATGGACCTGTGCTGCTCCAGATGCTTGGGACTTCAGGACCTTATTGCGCTCCCTGAAATAGGTACTCCTCAGGCTGCCAATTTTGAGTCTTAACTTCTCCACAGTTGCCGTGGGGATCATTGGCTTTACAAATTCCACAAGTTTCTTCATGGCTGCGTACCTCTTTGGTTTGTTGCTGTAATCTCTGTGTTTAGCCTGCCATAATAGGGGCATTTCCCTATACTTATCAATGAAGAAGGGGAGAAAACTCACATGGTTATAGCCCTCCATAATCTCTGCAAGACACAACACCACACAAAACACTATAAATAATGTCAGGCTAAACTCTCCTAATCTTCTCCATAAATAAGCCTCAAGGTCTAATCAGTCTAGGCTAGTTATGTACCAAGTTCAAATTGTACCTTCGTTCTAGCGATCGCCTCGTGCGTGAGCTTTCTCTCCCCTCGTCTCACAGATCGTGGCTACGACACAGGCGTGTGACGTTTTATATACAGTGCGCATGCGTCAAACTCCGCCCGCCCCTGATGATCTTTCTCGTCTATTCCCCACCCCTTCTCTTTACGGCGCAGTGGGGAGAGCACATGGCGGGGACACAGCAGGTGCGACCCAAATATTACACCAACGAGGAGGAGGACGAGGAAAGGCCGGAGGCAGAAACGTCCGATCCCGGAGCCTGAAATTTAAGGCCTCCAATATGTCTTTTGGAGAAATGTTGGAGATGGTGGACATATTAAAGAGGAGCGACTATGATGGGAAGTATGGGCCTTACCTCAACCCCAATGTCCGAAAGGCCAAGATCATGTCTAAAGTTGTGAGGAGGCTGTACAATCATTTTGGGGTACAACGATCCAAGGAGCAACTGAGGAAACGCTGGTCAGACCTGAAACTGAGGGAGCCCGATCAGTACAGAAAGATCAAGCGAGTTCTTCAAAAAAGTAAGTAGTTGTGTTTTGTGTTTAATTTCTTGCTTGCATACTGCTCCGTGTGTTTGGATTTGTTCAATGTTGTACATTAGAAAATGGCCACTTTCATGTTCGTCTGTGCATTCGATCGTACTCAACCTCGATCTTTCTGCCAGTGTCATGTTCGTGTGTGTCCATTCGATCGTACTCAACCTCGATCGTTCGGCCACTTATAATCCAAGGTTTGGTGAAGTTTTTAGTGAAAGGAAGTTTGTTCTCAATAGAGATGTCATCAAGAATGTCAAGCTAATTTATTCAATGTAAAGGAGAGGTCACTCAGTAGCTGTTTACCCATCTGGACTCTAGAGCACTAGTGCTGGGACACCCAAACCCCCTTTTTATTATGCTTTTCCACACATGTGCTCCAGTGGATACTAGAGGGGTGTCTCAATCAGACAAACTTCTACCAAAAAGCTAGTAAGTTTAGCACCTTTACAAAGTGACTACATTCATGTTGTTGTCATTTGTAACTGGCCAACCAAAAATATTGTCCCTCACTTTCAAGCAATGTTTGACATTTCCTATTTCTGCCCTCAATAGATTGTGGTGCTAAATCTTCCTTTTGTACATTCTCATAGGGGAGCGAAAACTCGGGACGTCTGAGGAAACCAGAAAACCCACACCTCCCAAAGAAGGGGAAAGACCAGAAGCAGAGGAGGAGGAGGAAGAAGGAGAGATCATAAAACTTGGAGAACTTGTCACCACAACAGGTGAGTGTGGGAGAACACAGCTACTGGTAAGCTAATCAATGTATGCCTGCCTCATTTCCAAGAGACATTTTTTTTTATTTTTGTTTTTTTTAGGTGACGTGGATGTTGTGGAAGAAGAATCGCACTTTACCACTGAAAGTGCACACGTACTCATCGGGGAGATAATGGTCTGCAATCGAGATCTAGATGAGATAAAGCAAAACATCAATGATGTTCAACAAAAATTGAAGAACATCATTGATGTTTTAGGGAAAATCTGAAAACGCACCAAGTAATTAACACACATTTGTGGCTGTTTGTGACAACATTTGCAACTTAAGAACTGTGTGAAATTTGGAACATGCACACATTGTGTCCACATGTGCTAGCTCCCATCATGGTGGATGAATGACAACGTTTTTGTTGGGGGTGCAACCACTTTACTAACTACTAAAGTGGGTGTGGTGAAGGGGTTGCACCCCCAAAACACGTCCATTGTTCCCCAGGATGGGAAATGGCACTTTTGAACATTCTAGGCATGTATTTTACCATCTAATGTCCATTTTCAGACCCAAATTGTGTGCATGTTCTAAATTTCCAGTTTCCAGGGGTGACACCCCATGTGATGAAGGCAAGATCAAACACACTTTGAACATATAGTCATGTCTGATCTTGTCTTCACTTTAGAAAGTTGAACTTTGCAAGTTCCTATGTTCTGTTTTGCTCCATGCCTGGTTTTAACAAATGCGGAATGTTATTAAACAATGTTCGAAAGAACCAAGATCTTGTCAGTTTTGCCAAGAAGTTTGGAAACGCACTTGTGAATGTGTTGCAAGTAAACTTTTTTAATTTTCTAAATGTGTGGCTTCCTTATTTAAAAACACAAAAGCATTATGTATGTCAAATGTAAAGGATTTGGGGGGCAATGGGTGTTATTTACTAAAGGCAATTCCAGTTTGCACTGCAAGTGTATTTTCCAGGGCACTTTTGCAGTGCACTTGTAGAGCATAGTGGATTTGACTTATGTAAATGACACCCACAGTGCTTTGTACGAAAACACGTAGCACACCATTTTTGGGAATACGCACATGTCTGACATGGTGATGAAAAGGAGTATTTTGGGTGTCAGTTATGCACTACAAACCTTCTCTAGACAAAAGATTAGGTATCACACACACAACATGAGAAGATTCTTTTTGGGAAGAAGAGACTGTTACCTCCTTTTGCCCAGAAAGTGCATTCCCACTGTTGAAGCTAAAGGGAAAAAATGTCTACCTCAAATAAGCAATAATACGGAAATGACAAGTAAAAAATGCCTCTCACACATCGTCAGGCAGAGCAATGGCCCCCCTACCCACAAAGTAGTCCATATATTGCTTGCGGACCTCGCGGGCATTTAGAGGGGGCAAGCCTGGACGTGCCGCTTGAAGGGCTGTGAGGTCGGCATTGGAAGGGCCCTCCACATCTGGGCCAACGGGCACCACATAGTTGCTGTTGTGTCTTTTCAAAAAGTTGTGCAATATGCAACAGGCAAGAACTATGTGGTTCAGTTTGTATTCCGCCAAGTTAATAGCCGTCAAAAACAGGCGGAAGCCGCTGGCCAGGATCCCGAAGGTGTTCTCCACCACTCTGCGGGCTCTCGACAGCCTGTAATTGAAGACCCTCTGGTCTGGGGTGAGGGTCCTCATCGGGAAGGGCCTCATCAGATGGAGAGTCAGCGCAAACGCTTCATCTGCGACAAAGGCTAAGGGGAGTCCTTCAGCATTCTCCTCTGGAGGTGGCAAGCACAGACTGCCACTTTGGAGACGCCAGTAGAACTCCATGTGCGCAATGGTACCACCATCCGAGATCCGGCCGTTCATCCCCACGTCCACATACAAAAAATCGTATGTGGCCGACACCACCGCCAACATCACTACACTATTAAACCCCTTATAATTATAATAGTAGGACCCCGAGTTGGGGGGTGGGACGATGCGGACGTGTTTTCCATCAATTGCACCTCCGCAGTTAGGAAAGTCCCAACGGCTGGCAAAGTGGGAGGCCACAGTCTGCCATTCCTGTGGCGTGGAAGGGAACTGTGGAGTGAAACAAGAAAAAAAAAATTAGTCACTTTGCACATAAACATTGCAAGCAGATTAGACACTAAACATCTTGGAACAAGATCAGACTTTTACATTTTAAGATGGAAAGT
The DNA here is from genome assembly GCA_028564925.1 of Lithobates sylvaticus. Classification (NCBI taxonomy): domain Eukaryota; kingdom Metazoa; phylum Chordata; class Amphibia; order Anura; family Ranidae; genus Lithobates; species Lithobates sylvaticus. Next base: position 254,432,478 of record CM053030.1, read on the forward strand.
ATTTGCACCGAAAAGTAGAGGGTCCCCCTAGCAGATTACTCACCCCCCATCAATCCCCCCACTTCTGATGGGCCATTGGCAATAACTAGGGGTTTGGGGGGGTGTTTGGACAGGTAACCCTCTCCACTTCATTGATTGCCAAATGGCTCAATAATGTGTGCTAGTTTGGCCAGACCCTCCTTACTTAACACTATTGACAGCCCACAGGAAAGATAAAAGAACATTCCAAATCCCCCCCCCCCCAAAAAAAAAAAGGGAAGCACATTTTGACATTCTGCAATTACCTAGCAAGCTAATAGGAGGGCAAAAACAGAAAAAAAGAGGAAATGGAAAGTATGGAGCCAGCCCCTTGCACTACATGCTTTGCTGAATTCATCCCTAAAGATGCCCACTATAAAGAGGTAGGTATATAGTGTGTATTGACCTTGGGAAAGCCAGCAGATAGAGGATTGGTAGCATCGGACAGAGCATTTGGGGGAGGGGGTTCCTAATGAGTTTGGCACCCCCCCCCCCAAAAAAATGGGGACAAAATGGGGCTCTGCATGAAGTAAAACACACAGCAAACATTTGTGCATATTTTAGGGGGTGTTTGGGGGAAAACAATACTATGCAGCAGACAAAATACATTGCTTAAGTGACTAGGCCATAGGTGTCTATTGGGCCAGAAGAGCATGCTGGGGAGGTAAGTGAAGGGAAAAATGCATGAAGGAGAAAAGGGGCACAGCATATTAGAGCATATTGCAATCATGGTAATTAGGGAAGGAGGTCAAAAATACAAGACATTAGCAAACAGAGCATACATAGAAGGGAATTGTAAAGTAGAAATGTTACCTTAATATAGTCTGGATGATGGCAGAACAGGTCTCTGGAATAATGATTCCCAGGACCTGGGGAGAGATACCTGAGGAGAACTTCAAATCCTGAAGGCTTCTCCCTGTCGCCAAGTACCTCAACGTAGCAACAAGCCTCTGCTCCGGAGTGATGGCTTGTCTCATGCAGGTATCCTGCCGGCTGATAAAAGGGGTCAGCAAAGCCAAAAGACGGTGAAAAACGGGGTCCGTCATCCGGAGAAAGTTCCTGAAATCATCAGGATTATTCTCCCGGATCTCACGAAGCAAAGGCATGTGCGAAAACTGATCATGCTGAAGCAACCAATTCTTGGTCCACATACTCCTCGTCACTCTGTTCATGGACGGGTCTTGGCTCAAAGCGAAAAGCCCGACACCAATTCCGCGTACAGCACGAACTCGGCGACGAGTACGTACGGGAAACATCGCTCACAAACGGTCGGCTGGTCAGAACGGACATACAGAAAGCACCGATAAACAGCAAGGCCTGAAAGAACGAAATGAATACCAGAAACGAGCAGACAATAAGCAGTGCAAATCAAAGCATCCTATATCAAGATATAGGCCGCAATGACCAACAAATGCGAACTGACTACACGCACTAATAAACAGATACGCACGACAAGCACAAACTGAAGAGCAGTAACGATCTGAGTCACAAAACTGAGAAGCGCGAATCGTAAGTCCCCAAACTTCAACTAACTCGCGATAAACACGGGATCAGCAGAAGGAGCCCAACGGGTGCAGGACGTGGTGCTGAACTTCCCTTTTCTAGTCTCGTGGAAGACGACTTACGTCACGACGTTCTTGAAGACCGGAAAATTCCGACAACGTTGTCCGACCGTGTGTACGCAACACCAACATCGAACAAAGTCCGACGGACATGATCCGACGGAACTGGTCCTCGGAAAATCCGACCGTGTGTATGGGGCTTTAGAGTGTTTCCACTCTCCACAATGGAGACACCTTTGGCCAGTGGCATTGTTTGTCTGGGGAGGAGTAGGGTTAAAAGTACAAGCAGATTTAGGTGAACATGACAAATAAAAGATGAACTACAGCTAACACTTTTTAAGCAGGTATAACAACATTGTTTTTCCTTTTGAAAAAAATTGTTTTTCGTCAGTGAAAAAAAGCTGACCATTGACCATTAACATCGAACTTGTCACTAGGAAATGTTTTGTCTCAACTCTCTAAATGCTCCTTTTAGACAGCTGGGTCTATTAACCACTTGCTACCTGCCGCAGTCCCTTCCTATCTGTTCCTTCTCTTCCTGGACCCTTTTCGGTCCAAAAAGAGAAGAGAACACCTCACATTGAAGCACACTATACAACCAAACACCTTAGATAGGCACATTTAACCTATTGTATCATATTTGTCTTTTATGGAGTACTAATAAATCTGAAGATATTTAAGGGCATGTATGGTGTTGCAGATTTTCTGATTATTTTGGGTAGCAGCACCTTTTATTTTTTCAGTTTTTTTTCCCCATGAGTCACACTAGGAACCTGTAAATTGGTTCCTAAAAATGTCTGAAGAAAGGTACTTTAGTGAAAAACCCTACAGGATTATGAGCATGTCAGATGAGAGCAAAGGGTAGTCCTCTCTGTCAGAATCAGGCTCAGCATACGAACCTATAGAAAGCGGCAGTACCCCAACAGGGATCGTGGATGATGGAGAAGAGGTCCCTGCTAAGGTCAGGCATATACAATACCAAGTAGCTATAGTGCTCGGAACGCATGACTTGTCTCATATGCATTAGGGTGCCAGTACTAGTGCTGCACTACCTTCTGGTGAATTGGAGGGCTCCAGTGGCCTATACAAGCGTGCCACTTTGTAGACCTAAATTCAACCTTGGTATTGGCTTCTGTAGCGGGACAAACAGGATATTTTTAGCCTGTCTTCCATTAACGCATATACAACAGTCCAAATTTGCACAACATCTAGTGTCATTGAAAAGCCTCTCTGTGTCCATGACTATAATCTTAATATGGTTGGGATGGACTTCAATGACCAAATGATGAAACCGTACTTAGTTTTCCACAGAGTCAGACACTGGTACAAAAAGGTGTCTATCTATTTATTTCAATTGGCTATATATACTGAAACGAAAAGTAGGAAAAAATACTGCGCCAAACTAAAATTGTATCTAGCTGCTGACACGACAATCAGACCCAATTGTACAAAACATAAAAATTATAACGTGCAGCGCTTGTGTAAATAAAAATCAATAAGGACGTGAATAGAGGGATAAATGTCCCTGTTTTGCATAAAGCAGACCCTATGGGCAACAATGCATGACAGGTAGGGATGGGCCCGGTGTTCGATTCGAACCCATGTTCGAATCGAACATCGGGCGTTCGCCCGTTCGGCGAGCCCAGAACTATTTGGGCCGCTCGCATCAAATTCGTGTCGCAGTGCAATGCTGGCTGATGATTGGCCAAGCATGCACTGTGACCCCCCGCATGCTTGGCCAATCACAGCGCCGGCAGCGAGGAGAGCCATAATTGGCTACAGGCAGGATGCCTGTAGCCAATTATAGCTCAGGGGTTTTAGTACACGCCCCACGGTATAAGAGGCCGCATATTGTGTTTCAGTGTCAGCGTGTCAGTGTGCTGCTGACTGCTGACAATATGTGCTTTATTTCTGGGGATTTGTGTGTGCGTTTGTGTGTGCGTACAGCATTGCAGTATCACATCTGGGGGGTGTCTATAGGTTGCCTGTGAAGGGGGGCAGGTTTCCTGTGCTTAGAACTGTCCCTGCAAAAAGTGTAATTTTTGCAGGAAAAAAGCTATTTAAAAGCACTCGCGGCTAATGAATTGATGGCTCCCGTAACACAGAGAACTGTCATTCATTGATAAAAAAACAAAAAAAAAGCGTGGGGGTCCCCCCAAATTCAATAACCAGGCCCTTGAGGTCTGGGATGGATTTTAAGGGGAACCCCAGCCAAAAAAAATGGCGTGGGGTCCCCCTCAAAATCCATACCAGACCCTTATCCGAGCACGTAACCTGGCAGGCCGCAGGAAAAGAGGGGGGGCAAGAGCGGCCCCCCTTCCCGCCTGAACCGTACCAGGCCACATGCCCTCAACATTGGGAGGATGCTTTGAGGGTCTGAGACCCCCAAAGCACCTTGTCCCCATGTTGATGAGGACAAGGGCCTCTTCCCCCCACAACCCTGGCCGGTGGTTGTGGGGGTCTGCGGGCAAGGGGGGCTTATCGGAATCTGGAAGCCCACTTTAACAAAGGGACCCCCAGATCCCGCCCCCCCTGTGTGAAATGGTAAGGGGGTACTTACCCCTACCATTTCACCAAAAAAGTGTCAAAAATTGTAAAAATGACAGGAGACGGTCTTTGACAATTCCTTTATTAAAATCTTCTTTCATCTTTCTTCATCCTTCGGTTTCTTCATCTTCTCCTTCCGTCATCTTCTTCCATCCTCTTCCATTTTCTTCTTCCTCCGATCCGCTTCTTCTTGCGCTGGTCTTCTCGTCCGGCATCTTCTTCCATGGCATCGGCGTCGGTGTCTCTTCTTGGGCCACTCCTCGCAATAGGAGGCTCCCGCTGTGTGAGGCTTTGCTGCGTCTGACAGGTCTTTTATAATGGAGGGCACCTGGTGACCCCGCCCCCTCTGACGCACAGGGACGTCATGGGGAATTTTCTATGGCTTTCCCCATGACGTCAGAGGGGGGGGGGGTCACCAGGTGCCTGTCAGACGGAGCGAAGCCTCACAAAGCGGGAGCCTCCCATTGCGAGGAGCGGCCCGACAGAAGAACAGATGCCGACGCCATGGAAGAAGATGCCGAACGAGAAGGACGAGAAGACCAGCGCAAGAAGAAGCGGATCGGAGGAAGAAGAAAATGGAAGAAGATGGAAGAAGATGACGGAAGGAGAAGATGAAGAAAGAAGAAAGAAGATTTTAATAAAGGAATTGTCAAAGACCGTCTCCTGTCATTTTTACAATTTTTGACACTTTTTTGGTGAAATAGTAGGGGTACCCACTTACCGTTTCACACAGGGGGGGGCGGGATCTGGGGGTCCCCTTGTTAAAGGGGGCTTCCAGATTCCGATAAGCCCCCCGCCGGCAGACCCCCACAACCACCGGGCACGGTTGTGGGGACGAGGCCCTTGTCCTCATCAACATGGGGACAAGGTGCTTTGGGGGTCTCAGACCCCCAAAGCATCCTCCCAATGTTGAGGGCATGTGGCCTGGTACGGTTCAGGCGGGAGGGGGGGCCGCTCTCGTCCCCCCCCTCTTTTCCTGCGGCCTGCCAGGTTGCGTGCTCGGATAAGGGTCTGGTATGGATTTTGAGAGGGGACCCCACGCCATTTTTTTGGCTAGGGTTCCCCTTAAAATCCATCCCAGACCTCAAGACTTTTTTTTAATGAATGACTTTCAATGAATGACTGTTCTCTGTATTACGGGAGCCGTCAATTCACATTAGCCGCGAGTGATTTTAAATAGCTTTTTTTTCTTGCAAAAATGACACTTTTTGCAGGGACAGTTCTAAGCACAGCAAACATGCGCCCCTTTACATGCATACTATAGACACCCCCCAGTTACGAAATTTAAAGGAATATTACACTTTTATTTTTTCAATTTAAGCATTATTAAAATCACTGCTCCTGAAAAAACGGCCGTTTTAAAAAAAAATAATTGCATTGATACATGTCCCCTGGGGCAGGACCCAGGTCCCCAAACACTTTTTATGACATTAACATGCATATTAGCCTTTAAAATTTAGCACTTTTGATTTTGAACGTTCGCATCCAATATAACTAATAGGGTTCTAAAGCTCGCACGGACTTTAGGTCCGTTCACGGGTTCTGGTGCGAGCCGAACGGGGGGGGTGTTCGGCTCATCCCTAATGACAGGTATATTACCCTGTTTCCCCGAAAATAAGACCTAGCGTGATTGTCGGTGATGGCTGCAATATAAGCCCTACCCCCCAAATAAGCCCTCGTTAAAGTCCTTGTAGGTCTTATTTTCAGGGTAGGGCTTATTTGGGGGGTAGGGCTTATATTGCAGCCATCACCGACAATCACACTAGGTCTTATTTTCCAGGAAACAGGGTAATACTGAAAAAGTCACTCGTGTCTCATGAGTGATAGAGGGGAATTTGGCAACTTTTATCAATGAAACGGCCCAACAATAAGAAGAGTCATATTCTCATAAGGTGCAAATCAGAATAGAGAGTGATAAAGTTAACAACCTAATATAATGTGAATATATAGAATGTGATCTCCTATCACGGATCTAAACTGTATTCTCATAAACCGTGTTGTAATAAAGTGTGCAATTCAAACAAAAAATCATGCGATTTTTAAATTTAAACGCATGAAAAATGTGGTAAATGATTGTGAAATCGAACAAACAGCCAAAAAGCGGCCTATCAAGCCGTCCTAATAAGCTGGCGCAAATAAAGTAAGTGTTTGCATAAGTGAAAAATATGATAGTGTTAACAACAGTCTAATCAGCTGTACAGGGTTGTAGTATTGTTCATATGGAATAAGGCAAAGATGCAGTCACATGTTCATGTCAATACCAGATAGTCATATCAATACCCGATAGTTTCCTATACAGAGTACAATTCCTAAAATATAATTCAAATAGGCTATGCGATTTATGAAAAAAATTGCATCTATAAATTCCAAATCTAACTGTAGGATTTGAAAGTGATAAATAGCAGTTATATGGTTATGAAGATATCTAATATACTTCACTAGGGGGTGTGGCTTGAGTGTGCGATTTAGAAAATCGCATAAAATAAAAAAACACGACAAAAACATATAAAATTGTGAAATAAAAGAAGTAACAGGTATGATGAGTAAAACACTGTACTCTGGGGAGAAGACTCCTCAAATCTATGGTCGACCGAATGCAGCAGTTTGTGGGTTATGTCCACAGGGCAGAGTGACCCCAATAGTATATTCCACTGTTAGTGCTGCACTGGTCCGCTGTATTCCACAGTTAATGCTGCATTAGTCCACAATAAACAATGGTAAAGTTTATATCAATGGAACCACGGGGTAAAAGAGACGACCTATAATGACGCAGTCCCCAGGTAATATCAGATGGTTGTAATAGTTTCTGACTTCAAGCGGGTTCAACCTTCTCTAAAACAATTTTCCTTAGATATATAAGCGTGGAATGGTCAATGTACCCTTACCAGATCAGGTGGACTCACAGACCTCTCGGTGGTGAGTCAAACAGGCATATACCGGATCCACCGGATATATCAGGATAGTGGTGCAGGCAAACGTATCCTCTGGAGGGCTTCCTTTTCTGAGGTAGCGAGTACCTCTAATACTCACCCCCAGCAGGTTGTCCAATCCCAAGATGGAGGGATGGAAAGACTTTTAGTAGCACTCTCTGACGTGGGTGGCTCAAAAGGAGAAAACGAAAAAAAGGGAAAAAAGGAGACAACTCCTCATAGTGTAACTCCAAAGACAGGAAGTATTTTATTTTTGGGATTTTTCAATCTCAAACAGCAAGTAAAAATAGTAAAAAAAGCTTTTTTTAAAAAGGCGCAGGTAAAATCTTTGAGTGGCTTAGGCAAGCATTTAACCCTACATGTTTCGCCTGCATAGGCTTCAACTGGGGTACATGCCTGCCAACCACACTTGCGCCATATATACAGGTCCTTCTCAAAAAATTAGCATATTGTGATAAAGTTCATTATTTTCTGTTATGTACTGATAAACATTAGACTTTCATATATTTTAGATTTATTACACACAACTGAAGTAGTTCAAGCCTTTTCTTGTTTTAATATTGATGATTTTGGCATACAGCTCATGAAAACCCCAAATTCCTATCTCAAAAAATTAGCATATCATGAAAAGGTTCTCTAAACGAGCTATTAACCTAATCATCTGAATCAACTAATTAACTCTAAACACCTGCAAAAGATTCCTGAGGCTTTTAAAAACTCCCAGCCTGGTTCATTACTCAAAACCGCAATCATGGGTAAGACTGCCGACCTGACTGCTGTCCAGAAGGCCATCATTGACACCCTCAAGCAAGAGGGTAAGACACAGAAAGAAATTTCTGAACGAATAGGCTGTTCCCAGAGTGCTGTATCAAGGCACCTCAGTGGGAAGTCTGTGGGAAGGAAAAAGTGTGGCAGAAAACGCTGCACAACGAGAAGAGGTGACCGGACCCTGAGGAAGATTGTGGAGAAGGACCGATTCCAGACCTTGGAAGACCTGCGGAAGCAGTGGACTGAGTCTGGAGTAGAAACATCCAGAGCCACCGTGAACAGGCGTGTGCAGGAAATGGGCTACAGGTGCCGCATTCCCCAGGTCAAGCCACTTTTGAACCAGAAACAGCGGCAGAAGCGCCTGACCTGGGCTACAGAGAAGCAGCACTGGACTGTTGCTCAGTGGTCCAAAGTACTTTTTTCGGATGAAAGCAAATTTTGCATGTCATTCGGAAATCAAGGTGCCAGAGTCTGGAGGAAGACTGGGGAGAGGGAAATGCCAAAATGCCTGAAGTCCAGTGTCAAGTACCCACAGTCAGTGATGGTCTGGGGTGCCATGTCAGCTACTGGTGTTGGTCCACTGTGTTTTATCAAGGGCAGGGTCAATGCAGCTAGCTATCAGGAGATTTTGGAGCACTTCATGCTTCCATCTGCTGAAAAGCTTTATGGAGATGAAGATTTCATTTTTCAGCACGACCTGGCACCTGCTCACAGTGCCAAAACCACTGGTAAATGGTTTACTGACCATGGTATTACTGTGCTCAATTGGCCTGCCAACTCTCCTGACCTGAACCCCATAGAGAATCTGTGGGATATTGGGAAGATAAAGTTGAGAGACGCAAGACCCAACACTCTGGATGAGCTTAAGGCCGATATCGAAGCATCCTGGGCCTCCATAACACCTCAGCATTGCCACAGGCTGATTGCCTCCATGCCACGCCGCATTGAAGCAGTCATTTCTGCAAAAGGATTCCCGACCAAGTATTGAGTGCATAACTGAACATAATTATTTGAAGGTTGACTTTTTTTGTATTTAAAACACTTTTCTTTTATTGGTCGGATGAAATATGCTAATTTTTTGAGATAGGAATTTTGGGTTTTCATGAGCTGTATGCCAAAATCATCAATATTAAAACAAGAAAAGGCTTGAACTACTTCAGTTGTGTGTAATGAATCTAAAATATATGAAAGTCTAATGTTTATCAGTACATTACAGAAAATAATGAACTTTATCACAATATGCTAATTTTTTGAGAAGGACCTGTATATATACAGTGTTTAATGACTTGATAGATACCACCTGTCGACGCGCGGCTTCCCACTTCCGGTATTCCCAGCTTGCGTTCCAAACAGGCCCATTGAAGGTAATGGGATTACTGTGTGCTTGTAACCAAGCCTCTTATCTGATATTATTTAACCTGTTAGTTCCCTAGTAGTGACGACTACGCAACCATGTGTGGGACGTGCTTGCGTCCCAACAGGGGCCAGAGATCAGGAGCGGGTGGTAGGCGGTGATGACGTAACCATGTATCCACGTCCATGGCTTGTCTATTCTATCGGCGCGGCCCTGCATCTGCGCGTCTCACCAGAGGGAGGGCCCGCGCAACCGTATCATCACGTATCCGTACATGCGGCTTGTCTAACTTCCTGGCGATGCTGTCAGAAGCGCCATAGCAACCAGACGCTTTCTATCAGCATGCCTTGTAGGGGAGGGGCGGCCATTATGCTGAATCTATCCGTACAGTCTGCTCTAAACAGAAGGTAATCAAGAGCACAATGTCATTATAACTCGAACGGTCCCATATTATACGGAACTGGTTTAACAGCAATGCATATATAGGGCCTAGTTTAAGGGGGCAGAAGATTATAAGATATAACAAAATTTGCCCCCAGCCTGGCCAATATTTTCATGTCCAAGTGGGAGGAGGATGTCGTCTATGCCCAGGGGTTGTCTGAGATAGCCCTCTGGGCCAGATATATAGACGACATCCTCCTCCTATGGAGAGGCGGCAAAAACTCCATAGACAATTTCATGACCTTTCTGAATGACAATCAGGCTGGCATTCAACTGACCTATCAGGCCAGTGTTTCCACGATACACTTCTTGGACCTGGAGATATCCGTTTCGGAGGGTCAATTGGTCACCAAAACGTTTTTTAAAGCAACCGTCCGAAACGGATATATTCCAATAGATAGCTGCCATCATTCAGCTTGGCTAAAATCAATTCCTCGCAGCCAACTCACCAGAATCCGACGAAATTGTACAAATCTACCAGATTTTTTTCAACAAGCACAAACAATTAAAAAAAGATTTGAAGAAAAGGGGTATGACACTTTGGGTATAGAAAGGGACATTGAAGAGGTTTCGCTACTTAACAGAGAACAACTTTTTGAGGACCACCCGAGAAAAACACAGGATTCCCGACATAAGTGGTCACTACTGACCAATTTTTCGGTACAACACAAACAAATTAAGAACATTGTTTCTAGTCACTGGAAGGTCCTTAAGAATGACCTCATCTTGGGACCACTTTTGCCTGACAGAGCTGGAGTGATTTATAGGGGAGCCCCATCACTTGGGGGACAGATTGCCCCTAGCGTGCCTGACCCACCCCTGATCCCTTCATTTTTTCTCAATATGAAAGGCTTCTTTCCCTGCCGCAGGTGCAATGTCTGCTTGCACAATACTCTGGGAAAGAAGAAAACCGAAACCTTCACTTCCAGCTCTACGGGCAAAGAATACAAGATGAAACACCCACTAACCTGTCAAACTAGATTTGTCGTCTACCTTATAACTTGCCCTTGCGGCAAGCAATATGTAGGCAGGACGATTCGCACTTTCTCTGTTAGGTGTAATGAACACATTGCGGGCATAAAAAAAGGCTGCACCGATCATAATGTTCCCAAACACTATCTCCGCCACCACAATAGAGACCTCAAAGGAACCAAATTCCAGGTTATCGATAAATTTGTGCCGCATTGGAGGGGAGAATCAAACATCAGAGGTGTGTCCAAATTGGAAACTTTTTGGATCCACCAACTGAAGAGTTACACGCCCCATGGCTTCAATATAGATTGGGACATTAATGCATTTATCAATAGATCCTAGACCTTGTAACAGATAATGTCCATCTTACTTCATGTTCTGTATTTTTTGTTACGTCTGCCGGCTAATATGTTTGGTCTCATCCAAATAGACTTTTCCATCCTCCTTGTAAATTACTCAATTACTCAATACCCAATACACTCTGTGTCTAACTCCACTGGGCCTGGTGACATGATAAGATAAGCATTGATTGAGACTATATGTTAGAATGATCATATCTCTTTGATTGGAGACGTAATAGCCATTTTAAATATAATTTCAATGCAATGGAATTGATATTCACCTTTACTGTATTTAGATCCACATAGATCATCTTGTAATGACTGTAAGTATATATAGTTGGGTAGAAATATGTTTATATACAATGCTAAAATTGCTGGAAAATCCTGGATTAAAATTAATTGGATGTTATTACTGGATTAATCCTGGATTAAAATTATTGGATGTTATTACCGTTCAGTAAAGGTTCTAACAAAGTGTTGATTTTACCACTTTTCATTACCCAATAGTTTTATATCCATATATGTATGGGGCCACAGAGCTTGTTATTTCGAAATTTTTAAATTTTAATTAATTTTTTCCTAATAAAAAGCGTTGCTCTCTATTTTTTTTTTTATACATAACTTTTTGCACTTAGACTAAAGGACCTCTTCTCTCTTTTTTCCCTCTTATGTAGGGATTCAGTATAATATGTCGACTAACATAATACTGAGATATATCTTATAATCTTCTGCCCCCTTAAAGGCCCTATATATGCATTGCTGTTAAACCAGTTCCGTATAATATGGGACCGTTCGAGTTAGTTATAATGACATTGTGCTCTTGATTACCTTCTGTTTAGAGCAGACTGTACGGATAGATTCAGCATAATGGCCTGCCCCTCCCCTACAAGGCGTGCTGATAGAAAGCGTCTGGTTGCTATGGAGCTTCTGACAGCATCGCCGGGAAGTTAGACAAGCCGCATGTACGGATACGTGATGACGCGGGTTGCGCGGGCCCTCCCTCTGGTGAGACGCGCAGATGCAGGGCCGCGCCGATAGAATAGACAAGCCATGGACGTGGATACATGGTTACATCACGTCATCACCGCCTACCACCCGCTCCTGATCTCTGGCCCCTGTTGGGATGCAAGTACATCCCACACATGGTTGCGTAGTCGTCACTACTAGGGAACTAACAGGCTGATAGGTTAAATAATATCAGATAAGAGGCTTGGTTACAAGCACACAGTAATCCCATTACCTTCAATGGGCCTGTTTGGAACGCAAGCCGGGAATACCGGAAGTGGGAAGCCGCGCGTCGACAGGTGGTATCTATCAAGTCATTAAACACTGTATATATATGGCGCAAGTATGGCTGGCAGGCATGTACCCCAATTGAAGCCTATGCAGGCGAAACATGTAGGGTTAAATGCTTGCCTAAGCCACTCAAAGACTTTACCTGCGCCTTTTTAGAAAAAGCTTTTTTTTACTATTTTTACTTGCTGTTTGAGATTGAAAAATCCCAAAAATAAAATACTTCCTGTCTTTGGAGTTACACTATGAGGTGTTGTCTCCTTTTTTCCCTTTTTTTCGTTTTCTCCTTTTGAGCCACCCACGTCAGAGAGTGCTACTAAAAGTCTTTCCATCCCTCCATCTTGGGATTGGACAACCTGCTGGGGGTGAGTATTAGAGGTACTAGCTACCTCAGAAAAGGAAGCCCTCCAGAGGATACGTTTGCCTGCACCACTATCCTGATATATCCGGTGGATCCGGTATATGCCTGTTTGACTCACCACCGAGAGGTCTGTGAGTCCACCTGATCTGGTAAGGGTACATTGATCATTCCACGCTTATATATCTAAGGAAAATTGTTTTAGAGAAGGTTGAACCCGCTTGAAGTCAGAAACTATTACAACCATCTGATATTACCTGGGGACTGCATCATTATAGGTCGTCTCTATTACCCTGTGGTTCCATTGATATAACCTTTACCATTGTTTATTGTGGACTAATGCAGCATTAACTGTGGAATACAGCGGACCAGTGCAGCACTAACAGTGGAATATACTATTGGGGTCACTCTGCCCTGTGGACATAACCCACAAACTGCTGCATTCATTATAGTTGGCCGACCATAGATTTGAGGAGTCTTCTCCCCAGAGTACAGTGTTTTACTCATCATACCTGTTACTTCTTTTATTTCACAATTTTATATGTTTTTGTCGTGTTTTTTATTTTATGCGATTTTCGAAATCGCACACTCAAGCCACACCCCCTATTGAAGTATATTAGATATCTTCATAACCATATAACTGCTATTTATCACTTTCAAATCCTACAGTTAGATTTGGAATTTATAGATGCAATTTTTTTCATAAATCACATAGCCTATTTGAATTATATTTTAGGAATTGTACTCTGTATAGGAAACTATCGGGTATTGATATGACAATCTGGTATTGACATGAACATGTGACTGCATCTTTGCCTTATTCCATATGAACAATACTACAACCCTGTACAGCTGATTATACTGTTGTTAACCCTATCATATGTTTCACTTATGCAAACACTTACTTTATTTGCGCCAGCTTATTAGGATGGCTTGATATGCCACTTTTTGGCTGTTTGTTCGATTTCACAATCATTTACCACATTTTTCATGCGTTTAAATTTAAAAATCGCATGATTTTTTTGTTTGAATTGCACACTTTATTACAACTCAGTTTATGAGAATACAGTTTAGATCCGTGATAGGAGATCACATTCTATATATTCACATTATATTAGGTTGTTAACTTTATCACTCTCTATTCTGATTTGCACCTTATGAGAATATGACCCTTCTTATTGTTGGGCCGTTTCATTGATATAAGTTGCCAAATCCCCCTCTTTCACACAGTATTAATATACCTGTCATGCATTGTTGCCCATAGGGTCTGAACTCCCTATGTCGCTTTATGCAAAACAGGGACATTTATCCCTCTATCCACGTCTTCATTGATTTTTATGCAAAATAGGGACATTTATTCCTCTATTCACGTCCTTATTGATTTGTATTTACACATACTGAATTATATATACTGAAATACTTTTGTTCTTTACAAAGCAAATGGAAAAAGTGGATCCTTCCTAAAATTTCAGGAAACAGTCATTACGGCTCTTATGTATTCATAAAGTGCTGTGGCCAAAACCTCAAATTCAGCTGCAGTGAGTCAGCTGCATGAGAGGCATTTTCCTCATGTCCTCCCTGGCACCCTGACCCAAAAGCCACCCCAAAGAAGATGGTGTGTCTGTGGAAGACACAGAGTAAGATGAGACACCCAGTATTTCTGCGCTTCCTGTCCTGGCCAACCTGGTCGCTGCATCAAGGACTGCTTCAGTCGCTACCATACACTAGTGGAGTATTAGTATAGGGTACAGCATGGCACAGCCTAAGCCCCACAGTTCACACACAAGGGTCTCAAAAGATGTTAGCTAGTCAGGAGACTGTCTATTGCATTTTGAGAGACTCTAAAATCAAAGGCTGGAAAGTTTATAGTTACAGTTCTGATAAGTTACAAAAAAAGTAGAAAAAAAAAGTTAAAAAGTAAAAAACAAAATTAACCACTTCCCTACCGCCCACTGTCATATGACGCCCACAAGGTGGATCTCCCATCCTGGGTGGGCATCATATGACGTCCTCCCATTCCCGGCCGCCTGGGGGGCGCGGGCGCACCGCGATTGCCCGTTAAAACAACGGGACCGCGCGGGACCGTGGGGCTGTGTGTGTAAACACACAGCTCCACGTCCTGTCAGCGGAGAGGAGACCGATCATGTGATCCCAGTACGGAGGAACACTGATCGGTCTCCTCCCCTTGTGAGTCCCCTCCCCCCACAGTTAGAATCACTCCTATAGGGAACACATTAACCCCTGCAGAGCCCCCTAGTGTTAACCCCTTCCCTGCCAGTCACATTTACACAGTAATCACTGCAATTTTATAGCAACGATCTCTGTGTAAATGTGAATGGTCCCAAAAATGTGTCAAAAGTGTCCGAAGTGTCCGCCGCAATGTCGCAGTCATGAAAAAAAAAATCGCAGATCGCCGACATTACTAGTAAAAAAAAAAAATGCAATAAATCTATCCCCTATTTTGTAGATGCTATAACTTTTGCGCAAACCGATCTATATACGCTTATTGCGATTTTTTTTACCAAAAATATGTAGAAGAATACGTATCGGCCTAAACTGAGGAAAAAAATAGTTTTTTTTTTTTAAAATGGGATATTTATTATAGCAAAAAGTAAAAAATATTGTGTTTTTTTTTTCAAAATTGTCGCTTTTCTTTTGTTTATAGCGCAAAAAAATAAAAACCGCAGAGGTGATCAAATACCACCAAAAGAAAGCTCTATTTGTGGGAAAAAAAGGACGTCAATTCTGTTTGGGTGTAACGTCGCACGACCGCGCAATTGTTAGTTAAAGCGACGCAGTGCCGAATCGCAAAAAGTGCTCTGGTAAGGAAGGGTGAAAAATGGCCCGGTGCTGAAGTGGTTAAATAGTAAAAAATATAATGTTGTTTTATTGAGTTACTGTTACATATATTGTTACTGTGTTTTATTGTTAAAGTTATTTTAAAAGCACACATACAAAAAATAAAAAATGACAAGCATGTTCTACTTACCTGCTCTGTGAAGTTGTTTTGAATCCTCCTCTTCTCAGGTCCCCCACCAGAGCTCCTGGCCCCTCCCTCCTGTCAAGTGCCCCCGGAGTAAGCAGCTTGCAATGGGGGAACCCAAGCAGGCATGCTCCTGAGCCGCTGTTCTCTGAGGGAGAATCCCCAGGGAGCCGAGGCACTTGTGCACATCGCTGTATTAAGAGGGAGCTCTGGTAAGTATTAGGGAGCTAAGGGACTGCTGCACACAGAAGTTTTTTTACCTCCATGCATAATATGCATGAAGGTAAAAACCCTTCAGCCTTTAGAACCAGTTTAACCGTTGTTGTTTGCTTTGCAGGAATAAGATTCTGCTGCAGCACTGATCTGTTTATTCTGACATCAGCAGGGTGTTGCTTTCAGAATACATACATTAGTGCCTGCAGCACTGCAGGAGATTTTTCATCTGCAGTTAAAAGAAGAACATATATGCCCAAGAATATTTTCTTTCACATATTTTTTGGCACAGCTTTCAGTAAAAAAAGTTATTTTATTGAGTTAATGTTATATTGTTGCTATGTGAAAGTGATAACTATTCTTTTTGTTTTGCAGGATTGCCAGTCAGTTGCAGCACTGATCTGTTTATTCCAACAGCAGCAGGGTGTGTTTTTCAGAGTACATACATCAGTGCCTGCAGCACTTCAGGAGGCAATTTCTCATCTGCAGTTATAAAAAATTGTATGACCAAGCAAGATGGGCCTGGGGTTGTCAGTGGGCAGATCGCTCCTATCCTTCGGCATATAATTTTTTCACTTCTGGCAGAGATTTCTTCATTCACATCTGTGATGGAACCGCTTGGCACCCTAATTAGATGCTTCCTTCTGCCAAACAGTGCCTCCTGCACTTGAAACAGTTTTGAGTAGACAGAGAGCTAATACCAGCCCTTTTTACCCCAATCACCATACACAGACAAGATGTGAGGTAAAATCCAAAGGGATGACTGTTTATTGAAACTCAGACACATACTTTATACCCCACAGGAGGATATTCCCCTCCTGATCATATTACCCTAACAATACAAACTGTAAACAGGAATATAATTAACATAGCTAAACAACAGCCAACATATACTATAAACATTAAGTTATTTAAACAACTAGCCATTTGGGTGACTCAGTGCCCACCCAGACTATTGGGCACCCTGGATACAAAGTACATTATCATAAGCATAAACATCCCACAATGGTTCGATAACAAGGTACAGTGGTCACAATATCAATCACCTCTCCAAGAGATTATCAGACAGACAGAAACAATAGGTGACTTAATTAACACAATTAACAATGGGTGAAAGATACCTAGGAGGCACACTATTGGAGAGACCGAATTACAATAAACACATTATATCAGGAGACCTCAGACAGGTTGCTTTGAGCTGTTGAAATTAACATCTACAGTTATTGCTGGTTTGAGGCATAGATGCCCCAAATGTATATGGGACCTCCCGTTCCCAGAGTGTGTTTTGGGGGGTCATGGACCACTCTAAGGGTCCCCCAGGCCCACACCTCCCAAAGAGTAGTGTTCCCTTAAAAAAGCCAGGGCCCATAGTCAGTAGGCAAGTGGCTAGCCTCCAGTCCCCTCCAAATCCTTCAGCCCCAAATGAGTCTGTCACATTTCTCCCCCATCAAAATAGTTGTCATCAGTAGGTATGGGAGAGAGGTTGTGGAGACTCTGAAACCGTGGAGACACTATAGGTGATAGGCAGATGCCAGTAGTGCTCTGCCTTGGTGCCAGCACTTCAGCTTCTCTGGCTAACTGTTGGGAAGGGAGGCTGGCTTCCTGCACTCCCAGACTTTGGATCTGCTCTCCTGAACTGTGTATCTCTTGTTGGGGAAATAAGCCGGGGACTCCATCTCACGTAACCCTCATCTGGCTGCTGGGATGACATTTCTCTGGTACTGTCTCCCAGGTGCATGGATCCTTGCTGGGGAGGGAAAACAGTTTCCTCCGCTCTGGCTGACTGTTGGGGAGGGAGGACGATCACCTCCTGCTGGGGAGGGAAATGGCTTCTTTACCTCCCTGCATCTCTGACTTCCACTGGGGAAGAACAACAACCACCTTCTCACCCTGTGCCTCTGAAACTGCTTTGGGTGTGGGGCAGAGGTCTTGGATAAGGACGGGCCCGGTGTTCGATTCGAACCAATGTTCGAATCGAGCACCGGGCGTTCGCACGCTCGGCGAGCCCAGAACTATTGGGGGCGCTCGCATCAAATTTGTGTGATGCGAGCGGCCCCGCAATGCATTGCGGCCCGCGCAGTGCAATGCTGGCTGATGATTGGCCAAGCATGCACTGTGACCCCGCATGCTTGGCCAATCACAGCGCCGGCAGCGAGGAGAGCCACAATTGGCTACAGGCAGGATGCCTGTAGCCAATTATAGCTCAGGGGCTTTAGTACACGCCCCACGGTATAAGAGGCCGCATATTGTGTTTCAGTCAGTGTCAGCGTGTCAGTGTGCTGCTGACAAGATATGCTATATTTCTGGGGATTTGTGTGTGCGTGCTGTTAAAACAGCATTGCAGTATCACATCTGGGGGGTGTCTATAGGTGGCCTGTGAAGGGGGGCAGGTTTCCTGTGCTTAGAACTTTCCCTGCAAAAAAGTGTCATTTTTTGCAGGAAAAAGCTATTTAAAAGCACTCGCGGCTAATGAATTGATGGCTCCTGTAACACAGAGAACTGTCATTCATTAATAAAAAACAAAAAAAAAAGCGTGGGGGTCCCCCCAAATTCAATAACCAGGCCCTTCAGGTCTGGGATGGATATTAAGGGGAACCCCAGCCAAAAAAAAATGGCGTAGGGTCCCCCTCAAAATCCATACCAGACCCTTGAGGTCTGGTATGGATTTTAAGGGGAACGCTAGCCAAAAAAAATGGCGTGGGGTCCCCCTCAAAATCCATACCTGACCCTTATCCGAGCACGCAACCTGGCAGGCCGCAGGAAAAGAGGGGGGGGACGAGAGCGCCCCCCCTCCCGCCTGAACCGTACCAGGCCACATGCCCTCAACATTGGGAGGATGCTTTGGGGGTCTAAGACCCCCAAAGCACCTTGTCCCCATGTTGATGAGGACAAGGGCCTCTTCCCCACAACCGTGCCTGGTGGTTGTGGGGGTCTGCGGGCGGGGGGCTTATTGGAATCTGGAAGCCCCCTTTAACAAGAGGACCCCCAGATCCCTGCCCCCCCTGTGTGAAATGGTAAGGGGGGTACAAAAGTACCCCTACCATTTCACCAAAAAAGTGACAAAAATTGTAAAAATGACAGGAGACAGTCTTTGACAATTCCTTTATTAAAATCTTCTTTCTTCTTTCTTCATCCTTCGGTTTCTTCATCTTCTCCTTCCGTCATCTTCTTCCATCTTCTTCTTCCATTTTCTTCTTCCTCCGATCCGCTTCTTCTTGCGCTGGTCTGCTCGTCCTTCTCATCCGGCATCTTCTTCCGTCGGCGTCGGTGTCTCTGTCTCTTCTTGGGCCGCTCCGCGCAATGGGAGGCTCCCGCTGTGTGAGGCTCCGCTCCGTCTGACAGGTCTTTTATAATGGAGGGCACCTGGTGACCCCGCCCCCTCTGACGCACGGGAACGTCATGGGGAATTCCATGATGGCTTTCACCATGACGTCAGAGGGGGGCGGGGTCACCAGGTGCCCTCCGTTTTAAAAGACCTGTCAGACAGAGCGGAGCCTCACACAGTGGGAGCCTCCCATTGCGCGGAGCGGCCCAAGAAGGCACCGACACCGACGCCGACGGAAGAAGATGCCGGACGAGAAGGACGAGAAGACCAGCGCAAGAAGAATCAGATCGGAGGAAGAAGAAGATGGAGGAAGATGGAAGAAGATGACGGAAGGAGAAGATGAAGAAACCGAAGGATGAAGAAAGAAGAAAGAAGATTTTAATAAAGGAATTGTCAAAGACCGTCTCCTGTCATTTTTACAATTTTTGCCACTTTTTTGGTGAAATGGTAGGGGTACTTTTGTACCCCCTTACCATTTCACACAGGGGGGGGCCGGGATCTGGGGGTCCCCTTGTTAAAGGGGGCTTCCAGATTCCGATAAGCCCCCCGCCCACAGACCCCGACAACCAATGGCCAGGGTTGTGGGGAAGAGGCCCTTGTCCTCATCAACATGGGGACAAGGTGCTTTAGGGGTCTTAGACCCCCAAAGCATCCTCCCAATGTTGAGGGCATGTGGCCTGGTACGGTTCAGGTGGGGAGGGGGGCCGCTCTCGTCCCCCCTCTTTTCCTGCGGCCTGCCAGGTTGCGTGCTCGGATAAGGGTCTGGTATGGATTTTGAGGGGGACCCCACGCCATTTTTTTTGGCTAGGGTTCCCCTTAAAATTCATACCAGACCTCAAGGGTCTGGTATGGATTTTGAGGGGGACCCTACGCCATTTTTTTTTTTTTTTGGCTGGGGTTCCCCTTAATATCCATCCCAGACCTGAAGGGCCTGGTTATTGAATTCGGGGGGACCCCTACGCTTTTTTTTTCATTTTTTTTATTTTTTATCAATGACTTTTTTTTAATGAATGAGTTTCAATGAATGACTGTTCTCTGTATTACGGGAGCCGTCAATTAACATTAGCCGCGAGTGATTTTAAATAGCTTTTTTACTTTCAAAAATGACACTTTGCGCAGAGACAGTTCTAAACACGGGAAACATGCGCCCCTTCACAGGCATACTATAGACACCCCCCAGGTACGAAATTTAAAGGAATATTACACTTTTATTGTTTCAATTTAAGCATTATTAAAATCACTGCTCCTGAAAAAAAGGCAGTTTTTAAAAAAAAAATTTGCATTGATACATGTCCCCTGGGGCAGGACCCAGGTCCCCAAACACTTTTTATGACATTAACATGCATATTAGCCTTTAAAATTAGCACTTTTAATTTCAAACGTTCGCATCCATTATAACTAATAGGGTTCTAAAGCTCGCACGGACTTTAGGTCCGTTCGCGGGTTCTGGTGCGAGCCGAACGGGGGGGTGTTCGGCTCATCCCTAGTCTTGGACCCTCTGTCCAGTTTCCAGCACTTCAGCTGGAGAAGTATGTTGTAACTTCATAGATGCTGCTGTTGGGAAATCTCATGTCCCTGTCAGTGGTGTGGGAGAATGGCTGGCTGCCTCTTCTCTCAGGAAGGCTGAAGCTGTTCAGTGATGTACGGCCCTGATGGCAGCTCTTCTGCTGGAGCCTCACCAGGTTGTTATTCCTCTTCAGAAAAGTCTATTAAATCCCCAGTCTCAGAAATTGCTGAAAATCCAGGACATGGGTTGATAGCACTTGAGCCCACTGCCAGCGTTTGGCAGGTGACTTATAATGCATAACATCCTCTGATCAAAAGTCAATTAAATCCATGCTTTCTGTGATCTGTGGCTGGGGAGTGAGGACAGCTTCCTGTCCTCCCTTATCCTTGAACTGCCACTGGAGAGATGAGCCAGCTGCTCTATCTACCATACCCTTATCTCGCTGCTGGACAGATGCATTGCTCCGTCAAGGTAGGTCAGCACTTACTGCATCTGCCATAAGAGCTCTGCTTCCATAGCTGCGGGTGGAGGTGGGTAAAGCACATTGTCTCCCTGCCCCACTGCCGACATTTCAGAAGGTTGGCTGGTATTTCCTCATAGTCCCAGGCAAAAGGACCCATGCCCTGATGCTGAGCAGAGTCTAGCAGCCATCTGTAGGCGATCTCCAGCTCCCATTCCCAAATGGCTAGAAACTCCAAATCTCCCTGTGCCCAGAGCACTTCTAATACATTCAGCATCTGGTCCCTGTACTCCAAGATTTCCTGTAAATGCCACTCCAGATTGCTCCAAAAGTCAAGGTCCTTAAACAGCCTCTAGAACAACAGCCCCAGGCCATCAGAGCAGTGCTTCCCTCTCTACTGCTCCTGTGATCATGGAGCTGGCCGGGTCTGTGTTCGGGGACCACGTCACACCACGTTCCACCTATCACACGAGCCGGTCTAGGGGGGCGGGACCGCGTTACAGCGCCGCCGAACACAGACTGCGGGACCGTGATTCACAGAAGATGCCTGCGAGTACAGCCCTAACTGTGTGCCTGGATTGGAGCGATCAGCAGGGGGGCCGCATTTAGAGGAGATTAGCTTTCTATATTCCTCATGCAGCCGCTGAATGCTTGGAGGAGGGAGAGGAGAAGAATCAAGCATTCAGCGGCTGCATGGAGGAATATAGAAAGCTAATTTCCTCTATATGCCGCCCCCCTGCTGATCCCCCTATCCAACTTCTTTTACTGCCCCCCCCTCAGTTCTCCTTGTGCTCCCCCCAGTGCTCTCCTCCCCCACCAAACTCTCCAGCCCCCCCCCCCCCCACAGTTCTCTCAACCCCTGTTCTTTCTGCCCCCCCTGCTCTCCAGCTCTCCCCATCCTTCTATAGCACCCACCCCTGTGCTATCCAGCCCCCATAGTGCTCCCCACCCCTGTTCTTTCTGCCCCCGGTGCTCTCCAGCTCTCCTCATCAGTCTCCAGCCCCACCCCAGTGCTCTCCACCCCCCACAGTGCTCTCCAGCCCCCATGCTCTCCACCCCTGTTCTTTTTGGCTCCCCCTCCAGTGCTCTCTCAAGCTCCCCCCCAGCACTCTCCACTCCCCCCCTGCATTTCCCCCTCTCCCATGTGCTCTCCAACCCCACCAGTGCTCTCCAGTCCCCCGTGCTTTCCACCCCTGTACTTTCTGGCCCCCACCAGTGCTCTCAAGCCCCCCCCATTTCTCTCCACTCCCCCTGCTCTTTGTACCCCCCAGTGCTCTCCAGCTCTGTTCCCCCCCCCCCAGTGCTCTCAAGCTCCCGTCCAGTGCTCTTCGCCACCCCACACTCTTACCCCCCAGTGCTCTCAGCGTCTCGTGCTCTCCACCCCTGTTCTTTTTGCCCCCCCCTCTGCACTCCCACCCCTGTGATCTCCACCCCCCCTGCTTTTTGCCCCCACCCATGTGCTCTCCAACCCCGCCAGTACTCTCTGCTCCCCCTTCTCTCCAGCTCCCACCCAGTGCTCTCCACTTCCCCAGGACCAGAGGACAGGCTGGCTGGGGCCAGAAAATGAGGACGACTGAAGGTGCAGGTGACCAGGGACCACTCCATCTCACAGCAAACAGATCCTCTGGAAGGAGCACTGTCCCCATCCAAAACGAGAACAGACCCTGCCTGCTGCTGGCAATCATGGATATCCTGCTGGCATGCAAGGTACTGTACCGAGCATCAACAACACACCTTCCCACAGACAGGGACATGGGGCACAGGAGGGGCTGCAATGATGGGCACAGTAAGGCTGCAATGGTGGGCACAGTGAGGCCGCAATGGTGGGCACAGTGAGGCCGCAATGGTGGGCACAGTGAGGCTGCAATGGTGGGCACAGTAAAGCTGCATTTGATGGGCACAGTGAGGCTTCATTTGATGGGCACTGGTGAGGCTTCATTTGATGGGCACTGGTGAGGCTGCATTTGATGGGCACTGGTGAGGCTGCATTGAGCTCTTGTCTGCAGTCTCTGACCATCTCCTGTATCATGTCTGCAGTCTCTGAGGGAGTCTGGAGAGGAGTCAAGAGTGGGAGCGCCGCCAGGATGGGGGTCATGGGAGAAGTCAGACATGTGTGGACTGTGGAGAGGAGACTATGGGAAAACCAAAGCCACCAAGCTGGAGCCAACTGACTGAGCCCTGCTTGGTGCACCTGAGAGGAGGTCAGTGACAGTATCGCCAGGCCAGTCTGAGGGGGGTCACTGATGTAAGGGGGTAGTAAAGGGTTTCCCTCTTATATCAGTAACCCCCCTTACCTTAGTGTATTCTTTCTGTGGAAGGTAAACCCCCCCCCACGTTCTGAGTTTCTACACTCTTCAAATGTGCTTTAAAATGTATGGTTTTCCCTTTCATGAACAAGAAAATGATGTTATGCTGTTGCGCTGGTATAATAATGCTGCAGGGCTGATATGAAATTTTCCAGGGCTGAATTTTATTCCCAGTCCGGCCCTGCAGGCCATCATAGCCAAAGCCTTCTGTTGGGCTGTCACTTGCTGTCCATGGGCACACTTGGTCTACATACCAGCGGAGGGTTCTGTAGTTCTCGTCTAACTGCATCCCCACCTGGACCAGCCTGCTTAACTCAGCTGTCCACTTCTTGTGCAGTTTCCCCAATAACAGCTTTTGCACTTAATATTGTGACCAGTACCTTTCCTGGATGGAGGATACATTTTTCCCTGGTGGCGCTGCTCACAGGCTAGCGCTTTCTTCCAGAGTTGCCAGCAGAGTCATACCATCCCAGCAGGACCTGCACTGACACTGGTCCCCTGTGTTGTATCCGCATCTCTCGCAGCCTCCTTCCAAATTCCTCTTCCATGGTGGCTGGTATCCTCTCCTCTTCTGCTATCTGGACCTTGGATCCCGGTGGTAGTTTAGATGTCCCAAACTGCAGGAAGCATCCCACGATTGCCACCAAATGTGACGAAACCGCTTGGCACCCGGAT
This sequence comes from Lithobates sylvaticus, assembly GCA_028564925.1. Taxonomy (NCBI): domain Eukaryota; kingdom Metazoa; phylum Chordata; class Amphibia; order Anura; family Ranidae; genus Lithobates; species Lithobates sylvaticus. The sequence goes on from CM053030.1 coordinate 254,456,531, forward strand.
TAGGTGCTTCCTTCCGCCAAACAGTGCCTCTTGCCCTGCAAACCGCTCTGAGCAGACAGAGAGCTAATACCAGCCCTTTTTGCCCTGATCATCATACACAGACAAGATGTGAGGTAAAATCCAAAGGAATGACTGTTTATTGAAACCCAGACACATACTTTATAGCCCACAGGAGGTCCTCCTGATCATATCACCCTAACAATATAAACTGTAAACAGGAATATAATTAACAAAGCTAAACAACAGCCTACATATAATATAAACATTGAGTTAATTAAACAACTAGCCACTAGGGTTGGGTTGCCACCTTTTCTTCAGGTCAAACCTGAACACTTTAGCGGCACACAGCAATTTTTTTTTTTATAGTAAAAACTATACATATATTTTGCAATTAAATAAAATTTCTAATCATATAAACATAATCACAAAAGTCCCCCTTTACATCTGAATCTGCAGTGTTCCCCTTTTACATCTGAACTCGCAGAGTTCCCTTACACTGTAAGGGGGGACTCTGCAGACTCTGATGTAAGGGGGGACTCTGGGGACTTGAACATAAGGGATGTTCTAGGAACCTGGATTTATGGGGGAATACTGTGGCCTCTGTTGTAAAGGGGAACTATAATGTAAGGGGTTCTCTGAGAATCTGGATTTACCTTACTGTACTCACAAAGAGGCAGGAGAAAGAAGGGGGAGACTCCTGTCACAGACAGGGATGGATCACTAACCCCTTGGCAGTCAGCACCTCTCATCCAGATGTATCTGAGGCTGCTAGACTTCAAATTTCTGGGCCCCACTTTTCTTTAGAAAGAGGAGAGGAGAAGATTGAGCCCTCTCTCCTCTCCAATCTGTGTGTGTGTGAGGGGGGGAAATTGTTAATGCTGGCTTTGGGCAGTGTGAAAGAGCGTGAAACAGACACTGTTGTCTTAGACAACTGCACCCAGCAACCCTGATGGTAAGTGATAATCTAGTCTGAATAATATGTCCGGGTTTCAGGCGGTCAGAAACCCGGGCGCATGATTCCAAACCCAAACTGCCTGGGTGAATCCCGGACAGGTAGCAACCCTATCCATATGGCGTATGGACCTGGCAGTGAAAGGGTTAAGGGCAGAGGAGACATTTGGGGTCTGAAAGACCCCAGATTTCTAAGTAGAGAGTACCTGTCACTGCCTATACCTACATATTATTTACATTCCCTGTGATAACAATAAAAGTGATAACAAATTAAATTAAAGGGACAGGGCCAAAATAAAAAAAAACAAAGTCAATAATTGTAAAAAAAAAATAAGCTGCCCAGTCCTCCCCGTGCTCGCATGCAAATGGGAACACATGCATCGGTCCCACGTTGGTATGTAAACAGAGATTGCACCATGTATGTGAGGCATCACCACAAACATTAGTTCAACGGCATGCACAATTTTAAAGCATGACATGTTTGACATCTGTTTACCTGGCATAACATCATATTTTATATTTCTTCAAATATTTTGGTATTATATTCTGTTTTAGTGCATTAAAATTCCAAAAAGTAAATTTTTTCCAAAAACTTTTGTGTATGAAAAACTGCTGTGCAAGTACCGTGTGACAGAAAAAATTGCACCACCTACAATATTTTTCTCTAGAGCCTCTGCTTTAAACATACTGTATAATGTTTTGGGGATCAAAGTAATTTTCTAGCAAAAATTACAGATTTTTACATGTAAACAAAAAGTGTCAGAAAAGGCTTGGTCTTCAATTTGTTAGAAGAGTGTGTGATGTGTGGCGGATGGTTCAAACACCCCCAAATGACCCCTTTTTGGAAAGTAACCCCCCTAAGGTATTTGATGATAGGCATGTTGAATCAATGAAAGGTTTTCATTTTTTGCCACACGTTTTTGGAAAATGACACCTTTTTTTTTTTTTCTTTTACTCAGTTGTCACTTTAATGAGGTATCTCTCACACATGGCGTGGGTATATGTGGAATTACACCTCAAAATGCATTCTGTTACCTCTACCAGGTATAGGGACATGTGAGAGACTCTTTGGCAGTCTAGCCATCTACAGGCCCCTAAAATTCAATGATCACCTTTAGGCTTTCAAAGGTGTTATTTCACTTCCTGCCTAACTATCACAGTTTCCAAGGCCCTAAAATGCCAGGATAGTACAAAACACACCACAAATAACCCTTTTTTGTGGGTATTTACTAAAAGGCATGGCTAGGATTTTTCAGATTACATGTGTCACCACAAGTTTTTGGAAAATAAAGAAATGAAAACAAATATGATGGGGTTTAGTTTTTAACCAAAGTGATATATATATCAGAATACATTTTGACCTAAATTTATGATGACATTTTCTTTTTTTTATGGAAAGTAGAAATTGTTTTTCTTTTCAAAATGTTTGGTCTTTTTTTTAATTTATATAAAAAACCTAGTGGGGATCAAATGCCACCAAAAGAAAGCTCTATTTATATGTAAACACAATATATAATTTAATTTGGGTAAAGAGTTTCATGACTGAGCAATTACCAGTCAAAGTAGTGCAGTGATGAATAGCAAGTGGGTAAAACCTTCCAGAGCTCAAGTGGTTAAAGGAAGTTGAAAAAAAGCATAAAAACAAGAAAAATAATGCAGCCATCCCATCTGTAAAAAAATATATATATATATATATATATATATTTTTTTTTTTAATGCAAGCTGAAGCAATTTATCAACATTGGTTCTGTTGTATTGCAAAGGCAGCTTTTTTCTGCCTTAAATTACGTCAAAAGAAAACTTTGAAAACATCTGTCAATATGTTTTTAACAGGTGTTACTATTTAGGCCCATAATTATATCACATTGAAATAAACAACTCTTGCTCTCCCAGAGTTGTAAGGCTATGAAACTACTGCTGACGATAACAAGCACATATTTACCTAAGATCTTGTTGCACAGTTGTTTCTTGCAATGTTTTACTTTAATATTAATTGTCCCTCTTGCCCAAAATATATTTTCTTCCCCTTCCTAATCTAATATATGTATAAAAATTAGTCCAACATTTTTTTTTCATCTTTTTATTGAAATTTTCATAATAAAGTTACAAACATTAAAACAACAATACACCAGAGTTCAACTATTTTTAAAGCATCAATATTAGTTGAAATCCATTTAATCTAAATAAGAACAGGTATTAAATATGATTTAGACCCAACCTTGCACTTCTAAACAGGTGTATACCTGTTTTAACAAAATACTCACAAGCTGGTCTACTTCATTTTTTTAGGGGCCAAAGTTACAATCGCCAAGGCCTGGAAGAAACCCTTTGTCTCCTTCCGGGGGTTCAAGAGAAAAGTCTCTTGGATCATGGCACAAGAACAAATAGTTGCGAAACTCACTGACAAGATTGAAAAGTTTAACTACACTTGGGAACGTTGGGCCATGTACTGTAATTTCTCTATCCTGCCTGGAATGTCGCAGGGACCCACGAGAGCACCTACCTTACTTTAAATCTATCCCCTTCATAATCATCAGCCCTTTCACACCTTTCTTTCTCTCCTGCTTGGGACATTCTGTTCCCACCCATCTTTTGAGTTATATTTGAGTTTTTCTGAGGGATGGTAGTTGCTTTAAGAAGGAAGTTGGCCGTGGGCGCCCTGGGGTTGCTGTGCGCTTCCACAGTGAGTTCCCAAAGGGGTGGGGCGTGTGGATTTTCGAGGGAGGACCAGCGGCTGTCCTATGGCTGATAGTTATATATCCCTCTGTCACTTACCCTTAAACAGAGAGGGTGGACCTGGAGCCCGCGTCTTTAGCGGAGTAGGTAAACCGATGCATCTTGGCTCATCTATAAGAGCTCCATAGTAGAGCTCCTTGATAATCCTGTCCTATACATTTGAAGCTCACAAACAGTTGTTATTTGTTTTGTTTGTTTTTTTGTTTTTTTTTCCATAAAGTATTTGTTTTGTAATGGTTCACACACCTTTCTCATTTTACCTGCCTTTAGGAGATGTAATGGAACTTTTTGCTTCTGAACAAAACATTTAAAAACAATGAAATATTGGCAACATAAAACATGTTTTGTTTTTTTTTTTGTTTTTTTTTTCCAGGATGATAGGCCAAAAAACTAAAATGTATTTTTCTATCTAGCACTTGTAAATTACATTATTAATGGATATTTTGTGTAAAACATTTAGTTTCCTATATTGACACAAGATGGCACTGCAAGTGACTGCAATGCTCACATACAGTTTATATAAATGTCTGATGAATGTTTAATGGATTTAAGTCTGAATTGATTTGTAATTATTTTGCTATGTTTTTGTCTTGAATATAGTGCACCCACTGCAACATTTCCTATTAGAACATCACATTTATCTTTACATTCTTCTTTGGAGTGTAAACTGTGAATTTTGCATAATTTGTCATTTGGAGTTGAAAATTGACAAATGCTGCTGATGTTTAATCAATACGTAGTTTGATATCAGACAAGCTGAAAACAATACTAAGTAATTGTAGAACAGATGTGATCCAGAGATTTGCGGTTAGGTGACTATTTTGCAAACACAATCAGGAACATAAGCATCAGAAGTAATGTCAATAGTTCACAGTGGCAAAGATCAGGAACATTAAAATAAGCAGCAGATGTAACGTCAATAGTTCACATTGGCAAAATGTAGACATTATGAAGGTCATGAAAACACTATTATCTATAATGAGATATAATATTCAAATTGGTTCAAACTATGATATGATGATCAACTAAATTCAAAGCCATTAGGGCTTATTTGCCAAAGGAGTAATAGTTGTTCAGTTTGCAAGGTGTGTGTTTACTTTACACATTACATTTTAGTAAGTAAGATGAGCATTTTCTATGCTGATTGAACAGTCTCTATTAATATAGCAATTCATCCCCATTATGTCCACTTGCCATAGTGCATTTAACACACACATAATTACTTTGGCAGGCCATACATGGTGCAAATTTCTTTCCCGCAACCACGGGTTGCGGGAAAGAAATTTAAACGATTTCCCCAGCGCAGACAGTGCTAACTGGGGAATCCCTCCTGCTGAGCTATCATCTTCTCTTGCCTGGGTGCAGGTGCGGGCCGGGAAAGCCATCTCCATCAGGAGAAGACATTGATTATCCATAGCTCCCAACTGTCCCTGATTTCAAGGGACTGTCTCTGATTTGGAGCAATGTCCCTCTGTCCCTCTTTCTTCCTCATTTTTCCCTGATTTTGGTCAGATCTATATAATTGTATATAAAATGCACTTTTTATCTTTCAAAAAGTGTTTCCCAGTGCTAAACCTTTCATCCAATTTCTAAATTGCTGTATTTTTTTCAGTTTTAAAAGTCAATATAAAGGAATATTAGTGGTAAAAAAAAGCCCTTGGGGGTTTAATTAACCTTTTTTTGTTATTTCCCCTTTAAGGTGACGTGGCAGGGGGCATATCCTATGCCTACATACCTTTGCTAGTAGGTGTCCCTCATTCCCATCTCAAAATGTTGGGAGGTATGGATTATCACTAGCGTCTATAGCTGTCACTAGCAAAATCTGTAAGAAAATCCAGAAGGCTGGTTGTACCCAAGTTAATTGATTGATCAATTTGGTACATTCAGCCTGCCCATTAATGGTTCAAATGTTGTCCTGTTCCTGCTAAACCGGCTGAAATTCAAACCAGGTTTGCCAGCCTTAGTTTAACCACATCAGCCCCAGAAGGATTTACCCCCTTCCTGACCAGAGCATTTTTGCTATTCGGCACTGCATCGTTTTAGATGACAATTGCGCGGTCGTGCGACATTGTACCCAAACAAAATTGACGTCCTTTTTTCCCCACAAATAGAGCTTACTTTTGGTGGTATTTGATCACCTCTGTGTTTTTTATATTTTGCGCTAGCACCAAATTTTGAAAAAAGCTATATTTTTTTACTTTTTGCTATAATAAATATCCCCAAACAATATATAAAAAAACTAATTTCTTCCACAGTTTAAGCCGATATGTATTCTTCTACATATTTTTGGTAAAAAAAAATCTCAGTAAGTGTATATTGATTGGTTTGTGCAAAAGTTATAGCATCTACAAAATAAGCAATAGATTTATGCCATTTTTATTATTATTTTTTTTTACTAGTAATCGCGGCGATCTGCGATTTTTATCAGGACTGCAACATTATGGCAGACAGATCGGACACTTTTGACACTATTTTGGAACCATTGACATTTATACAGTGATCAGAGCTACAAATAGCCACTGATTACTGTATAAATGACACTGGCAGGAAAGGGGTTAAACACTAGGGGGCGATCAAGGGGTTAAGTGTGTTCCCTGCATATGTTCTAACTGTGGGGGGGGGTGGGCTCACTAGAACATGGCAGGGAGCAGTAGATCCCTGTCATGTTGCTAGGTAGAACAGGGAAATGCCTTGTTTACATAGGCATATCCCCTTTCTGCCTCTCCTCACCGCAATCGCGGGACGCCAGTGAACATCGAGTTTACGGGACCCGTGGGCATGCTCCCACGGCGCGCAGCGGGTGCATGCACACCTCCAGCAGCACGCATGCTTGATAGGTGGCAAATTCAAAGGGACATAAGGGTACGCCCTTTTGCCTGCCCGTGCCATTCGGCGGTCGGCAAGTGGTTAATTATCTGTGTCTAAGAAACTGTGTTCACATATATCCCAGTGAACATTCGATTTGCAGAACAAGAAATAAACAGTGAAATCAATATACATTCTGTCACATTACACTCAGGGTTACTATTAGCTATCTTTGCTTACTAGCACAAATTTTAGCACAAAAGGCAGAACATCATATGGTTGCAAATTTATACATAAAGTGTACATAATTCTCAAGAACAGTACTAATCCAAAATCAATACAAACATAAATAAAAAAATAACATAAATATTCAAAATACAATACATATAGCAGTGCAAATGTACAATTCATATAGAGGCTTCTTTGTGCAAACCTATTTTTTAAAACACCCAATAAAATAACAATAAAATGTTCATAAACCTTTTGTGTGACCAGCTGGCACTAAGGAAAAGGAATGCCCAAAACTATATAGGAGGACCCCATCACTGCACCCCCAAACCAATACATGCATACGGCTTTGCATGCTTGATGATGTTGCAGTGTTCCAGCTGCCCAACGTGTTTTCTCTAAATGACTTCAGCATACAGTAGCTGGTCCAGGCTTGGGCATAATCATGACAATGATCAGCCCACATCCCTGGACCGGCACTCAGCTTAGCCTCTGAGCTGCTGAGAGCCTGAATGGGTGAACCAGCTGCTCTGACCCTCTCCACAGCCCATCACTCTTGTGAGCGAAGGGGGGGGGGGAGCAGAGCAGACAGCGGTGACTGACTGTCACCAGCTCTCTGCTCAGGGCGCCCTAAGAACCGATTGATTAGCAGTGTTTTATTGCTTGGTTGTTAGTGTTAGAGCCAGCGGGGGGACAGATGCAGCATCAGATCGATGCTGCATCCACCTAGGTAAGTATGATTCCGAAAAAAAAAGCCCATACTTCTTTTTTATAATTCATACATATCCTGCCTTAATCTTTATAAATTACTAAAGCCAGGAAACAAATGGTCTTTTGATCCCACACACCAGAAAAATGAATACAATGTATTATAAAATAATATAAAATAAATATTTTTATTTAACTATTCCTAAAATCTTTCTATGGAATCTGGTGTACCTTTCCAAATAATGAAAATTAAATCCACAACCCCCTATATAAATGTTATTGGACCAATGTTCTACCTTAACCACTTGCCGACTGCCGCACACACATATACGTCGGCAGAATGGCACAGGCAGGCAAATGGGTGTACCTGTACATCACTTTGAATTTTCCGCCTATCGGACGCGCCCACCGCATGCCGCGGGAGCATGTAGCTCTGTAGCTATTTGTAGCTCTGATCGCTGTATAAATGACAATGGTCCCAAAATAGTGTCAAAAGTGTCCGATGTGTCCGCATAATGTCGCAGTCCCGATAAAAATCGCAGATCGCCGCCATTACTAGTGAAAAAAATTATAATAATAAAAATGCCAGAAATCTATCCCCTATTTTGTAGACGCTATACTTTTTCTTTTCAATATTTTTATTGAGTTTATATCATACAAAGATACATGGTAATAACAATTTCTGGTGAGGCAGTACAATTGATAGAACAGAATATACATACGTGTATAGTAACAAAAACAACTAAGACTGACTGCTAGTTAAAGCCAGTGTAAAGTAACCCTGCCCTAGATAGGGTAAAGTTCAGGAATAAAAGGAGACCAGGAAGACAAGTACATCTAGTCAGAATATCCTAGCATACAATGAGTGTGGCACAGTCCCATCAACCCATATTGTAACTTGTGATAAACTTGAGAGAAAGATTGCTTGTGTTGGGCCATTTCTCCACCCCAAGGGGAACACTGTGGAGAAGACGGACCAGGACAATCTCTCCCTGAAAATTACGTGGCCGGTCGGGAGGAAGAAGTGTGATTACACTGGACTGCTAGTAAAATTACATTGTCAGTGATATGAAAAAGTAATTTTATCCCCGTATCACCGCGTAATGGTGTTGCGGATACGGTACGGTGTATAAAAATGCTTGCCACGTCCCGAAAATTGTAGTCTAAATATTGGGTATTTTGTCAACAGATTAATGTTGGAGAATGATGGACTTTTTAGGCGTCAGATAGATATAACAAGTTTTTTTATTAAAAACATATAAAAAAAGAAATATAAAAATAAATTATAAATCTAAAACAGATTGTTTGGAAATAACAACCTGGCACACTATAGAAATATTTAACAGGCTGATGTATAAGTACGCTCAGATAGTAACAAAGTGGTTCCAATGAAGTCACTGTATAATCATTCAAATTTCCTTAGAAAGATTGTGACATTAAAGTAAACAAAAACACACTAAACCAACAGTGAGCGATACAATCATACAGAAGAACAGCTTGTTTGTAGTTGCTCTACATGTTACGCGTCCTAAGACGCTTCCTCAGGAGCTTTCTATATTAGGGGTAAAAAGAAAAACAAATATACAATAAGAGAACAATACATAAAATATGACATAGTCGAATGTAACATTGGATCGAAGGCATCCCGAGGCGTGGGAACGTTGATGGCGGTCGACGTTCCCACGCCTCGGGATGCCTTCGATCCAATGTTACATTCGACTATGTCATATTTTATGTATTGTTCTCTTATTGTATATTTGTTTTTCTTTTTACCCCTAATATAGAAAGCTCCTGAGGAAGCGTCTTAGGACGCGTAACATGTAGAGCAACTACAAACAAGCTGTTCTTCTGTATGATTGTATCGCTCACTGTTGGTTTAGTGTGTTTTTGTTTACTTTAATGTCACAATCTTTCTAAGGAAATTTGAATGATTATACAGTGACTTCATTGGAACCACTTTGTTACTATCTGAGCGTACTTATACATCAGCCTGTTAAATATTTCTATAGTGTGCCAGGTTGTTATTTCCAAACAATCTGTTTTAGATTTATAATTTATTTTTATATTTCTTTTTTTATATGTTTTTAATAAAAAAACTTGTTATATCTATCTGACGCCTAAAAAGTCCATCATTCTCCAACATTAATCTGTTGACAAAATACCCAATATTTAGATTGTCAGTGATATGTTGAGTATCAAGGTCAGGGGCTCAAGCATACAGGGCTGTATGTTATCATGCAGCAGAACACGATTGCCTTACTGTATGGCCAGAACTATACCGGGTGAGATGATAGATTAAAGTCGATGGCTGAGTTCCGCTTGTAAGGGAATCAGACTAGAGAGAAGTTTTTGCTCCATATGAAGAAAGAAAAGGGAGGCGAGAGCAGCGAGAATAGAAGATTTAGTAAAGCTGGTGAAGTGTCAGCAGGATAGAAAAGGGGCTAGAAGAAAAGGAGGGAAGAAGGTCACCTAGAGGTAGAGAAGGTAATCGGGGTCAACTATGCTCCTGGAATTAGTGGAATACCTATGTATTTTGCCCAGGGTTCCCAAATTAAGTTGAATTTGTGGGTTTTGTCAAGTAGCTTGCTGACAATCTTCTCCTGGGCCATGATCCAGGAGATTTTGCGTTTCATTCCAGCTAGTGGAACTGTGTGGCTCTTCCAGTGTTTGGCAATAGTGATTCTGGCTCCTAAGAGCATATAGAAGATCAAAGATTGTGCATGTTTGGAAATTTTCTCTACTTGGACATTGAGAAGTGCTATTTCCGGAACCTGTGGAACGGCTATGCCAGTAATCTTCCGCAATAAGTGGAAAAAGCCATTCCAAAAGTTCCTAAGCCGAGGGCATGTCCACCATATATGCAGTAGAGAGCCGATGTGGCCACATCCCCTGAAGCACAGAGGGGAGGAATCTGGGAAAATTTTTGCCAAGGTGGCAGGAACACGATACCAACGAGTTATGATTTTAATGCTAGCTTCCATAAGAGAAATGTTCATAATACCTTTAAAAGATCTGTGGAAGCAAAGATACCATTTATTCAAGTCCCACTCATCCGCCAGATCTTGTTCCCAAAGTCGGACATAAAGCGGTTTGATTGAGGTTCTGGCTAGAGAATTGTAGATAACGGAGATACCCCCCTTCTGATCCTTTATATTGGAGCACCATGTTTCGTAAGCGGTCAGTGCTGGGGGTTCTGGATTGTTAGACCATTGAGAACGTAGGAAGTGAGTGATTTGAAACAGTCTGTATCTTTCGGAGGTGGGCATTTCCAACTTACTAACACAGTATCCGATAGTAAGGGGCCCCCTGGTATTGAGGAAATGACCTATCCTGTATAGACCTTTGTCTAACCACCATTTAAACGCAAGTATGTTTTGACCGGGTGGAAATTCTGGGTTGTGGAACAAGTGCGCCAGTGGGCGAATGGGGGAGGTTAGGGCTGAGTGTTTTTGAAGTCTGTCCCATAATGACATTGAGTGAGAAAGGGTTGGGGCTAATATTGCAGGTCTGAGTCGCGGGAGAGCCCAGAGTAAGTAATCTATTGTGTGTCGCGGCGTTGCTTGTCTCTCTATCAGTAGCCAGTCCGGTTTAGGGCCACTGGCATAGGCTACAGAGATCTGAGCCAATTGCGCTGATTGGTAATACCACCAAATATTAGGGAGGGCCAGACCACCTTGGGTGTTGAGTCTATAAAGCGTTTCCTTGGAGCATCGTCTGCCTTTGGATCCCCAGATAAATTTCAGGATGGAGGATTGGAACCGTAGGAGTTGCGCTTTTTTAATAGGGATAGGAAGGGATCGGAAGAGGTACAGGAGGCGGGGAAGGAGGGTCATTTTAATGGAGTTAACCCTGCCCAGCCAGGATAGATCATATTTGGACCAAGTGGACATGTCAGCTTCAAGTTTTTTGAATGTAGGGGGGTAGTTGTTGGCGAATAACGTGTCAAATCTAGCGGTAAGGTTTATGCCTAAATAAGGAATAGAAGTGGAGCTCCACGTGAAAGGGAAATGTGATTGTAGGCGCTTAAGAAGGTTCGGCGAGATCGATATATTTAGAGCTGCGGATTTGGAAACGTTGACTCGTAGGCCCGAGGCTACCCCAAACTGTTCAAGGAGCTTGATAATGTTAGGAGTGGAGATGAGGGGTGATGTGACAAAGAGGAGTAGGTCGTCCGCGAATAGGGCGCATTTATGTTCTTGAGGGCCACATGTGACCCCTTTAATGTCTGGGTGGCTACGAATGGCGATTGCTAGGGACTCGATGGGCGATTGCAAAAATAAGGGGCGATAATGGGCATCCCTGTCTGGTGCCTTTCTCTATATAAAACGTATTTGAGTACCTGCCTTGCAGTCTTACTTGGGCACTGGGGTTGGAGTAAAGGGATTTCAGAATGCCCATGAAATTGGGGCCCATACCCCATTTTTCAAGGACCTTGAAAATATACGGCCAAGTGACCGTATCAAATGCCTTTTGCAGGTCAATGGAAAGGAGGAATCCCTCCTGAGGGGGTCCCCCGTCCCATTGAGAGCCTAGAAGAGACACTATGTCTATTGCCCTCCTCACCTGGTCTGGGCCCTGTCTCCCCGGGATAAATCCAGCTTGATCTTTGTGGACATAGCGGGCTATAAATGAGGATAGACGGTTTGCCATTATTTTTGTTAACAGTTTAAGATCATTGTTGATCAGGGAGATTGGGCGGTAGTTGCCTGTCATTGAGGGGTCTTTGCCTGGTTTTGGGATAACCGAGATATATGCCAGGTTCAAGGATTTATCCAGGGGAGATCCTTAGACGCTATACTTTTTGTGCAAACCAATTAATATACACTTATTGCAATTTTTTTATCAAAAATATGTAGAAGAATACATATCGGCCTAAACTGTGGAAGAAATTAGTTTTTTTTATATATTTTGGGGGGATATTTATTAAAGCAAAAAGTAAAAAAAATACAGCTTTTTTCAAAATTGTTGCACTTTTTTGTTTATAGCCCAAAAAAATTAAAAACCGCAGAGGTGATCAAATACCACCAAAAAAAGCTCTATTTGTGGGAAAAAAAAGGTGTCACCTTTGTTTGGGTACAAGGTTGCACAACCGCGCAATTGTCAGCTAAAGCGACGCAGTACAGAATTGGAAAAAATGCTCTAGTCAGGGAGGGGGTAAATCCTTCTGGGGCTGAAGTGGTTAACACACACATTTTGCCACTTTTCTACTAATAAATTGGCCTCACTGGAGGCAAAATTAGTTGTAAAGTGCTGCACAAACTGTCGGCGCTATATAAATCCTGTGTAATAATAATAATAATAATAAGACCAAAATAATTATTGGACCTAGAAAACTTAAACAAATTAATTAAAAGTCTATTTGTTCTAGCTCAGATACCTCATTTAAAAAACAATTAATTCACTACATCCAAAGTCTCTGGTTGTCTTATGTTGGTATAAAAGGAATTGACATCTACTGCATTGTCAAAACAATAACCCCCTCATAGAAAATATTATATAACAATGACTTGTAGTTAGCCCTAAGGAATGCAGATAAGAATAGATATAGGTGTCCTTTTATGAAGCAGTGAAATCTATTCACTGCTTCATTCTCCGGCATTCACAGAGGCGATCTTTCTCCTCTGTGTGCCAGTTCATGAAGCGGAGTAGATCGCTTCACTCTTGGAGGAGTGGAGTGATCTACAAACGCTTCTAACACTGGAGAACGGCCCCTGATACTGGAATCTCGTGAGACTTTACGAGATTACAGCACCAGAAATTCACTGAAACACTGAGATGTCCATTTATTAAGCAGTGATAAATTATCACAGCTCAATACACGGACAGACACCAGTGTGATTAATGGTAATAAAATAAAGAGTCCCCCCTACATTATATATACATGTATACACACACACACATTATATATACATGTATATACACACACACACATATATACATGTATATACACACATTATATATATATACATATACACATTATATATATATATATATATATATATATATATATGTATACACATATATATGACAGGGGGACATGGTTACAGTGTTGGGGGGTCTGAACGAGTCATAAGGAAGTTAATAATCTTCCTCTTTCCTCCTCAGATCCCCAGGGTTTCTCTCTTCACTCCCCGCTTCACCACCTCTGAAATGGTGAATCGGGGAGTGTGAATTCTGACACAGATCGCCAGTGAAGCGCTGAGATCGCAGCTTCATATACTGGCCGTTACTGTGTCATTCTATGTGGATTCTCCATGTGCAGAGATAATCGGCGGGAGAACAAGTTCAAACACATGTCCCCCCGATTATCTCTGGTTTATAAACTGTTTATGGGCTGTGATCAGCGGTGATCCTCAGGATCTCCGCTGATCACTGCTTCATAAAAGGACACCATACTCACTAATCTTGCAGAAAGCAAGCCTATACCACCCTTATGTGAATGGACATCCTGGACACTGTCACAGGGATGGGGGTAATATTTTTGAAAAAAATCTAAAAACCTTTTTGAATTTTGTTGCTGATTAAAATAGACCTGCTGGTAAGACCGCTATGTCTATTCTAACAAACTGGAATGTCGTTCCTCTTCAGTATAGGTTCTAGAATTGAATAAAATAAAATATAGTGTATAACGCTCCTGTTCAATGGCAGTAATGTTGGGCGAATGGTTTGGCCCGAGCATGAATTTGAACCAAAGATTGGCTGTTCGTCCAGTTCAGCAAACACCCAAATTTGCAAGGCTTTTGGTAGGTTCCCCCCCCCAAGCACCCTGCAATGCACTGCATGCTGCACAGTGCAATCTAAGCCATGATTGGGCAAAGCTTTGGGAAAATCTGGGAAAATTCAGCCTGGCAGGTCAGGAAAGGGTCACTCACTCGTCATACCAGGTCACATGCCTTCAAGCCTTCCCCCTGTCCCAAAGCACCTTGTCCCCATGGTCTTCCCCACAACCCTGGGTTGTGGCTGTGGGGGTCTGCGGCAGGGGAGCTTACTGGAATCTGGAAGCTCCCTTTAACAAGGGGCCCTACCCATTCACCAAAAAAGTGTCAAAAAGTAATAAGAACACAGAGGGGCTGATTTATGAATGGTTTGCGCCATGAGTTGCGGTGCACAGCAATGCGCAATGGCTGTTTTTGTATTTACAAAACATTTGCGCCTGTAACACAGCGCAATTTCCCATTTACTATTATCTTGCCGATGCACGGGAGGGGGCGATCGGGGCGCCGCTATAGACATGGCGCACATATTATTCAACTCAGAATTTAAAGAAGCTGGAAGTGCCAATATTATGGGGGTGATGTGGGGTGATGTGAGGAAGTATAGTACTAACTGTCCAAGTAACAAATATGCCCAAAATAGACTGAGAAAGTAACTTTCTTTGAACAAGCCTGCTGCGCCTGCAAGTACACTTAAAACTGCGTTCACTGCGCCGGCAAAATGTCAAGCTACGTAAATGCATTTGCATAAGTTGAATGGGCACACCTCTCAACTTGAGTTTTTTTTTTTTTTTACGCTGGTTTACTTTTATTTTTTTTTAAGGCTATTTGCACACAGGTCATGTTAGCATTAAGGAAAAAAAATAAGAAAAAAAAATGCTTGGGGGTCCCCCAAAATTCCATTACCAGGCCCTTCAGGTCTGGTATGGATATTAAGGGGAACCCTGCGCCAAAATCCATACCAGGCTCTTAAGGCTACAGACGGCTCCGGTAAGCGGCGGAGGGCACAGGAGAGCGGCGGGAGGGGTGGGGGCACCTCTTCCACCGCCGATAATGGTGATCTCACCGCAAATAATGGAGACCACCATTATCGTGATTACGACCGACGCCTGAAGAGATGGATATCTCGGTTGTGGCAGCAGCTGCTGCCGTTACCGAGATATCCCTCTTCAAAAAAAGGGACGTACATCGTTGTGCACTGGTCGTAACGTGGTTAATGGTTGCTAAGGATGTTGTGGGTGCTTCCTTAAAATTATTGACAGCAAGGAAACTGTCATGTATAGTAGCTCAATCCTAGTCCATACCTGCTTGGTTTGAGCTCAACCCTAGTCGCCAACCTGCTTAGTTACTAATGGCAGGTAATGGTGGAAATGCCATAAACTGCTGACGTCCTAGAATATTTTTGTACTACAGATCATGGATTTACAGCAAGCACTGGAAAAATAATTACTGGCAAAAATTAGAGTGAACGTTCCATAATAAGTTAGATTTATTTGTCTTCTTGCTGAGAAATGCGATATGAAACACATATTGTTTTCCAAAAATCCATCTTTTTAACAGAGTTAAAGGCAATCTCTAAAAACATATTGCATAGGGAAAACCTGGCTGCTGAACTTCACAAAAGCACACAAAACAAAAAGTTTCTCAAATAGCTTAAGTGCTTTATTACACAAGTTTTTATGGAGCCAGAAAGCAGTCATTAATGCCGCGTACACACGACCGGACTTTCCGGCAGAAAAGGTCCAACGGAATCATTCCGTCGGATATTCCGATCGTGTGTGGGCTTCATTTGATTTTTTTCTTCAAAAATTCAGATGGACCTAGAAATAGAACATGCTTTAAATCTTTAAATATGACGCAAGGGCAGCTATTGGCTACTGGCTATTGAACTTCCTTCTCTAGTCCCGTCGTACGTCATCACGTTCAAAATGAACAAACTTTGGTGTGATCGTGTGTGGGCAAGTCCGTTCGGTCGGAACTCCATCGGAACTCTGTCGGGAAGACTGTCAGAGTTTATTCTGATGGAAAGTCTGTTTGTGTGTATGCGGCTTAAGAGTTTTTTCAGGTACATACAATGGTACATATCAAAGGATCTTAAAAGTACATTAGTATATCTAAATTACTTCCAAGACACTGTGAAGCTTTATTTCACTTGCCTGTGGCACAATAAAATAACCATCCAATTTCCCCTTTTTAACTGACTGTACAGGATAAAAGAGCCAGAATAGTTATGTTTTTCTACCAATTGTTTTGTCTTTTGAGCAAAGTTTTCACTATTCTGCTTTTCAATACACAGAAATACACTCAAGGGGAATGTCACTTGTTATTTAATCATATGACCTATGACTTCACCATTTACCAAGTAGCTTCATAAATGTTCCCTGGGTCATTCAACATTTCTTTGTAGTTGATGTAACCTAGGTATTCTCTCACTTTACAGAAATATTTAATTTTCATGTAACTTTTTTTACTAAATGACCTTAATGAAATGTATTGAAAACATACATTTTGCTAATCACTGTGACAATACTACAGTAACAATATTAGGTTACATCCCTATACAACACATATCCCCAGGCATAAAGCTACTTACAGATTTCAGTAAATGGTTTCAGAAACTTTCTGGAATCTATATAGGGTGTATGAAAGCATGACCTTGATTCTTGTCAGATGTATTTTTATGAACAAAAATACCTATTTCTAGAACATGCAATGCCAACCGTTTTAAACTTGTGAATTTTGTATAAAAAAAAATTGGAATTCCTATTCTCTATTAAATTACATTTATCAGAGAATACTCCCTACATTATTTCTAATCCACAAGATGGAAATGTGTATCTTATGCATGAACTGAAATGTGAATACACACAAGAGTGTAATGGTTCTTTAGAGAAAAACTTTATACTGTTATGTAGTTTTACAATTGAGTATGCTCAAGCATGCTGTAAGATATACAGTATATTCCCAGAAACTGTGACGTGCACTGGGGCCCTCCCCTCCTCCCCCCTTTCTCAGACTTGGGGGGATGGGCGGACGCTTACTGTGCGTCGACGCCACGCCCACAAGCCATGCATTTGATGTCAATATTGACGTCACAGGCCAAAGTTGTATATCCATCTGCATGACATTTGAGGGAGGATTGTGGTGTCCAGTCTCGGGTGTCAATGGTCGCTCAAAAACTGGCCCCGCCTTCCCATCAGCATGCAGCGTGATGTGGGTGGGGTCCTGTGGCAATGTGGTGGGTATTTATTCCACATCCTTATGGATGTCCACTCACTCAGTTTGCTTCTTGCACCCTGATGACACTATGCACATCTCTGGACTATTCACTTCATACCAAGGGTGACATTTGGCTTTTTATTTATATATGTTTTTTTGTGCTACCTTTGATTCTATCACCCATTCTATGGTGAGTCACTCACCTGTTTCTACTTTACACTCATGATCTGGTCTCTGTTTCTCTTCCCTTTGGTAATGGCTTTTATATCTCCTCCAATTATTTATTGTATAGTAATTTTGCTGATACACTTTATTTACAATTTTTCGACAGAAGCCCTATGGGCCCCTATTCAGCACTTCAGGATGACATCTCTCTTGATGCTCACTACCTATTGTTCACCGCCACCTCAGTTTCTGGGGATGATGTTCCCATAGTGCCTCCAGCTACTAATACTACCCATGTTGTTGAATACTATAGCTTACTTACAGGTAAGAGTGTTGGGACTAAAGTTGTGGTTCCCCCTCTTCCTGTTATTTTAGTTACTTTATTATTTGGTATTTAAATTTATTACAGACATACCTATATCGCATTGATGTGTGTAGATGTATCCATGAAATGTGTGTAGAGCTTTATATTGATGTATTGTCGCAGCTACCATGCATCTACTATGAGACTACCTTGAAGAAATTTGAATCAATTTTACATTATCATGTGTGCAATTAGTCAGGTCTATATGCAAGTTTGGGCTACATTTAATACATTTTAATATATATATATTATTTACTATGTAGGAACACTTATGTGTGTGTGTATACATTTATATGTACCGTATTTATCGGCATATAACACGCACCTTTTCCTTCTTAAAATCAGGGGGAAATCGCGTGTGCG
Source organism: Lithobates sylvaticus (assembly GCA_028564925.1). Taxonomy (NCBI): domain Eukaryota; kingdom Metazoa; phylum Chordata; class Amphibia; order Anura; family Ranidae; genus Lithobates; species Lithobates sylvaticus. Next base: position 254,474,783 of record CM053030.1, read on the forward strand.
TGTTATACGCCAAATGGCTGCCTCAGAGGGAACGAGCGCCACCGAAATAGACAGAGCCGAATCTCCTGTGTACTCGACTCTGCTCGCTGTCACACCCAGTCCCGCCTCCTAACATTGACGTCCCGCCATTGGGCCGGTGTTATGTCCATCATAAGAGCCAAGGGGCGGGACTGGGCGGGACTGTGAGCCGAGCAGAGTACACAGGAGATCCGACTCTATTTATTTGGCAATAACAAGGTTGCAGATGCACACTGATCATGCTGCAAGGAGGGGCAAGACCTCAGATAGGCACTGATTATGCTGCAATTATGGGCAAGGCTGCAGATGGGCATTGATCAGACTGCAATGATTGGAAAGGCTGCAGATGGGCACTGATCAGACTGCAATGATTGGCAAGGCTGCAAATGGGCACTGATAAGACTGCAATGATTGGCAAGGCTGCAGATGGGCACTGATCATGCTGCAATGATGGGCAAGGCTGTAGATGGACACTGATCAGGCTACAATGATGGGTAAGGCTGCAATGGTGGGCAATGCTTCAGATGAGCACTGATCATGCTGCAATGATGGGAAAGGCTTCAGATGGGCACTGATCATGCTGCAATTATGGGCAAGGCTGCAGATAGGCACTGATCAGACTGCAATGATGGGCAAGGCTGCAATGATGGGCAAGGCTGCAGATGGACATTGATCATGCTGCAATGATGGGCAAGGCTGCAGATGGGCACTGATCAGACTGCAATAATGGGCAAGGCTGCAGATGGGCACTGGTGAGGCTGCAATGATGGGCAATGGCGAGGCTGCAGATGGGCACTGATAAGACTGCATTGATGGACACTGACCCTTATTTTTTTTTAAATTCTTTATTCGTTTTTTTCCTGAAACTTCCCTCTTAAAATTAAGGTGTGTGTTATACGCTGATACATTGTGTATTTATTATGTTATTTATTTATTTATTTTTTTACAAATGGAAAATTATCTTTAAATGAAACAAGCAAAATGGACAGCAAAGGATGGTTACTTAAATAATTCCCACACTTTACAAAGGTCATGTACAGCATCCAGCACACTCTGAACAAGTCAGTTCAAGGCAGTATAAAGGCAATTTAAAATAAACTCTGTTAGATTTTACAAACGCCATGGCTTAAAAAATTTGGGGTGGGGAGTGTGTATGCGGATCTTTACAAATGCCGTTTTTTCCCAAAATAAAGATTTGTTACAGTTTAAGTTTGTGGGCTGACAGTTCATGTTTTTTCTTTGTTTTCTTGTGTGCAGACTTGGCACCTTTGATTTGCGATTTGACTTGATCTTGCAACTGAGAAAAGAATGCTTGTGATGACTTCAGTGCTTTATCCTTCCCTTCATCCTTTAGCACAGTGGCCTTTCCGTCTTTGGCAAGTTTCTTGATGTTGGCTTCTGCTGCTTGTTTTGTTGGCTGCTTCCCCTTCTCCGCTCTCTGTTTCTCTGCTAGCTTCTGACGTTTCTCTTTTTCCTTTATTTTAAACTTTTTCATGACCTTCTTTTTCCATCTGTCACGCTTCTTGTCTGTGCCCATCTTTTCAGCATTTGTTTTTAGGTCTCCAGCTTTGCTCTTCTCTTTGACTTCTTCTGGAGCCAGGAGAGCTGCTTCGCTCACTCCCACTGGTGCCACCTCTTCCATACTGATTGCAGGGAGATTTGATACCACCTTAATTTCTGGAACAGTTGGTTTTGGTGTGAAATGGAAATTTGACAAAGCATCTAGCTTTAGGAACAGGCTGTCCATTGATTTCTGTATCTCTACATGCTTTGGATCTTCTTCCTCTTCCACTTTTTTCTGGTTAAGTTTTACATACTCCTGTTCATAAATCTCTGCTAGACTTAGTTTGCTCTTATCATGGTCCAGAGTAAGTCGCTTCTTGTACTCAAAGGCATCTTCCTTTGGCTTTTCCTTGAGGACCACATCATCCCACAACTGGTCTTGAATCCTCTGTTTGATAATATCCTCAAGTTGTAGCGTGGTTTCCTCTGTGATTGCTGGCGCCATTCTGGAGGCATGGTCAAAGACTAAGGACTCGGACATCAAACTTTTCTCTGGTCTCTTCTGTGCGGTTACCTCTCCGCTCAGCTGCCAGGATTTCTCATCAAGCATTTGTTTCTGTAGCGTCTGAATCTTCTCACTCATCTTACGGGGCAGCAGAGGACCACACGGTGGATAGGACACAGCGGTCGCACGTTTCTCCACAGGGGACACCCCACAGGGAAAAGGGTTTTGATAACCCAGTATTGGGATTCTACCTCATCCATTCGGGACACTAACTCTCGGGGATGAGCCCCATTTTAAGGATACACCTTAAATAGCTGCGATTATCTTGGATAGCGCTATTCCCTTCCTTTAGGACCCGGCTGTTTGGACACACAGTCCATATAAAAGAACATTTAATTAGGATTCAACCCCGTGTGTGCTGCCGCACCTGGGGGGGCGCACTTTCTTTCCTCCCCTTTTGAAATACAACTTATTGGTCCACGAATATCGACTCAAACGTGAGCGATAGGTACTTATCAAATATAATCACTCTCTGCTCCTGACGAAGGTTCCCATATTCGGGTAACTGGAAATGCGTCGAGTATTTGGGGGTTACGTACCTCCGGGAGAGAATCAGTACCGTACCTTTGTATATATTTTCCGTAAAGTGTTGTCTCAATTCTTATTATTTATTTTTTTGTACAATTTTCTGTTATTCGTTTTTGAATTGCTATGCATACTGTGTATTGTGCACCCTGCTATTGGACATTTGGGTGATTTTTATACCATTTTATTGATTAATAAAATTTAAAACAATTTTCACAAAATCGTTGGTGAGAGTGGTGTTCTATCTAAAGTCCCAACCATAGGGGTTTTTTCTTGTCTACTTAAAGGGATGAGATCACCACATAACATACCTATCTCACCGGGGGAGCTCGCCTTAATCCTTTCCTTCTCACTCATCTTCTCTTCCCTCTTCTCAAATGAGGACTTTGGTTCCTGAGGTATTTCTTGATTTTTCTTGCCACCCAGTATGTCACCAACATCTTCCCCTTCACTATCATCTGAAAGGTCGAATGTCACTTTCTTAAAGGCCATCTTTGCTTTTTTACTTTCTTCTGTTTCCTCCATCATATCCTCCTCTTCATCGTCCTCATCCAATCACTCGCTTCTTCTATGTCCTCCTCCATATTGTCATGTTTTCCCTCTTCATCTGACTTTTCAATTTCTTCTTCTTCACCAAGATGTCTGTCTGTTACATTCTCATCCCCCTCTACCGGATCAAAATAATCTTGATAATGAAGGTCTCTAGCACTTTTAGCTGCCAGTTTTGTTTTTCCAATTTGGAACTCTTCTTCGTCTTCATCATCATCAAAATCAGAGTCCTGATCTTCAAAATAATCCACTTCCTCATCATCCTCCTCCTTGTCCCTACCATCTTCCTTCTCAGCTGCCTCCACAAAAGCCTCCATTTCTGACAGCTTGAAGAACTGGTCATCCACAATGGACTTTTCAGCTGGCTGTTTCAGAGGTTTCTTACTGATTTTTTTCTTGTTCTTTTGTTCCAATTTATCAATGTCAAAGTCCATATCTGAATCATTATCGCTGAATCTTTCCACCGCTGATGATTTTTTGGAATTTTTACTATCAGATACTCTATGATTTTTTCCTTTAATGTCACGATTGTCAGAGACGGGTTCAGGTTCTTCTTTAGATTCTCCTTCTTGGTCTTCTTCCTCATTAGCATTTTCGGATTCTTCTTCCGCCTCCTCTTCAGATACCTGCAAAATATACAAGTCCCTGTCCTTCACAGTCTTAATAATTGCCTTCTTGAAGTGGCCAAGAACAGCATTGTTCTGAAGTTCAATCTGCTGACAGATTTGCTACTCATCAAAATTCTCAGTAATGAGTTCATTAAGAGGGCTTCCGACACCAAGAACAGCCTCCGACTTATGGAAGTCAAAGAGAGCCTTTGTTAAGCTGGACAACTCAGAAGCCAGTTCTTCCTGAACACTGAGGAGCTGCTCGGGGTGAGCGCTGACCGTCTCCAGCACCCCGTACTCCGCCACAGATTCTGCCGCGACACCTCCGCCATCCTCCCCGATCACCCAGGTGGCTCAGAGATGTCACATGTGCAGCGCTACACCGGATGTGTCCCTTCCCATTATATTATTTATTACAAGTTATTTACTGTCCCACATGCATCCATGTGCACCATGAAATAGTATCTACTAATTGATTCATTTGGTTCTGGTGTTGTGCTTCATAAAAAAGTTCCACCATTCCCCCTTCCCCTCTTCTTTCTATATGATTCAGGGATGGAGACATACAAACTCTGTAGCAGACGTTATCTCATATAAAGTCCCAACAATTTTATTTAATGAATACAGTATAATATCCCTAACTGCAAAAATTGTACTATCAAAAAGAAGTAAAGGATTTATTTTATTTGGAGTGTTATTTGTTATCAAATACCTTTTTTTAGTGTATGGGTTTTCTGCAAAATAATATGGTAAAAGAAATGAGAGATTGCTTCTAATGGATTCATTGAAAATAAGATGTATATGTTTGATTTGTAGAGTGTAAAAGACAGGTAGCGGGTCATTTTATTGGAACATTTTGTGTGGTGCCAGAGATTTTAAACCATCCTTCATTGAAGGATAGGAATAATTTATCCTTCAAGGATCTGGAGCCATAAGGCCTGGTATTTAGAATTGATCTATTGGGAGGATTAATCCCATTTTGATTGAATCCTTTTACTATACACATCTGTCCTGCTAATACGATATTTGACATATTCAAAATGTATTCAGTCATTTGGGAGGCTATGCTTAATAAAAGTAAAAATGAGAGAAGCCTGTTCTTTAAAGATAATCTATAAAAATAATTATTCAGCATTCTATACAAATTAAAAGATTTATATGTGAAGAAATTCATGACCTGGTATAATGTTGTATTATTTAGGAAATATTTGAAAGATAATAGATACCCACAAGGACAAAGAATACAAATATTTCCAAAAATCTGATAAAAAAAAATCGAAGAATGTCTATGAAATTTGGAAGAAAGTCTACATAAATGTACAATGTTGATGATGCAAATGCTACTGTAATTTTATTAGCAACAGTTTCTAATAGTAAATAGGGAAATAGAGACTGTCCTCAAGTCATTAGCTCCTATGAAAGGTCATGCAATATTTTTACAAAAAAAGAAAGGGGATATGTAATTTTATTGAGAGCTTAAATTAGGAAATCCTGGTTGGAAATAATTTAAAACTAGATTTGCATATGTTTCTGGAAACATATAAATAGAACTCCCCAAATTATCCAAACAGAAGAATTAGGAAAAATGGGAAAGGACAAAGGGGAATGTAGTGATTATGAACAAATGGGATTATTTTAAAAAGAAAAAAAAGAAATAGTGTTTGCTACCTTGCAATCTCTGATGGTAATTTTAAATCTGATAACAAAGTCAGCATAATCCCGCGTACACACGAGCGGAATGTCCGACAGAAAAAGTCTGAAGGAATCTTTTCATCGTATATTCCGATCGTGTGTGTGCCTCATCTGATTTTTTTTTTTGAAAATTCTGACGGACCTAGAAATAGAACATGTTCTAAATATTTCCGACAGAACCAATTCCTGGGAAAACCGCTCGTCTGTATGCTCTTCCGACGGACCGAAAACGACACATGCTTTGAAGCAAGTACGAGACGGCAGCTATTGGCTATTGAACTTCCTTTTTCTAGTCTGTCGTACGTGCTGTAAGTCACCGCGTTCTTGATGATCAGACTTTGGTGTGATCGTGTGTACGCAAGTTTCAGTGGAACTCCGTCGGAACTCCTTCGGAAAAACCTTCATAGTTTATTCCGACGTGAAAACTGGTAGTTTGTACCCGGCATAAGAAGGAAACCATAAGAAGAAAAATAGACTAAAAGAGAGTAGAATTTCTCAAGGTACATCACCCAAAGTTGCCCATGTGTTATGCCCTGCTTACAGTTCAAAAGTCAGTCAGCATCTAAATTGATGAAGAAATTATTTTTTTTACATTTTTTTGGGGGGATATTTATTATAGCAAAAAGTAAAAAATATTGTTTTTTAATAATAAAATGAAATAAAAACCACAGAGGTGATCAAATACCACCAAAAGAAAGCTCTAATTGTGGGAAAAAAAGGACGCCAATTGTGTTTGGGTACAGAGTCGCAATTGTCAGTTAAAGCAACGCAGTGCTGTATCGAAAAAAATGGCCTTAAGGGGGCAAATCTTCCGGTCCTTAAGTGGTTAATCACTTCAACTCTGGAAGATTTACCCCTCGTCATGACCTGGCCATTTTTTGCGATAAGGCACTGCATTATTTTAACTGACAATTGCGCATTCATGCCACACTGTACCCAAATAAAATGTATGTCCGAAATTTTCCCCACAAATAGAGATTTCTTTAGGTGGTATTTGATCACCTCTGCATTTTTTATTTTTTGCACTATAAACAAAAAACGACTGCCATTTTAGAAAACAAAACAATATTTTTACTTGAATATTTAAAATTAGTGAGCTAATAGATGAATCACAATGAAATGTGCAAATCCGTGCAATAAAGTGTAATATCAGTAAATGGGAATACAATAAAAGATCTCATAGATATATGCAAAATTCCGTGCTATGAACCATAGCGTTGCGTCACTGGTCACGTGACTTATTCATGACATGACGTGACCAGTGACGCAATGCGTCGGGAGGAGAAGCCAGTGATGTCAGACAGAGGAGTTCGCTGAGCGGGCTCAGCTGTGAGGAGAAACGATCCTGACATATTCCCCATGGCCACTTGCTATTGATTGCACGGGCGGTTTGTGAGTAACAGCAGAGACATATCATTGCGGGGTTAGTGTCTCCAACAGGCTACACTATTGTGTCTTTCTCTCTTTTTGTTCCTGCATATCCGGAGAGCAAGAGATCCTACTAGCCTAAGTTTAAGTAAGAGAAAAGAGGAAAAGGCTTTTAATTTTCTGGTGGATTGGTCAGCAGATAGCATAAGGGAGCCCCATCAGCACTGCTTGTGCACTAAGGGTTTTTGTTTACAGCCATCCCCATCTGCTGCACACACGAATGAATGGATTTTATTAAGATTTATTTGGATTAATTATTATATTGCACTTTATTTCATTTTGTCACATTTGTGCTACGCATTTTCTGTGTGGAGTGCGTGAGCACACACTACATATATTTTCTATCAGCATATAATTTAACATTAATTGTTTGTATACCACATGTGTCTATGCACCTTATAATTTTGAAGCACGGTTTTTATATATTTCCATATATTTTCATTGTGGCAGTGAAAAGGGTTTTTAAGCACTGCATTTAAGTGAAGTATTGCATTATATGCTTTATAAGCGATTTTGGCATTTTCACTTTATGGTTCATAGCACAGAATTTTGCATATATCTATGAGATCTTTTATTGTATTCCCATTTACTGATATTGGACTTTATTGCACGGATTTGCACACTTCATTGTGATTCATCTATTAGCGCACTCATTTTAAACATTCATACATTTATATAGTGAGAGATCACCTACATTGGTTGCAGCTTTTAGGGTTTTAATTTATTAGGATTTGAGCCTACCAGCGCTGGACTATTTCTATTTTCAATATTTTTTACTTTCTGCTCTAAAACATATCCAATAAAGAATGTAAAAAATCGATTTTCATCAATTTAGACCAATATGCTTTGTGCTACATATTTTTGGTAAAAAAACATTACCAATAAGCGCATATTGATTGGTTTGCACAAAAGCGTCTACAAACTATGGCATATATTTATGGAATTTGTGTTTATTTTTTATTTTTTACTAGCAATGGGGATGATCAGCGACTTATAGCAGGATTGCGATATTGCGGAGGACAAATCAGACATCTAACTGACACTTTTGACCATTTTTTTGGGAACCAGTGACACTAATACAGTGATCAGTGCTAAAAGGATGAACTGTCACTGTACTAATGACACTGGCTTGGAAGGGGTTAACATCAGGGGTGATCAAAGGGTTAACTGTGGACATTGGGTCTGTGGGATCTGCTGATCAGCTCCCGCTGTGTAGACTCACAGCAGGAGCGAGCCACCAGAAGCGCGTACTCACGTTTGATACCCAGAAGTGCAGGATCACGTATATATATTCATGATCCTGCGCAGCGTGGCTGCCCTGTAGCTGTAAATGGGGTGGTCGGAAAGTGATTAAAGTCTTAGTTTTTTTTTGCTTACAAATAACAAACATGTTAAACTTACCTGCTCTGGTTTTGCACAGAGGAGCCCCGATCCTCTTCTTCTCGGGACTTTGCAGGCGCTTCTGGCCCCTTTCTCCTGCCAAGTGCCCCAATAGCAAGCAGCTTGCTATTGAGGCACTTGAGCCGAGCTGCTGCTCTGTGTGTCCTTTCAGACATGAAGCTTTGACTCAGCCCCGTCCCCTCTCTCTCCACATTAGCTCAATGACTTTAATTGAGCCAATGGCACCCACTGCTGTGTCTCAGTCAATCAGGAGGGAGACTCCTGGACAGCCGAGGCTTTGGTGCAACATCGCTGGATCGAGATGGGGCTCAGGTAAGTATAGGGGGGCTGAGGGGGGCTTCTGCACACAGAAGTTTTTTTTTTATCTTAATGCATAGAATAAATTAAGATAAAAAAAAAAACCTATGCCTTTATAACCACTTTAATATCAATGTTACTTGAAGTTGACGGATAAAGGACTCCAAGGTTAGAATGAACAGGAGTGGAGAAAGAGGGCAGTCTGGAGGTGAGCCATTCTGAATGGAGAAGGCATTTGACAGAAGAAAGTTAATTTGGGCAGTAGGGTTCACGTATAATGCCATTATCTAATTATACATGTTGTCTTGGAGGCCAGTGGCCCGGAGGACTGCCATCATGTAGTCCCAGACCACTCTGTCAAATGCATGTGTACAGGGGCTGCCCACTGAAAGCTTCCAATGCACTTGGGAATAAGGAAGCTTGGTAAGGGATAAGAGTTATGCTGTATGCAAGTAACATATGAGTAGAGTTTTATACTACAGGGAGAAGGATGTCAGCAATCAAGAGTTCCACCTGGTGTTTCTGAAGGAAGAGTCTGTAAGGTTATGCGGAGAAGTTCAGGGAGTAGTGGAATGTCTGATCCACAGAATAGTTGACCATGCTGTCAGGGAGTAAAGAATAATGGGAGGTTGAAGAATGTCAAAACCAACCAGAATAAGAAAACAGAGTAGCTATCAGTATCCACTGATAAGCAGGTAAGGTAAAGGGGAATTACGCTTTGTGATGGGCTCTTCTGTGTGCTGGTGAGGTAGTGGGGCTATCTCTAGTTGAGAACAACAAAGCCTGGGGAATGCCCAGGAAAAAACCCAAGCCTACTTACCACCAGCTAGCAGAAAACCAAATTAACCTGTCTAACAGTACGTTAAAAACAGGGGTTTAGTCCGCACGCATTTGCAAACGCATGCGTAAGCCACAGAGCCTCGTCACGGCACCCTGATATCTGTGGTCCTAACACTAAAAAATGGAGTGTCCCCACAGTGGAGGCACATGCATTCTAATGGATAGATGAGGGCAGGTGGACTGAAGGGGAGCCTGCGAGCTGCTGGAGGTGGAGGGGTTGCAGGCGGGGATCTTTGACAATGGATTCTCTGATCTTGAACAACCATGGGTTCATCCTGCTGATTTCTGTTCCATAGCCCAAAAATGTGGGGAATGCTATAACACTCAGGTAGGTCAGGCAAGGGTAGATCTAGGGTTGTACAGAAACAAGGCAAATCCTCTGGCAATTGAAGAAGTGCTGACCGACCTATTGTCAAGGCAAAAGGGGAATTTCCACCTGAAGGACATGGAAGATGGATATAGGTCGAATAGAGGGCACAAGTCCTTTTGTTGTTGCAGTGTAATTAACGATAAATCTTGGAAAAGCTTGATCTCCATATCATCATGAAGGATGAGCCATTTCTCTATAGCTTTTCTAAGGATTACTTCCTTGAGAGGAAAGCTTACCAGGCAGCTTAGAACATCATGAGGGGGATCCGACTCTTTCTCTCTGGGACGAAGGGCCCTATGGATATGTTTCAACGGGAGACTCAGGTGGTCTATCCAGCAGACTGGATGGTTTGTACTGTCAGGTGCAGATTCTCAGGGTCAACAGATTCAAGGAGCCTCCTGACTCTTATTTTATGTCTGTGCCCTCTGTTGCCCAAGTCCTCCATGTGTCTGCAGATCTTGCGCAGCTGAGGGATTGAGTATCAGCCACTTGCTGTAATTCATTGAGGCAGCCTCATGGTGACCAGTGGTAGCTTCTACTTCTTCTAATCTGTCAGTCACAGACTGTATATCAAAGCAGAGACCAGTTATGGTGGAAGATAATGCATGCTTAATGTCAGATGCAATGACTTGCATATCTCCAGGGCTGAGTGACTGAGCAGAGGAAGCAGAGTGAGCATGCCTGTCACAGGTTGGACTGCAGTTGGGAGACCGCAATGAGCGGGAAGAGGCCTGTGAGGGAGGTTAGGAGTCCCGCTGTTGAGAGAGGAAGATCTCCGGGATGTTTCACCTTAAATGTGTGAGTGTGTGAGTAAGAGCGGGTAGCCAAGGCACTCCGAGTTGTTTTCCTCGATAGTAAGCTCCATTATTACCTCCTCTGATAAGGAAGTGTCCCTTGGTGAGTGGGAGTCAGTAGATCAGGCGGCCATTCAGCACCAGAGTCAAGCAATGTGAATTGTCAATAGCAGGAGATTTTGACCGGCTCTCTATGGAGCCGGTTCATATATATCCACTGTGGCTCCGGTGCAACCGGACAGTGGTCCTGTGCATCTTTTGGTCCCTTTCAGGTCTGAATTTAGCCTAAAATTTGGATCTGAAACAGTGAACAGGGACGCACCGGACCCCTGCTGTGAGCCACATGTGGCGATAGTGTGAACCCAGCCTAAAGGGTCCTGTAATCTCCAACTTGCAGAGGTTGGCTCAGACATTTTTTTCTGCTTCTGACCCACAAGTAAAATATTTAACTTGATTTGGTAATAAGAGTGACTGACATTAAATAAAAAAAATAAAAAGCATCTTTTTAAAATGTAAGGCTTTAATTTTCATTTTATCTGTAAAATTTTACACCCATTTCATTTAATTATCAACTTGCCAGCCATAAATTCAAATAATATTGAAGCTGTTGAATGTTCTTTTAATTATTTTATCTTTATACATTTGGTTTGCTTTCTTTTTAGTAACCTCAGGAAGTGTAAAGTGAAATAAAACTGCAAATGAATAATAAGTAACATGATCCCTAGATCTTAGTAGCAGAAAGAAAGCAAAGTGCACCCAATGATTTACATTCAGAGAGAAAATTATAATTAATATTGAACTGAAGGAATATTGTCACAGTTTAATAAAAGGCAGGATAAAAGTATAAACGAGTATCTACATCGTTTACATACATAAAGATAATTTTTTCTATGACACTCAACAGGAGCTGCTTACGGTCATATGCATTAATATACTACACTACATAAGAGAGTTTTTTTTCCTCAATATAATATAAATATTGTTTTTTTTGTTTTGTTTTTTACGCAGAATTGTGTTGCTTTTTTTTTTTTTTTTTTTAGTCCTTTAACATTTTGACCACCAGAAAGTTTAAACACACATTAGTAAATAGAGCTGGCCATACATCAAACCAATTTAAACAAGCAAAAAGAACATCAAAGCTCGTCTCAATTTCTCCACAACACATCTTGATGATCCCCAAGACTTTTGGGACAACATTCTGTGGACCGATGAGACAAAAGTGGAACTCTTTGGAAGGTGTGTGTCCAAGTATATCTGGCGTAGAAGGAACACTGCATTTCAGAAAAAGAACATTATACCAACAGTAAAATATGGTGGTGGTAGTGTGATGGTCTGGGGCTGTTTTGCTGCTTCAGGACCTGGAAGACTTGCCGTGATAAAAGGAACTATGAATTCTGCTGTCTACCAAGAGATCCTGAAGGAGAATGTCCGACCATCTGTTCGTGTACTCAAGCTGAAACGAACTTGGGTTCTGCAGCAGGACAATGATCCTAAACACACCAGCAAGTCCACCACCGAATGGCTGAAGAAAAACAAAATGAAGACTTTGGAGTGGCCTAGCCAAAGTCCTGACCTGAATCCTATTGAGATGTTGTGGTATGACCTTAAAAAGGCCGTTCATGCTCGAAAACCCTCTAATGTAACTGAATTAGGACAATTTTTCACACAGGGCCATGATGGTTTGGATTTTTTTTTCACCTTTATTTTTTTTCATAATAAACACCTTCATTTACAAATTGCATTTTGTGTTTACTTGTGTTGTCCTTGACTATTGTTTAAATTGGTTTGATGTTCCGACACTTAAGTGTGACAAACATTCAAACACTTTTTCACACCACTGTAGTTCCATTTTTTTCATTTGAAAAAAACTGAATCGGTCCTCCCCACTGCACCATTGTATTCTGACAGCGGGGAGAATACTCAGACTTGAGTGGCTTTTATCTGACAGGGTGGCCAAACAGAAGAAAATCGGTAGATTAACTCCTGTTCAACTGCAGTGGCAGCAGTGACCAAAGTGGGGACACATTGGGTGATTGATTCAGAACTTCACTTAAAGCGGTTGTATACCCATTTAAACATTTTTTTTTTTTTGGTAACTATCTGCAAGACAAAGTCATAATGAGCTAGTATGACTAGCATACTAGCTCATTATGCATCACTTACCTTAGATCGGGGCCCCCGACGCCGTGTTCTTCTTCCCCTCCGGCCGCATCCATCTCTAAACAGATACCCTTCTGGGTATCGCCGCTCTGGCCAATCACAGCACCGCTGCGGCGCTGTGATTGGCCAGAGCGTCGAGGACGTCGCTCCGCGCATGCGCGCGGGACACTTCAACTGCGGTGAGCCGCAGTTGAAGATGGGGATTAACCCTGTAAATGCACGTTGTAAAACGTTCTTTTCAAATATCTCCTAAATCGTGCAGGTTTAGGAGATATTTCTTGTACCTACAGGTAAGCCTTAATCTAGGCTTACCTGTAGGTGCAAGTTAAATTTTAGGGTATACAACCACTTTAAAGCTGGTCATACATGGATCAAAGTTAAAGTGGTTTAGCAGCAGGGACCTTGTATGGCCAGCTTAAAGTGGAGGTTCACACAAAAATTGAACCTCCGCTTTTTGGAACCCTCCCCCCTCCGGTGTCACATTTGGCCCCTTTCAGGGGGGAGGGGGTGCAGATACCTGTCTAAGAGTATTTACACCCACTTCTGGGCATAGACTCCCACGGGAGTCTACGCCTCTTCCCGTCTCCCTGCACTGTCTGCTGGGACACACACGGGTCACAGGACATAGCGGGGACCAGTTAGGACACGCAGCGTGATTCGCGCATGCGCAGTAGAGAACCGGGATGTGAAGCCGCAACGCTTCACTTCCTGATTCCCTCACCGAGGATGGTGGCGGCTGCTGCCAAGAGCTGAACGATTGATCGGCTTCGGCTGCCGACATCGCTGGACCCTGGGACAGGTAAGTGTCCATTTAATAAAAGTCAGCAGCTGCAGTATTTGTATCTGCGGCTTTTAATTTTTTTAAGGTGAAGTTCTGCTGACTTCAATCATCCAATCATGTATGAGCAAAAAGTTTCCCTGTGCATACATGTTTTACCAGAATTCACTTAACTAAGTAAATATTATTTTGAAAAAAATTATTAAAATAGTACTCATTTAATAAATCAACCCCACTGAGTGCAAAAGTAGAACTTTCTTTACATTCTGATTTCCCCTAAAGCAGCAAACGAGTTTATAGTGTATATATATATATATATATATATATATATATATATATATATATATATATATATACACAGTATACAGTGTCTTGCCAAAGTATTTATACCCCTTGAAATTTTCCACATTGTGTAATGTTACAAACAAAAAGTAAATGTACCGTATTTATCGGCGTATAACAAGCACCCTAACTTTAAGAGAGAAGTTTCAGAAAAAAAACTTACATTTTAAAATAAGGGTCAGTGCTCTGCAGCCTCATCAATGCAGCCTGATCTATGCCCTTCTGCTGCCTCTAATATGCCCATTATTGCGGCCTGTTTAGTGTCTATCTGCAGCCTCTAACATGCCCATCTGCAGCCTCTAATGTGCCCGTTATTGCAGCCTGTTTATTATACATCTGCAGACTCACCTTTGCAGAAGATTGCAGCCGCGCCAGTGCTGGATTACACAGATCCACGATCTCCTGTGTGTCCGGCGCTCAGTCGCTCACAGTCCGCCCAGCTCATATGATGGACAGAGCAGTGGTCCAATGCCAGGCCAGGGGAGTGGGACTGTGTGCGACAGAGCTAGATATACAGGAGATTGCGACTCTGTGTCATCCAGCAGCACTCGTCCCTTCCTTCCACTCAGAGTAGCAGGGATTGGAGTATAACATGCACACACGATTTTCAGGCGGGAAAAGTGCATGTTATACACCGATAAATACTGTATTTTATTGGGATTTTATGTGATAGACCAACAAAAGGTGCTCCCTGCATGTTTGGGTCTCTCTAAGGCCCCTTTCACACCGGGGCGTTTTTCATGAGGTGCAGCGCTAAAAATAGCGCCTGTTCACCGCATGAAAAAATCCTGCCCCATTCACTCCAGTGTGAAAGCCGGCGGGCTTTCACACTGGAGCGGTGCGCTAGCAGGATGACAAAAAAAGTCCTGCTAGCAGCATCTTTGGAGCGGGATAGGAGTGGTGTATTCACCGCTCCTATACCGCTCCTTCCCATTGAAAAGAATGGGAGACCGCGGTAAAACTGCGGCAATACCGCCGCAAAGCGCCGCTACGGCGGCGCTCTGCGGGGGGTGTTTAACCCTTTTTCGGCCGCTCGCGGGGGGTAAAACCGCACCGCGAGCGGCCGAAAACCGCGGTAAAAACTATGGTAAAGCAGCGCTAAATATAGCGCTGCTTTACCGTCACCGCGGCTCACCGCCCCAGTGTGAAAGGGGCCTAAGTTGCTAGGCTGTGGAAAAGTCCCACACATGTGGTATCGTAATACTCAGGAGGAGTAAAATAATGTATTTTGGGGTGTCATTTGTGGTATACACATGCCATGTGAGAGAAATAACCTATTACAATGACAATTTTGTGGAAAAAAATCTTCATTTTGCAAAGAATTGTGGGAAAAAAATGACGACATCAAAAACCTCACCATGCCTCTTACTAAATAACTTGGAATATCTACTTTCAAAAAAGGGGTCATTTGGGGGTATTTGTACTTTCCTGGCTTGTACGGGTCGCAAGAAATGAGATAGGCCACCAGTACATCAGATGTGATCAATTTTGTATGATTTGCACCACAGCTTGTAGACTCTCTAACTTTCACAAAGACCAAATAATAACCACTAATTTGGGTTAATTTTACCAAAGATATGTAGCAGTATAAATTGTGGCCGAAATTTATGAAGAAAAATTTATAATTTGCAAAATGTTATCACAGAAACAAAGAAAACTGCGTATTTTTTTCAAAATTTTCGGTCTTTTTTCATTTATAGCGCAAAAAAATAAAAAACCCAGAGGTGATCAAATACCACCAAAAGAAAGCTCTATCTGTATGAAAAAAAGGACAAAAAATTAATTTAGGTACAGTGTTGCATGACTGAGTAATTGTCATTCAAACTGTGAGAGCACCGAAAGCTGAAAATTGGTCTGGTCCCGAGGGGGGTTTAAGTGCCCAGTTGTCAAGGGGTTAATTGACTACCTTGCATTTTTGAACAGCAATAGGAATAACATAAATCTAACCAGTCAGTGGTGTGAAGACCAAATAAACTTCTTAGACATTAATGATAGGGTTAATGATAAATTAAAGACTAAGCTTTTCTTCAAGTCTTCAGATCGCAATAGTTTCCTGCCCCTCCTAAGTGGACATAACCCTTTATGGTTAAGGAATATTCCTAAGGGCCAAATAATGCGTGTAAAAAGAAATTGCTCAACAGTGGATGACTTTGTTGTCCAGTCAGAAGTATTAAAATACCCTTTTGTAGAGAAGGGTTATAATCCTTAGCGACTGGACACAGTTGTGGATGAGATAAAGGCTATTCCACGATCGTATTGTTTAAAAGACATGGCAATGGTCAAGACACATACAGATCATGAATGGGGTTTCATTTCATCATTCCATTCACAATATAAGGAAATAGAATTCATCTTCAAGGCCCATTGGCATATTCTGTGTTTAGACAAAAACCTTAAACCAGTACTACTCTAGATGCCCAAATGTATCTACCGTAAGGCCCCTAGTGTGGGAGACAGGGTAGTAAAAGAGGTTTTAGATCCCCCCACTAGGCTTTCCTCATTTTGGGACAGAGATGGCTTTTTCGCTTGCCGAAAATGTAAGGCATGCAGAGAGGTGGCTGCACCTGTGACAGGCCTAGATACATTTACACTGTGAATAACAAAGAATTTGTAATTAAAGAATTCATCACATGCAATATAACACATGTAGTCTATGTTTTGAAGTGCCCTTGCGGGTTGATGTACATGGGCTGTACCAAAAGACCTTTGAGGGTCCGTATTGCAGAACGCATACAGAACATAAAACTGGGGTTTAACCGCTTAAGGACCGCCTCCTTCACATATACGTCAGCAGAATGGCACGGCTGGGCACATCAACGTACAGGTACGTTGTCGTTTAAGAGCCCAGCCGTGGGTCGCACGCGCACCGCCGGCGGCACGCTCGCGACCCGGTCCTGAGCTCCATGACCGTGGCCACGGGACCCGCGGATCCGATCGTCGCTGGTGTCCCACGATTGGGTCACAGAGCTGAAGAATGGGGAGAGGTATGTGTAAACAAACCTCTCCCTGTGCTTCCTAATGAGACTGACTAGCCACGCCCCCTACAGTAAAAAAAAACACACACAGGACATACTTAACCCCTCCCCACCCCCCTGTTCGGTTCGCACCAGAACCTGCGAACAGACCTAAAGTTTGTGTGAACTTTAGAACCCTATTAAAGCTATGGGACTCGAACGTTCAAAATCGAAAAGGGCTCATTTTAAAGGCTTATATGCAAGTTATTGTCATAAAAAGTGTTTGGGGACCTGGGTCCTGCCCCAGGGGACGTATCAATGCAAAAAAAACGGCTGTTTTTTCGGGAGCAGTGATTTTAACCTTCAGGTCTGGTATGGAGTTTAAGGGGAACCCCGTGCCAAAAACAGAAAAATTGAGTGGGGGTCCCCCTCAAAATCTATACAAGACCCTTATCCGAGCATGCAACCTGGCAGGCCGCAGGGAAAGAGGGGGGGATGAGAGAGCGCACCCCCCTCCTGAACCGTACCAGGCCACATGCCCTCAACATTGGGAGGATGCTTTGGGGGTCTGTGACCCCTCAAAGCACCATGTCCCCATGTTGATGAGGAGAAGGGTCTCATCCCCACAACCCTGGCCGGTGGTTGTGGCGGTCTGTGGGTGGGGGGCTTATCAGAATCTGGAAGCCCCCTTTAACAAGGGGACCCCCAGATTCCAGCCCCCTCCTCTGTTTTAAATGGTAAGGGGGTACCCCTACCATTTCACAAAGAAAGTGTAAAAAATTGTTAAAACACACTGACACCGTTGGGAAAAGTCCTTTATTAAAAATAAAAAAAATTAAAAAGATTCCAGCGGTGGTAATCCACTCTTGCTATCCAGCGATGGGTGATCTATTCTCCGGGGTCCAGCGATGGCTGATCTCTTCCGACGATGGAGACACTGCAGTAATCCCGCCTTAGCTGAGGAGGACCGGGCTACCCGTAACCTGACCCCGCCCCCTCTTATATAAAGGATGGTGGGGTCACCCAGTGACCCCGCCCCCTCTGATGCATGGAACCGTGCCTCCGTTATATAAGACCTGTCAGCATTGTGCAGAGCGGCCCAATAAAGAAGAAGAGACGCCGTGGAGGAAGATGTCGGACGAGAACACCGGAGTAAGAAGCGGATTGGAGGAAGAAGAAGATGAAGAAGGAGAGAAGCGTCACACAGCGGGAGCCTCCCATTGTGCGGAACGGCCCACTAACGAAGAAGAGACGCCGTGGAGGAAGATGCCGGACAAGAACACCGGAGCAAGAAGAATCGGATCGGAGGAAGAAGAAGATGGAGGAAGAAGAAGAAGAAACCTAAAGGATGAAAGGAAAGGAAGAAGGAAGAAGACCAGAAGAAAGAAGACTTTAATAAAGGAATTGTAAAAGACTGTCTCCTGTCATTTTTAACTCTTCTGTCACCTTTTTTGGTAAAATGGTAGGGGTATTTTTGTACCCCCTTACCATTTCACACAGGGGGGGTCCCCTTGTTAAAGGGGGCTTCCATATTCTGATAAGCTCCCCGCCCGCAGACCCTTACAACCAACGGCCATGGTTGTGGGGATGAGGCTCTTGTCCTCATCAACATGGGGACAAGGTGCTTTGGGGCAGATAAGGGCCTGGTATGGATTTTGAGGGGGACCCCCACGCCATTTTTTTTTTTGGCGCAGGGGTCCGCTTAAAATCCACACCAGACCTGAAGGGCCTGGTATGGATTTTGAGGGGGACCCCCACGCATTTTTTTTATTTCTTAATGCTAACATGACCTGTGTTCAAATAGCCTTTAAAAAACCCATAGAAGTGAACCAGCGCAAAAAAAAAAAATCAAGTTGAGATGTGCGCCCGTTCAACTTATGCAAATGAACCTACGTGGCTTGACATTTACTAAGATTTTGCCGGCGCAGTGAACCAGAGCACATGAACGGGCGCAAATGCCCCTCGCGCATGCGCAGTACATAAATTGACCTCACGTAGTTACAAGTGTATTTGCAGGCGCAGCAAGCCTGCTCAGAGAAAGTTAGTTTTCCGTTCTATTTTGGGCATATTTGTTAGTCGGACAGTCATATCTATACTTCCTCACATCACCCACATCACCCCATAATATTGCCACTTCCAGATTCTTTTATTTTCTGAGTTTAAGATGCCGTGTGCCAAGTCTATAGCGGCACACAGATAGCGGCCGCCCGTTAGTCGGCAACAATATAGTAAATGGGGGATTGCGCTGAATTACAGGCGCAAATGCTTGGTAAATCAGCCCCATTTTGTTACTTCTCCCGAGTATGGGTATACCACATGTGAGAAACTTTTTGGCAGTCTAGCCACATACAGGGCCCCAAAATCCAATATACACCTTCAGGCTTTTAAAGGGAGTTTTTTTTCTCATTACACTTCCTGACTATCTATGACAGGCCCTGAAATGCCAGGATAGTATGAAACAACTCCAAATTACCCCTTTTTGGAAAGTAGACACTCCCAGGTATTTGCTAAGAGGCATGGTGAGTATTTTTCAGATCTAATTTGTTTCCACAAGTCTATGGAATTTAAAGAAATAAAATTAAAATTTTGTGATAAAAAATTAGATCTGCAAAATACTCACCATGTCTCTTATCAAATTCCTTGGAGTGTGTATGTTCCAAAAAAGGGTCATTTGGGAGGGGAGGTTGTACTATCCTGTCATTTCAGGGCCTCTAAAACTGTGATAGTTAGTGGGGAAGTGACATGAAGAAATATGCCCTTTGAAAGCCTGAAGGTGGTCATTGGATTTTTGGGGCCTGTACATGGTTAGGCTATCAAAAAGTCTCTTGCATGTGGTATCCCCATACTCAGGAAAAGTAGCAGAATGCATTTTGGGGTGTTATTCCACATATACCCATGACATGTGTGAGCAATTTATCATTTAAGAGACAACTTTGTGTAAAAAAAAGTTATAATTTTTCAAAAACTTGTTGCAAAAAATAAAATCTTCCATGGACTCAATGTGCCTCTCAGCAAATAGCTAGGGGTGTCTACTTCCCAAAAAGTGATCATTGTGCTAAGGAATTTACACCCTTTGAGAGCCCAAACAGTACAACCCCCCAATGACCCCTTTTTGGAAAGTAGGCACCCCAGTGAATTTGCCACACATACCATGGGTATTTATGGAATTACACTTCAGAACACATTCTGCCACTTCTCCTAAGTATGGGGATACCACATGTGTAAGGCTTTTGTGGAGCTTTGCTGCATACGGAGCCCAAAAATCAATGCCCACCTTGAAGGTTGGATTCAAACCCATGGCTTGAACCTTTAAAGGTAGCAGAGCATACCACTACACTATGGAGCTGAGCACAAGCATACATAGAAAATACTATTACTAACGTCTGATTCTTTTCATTCTATATAAAAATGTTTTGTATTTGAGGCATTAATATTATGGTACCAACCATGCTCATTTTCCATTGGGTAGGGATGAGCCGAACACCTCCAGTTCAGTTCACACCAGAACTTGCGAACAGACCAAAAATGTGTGCGAACATCATGGGACATGAACATGAAAAATCCTAAGTGCTCATTTTAAAAGCTTATATGCAAGTTGTTGCCATATCCCCTGGGGCAGTTTTTTTCAGGAGCAGCGATTTTAATAATGCTTAAAGTGAAACAATAAAAATAATCCTTTAACTATCATGCCTGGGGAGTGTTCTTAGTATGCCTGTAAAGTAGTGCATCTTTCCCTTTCCCACAGTACCACAGTAAAATGACATTTCTAAAAGAGAAAAATGTAAAACTTCCGGTTCCGGCGCCGCATGAAGGGACAGTAAACCCCCTCAGCTCCCGCTCCACGGCACATAAAACGGCTTAAAAAGTCGGCCCCGTCACTCTTTGCCCCTCACAGACGGCTCCCAGACCTTCCCGCTGCCCTCCCGCACTGACATCATGGATCGCTTTCTTGAAAAAAGCGGGCCGCGAGCTCCGTCGGCGCAGCCCCAAATTGAGGCCGGGGATGCGGCCTTGTCCTCCGGCGCGGCCTCTACACATAGCGCGGCAGATGCGCACAGCATGGAGGTGGGGCGGACTGCACCCCCTCCTGCACAGCAATGGGAGGCAGGAGAATTAGAGAAGATAGCACAGGCAGTGGCAGCAGTACTAGCCCCCACCATAGCAGCATCTGTAGAAAAAGCTGTCACTGCTGGTATGCTTCAAATTAGAAAAGAATTGGGAGAACAGAATGCCCGCCTCCATGAGGCAGAGGATAGAATAGCAAGCCTGGAAGATGACATCTATAAAGCACAGGTTTATGAAGAAGCTCAGGATAAAACTAACCAGCATATACTCCAGCGTTTGGAAGACCTTGAAAATAGGTCACGTCGGAGCAACCTGCGATTCGTGGGAGTGCCGGAATCGCTACAACCAGCGGCTTTAGCCAATTTCTGCTCTTGCCGTATTCCCGAAGCCCTGGGGTTACCAGGCCCAGCCACGGTTGAACGAGCTCACCGACTCGGCACATATTCAGCTGAACGGTCGTCTCCGCGTACCATCATTGCTAAATACCTAAATTACGCTGATAAAGCAGCCATTCTGCAAACTTACAGACAAACGAGAAACCTCCAAGTAGATGGCGTTACTATTCTTATCTTCGCTGACTACTCGATTGAAGTTTCTAAGAAAAGAAAAGCAACAAGTCTGCTCAACGCTTCATCAACAACAAATAAAGTTCACCTTAGCCTTCCCGGCCATTTTACGCCTCAAAGCACCCAATGGGGACCAACTCACCTTTCAAGAACCGCACGAGGCAGATAAATTCCTACGCTCCCTACACCAGGATCCACATCCCAACCTCCCTCCCAGGGCTACTCCTATCTCAAGATCCTTGGAGCAACGCAGTCCACGTAAGGACTCCCCTAAACGTCTCAAACCATCGGGAGCGCACAACCGCTCCAACCACCGCTGACTTTTATTTATTTTTTATTTTTTGGGCTGACGTGTCCTCTCACTCAATGGTTATACTAACCATTTTTCTTTTCTAGGTAATAAGCACTCTCAGTGCTCAACAGCTCATTTTCTTCAGTATTTACAGCTCTCCCCTTACTACTTACTACTTTCATGCTTTCTAAGTCAAGCTTTACTATATTGTTATAGTCTGTGATTTATGAATACATCCGGCCAGGCCGTTAGCACAATCCAGCCTCCCTTACCCTGCGATCCTGCCTGTCGGCCTGTAAGCCTGCTTCCTGTGGGCACCTAAGTACACCACTTGCACGATCCGTGGCTGGGAGCTGGCTCTTGCTGCGTCCTCATGCGGAAAAAAGAGAAGTCCTTCTCTAGTTATGTTTTTTGGTTTACTTGTGTTATCCCCCCCAAGTGTCCTTTCACCCTGGTCCCACCTCTGATTCCTTCACTCAAAAATCTACCCACCTGCCAGCCGATCTTCCATTATCTTAGACAACGTTTCACTCTACCTGGTAGCACATATCCTCCTGGTACGCCTCCCCCCATGAAAATCGTCTCATGGAACGTAAAGGGGCTCCGATCCCCCATCAAGAGACTCAAGGTGCTACGCCACCTTAAACGACTCAAAGCTGATATCGCCCTTCTGCAGGAAACCCACCTAACACAACCCGACTATCACCGCATGCAAAAACTTTGGGTAGGTTCGGTCATAGGTGCTGATGCTGTAGCCCGTAAAGCGGGAGTACTTATCCTGCTTCATAAAAACCTAGTCCATCAACTGATTTCGAGCGACGCAGACGAGCAAGGCAGACTTCTTACGATTCACTTCACTGATTTATGGCGACTTTCTAACCCACTGAGCAGAGAGTACACTTTTTATTCTATTCCCCATAAGGTGTTCACCAGGATTGACTACATCTTTGGCACTGATTCCGTACTCCCCCTAACCTCTGATGCACAGATTCACGAGATAGCCATTTCGGACCATGCCCCGATATCAATTTCCTTCACTGAAGCTCCCTCACCTTCTAATCCACGAGTGTGGCGCTTTCCCTCGTACCTTCACAATAATGAAGATTTCCGGCAATACATTGACAAGACTTGGAAGGAATTTGCCTCAGCAAATGCCGTCCATGTTCATAACCCCAATCTTTACTGGGATGCGGGAAAAGCCTATTTAAGAGGCAGAGTTATATCATATGCCTCCTCTTACAAGAAACACGCATTTTTCAAATATAAATCGACGAGCTTATCCCTTAAGCAAGCTCAGCTGGCTCTCTCCATCCAAGACTCTCCTGACAATAGAAATACCTGGCGCAAAGCCAAACTGGACTTTGACACATGGGCGGATATCATAGAACTTACCAAGCGCGCACAAGCCGACGCAAACCTTTATAAATTTGGCAACAAAACGGGGAAACTTTTAGCCAGACTATGCAAAGGCCCTTACAAGCAAACACATATCACAGCACTTAGGGACCAGTCAGGGATTATCAAAAAGACTCCACAGGAAATAGGAAAAGTGATGCATACATTCTACTCAGCATTGTATGCGCCAGATCCAATTAACCGTGATGTAGCCCAGAAATTTCTTGACAAAATCACCCTACCTTCGGTCACCCCGGCCCAGCTAAAGAGCCTAAGCTTACCAATAACAGCCTCGGACATTTCTAAGGCCATACACCAACTAGCTCCTGGTAAGGCCCCGGGACCTGACGGCTTTTCCGGGGAGTTTTACAAGACCACACATGACACCATAGCACCTACCCTCCTTAGTGTGTATAACACAATTTGGGAAGGGGGACAATATCTGCCCTCCGGCTACCAAGCTACTATAAAATTGATTTCTAAAAAAGACAAAGATCCCCTAGACCCGGGTTCCTACAGACCCATCTCCCTGCTAAATATTGATGCCAAGATTCTCTCTAAAATAATTGCCACGAGATTGGCCGATATTATCCCATCCTTGATTCACCCAGCGCAATCGGGATTTGTGAAAGGGAGGACGGCAACGCTAAATATCCGTAAAGTAATTTCGGTCTTGGATCATGCTTCTAAACACAGGGGGGGGGACTTTGCCATTGTCACTCTGGACGCAGAGAAAGCTTTTGATAATCTTAGTTGGGACTGGCTCTCATTAGTTCTATCTAGGATGGGCCTCACAGGATCGTTCAACCATCTTATAAAAGCCATGTACACTTCCCCTGCGTCCAGACTGGCAGTGGCGGGTCTCCTCACAGATGAGTTTCGGTTATTCAAGGGAACAAGACAGGGCTGCCCCCTGTCTCCCCTACTCTTCAATCTAGCGCTCGAACCCCTCTCCAGATTCATTAACACCAACGGTGACTTGCATGGGATACGATTTGGTGATCTTGAGTTGAGATCTGCTCTTTTTGCAGACGATGTACTAATTTTTACTCGCGACCCTTCCTCCGACATGCCTGCTATTAAACACATGTTTGATGATTTCAGGTTATGTTCGGGACTAAAAATCAACTATGCTAAAAGTGAAATTCTCCCGTTGGGCCCCGGTTCTAACCCGTCCTGGGCTTCCCACTCGCCCTTCTCCATAGCCAAATCCCACATTACGTATTTAGGCATAAAAATTGGTAAGCTCCCTTCTTCTCTTTATACCTTAAACTACCCCCCTTTGATACATAAAATCATCCAGGAATTGGAAAATTGGAAGGACCTGCCGCTATCGCTCCTAGGGAGATGTCACCTATTCAAAATGGTCAGTTTTGCGCGTCTTCTCTACCCTCTCCAAACCCTCCCCTTACTCTTGAAGCATAAAGATGTGCAGCTTCTACATAAAGCCATCTCTAAATTTATTTGGCGCCAAAAAAGACCGCGCATAGCCCTGTCCAAACTCCATCTCCCCAGAACCGAAGGAGGCATAGGTCTACCGAATGTTAGGCTCTATAACTTAGCCTGCTTGCTTAGGATAGGAATAGATTGGATACAACAGACTTCCCGATACTCTAATTTCTCTCTTGAATCTGAAATGGCTCATCCTTACTCACTAGTCGCTTTATTACATTGTCAATGGAAATCGTTACACTCTGACTTTCAACATAACCTCCTGCTTCGTGACACAGCAATTGCTTGGAGAGAAATACGAAAAAAGGAAAAACTCTCCCCTTATATGTCTAAGCACCTTCCTATACAAGGTAACCCCAGCTTCACTCCGGGATTGATACACCAAAGTTACTCTCTATGGTCAAGGCAAGGCCTCACAAACTTCTCTTCCCTATGTGATGCGGACACTGGATTACCATTCCCATTCTCCTACATAGCTTGTCGGTTCGAGCTACCTAACCCGCACATTTTCTATTTTCGGCAGTGCGTCAACTTCCTTCACACCTCTTGTGGGGAAGCACGAAAGAGATTTCGACCCTCTCTTCTGGACACTTTAATACACACAGGTCGAAACACCATCACCGGCATCTACAAACCCCTACTCCGCAAGCTCACCCCGACCATTGAATCCTCTGCCACTGCTAACTGGGGAAAAGACTTCCCAGACCCAGAGCTCATTGACAAGCTGCTCAACGGTTACAACAATGTGCTCCGACTGATACCATGTGAATACTGGCGGGAAACCCAGATGAAGATATTGCACCGTGCCCATATACCTTTTCTTGTGGACAAGGGTAACCCTCAGACTCTCCTCTGTCCCCTATGTAAAAAACCTAGACCCACCCTGGCACATCGCTTTTGGTCTTGCTCCTTCATCGCCTCTTTCTGGGACCAGCTTTTGGCCTTCATACAAAGTATAACCTTGCTACACCTTCCCAAGGACCCCCTACTTTTGATATTCGGCTATTGGGACAAACAACTCCTAACCTGGTCCTCCCACACAGAGCTTCTACATAAAGATTGGATCCTCATCTGCCTTTTTACTGCCAGGAGAGCGATACTAAAGAATTGGACCTCATCTTCCTGCCCTACTATTTCAGCGGTCAAACAAGAGCTTCAATTACATCTCCACAGGGAAAAACTAACTACTGACTTTAACCACCCTGTCGCGAAACAACGCTTCTACATGAGATGGAGGAAGTTCATTGATGCAACAATCCACCCTGCACCACAAGAGTCTATACTTACTCCGTTTACATACTACAAAAGCCTCCTGACGCAAACGGACATTGTTGACACTCACTGAAATGGATCCTTTGTGCTTTACTCACACGATTCCTTACCAGATAAGACCTACTACGCTTGTTACCAGTGCTGGAAACTTGATCTATGGAACTCAGGACTTTCAAGATCACCCCTCCGCCCCAACTTGGCAAACTGCCTTCCTTGCATCTCACCTCATGATGGGACTCGCGATTTGCCCCCCCCCCCCCCCTCTCACCTCCCCTGTTTTATTCTCCCCCCCCCCCCATATTGAGTTTATTACCTGTCCAGCCAGATCTCTTTGAATTTAGGTTAGGCTTTATATGCTGCATTCATTGCCTTTTACCAATTCTTTCAGATATTGTAAAAATTGTACCAATCGAGCAGCGCGGAATGTCTCCCGCTGACTCGCTATGTTGTTGTATGATGTTGTTTCTTTTCAATAAATTCTTTTGAAAAAAAAAAAAAAGAGAAAAATGTAATTTAAAACTGCTTGTGGCTGTAATGTATTGTCGGATCCTGGCAATACAGATAAAAATCATTGGAAAAAAAGGTGTGAGGTCCTTTGGGTCTGGTATGAATATTAAGGGGAACCCTGCATTAAAATAAAATAAAATTGTGTGGGGGTCCCCCAAAATCCATACCAGGCCCTTCAGGTCTGGTATGAATATTAAGAGGAACCCTTTGCCAAAATTAAAAAGAAAGTTGGCGTGAGGTCCCCAAAATCCATGCCAGACCCTTATCCAAACACGCAACCTGACAGGCCACAGGAAAAGAGGGGCAGCAAACTGAACCGTACCAGGCCACATGCCCTCAAAATAGGGAGGGTGCTTTGGGGCCCCCCACAGAACACCTTGTCCCCATGTCAATGGGGACAAGGGCCTCATCCCCACAACCCTTGCCCGGTGGTTGTGGGGGTCTGCGGGCGGGGGGCTTATCGGAATCTGGAAGCCCCCTTTAATAAGGGGGCCCTCAGATCCCGCCCCCCCCCATGTGAATGGGTATCGGGTATATTGTACCCCTACCGATTTACCAAAAAAAGCAGTGAAATGTGACAAAAAACAATAGCCGGTTATGCCTTTATTGTACAATAGCTCTGAGTGGTCTTCTCCCCCGATCCGTGTCTCCCGCCGTCATCTTCTCCTGGTGCCGCCTCTCCCACCACAGCCTACTTCTCCCATTGCCGTTTCTTCCTCGCCGCCATGTTCTTCCTCGCCACCGTCTTGTCCCCGCTGTCTGGCTTCTCTTACACAGCCATGGGGCGTGACCATCCGTTGGCATCACACGGAAAGCCTGCCCCCTTTTTTCCAGAAAATAAAGGGGCGGGCTCTGCGAGGATTCTGCGTTAAGGCACCTATGTGATATATTGAAGAAAGTCCGACATGTACTTGTTGCCATTCTCTCGGGATACTGTTAGGACTCCTAGATGGAGATAAGGAATTTGGTTCTTCAGGAAGAATCTTCCAGGCCTGCAGAAGTTGGAAGCCTTTTCTAGGGGAGGTGGTCACATGTCTAGATCCTTCCCTGGTTACTATCAGTTTGGTTGGAAAACCCCACTTGTAACCTTTGTTGTGGTTCCTTAAGGCTTTGGCGATGGTGTTCAGTGTACTGTGATAGATCCGCAAAGAATTGCAGGTCAGATTAATCAGTAGTGCGGTGTTCCCCTTTAAGTTGCATGAATCGCTCCTTGGTTTGATAAAACTGCATACGAAGCAGAACGTCTCTAGAGACATGTTCTGGAATAAATGAGGGCTTTAAAATACGATGGATTCTGTCTATAGATATTTCTATAGGGGGAGGTCCGGCATAAGGATGGAGAGTAGTGTAGTAACGAGGGGTCTCAACTCTGGTTTTACAGACTCTGTGATGCCTCTAAATTTTACATTATTTCTCCTCGAGTGGTCCTCTAAATCTGCCAGCTTTGCTTTGATCAAATTTTGCTCATCTTCTACTTCATCATGAGCATCGATTAGATCGTTGATTGTGGTTGCATATTCTGCCATTTTGCTGTCTACGTGATCAATTCTGTCTCCTATAGCAGTGAGATCTGAGTTAAATGCCCTCATACATGCCATACAGTATATCTGTGTGGATAGTGCTTCCTAGGGAAACAAGCATACCCTTAAGTGTGGTGCCTAGAATGGGCTGATTCAGGGTAGGGAAAGCAGTTATGGATTTAGGAAGTTCCCTGGTATCTTCATGTGAGTCAGTGTTAGATCTCACCTCGTATTGCTGTAGTCCTGACTCTTCCATTCTTGGTTTAGTTTTTGCTGGGCTTCTGCAGTCTGGGGTGGAGGCCTTTGAGCTCCTCAGAAAGTGATGGTTGTTTTGGCAGGCAAAGCTGTTATGGTCAGGCCACGCTGTGTTAGGAGAGGAGCCAGCGCCATCTTGTCAATGCTGCTGCGGCGGCTGTTTGAAATATGCCATTAGTTTCTTTGGCTTGTGCATGTTCTTCTTTTTTGACATGGTGCAGGGATGCCGGCATGTCAGGGCACTGAACTGCTGTAGCAGGAGAGTATTTAGGTGCCTGAGTTTGCTGTAAGCCTCTGTTTGTCCTGTCCTTCAGTGGAGCTCCCGGTCTACATGGCCATCTTGGCTGAGGTCACGCCACACACCTTTAGTTTACATTTTGAACCTGGAACCTTCAAGTTCTGTGCTGTGGCTCTGTCTGCTTTGCTACCAGAGGGTCTAAGTCTCTCCAGCATACACTCTGCTTGGTGTTTCTACCCCTGGGACTCTTTGACTCCACCTGTCTTCCAGATGCAGTCTATCTTTAATCAGGTCAGCCTTTAAATAGCAAGACTTCCTGTGCTCTGTGCTTTGTACCTTGCACTGTTCTTCACCCTAGCTGAGTGTTGACTGGACTATATCTGAGTGTGGTCTCCAGCACTTCCACGTGCCAATCTCTGCCATTTTAACTGTAAATGTATACTTTGTTTTATACTGAATGAAGAGTGCAAGATACTAATGCATCCAACAACAGCATCAGCTTTTTTTCAACGCATCACCTCGTCCTCAACATGTGCAATTTCAAATACTCAGCAGAGTCCCTCCGCAGACTAAGAAATTTGACTGCAACTCTACCGACCGACATTCAAAAAATATTACAAAAAGAAAGACTACTAAGGATCGATCCACAAGCAACGATCAAACATACGAAGACTACAACTCAACCGCAACAGTTAGCATGCGCCTTCATTAACACCAGATCGGCAGTCAAGCACAGGCACGAAATCCATGACTTCATCACACAAAACAACATAGATTGCCTCTTCATCACGGAAAGCTGGCTAACACCCGACTGCAACACCATCCTAACAGAATTAGTGCCAGAAAACTACAGGATCCTAACCGAGCATAGGAAAGGAAAAAAAGGAGGAGGCCTAGCAGTGATCTTCAAAGCTCATCTAGCGCTCGTCAAACCTACAGTACAGAACACAGCAACTTTTATGGAGACACTTACTCTACAGATGCAAACCACACCACAAGAAACGATCCACATGCTTCTATGCTACAGAACACCAGGACCAAAGACAAATCTACCGATACCACTCACGGAATTCATCTTGGCACACACCCTGAAAAACAACAAGGTTCTGGTACTCAGAGATTTCAACCTCTAAGCGAACTCCACCGAAGACCCCATCGCCACCACCTGCATCAATCAACTGGAAGACCTAGGGCTTCAACAACTACTAAAGGCTCCCACAAATGGGTCGGGTCACATCCTGGACCTCATCTTCAAGCAAAATATGGACATCAGCATTCGAGACAACATATCGCTACCATGGTCAGACCACCACGCTATCAAATTTGAGATCGCCACCAACATCTCCCTTCAAAAACCAAACCCGGCGGCAACAACACACTGGATTAGATCGCAGAAGAAACTACACTCGGAAATCTTCAAAACCACACTAACATACAAAATGGCTAAACTAAATCAAAACCACTCAGCAGAATGAACACTCAGCTTCATAAACAAGGCACTTCTACAAACAGCAGATGCAGTCGCCCCGCAACATCGAGCACCCATCCGCAAGAAAAATTCTGGATGGTTTAATGGCACGCTTACTCTACTGAAACAGGAACACAGAAGAGCAGAAAGAGCCTGGAGAAGAAACACCACAAAGGAAAATCACACAAACAAACAGAATACTCACCAAGAGATATCATCAAGCAATTTTCACAGCAAAAAAAGAACATGTCTCAAACACCCTCTCAAAAGCCTTAAACCGACCACGGGAACTTTTTAAATTAGTCGCCCAGACTATGAACCCCACCTGCCTTGAGCCCCTAGGAAACTAAACTCAAGAATACTGCAACAAATTATCCGATTTTTTCATCAACAAAATAGACAACATTCAGAAAATAATTCAACAAAAAAAACAACAACAACCAACTCTACTCAACTCAACCCAGGTAAGGAATTTTACATCCACAGCGCACAAGCACCACATTTTTCACTCACCCCGATCACCACGAATGAAACCAAAAATGTCATCAAGAGCCTCCGAGACAGCACATCGCCAAACGACATCATCCCCACAAAACTCTTGAAAGAATGCTCCGACATTCTGGCCCCCGCTATTACACACCAATAAATCAGTCATTCAAAGAAGGATTGGTTCCGAATTCCCTAAAGCAAGGCATCATCAAACCATTGCTAAAGAAACCCAACCTCGACCCCAAGGATCCGAACAATCGCAGACCGGTAACAAGCCTGAACACCATTTCCAAGATCATGGAGAAAGCAGTAGTACAACAGCGAAATACGAAGACCCCTTGGACACCACCAACCATCCTGGGACAGACCATCCTTCCAAGCAACAAAGCCAAAAGCCTCGGAGTAATCTTTGATTCAGAGATGACCATGGAGGCACACATAGGATCCGTAATCAGCGGATCCCACCATCTCCTTCACATGCTACGCAGACTCATCCCCTTCATCCCGGAAAAGGAAAAAGCGGCAGTAGTAGGAACGATCATCAATTCGCGTCTCGACTATGCAAACTCCCTCTACATAGGATTACCGGATTACCAGATTGCGCGCCTTCAAATTGTCCAAAACACAGCAGCAAGATTAGTCACCGGAAAGAAACCCTGGGAATCCATCTCCCCATCCCTAAGGATCCTCCATTGGCTCAAGGTAAAAGACAGGATCACATTCAAGACCCTCTGCCTCACCCACAAATGTACACAAGGAAATGCGCCTCAATACCTTTGTGAGAAAATAGAAAAATACATACCAAATCGCAGCCTGCGATCAACAAACCAAAATCGCCTTCTCTTCCCCAAAGCCCGCTACAAATTGAAGGGAGAACGAAGATTCGCAGTACAGGGACCCCGGCTATGGAATGCTCTACCAAACAACATCTGCATGGAAGAAAACCATCAGGCCTTCAGGAAAAAACTCAAGACCCACCTCTTCTAAACATGGCATCACAACAAGAGCAGACAAGCGCCTTGAGGCGATTCAGTTTGCAGTTGTAGCGCTATACAAATCATTCATTCATGTACCCTGTTTTCTTTCATGTTGCTTGATGCTGGTGGATTTTCACTAATCTTGAGTGTGAGGTGCAGCAGAAAGTATTAACCTCCTGAGTGCCAGATATCCATCACCACAACCTCATTCAGTCATTTTTTTTTAGACTTATAATTACTATAATTTCTAATTATATATTACTTTTATAATACACTTGGGACATCTACAATACATATTCCTCTCCTAATGTACACATTTTTGGAAGGCGCCACATCTTTTGTCATTAAATCCATAAATAAACTGGTTTACTTTCTTTTTGTGTTTCAATGGTTTTTATTGAAAGTTTTCAAAACATTTTTAACATTTAGGTTTAAACTGTATACCTTATCTCAGTATTATTCTACAGTGTGCCTGTCTAGAAAAGTAAATTATTATCTTCCGGAATGCACATCTGCTACTGCGTATTGCTCCAATTCAGAAAAGGATAAAATGATAACACAACCGAATAACATTTCCGTAGTCTAAAGCCCCATACACACGGTCGGATTTTCCGATGGATTCTGTCCTATCGGACAATGTTGTCGGAAATTCCGACCGTGTGTAGGCACCATCGGACATTTTCCATCGGATTGTCCGACGGACAAAGTTGTATCTCCTGCTCTAAAAATTTTCCGACAACAAAGTCCGATCACACCAATTCCGATCGTGTGTAGCGAATTCCGACGGACAAAGTGCCAAGCATGCTCAGATCACATTACAAGACCAAAGCTATTGGCTACTAGCCTCTACATAGTCCCGTCGTAGGCAACAAACGTCACCACGTTCAGAATGATTGGATTTTCCGTCAACTTTGTCCGACCGTGTGTATGCAACACCAGTGTCGGACTAAATCCGTCGGACCAAATCCGATGGATTTGGTGGTCGGATTTTCCGACCGTGTGTATGGGGCTTAAGAGGTAATTATGAATAACCCCTGGTTTCCCTGTCCCTTCACTACTCTCCATACAGGAGGGGGAGAAAGGGGGAAGACCAAGGCCATAGGCAATTCCAGAAAAAGAAAAGAAGAAGAATAAAAGTAAGAAGAAAAGATTATCAGAGGGGGACGTGAACTCCCTTATATTAACGTGGTCAATCCCTGAGATCTCACAAGGGGTCAGACAAGTATTTAATACAGGGTTCCCAGATCGTATCAAATAGGGCTCATTTGTCCTGTAGGATCGCCGAAAGGCATTCATTTACCATGATCTGTGACAACTTGTTTTTTACCAGGTCAAAATGGATTGTAGGCGTCTTCCATGATCTGGCAATTTCTATTCTGGCTGCTGTAAAGATAAAGGCTACAAGTTTCCATGCCTGTTCAGGTGTGCCTTCTACTGGGCATTCCAGAAGAGCTTGCTGCGGTGATTTAATTAAATTCACCTGTGTAAGTGAGAAGATGAAATTATAGAAGGGGATCCAAAAATGTTTCACCTTGGGGCAGGACCACCATATATGGGTCACCGTGCCTTCCAAACTGCACCCTCGAAAACAGGAGGGAGAGGCCCCTGGGACAAACAAAGCTATTCTCGTCGGTACCATGTACCATCTGAGCAAAACCTTGTAATTTTCTTCAATCAATGAGGAATTTATATATAAATTTTGATGCACACTGGGACATTGTGGACCATTCATCTACAGCGAATGTCTCCCCTGTGTCTTGTTCCCACTTCTTCATATAGAACAATTTTTCTGGAGTAGAGGTCAACATATTATAGATTTTGGAGATAAAGCCAGGATCTGCATAAATACTCCATTGAAGTGGATGTGGTTATATCAGCTGCACGTTGCACATGATGAAAAATTTCTGAGTTTGGAAGAAGTTATTTCTCTTGAAGGGTTCCTTGTGATAGAATCCTGTTTACTTTCTTTTTGAACCTTTTTGATTGTTTTGATTTACTTTGTTTCCAAACAATGTACCCCTTTTCTAGTTTAGCCAGGCCTGTAGAAACAATATATCTGATTCCAAAGGTATTTTTTTTTTTACATTTTAAAGCAATATATTCAATACATTGTACTGTATTATAATATACAACCAAGGACATTTGAGTCCATTTTTTTATCCAATTAACCCCAATAAAGAAAGTTGCATTTCTCTGATACTACTATATTAAAGTATCTAGGTTCTATGTTGTGGAGTCAAAATAATGACACCTTCATCTGTAAGCTCCAGGCTGCATCACTTAAGATGTCTGTGCTCTAAGTTGTCTTTTTGACATGCTGTTAAGATTTTTAAAACTGAGATTCTAAGTGCATCTGTTTTACATCTTTATTTGTATCCATTCAACTGCATTAAAATTCAGCTGTATCTCTAAGCCAGGAAATTCCAACGAAAGAGAAGAATTTCTTCATGAAGTATATAAGGAAACCAATCTGTGTAATCTTTAGAAAATGTCACACTGAAAAGGTTAAATAATGTAATAATGTTCCATTCAAGTCTGGACTCTGGAATACAAGTAATTTTGCGTTATTACTTCCAATACATATTTGCATAATAACATTTCCCATTTTTTTATATTAAAAATATACAGTTTAAGAAATAAATACCTTTCTAAATCCTGTAACATGACAGCTTCCACCAAGAAAACGGAAAATTTTATACTTACCTGATGGTAATTTTCCTTTCCTGATGCAAAGCATACACGAATGGGATAGGCTCCGCCTCCCACCCAATCAGGACTGGTTATACTATATTTAAATAAGTCGCCTCCCCCTAGGCGGAATTCTCGTAACTATACTTAAATGCAAAACGCACAAGGGAGGAACCTGTATGCTGTCATGCTTTGCATCAGGAAAGGAAAATTACCATCAGGTAAGTATAAAATTTTCAGTTTTCCTGACACAAAGCATGACAGCATACACGAATGGGATGTAGCACGCCCTCAAAACCTATAAGGGTGGGCCATGCTGAAGCGTTTGAATCAACATATCATTAGATTAGAACTAAAGTTGATTCCCTTGCTTCCAATGTTGCCCGATTGACTTTGCTATAGGAAAAAAATGGTTTGTAGTATATGAACCTGGTTGGTAACCTATAAAATTCTGGACCTCTGAATGTTTGCCCATGAGCATACCATCCATCTGATAAAGTGAGCTCTGCACTAGATTGATGATTTTATCTTCCTTCTATAAGCCCCTTAGGCTACTCTGACCCGAGATAATGCTTTTGTCTTAGCGGACAGTGCAAGTCTTCTTCTGATACTGCCAGGCCTGAAGAGGCCACTGTCTGACCTTCTAGAGAAGGACCATTTCCATGTATTTCTTCCACATAGAGTCCATTACTCCAGCTTGTGGTGACGCTTGACATTTTAGTTTGGACATGCCGGAAGGGTGAAGTCTTGACCCAGAAGTAAAGATGCAGACCTTCGTCTGGTGCTGGTGAAGAAGAATCTAGAGCCATTCTGTTTGATTATGGTAGCAATAAGGTAGTTTACTGCTCGACGTTTGGATCTCTGAAAGAGTTTTCAAAGAGGTGATATCCTTAAGAAATATTACTTTGGTGTCACTGAACCTATTGAGGTAATCTTGTTCAGAAGAATGACCCTAGTTGCAGTCGGGAGCAAAGGATTCATCTTGAAATTCTGCAAGATTTTCCATGTTCTAGTATACCTGGAGTTTGCCGCAGGTTTCCCCGGCTTCCACAAGGTTTCAGATAATGAAGGTGAGATCCCGCAGTGAGCCTTTCTAACTTGGTCTCCCAGTTGCTAGATGTAATGTGGCTGAATTTTGGATGCACTTGGCTCTGCTATGCAAGGTCTGAGATCTCAAGAAAAATAGGAGTAACTTGGGCCAAAGACTGTACTTTGAGGACACCATGGCCTGTGCGGCCACCAGATCATTGCCCTTATCCCAGCTGTATGAGTACGGATCCTGGTTGAAATAGACGGACTTGTGTCCTTTTCAACCTGCCCCACCATGCACTATGATCCTGATGAGGAGCTTAGAGATCATGAGTCTTGTGGCTATACAGGTTAGCCTACTGACCCAGCTGGAGGTTAGTAGATCCACTGCTTCCACTTCGGGGAAGCTCCTCTTGCAGGAATGACTTCAATTCCTAACCATTATGTTTACTGCCAGGTTGAGATTCATTGAACTGCTTGTTGGTATCCGGCAGTCATTCTCAACCAGTGTTCCATGGACCCCTGGTGTTCCTTGAGCTGTGGTTGATGAATTACCTTTCTGATGGTGCCTACAGAGTTAAAGGTTCAACATCACTTCGCAAAGCCAGCAGCATGACACTAAATATATTTTCAGCTGTCTCTAAGGGTGGCATTCTGAGCACCCCTTTAAGGGTTACATTCTTCCTATTGACCACCCCTGACATCCAAGGCTTCGTATTTTACCATATCTGACAGGAAGTTCTGAGATACTAGAACACAGAGCGATGAGATGAGACAGGTTTTACCATTGGAAACCTGAATAGGAGATGCCTCTTGTCATGACAATAGGAGATTACCTATAGCCGTCTGTTTGGAGCATACCTAAGGCCTTCTAGGCTGTGTTGCCCAAACTACTTCCCCACTTGGGAATCACAGTACCCCTGCTGTTAGACACTTCGTCCTCCACTGGCCTATGTCATTGACTTGAGCTAGGAAGTCACCGAGGTGAATAGACTTTAATGATTGTAACATCTGGAAGTTAATGAAAGTTAATAAGATTAACTATCCTTGGCCACCATCGACTGGACTAGTCTCATATGTGGGGTAATCTTCCCTGGAATAGGAAGCAAAATCTTTCATTACCTTAGAAGGCCAGTTTATGATGTTCTTAATCTTCTTGACCATTTGAGACCATGGGATACAAACAGATGGGATAGAGCTAGGACTTGCCCACACAAAGGGTGACATTATGAGGACTTATGTGGAGGCACCTCTACAATTTTCTTCTGAATGTCTAAAACGTCATTATTATAATGAGATTTATTGGCCTTCCCTCTGAATCAGGGTTTGCCAGGACCTGGAGGATGTTGAGCCACCCGCCTTGGTTGTCCACATGAGGAACCTGAAGCCCTTGCTTCTGCAAGACGGCCACTACTGGAAGCAATGTCCTGGAAAAATGTGGAAAGGTCAATGGTTGCTGAACGAGCCCGCAGCAAAATTCTCAGAAGCCTGGGTGTAGCAAAGTGCGCATGTATACATCAGCTAGAACTAGAGAACTGTAGCAGGTTTTATCCGATCGTTTTAAGTGATTGTTCTCAATGACTCCATCTGACGTTTGGATCTTGATCCTTTGTTACACATCTTGCCTGAATCTGCTTTCCGACTGACAATGGACCGATTGTTTCCGTTGGACAAGATTTGGTTGAAAGTTGAAAAAGAGTGGGAAAAAATTATATTGACTTCCTTACTGCACAAAGTGCAACTCGTCAGCACCTCTGGAATCTTCCGTTGTTGTCCCAAGGTTTTGTTGCAGACAGATCACAACACAAAGACAAGTGCTGCACAGGCTCCACTGATCCTGAGTCTCCTGCCCAAATTTGCATTCAATTTGTGCAATATAACACCTACTGGGCACATTTGAGTGAAAAGGAACTTTGCTGCTCCTCGAGAGGAGCGGACTTGAGCTTAGGCGATTAAAGATGATCATGGATCTTCCAATCTTTTCTCTAGCTCTTCTCTGGCCCCGTCACCAACTCTTCGTTCTGGGCCTAGGTGACTAGCCTAAGGGATTCGTCCCCAATCTGGACATCACTGATTCAATCTTAAATCATATTCCAATCAACTTAGAAGAGGTATACATCATCAGTGGGTTAAGCCATAGGGCTCTACTAACCCCACAGAATAGTAGGAGGAACAGCCTGCTGCATTCATAGTGGTTGCACTGCCTCACTGTACCAAACACCACAGAGGTGTATTACTGGCCAAGTCTGCCCTCAACTTGTCTGCTGAGAACCAAATAGCCTTGGCTACTGAAGTGAACTCCAACACAGGCCATACCATACTCCTTAACCACTTCAGCCCCGGACCAATTGGCAGCCAAAGGACCAGGCCCCTTTTTGCGATTCGGCACTGCGTCGATTTAACTGACAATTGCGCGGTCATGCGACGTGGCTCCCAAACGAAATTGGTGTCCTTTTTTTCCCACAAATAGAGCTTTCTTGTGGTGGTATTTGATCGCCCCTGCGGTTTTTATTTTTTGCGCTATAAACAAAAATAGAGCGGCAATTTTGAAAAAAATGCAACATTTTTTGCTTTTTGCTATATGTAATATAACCAATAAATATATAAAAAAAAAAATTTTTTTCTCAGTTTAGGCTGATACGTATTCTTCTACATATTTTTGGTAAAAAAAATCGCAATTAGCGATTATTGATTGGTTTGCGCAAAAGTTATAGCGTTTACAAAATAGGAGATAGTTTTATAGCATTTTTATTAATATTTTTTTTTTTTACTAGTAATGGCGGCGATCAGCGATTTTTTTTTGTGACTGCGACATTATGGCGGACACATCGGACATTTTTGACACATTTTTGGGACCATTGTCATTTATACAGCAATCAATGCTATTTAAATGCATTGATTCCTGTATAAATGACAGTTGTAGTGAAAGAGTTAACCACTAGGGGGAGGGGAGGGGTTATGGGCTGTGACGTGTGTGTGTGTGTGTTTTTTTACATTAGGGGGCGGAGCTGACGTCATTGTTTGGCTTTCCCGATGACCGGGAACAGCCAATCAATGACAGACAGAGTAGGAAGCGCGGGGAGAGGTTTGTTTACACATACCTCTCCCCGTTCTTCAGCTCCGTGACCCGATCGCGGGACACCAGCGGCGATCGTCTGCTACGTGCTTTTGCCTGCCCTTGCCATTCTGCCATTCTGCTGACGTATACATGCAGTGGGCGGTCGGGAAGCGGTTAATGGTAGCATAAATCTTCATCTCCAAATCTATATTGTTGTTTTCATGTCTCTGCGAAGGCTATCGCGTCATCCACTGGCAGACTGGCACTTCTGGCTGGTCTGAAGATTACTTGGCTTGGCCACTGCCTATGCAGTAAGAGTTGGGCTTTACAGATGGGATCTTGCATGCTAGCACGAAGACACATCTGGCCAATCTGTTGAACGCTCTCTGGCCTGCTGTTTTTTTTTTTTGATGCAGGGGGTACCCTTTAACAGACTCTGCTGTTTGATTAGCTTAGTACCCGAGCCTTAGCGATTAGAGGTCCACCCAGTTCGTTTTCACTTGAGTGAACACATTTTACGTTGTGTTTTAGGCCCCTTTCACACTGGGGTGTTTTTCAGGCGGTACAGCGCTAAAAATAGCGCCTGTACAGCGCCTGAAAAAATCCGGCCCCATTCACTCCAGTGTGAAAGCCGGCGGGCTTTCACACTGGAGCGGTGCGCTAGCAGGACGGTCAAAAAAGTCCTGCTAGTTAGCAATATTCGCAATCTATCGAAAAGTGACAGGTCTGAATATTCCTATCTCTCCTTCCCTTGCCCTACTAAATATTGGCATAGAGGATATCCCACCAACACTACGCCAATTCACCACCCACCTCTTTTTAGCAGCAAAATTGGTCATACTCAGAATTTGGAAATCACCCGACCCCCCAGACGTTCACAATGTCATACAAACCCTTTCCACCCATTACACCTATGAATCCATTTTAGCATCTATTGCGGGAAAACACACTGTATTTCTGAATAACTGGCAACCATGGACAGACTGGTACAAATCCTATAAGACATAACAGAGACCTCACGAATAGATACGAATAGATGAGACTCATTATACACAGGAGCTTAACTCCTCCTTATTGACAATCTTCCTGCCAATTAGAGCCTCGTTATAGGCTCTCTCCCTCCCCATCCCTCTCTTTACCCCCCCCAGTTAAAATTACATTTTCTTTCCTTTTACATATTGATTTTCCAGTTACCGATGTTCATTCTCAGGGAAATTTGTGATAGTTCAATGTCACTGGAAAGCCTCAAGCTTCATACCAAAGCTACAGATGGACACTTAAGGGCTCTGGGTTGCAAGCTCTCGGGGCGCAGCATGATCCCGAATGGGGCGCCTTGGGGGTGGACAGCCCGAGGCACCTACCTATTGATTACAGTTAATATGTTGGTACGTCTACATTTGCATATTTTGACTAATTATTCAAATGTTGGTTAATTTTTGTCTAGAAATATTTAATGGTATGTATTTCCAACAATGCCTATGATTACTTGTAATTTGGTATGTAATACCTTTTCTTTACTATATTGTTAAAAAACTTTTTTTCAATAAAAATCTATTGTTTAAAAAAAAAAAAAGTCCTGCTAGCAGCATCTTTGGAGCGGTATAGGAGCTCCTGTACCGCTCCTACCCATTGATTTCAATGGGACACCGCGGTAATACCGCGGCAATACCGCGGCAAAGCGCCGCTACAGCGGCGCTTTGCGGGGGATTTTAACCCTTTTTCGGCCGCTAGCGGGGGTTAAAACCTGTCCCGCCCCAGTGTGAAAGGGGCCTTACTGCCGCCTGATATGCAACATGGCATAGCATCTTGGCAGGCATGTCAGCTAACCACACTCCCCATTCTGCCCAGGATGGGTTAGCCTGCCCCTTCTGGTAGCACTTTGCATGTATAGCAGTTTTAGAGCCAAACAGGACCTGTCACTGTTGGAAGAACAAGTTGCCACTTTTCCTTTGGGGAGTGGTGCTGATATTTAAGGGCTGGAGAGTTTTACAATCCCTACTGCCCATGTACTCGGTTGGAATAACAAGTTACCACTTTTCCTTTGGGGAGTGGTACTGGTATTTAAGGGCTGGAGAGTTTTACAATCCATACTGCCCATGCCCTCTGTTGGAAGAACAAGTTGCCACTTTTCCTTTGGGGAGTGGTGCTGATATTTTAAGGGCTGGAGAGCTTTACAATCCAGGATGTCCATGCACTCTTTTTGTATATGAAAACATACATACCTGAACCTCACCTTATTGATCGTGGCTGGTCTCTGGGTAAGCTTATGGCTCAAGATATGAGCTGCAGGTTTGTGGTCGCACTAAAATACCTGGAATTACTGGCTAGTATATCAGTGGCCACCCACACACCCATTTGCAGACATTGAAGCAGCAAATGGATCTATATGCTGTGAGCAAGGGTTAAACCTTTTGACAGAAGCAATTACAGATAGTAGTGTACTAAACCAAACTACTTATAGCACTGTAACCTAAGCAAAACACTGATTTTTTTTTTTTTTTTTTTTTTTACGCTTGCATTTAGACATAACAAATAGGTTAATGCATAGAAATCCCTAAACACATTGCACCTAAACGCAGACCTTACAACGCATAGCAGCAACACAATGCATAGCAGTGGCATCCATACTGAAGCATCATTTTGTCATCATAAGCAGCGCAATGAAGGTTAATATACCTGGCAGGATCACCTACACTAGGCAACTGCCCTGTAAAGGTTAAAACCAGCAAATCCAAGCATTAGATCATTGATACAGTGATACAGTGATCAAACCTGCAAAGTCAGTCATTGCTGACTCCTCTGAGGCGACTGAAACAGACCGAACTATACACAGCAGTTTAACTTACTTTGCAGCTTGTATATTAACAACATAATGATTCAGACACGCCATGACAGCCCATGGAAAGATTACCTGTTCTGTGCAACACCCTTCCCAGACTGGCTCTAAGGGGAGATGGGAGAGGCTTCATACTCACAGGTGTACACCAATCCATTCCCAGGCAGCCGCCTGGATCTCCCCGCCACTGCTACAGTGGGCCAGAAGTTACCCCCAATATCATCTCACTGCTCCCTGCCAAATGAAAGCTGCATACAGCCACAGGAAACAGACATGGAGCCATCTTGGAAGGGGCAGCCCTAACCACGAAAAAAAACTTCCAGCATCTCTGCAAGAGAAACCAACATATCCAAAGCCAAACTACCAAAATGTGTGCGTGTGGGGCCACAAATCACCAGGGAGGAGAGACTGGATCAGTCCCAACTAACCGTAAGACAGAACTTTTTTACCTGCATCCAGAGACCAGTATCTCAGCCCCCAGTACCTGGACCTGGGGGGGGGGGGGGTCTCCCTCGTATGGAATCTTTACAACCGAACAGAGGGGCTTCGTCACAGGGAAGAGGCTGACCTGTGCGGCTGGCCAGATGAATCCGGCAGGTGAGAGCAAAAATAAAAATCTTTATTAATTCACAGATATAACCAGTTGAGCGTTTGAGGAAAAAAAGAGAAAATACCGCCTAGGGGGAGGCGACTTATTTAAATATAGTATAACCAGTCCTGATTGGGCGGGAGGCGGAGCCTATCCCATTCGTGTATGCTGTCATGCTTTGTGTCAGGAAAGAGCAGCTATGGCCTAGCGCTCTAGGGAGGTATCAACAAATTACACAATCTCTTCAATTCACTGTTGCTCAAAGAAATCAAATTTTCTATCAAGTAATAGAAACTGTAACTGTGACTGAGTAAATGTGGGTGAGATTGGGGGCGGATGGTCAATCCAGAGGGCGATGACCCTCCAGGTCAAGTGATGCAATATTATCTGCACAACTAGAACACTGATACCAAGACATTGCCACACAACCATAATCCCTACAAATAAAAAATGGATAGCTGAATTATGCCATTTATTGGGGATGGAGGAAATGATTAACCAACAATAAAACAGATAAAAGCCATTTTATATCAATAAGACTGAATGGATCCTTTATAAGGACACTGATGAATTTAAGGCCATAACGTAAGCCTCTATGCCAAGTTATTTGAAAACATCCTTACTACCTAGGTGAATGCGGCATCTGTCCCCCGCCAGCTCTAAGACTGAGAACTAAGCAATCAAAGACCACCAGCTCTCTGCTTTGCCCTCCCATGCTCACTGAAGCGCTAGGCTGTGGAGTCCTGTGATCCACAGGAGAAGTACAGACAATCAAGCTTTGGCTGTACTTCCCCTTTAAGCATTTATTGGTGTGATGGAGGGCTTTTTCTTCCTACTGTAATATTGCTCTAATTAACCTATCTCTTCCCTATTCCTGTCTTTTCCTCCCTTCTAATCACCTTCTAATCAAATTATTTCTATTCCTTCTATCAGACTTGCTACATGGTTGAATTGGACACCCTTGAACACTTCAGGGTCTTCCTACTTTGATTCTGAGATTTCAGATAAACCAATAAGATGCCTAAACCATGCTGTAATCAATACTTGAACTATAACTAATGAGTGTAATGCACATTTGATTAGCATTGTATTTTTTTATTATTTGAAGTAGGACTCCATAACTGAATCCCAATGTTTGGATTTAATTATGTAGCTATACCCTTACCCCTCCCTTCATTTATCCTACTGTATCCTACTCTTTATTTAATTTTTCAATAAAAATATTTTGTGTAAAATAAATAAATGGTAATGATAGTGGGTGGGTCAGACTTGTGTAATTATTGCCCCACTTACTGTAATAGGAGGACCTGGGAGTCTCAAATTAACCCACTAGCTATCTTTACATCATTTGATGTATAGAGGGCAATGAAATTTGACCACTGTAGGTATTAGCCTCTTTTAATCTCTAATACATTAACATTCAAAACAGATCAAGGTAGGGGCAGAACTAGGGAGCTATCAGGTGTGCTACCAGGTGCACTACTGGAAATAACTAAAGCAGCCCATAGATGAGTATGTTTTTTGCGATCAACCAGCCATTGGAAACTATAGTGCCATCTGTACTACTAAAAATGATATGAAAAACACCAGAGCAAAATGTAGTTATGCATTAAAGTGTTTGTTCACCAATGCCAGAAGTCTGCCAAGCAAAATAGGGGAGTTGGAAGCTCTGGTGCATGAGGAGAGCTATGATGTAATTGGTATTGCTGAAACTTGGCTTCAATCTTCACATGACTGGGCTATTAATATTCCTGGCTATGCACTCTT
This sequence comes from Lithobates sylvaticus, assembly GCA_028564925.1. Lineage (NCBI taxonomy): Eukaryota > Metazoa > Chordata > Amphibia > Anura > Ranidae > Lithobates > Lithobates sylvaticus. The sequence continues at coordinate 254,518,070 of CM053030.1, forward strand.
TCGGAGAGACAGAGTAAATAGGAAAGGTGGAGGGGTCTGTCTCTATGTGAGAAGTGATCTCAAAGCAAGCGTGAAAGAGGACCTGGTTGATGGAGAGTGTGATGAGTCTGAAGCATTATGGGTGGAACTGCATATAGATGTGCGTAGTTCTAAGTTAATCATTGGGGTTGTTATAGACCACCCAATGTTCACGAGGAGGTGGAGACTCAGCTCCTTGCACAGATGGAAAGGGCTGCAAGGGCTGGGATGGTGATAATAATGGGGGATTTTAACTACCCAGAAATTGACTGGAGTAATGGCACTGCTGGGACAGTTAAAGGGCAAAAATTTATAAACCTATTACAGGACAATTTTATGGTCCAGTTTATTGAGGCCCCAACTAGGAATAATGCTCTGCTGGATCTGGTAATCTCAAACCATGCAGAGCTTACTACTAATGTTCAGATAAAGGAACACCTGGGTAACAGTGATCATAACATGATTTCATTTGATGTTAGCTGTAAGCAAGAAATACATACAGGAAAGATAAAAACGCTCAACTTCAAGAGAGCAAATTTTCCAAGGATGAGGGCTGCTCTCCAGGACTTGGACTGGGAGGGAATATTGGCATCAATGAGCACAGAACAGAAATGGGAATTCTTCAAAAAGACTATCTGGGACCTCACTGCAAAGTATATTCCCATGGGCAATAAGTTTAAAAGGCTTAAAATAAAACCTATGTGGCTCACGGTCAAAGTTAAAAAAGCTATGAACGATAAGAAAAGAGCTTTTAAAAAATATAAAAGTGAAGGAACACTAGTGTTGTTTAAATGTTACAAAGAATTTAACAGAATATGTAAAAAGGAAATCAAGGATGCAAAAATTCAAAACGAACGACAGATTGCAAAAGATAGTAGGACAAACCCAAAAAAATTCTTCAAATATATTAATAGTAAAAAGGTCAGGTCTGAGCATGTAGGCCCTTTACAAAATAATCTAGAGTGGGTGACAGGGGACAAAGAGAAGGCTAATTTATTAAATACTTTCTTCAGCTCTGTGTATACAAAGGAGCATGGGGGAGTTCATGTCCATAATGGGGGTGGTATTTACACAGCCCCGAATGATCCACAATGGCTCAAAAGTGATATGGTCCAGAAATATTTAGACAGAATAAAGGTGGATAAAGCACCTGGACCAGATGGCATCCACCCACGGATCTTAAAAGAATTGAGCTCTGCAATTTCAAAGCCATTGTATTTAATTTTTAGGGACTCATTAATGACGGGAATAGTACCACTGGATTGGCGCAGGCCGAACGTGTTGCCTATATTTAAAAAGGGAACAAAGTCTTTACCAAGTAACTATAGACCTGTTAGTTTAACTTCTATAGTTGGGAAGATACTGGAGAGATTATTAAAATACCACATAGACGAGTTCTTGCTGGAAAAAAAACATTTTAAGCAACAGACAGCATGGGTTCATGAAAGACAGAAGTTGTCAGACAAACCTGATTTCTTTTTATGAAGAGGTAAGTAAAACCTTGGACAGAGGCGTGGCTGTTGACGTGGTATACTTGGATTTTGCAAAAGCGTTCGATACAGTTCCCCACACACGGCTCATGTGTAAGGTAAAGTCTACAGGCTTGGAAATATCGGTTTGTAAATGGATAGAAAACTGGCTAAAAGACAGAATTCAGAGAGTCGTGGTTAATGATTCTTACTCTGAATGGTCTAAGGTTATCAGTGGTGTACCCCAAGGTTCAGTGCTGGGACCCTTACTTTTTAATATCTTTATAAATGATATTGGGTCTGGGATCAAAAGTAACATTTCTGTCTTTGCAGATGACACCAAGCTATGCAGTGGAATAACGTGCTTACAGGAGGTCTCCAATTTACAAGCTGACATCAATGCTCTGTCTAATTGGGCGACTATGTGGCAGATGAGGTTTAATGTTGATAAATGTAAAGTTATGCACTTGGGGGCTAAGAATATGCATGCATCATACATGCTAGAGGGAGTACAATTGGGGGAATCCGTAGTGGAGAAGGATCTGGGGGTTTTGGTAGATCATAAGCTCAATAATAGCATGCAATGTCAAGCTGCGGTTTCCAAAGCAAGCAAACTTCTTTCTTGTATTAAGAGAGGCATGGACTCCAGAGAGAGAGATATAATTTTGCCCCTGTTCACATCATTAGTAAGACCTCATCTGGAATATGCAGTTCAGTTTTGGGCACCAGTTATCAAAAAGGATATCGGGTAACTGGAGAAAGTGCAGAGAAGGGCAACCAAACTGAGAAGAGGCATGGAGGAGCTCAGCTATGAGGAAAGATTAGAGGAACTGAATTTATTCACTCTTGAGAAGAGGAGAATAAGGGGGGATATGATCAACATGTACAAATATATAAGGGGTCCATATAGTGAACTTGGTGTTGAGTTATTCACTTTGCGGTCAACACAGAGGACAAGGGGGCACTCCTTACGTCTAGAGGAAAAGAGATTTCATCTCCAAATACAGAAAGGTTTCTTCACAGTAAGAGCTGTGAAAATATGGAATAGACTCCAGAGGTGGTTCTGGCTAACTCAGTAGATTGCTTTAAGAAAGGCCTGGATACTCTCCTAAATGTACATAATATAACTGGGTACTGACATTTATAGGTAAAGTTGATCCAGGGAAAATCCGATTGCCTCTAGGGGGATCAGGAAGGGATTTTTTTCCCCCTGCTGTAGCAGATTGGAGCATGCTCTTTTGGGGGTTTTTTTTGCCTTCCTCTGGATCAACTGTGGGTATAGAATGGGGTTTATTGGATTGTACGATATATTTTATTTTTATTTATTTCTTTTTTTTATGGTTGAACTGGATGGACTTGTGTCTTTTTTCAGCCTAGCTAACTATGTAACTATGTAACTATGTAGCAGGTTGAATGAAAAAAATTGACCCGATTCCCCTATCCACACATTTAAAGATGAATTAGGGTGATTGTACAGCAGTTGATTGGTAGATCAACTTCTGTACAACCTTAGTGCCTATACTAGGATCACAATTCAGTTGGTCCCTGCAGAAGTGAATGAATTTCGATCAATTTATGGATGGCTTAACTGGAAAAGAGAGCACAACAATGACTTTAAGTATTTCACTGTTTCTTCACTTTGTTTAAATCTTAGGGCTGGCTGACTGAAATGATAGATCTTTTGCCAGGTAAAACAACTTATATATACGAGGGTTCTTCAAAAAGTTTCTGCACTTTTTTTAACTTTATTAAATATATGTTAAATTAGTGTGGAAACCTTTTGAAGACCACTTGTATATACAGTATCTCACAAAAGTAAGTACACCCCTCACATTTTTGTAAATATTTTATTCTATCTTTTCATGTGACAACACTGAAGAAATTACACTTTGCTACAATGTAAAGTAGTGAGTGTACAGCGTGTATAACAGTGTAAATTTGGTGTCCACTCAAAATAATGCAAAGCCATTAATGTCTAAACTGCTGCAACAAAAGTGAGTACACCCCAAAGTGCAAATGTCCAAATTGGGCCCAAACAGTCACTATTTTGTGTGGCCACCATTATTTACCAGCACTGCCTTAGCTCTCTTGGGCATGGAGTTCACCAGAGCTTAACAGGTTCCACTGGAGTCCTCTTCCACTCCTCCATGACAACATCACGGAGCTGGTTCATGTTAGAGACCTTGCGCTCCTCCACCTTCCATTCGCGGATTCCCCACAGATGCTCAATAGGGTTTAGGTCTAGAGACATGCTTGGCCAATCCATCACTTTTACCCTCAGCTTTTTTAGCAAGGCAGTGGTCATCTTGGAGGTGTGTTTGGGGGTCGTTTTCATGTTGGAATACTTCCCTGCGGCCCAGTCTCCAAAGGGAGGGGATAATGCTCTGCTTCAGTATGTCACAGTACATGTTGGAATTCATGATTCCCTGTAGCTCCCCAGTCCCGGCAGCACTCATGCAGCCCCAGAACATGACACTCCCTACACCATGCTTGATTGTAGGCAGGACACACTTGTCTTTGTTCTCCTCACATGGTTGCTGCCACACACACTTGACACCTTCTGAACCAAATAGGTTTATATTGGTATCATCAGACCCCGGGACATGGTTCCAGTAATCCATGTCCTTAGTCTGCTTGTCTTCAGTAAAATGTTTGCAGGCTTTCTTGTGCATCATCTTTAGAAGAGGCTTCTATCTGGAAGACAGCCATGCAGACCAATTTGATGCAGTGTGCAGCCTATGGTCTGAGCACTGACAGGCTGACCTCCCACCCCTTCAACCTCTGCAGCAATGCTGGCAGCACTCATACGTCTATGTTAAGACAACCTCTGGATATGACGCTGAGCACGTGCACTCAACTTTTTTGGTCGACCATGGCGAGGCCTGTTCTGAGTGGAACCTGTCCTGTTAAACTGCTGTATGGTTTTGGTCACCGTGTTGCAGCTCAGTTTCAGGGTCTTGGCAATCTTCTTATAGCCTAGGCCATCTTTATGTAGAGTGACAATTTATTTTTTCAGATCCTCAGAGTTCTTTGCCATGATGTGCCATGTTGAACTTCCAGTGACCAGTATGAGAGTGTGAGAGCAATAACACCAAATTTAACACACCTGCTCTCCATTCACACCTGAGACCTTGTAACACTAACGAGTCACAAGACACCGGGGGGGGGGGATGGCTAATTGGGCCCAATTTGTAAATTTTCACTTAGGGGTGTACTTATTTTTGTTTCCAGCAGTTTAGACATTAATGTCTGTGTGATGAGTTATTTTGAGGGGACATAATATTTACACTGTTATACAAGCTTTACACTCAATACTTTACATTGTAGCAAAGTGACACTTCTTCAGTGTTGTCACATGAAAAGATATAATAAAATATTTACAAAAATGTCTGGGGTGTACTTACTTTTGTGAGATACTGTATGTATTTAAATTGTGTTTAGCTATTTGCCTGGAGTTCTTTAAACTCTTCCACCCTGCCCACTGTACATAAATGGCGGGGTGGGAGCTTTGCCGTTTTGAGTCGAGGTACCGATACATTTCTGAGAACGAGTGCCCGCGTTCCTGTGATGGCTGTGATTACAGAACACAAGCACAGATTGGGAAATGGGTGCTGAGTGTGGCCCTCCCGATCACATGATGGCTGTGTTCAATCATAGCTTTCACAGTGTAAACAGAGACATGTGTCTCTGTGACAGTTCTCCCTGCTGAGCTTAGTGAGAGCTCAGTGCTGGGGGGATGGAGCAGGGGAAGCTGCAGCCTGTGTTGACAGCTCTGTGTGTAGATGATGATTTTACATACAGAGCTGTCACAAATCTCACAGACTGCAGCCATCCACACACATAGTACACCAAGCACCACTGTCCCTGTCCCATGAACATCTGGCATAGTTTCCCCATAACCAAAGTTTGCCGCCATTTCACAAGCGTGCACAATTTTTAAAGCGTGATATGTTTGGTTACTATTTACCCAGGGCAACACCGTATTTTATATTTTACCAAAAATGTGGATATTATATTGTCTCTGTGCATTGATATTTTTTTAAATGTATTATGTGTTAGTGTGTAAAATTGTGTGTAAAACCGTGTTTGAAAAACTGCTGCACAAATACAATATAAATTGTATGCGCAAATACCGTGTGACATAAAAATGAGCAAAAAACGCCATTTTATGCTCCAGGGCCTCTGCTACAAAAATATATAATGTTTAGGGGTTCTAAGTAAGTTTCTAGCAAACATACAGATTTTTACTTGTAAACAAAACGTGCCAGAATAAGGTCTGTTCTTAAAGTAGATAATGTTTGAAGGTACTCCTTGGATGTTGCGCATCTCAATGTGGCTAGGCTGTGAAAAAGTCTCACACGTATGGTATCTCCATACTCAGGAGGAGTAGCATAATGTGTTTTGGGGTTTAGTTGCATATATGCCTATGCTGTGTGTGAGACTGCCCTCAAAGCATCTGACCACACCAAGATTGGTGTTAAAATTTTTGTGAAAAAATTTATAATTTTTTCATTTTCCAAAGAATTGTGGGAACAAATTACAGCTTCAAAAAACCTATTACTAAATACCTTTGACTGTCTACTTTCCAAAAAAAGGGTCATTTGGGGAATATTTGTACTGTCTTAGCATTTTAGGCCTGACTCTGCGAACACTGCAGTTAGGTGAAAGGGTTAACTAGGGGCAATCAGGGGGTTAAACCTTTATTAGGTAATATATGGGGGTACCTGACGCTATATAAAAAACCTGACGGGGAACCTAAATAACGAAATAACTAACTGGCTAACCAGCGTCACCAGTGACAGTTATACGGTGATTACTGGTGAAAGGGTTAACTCTAGGGGCAATCAGGGGGTTAAAACCTTTATTTAGGTTGTAATATGGGGGTACCTGACCTATAAAACTATTTATGAACCTATATAAAACATGGCGGTTAAAATAAAAAAAAAATGGTTACCTAGCGACACAATGCAGCGATCAGAAAAACGATCGCTTAGTGACACTGGCAAAAGGGGTGAAGGGGTTAACTAGGGCAATCAGGGGGTTAAACCTTTATTAGGGGGGGGGGGTAGGGGGCTACCTAGGACCTAAAACTAACTGCCCTGACAGTTATTACAGTCACACTGACACTAAATGCAGTGATCAGTAAATAAATGATCACTGCAATCAGTGACACTGTGACTGGGGGGGGAGGGGGTGATCTGGGGGGTGATCTGGGGGTGACAGGGGGGTGGATTGTGTGCCTATGTGTACTGGTGTCAGTGTACTGTTTGTGCACTAACCTTTACATCTTCTCTGCTCGGCGTTCCGGTCACATAGACCGGCGCACCGAGCGTGACATCACTTCCGCCTTCCTGTCTATACAATAGACAGGAAGGGGAAGCTTTTCATTCGCCAGGAGCGATCGCGAGGGGGTGGCCAGAAACCACTGGCCGTCCCCCTCGTCCCGGATCGCTCCTGAAGCGATGCCGACCGTCCCCGCCGGCGGAGGGGGGTCCGATCGGACCCCCCAACCGCCTGAAGAATGGCACGTACAGGTACGTGGTTCTGCCTGTACGTGCCATTCTGCCGACGTATATCTACATGGGGCGGTCGGCAAGTGGTTAAAGTAGATAATGTTTGAAGGTACTCCTTGGATGTTGCGCATCTCAATGTGGCTAGGCTGTGAAAAAGTCTCACACGTATGGTATCTCCATACTCAGGAGGAGTAGCATAATGTGTTTTGGGGTTTAGTTGCATATATGCCTATGCTGTGTGTGAGAAATAACTTGTTAATATGAACTTTTTGTGAAAAAATTTATAATTTTTTCATTTTCCAAAGAATTGTGGGAACAAATTACAGCTTCAAAAAACCTATTACTAAATACCTTTGTCTGTCTACTTTCCAAAAAAAGGGTAATTTGGGGAATATTTGTACTGTCTTAGCATTTTAGGCCTCAAGAAATGAGATAAGACATCAGTAAATCAGGTGTACAGGGATAAGTGTGAGTGTCCTTTGCGCTGGTATATGAACTAGATACTAAACTATATGAATAAATGTAAGTAATAGATAAACGTGATCTAAAAATGTGAACGTTCTGATGCTAAAAATGGTACAAGTCCTAAAACAAGCTGCAAAAACTAAGAGTAAACGCTAACCCGTGAATCCAACATAAATAGGCAGTGTTTTTGCGCTAAAGTGCATCAAGTGTTAAAGTGCTCTATAACTGCATCAAAAATAGCTAATAACTGTGTGATCAAACCGAGCAGTGGTCACTAGATCGTGACTCAAAGGCTGATATTACACAAAGTGCAGTGAATTGATCATAAATTTGCACACAATGAAAAATAAATAAATAAATAGATAATAAGTGAACACTTAATATATATACAGTCACTGTTAAAAAACATATATGTGAATAAAAGTGGTGAAAAACACAAGATCTCTAATCGCATCTAAAAAACCATAAAAAAGATGATGCATGGATCAATGAATCAATCAATCAGTGAGTAACGAGTCCATTGAGTGGTTCATAGAAGAAATGGTGTGATAGAAGTGACACCCATAAAAAACTCTATTAGTCTCTATAGCACAGATATGTAAAACTTCTTCCTTTCTCCACACGTGGGGGGTGCTGGGTAGTGAGGGCCTGCTCAAAAATAGTGCTCTCTAGCCTCTCACCTCTCTTAAGATTAAACTGGGCATCTACAGGAACTCCTGTGGCAATCTCCAGCTCTCCAATCCCCCGTATGGTTCTCAGTACACTCTGCTTTAGGATAAAACGGTCCCCAATCCGAATCTCCACTTCCCCACAGCAGTGTCACCAGGAATAGCCCTCCACTTGAAGGTATAAGGGTGTACCGCAGTCCTGCAGTAATGGCTCACCCTCCGTGGGTGGTGAAGCAATCGCAAAAAATGAGAAAAAGTGGAGAGAGGGACCCGATCGTGAAGTATATCAAACAAGTTTTAATTAAACAAAAGTAAATGCTTACATTAAAAACAGCAGCTGGATGAGTGTGTGCGCGGTCTCCGTGTCAAACACTTCCGGTACCCTGACCAATCCCTACGCGTTACGTCACGTGACCTCGTGACTTCATCAGGGGATGCTGATTGGTTGTTTTAGGTTGTCTTTTATATATGACAACCGGAAGTTGCGTAGCGGCCATTTTGCCGTGGTCCGCGCATGTAAACAAAGCGCGGCCATTTTTCTGTGGACTTACTGCGCTTAATACGTTCTATACAGCGGATCTAATTGCTGCGCTTATCTGTGATGTTTAACATGTTCTGTGATTTGGGATTGTCTCATGTGTACGCACAGACACACAAGGCTAAGTGAGCGCTCTGCCCAATTCATCAAATGAGGCTTAATTACGTAAAGCACCTAGAACCAGTACCAGGACCATTCATAAGTGGCACAGAGTAGCAGTGTAAAGGGCGGCCCCAGAGCTAAATGTCCTGAGGGGTACTATATTTCTATTATTCTGGTCCATCGGGGAACAGTCACTGACAATTGGTAGATTGTCATTATGTAGCCCTCATGCAACCTCTTGAGGCAGAGATCTAATGAATCCCTATATATGCATATGTGGTAGAGATGTAAAATCTGACACAATATGCATCAACGGAAGCTAGGTAAAACCTATAAGTCTGCCAGTACATTCGGTAATCCATAAAATAAAAATAGCAGCTTCTACAAGGAAAGAAGCCTTTTCCAGAAAAAAAGGAAAAACCTTTTTTGGGAGGTGGGTCCACTACGGTTTTAACCACTAGGTCTCTAACTGTCGTGCCGTTTGTATATAATCTTCGGTTTTGTTGGGAGGATTGTTTTGAGGTCTTTATCGCTCGTGAGGATGTGCCAGTGTTTTTGAATGATTTTGGCTACATCCTTATGTTGAGCATTAAAATGCAGAATCAAACATGGAGCTTCACTCCAAGTGTCAGTCTTATTCTTGGGTTTTGTCCTGCAACATGTTTACTCTACTCATTTTCTCCACCTCGATGATTTGTTGTTGGATCCAGGATTCCTCATATCCTTTTTCTTTGAACCTGGCACCAATCAACTTGGCTTGTACCAATTGTCCCTTCGGGATGTTAAATAACCAAGGTTTGAAATGACAGTAAATCAGGTGTGATCAATTTTTAATGATTGGTACCATAGCTCGTAGACTCTATAACATTCACACAGACCAAATAATATACACTGATTTGGGTTATTTTTACCAAAGAAATGTAGCAGTATACATTTTGGTCAAATGTATGAAGAAAAATTACTTATTTGCATAATGTTATAACAGAAACAAAGAAAGTTTTTTTACACTTACTTACCAGAAGTCAACTCGGATTGTTATACACCGGTCTGCTCTCCTCGGCAGATACTGACCACCCCTACCCTCTCCCCCCCCCCCTTCCTTCAATCTTTCTAACTCCCTCAGTTCATTCCCTACCTTTATCTACTGAGCCTAAAATAGGCTCACCTTGTTTCTCTTCTCAGATTCCCAAACTAGAAAATTGAAAATGTTTATTTAAAGTGACACATATGCTTTTTCCCTTTGCATAGAACCTTACCGTGTATAATGACATAAGTTTGTTATTCCTGTTTCATACCACTTGTTATTGTCATTATCATTTGTTTGTCATAATCTTCAATAAAAACCTTTGATTGTGAAAAAAAAAAAGAAAGTTTTTTTTTTCTTTTCAAAATCTTCGGTCTTTTTTCATTTGCAGCGCAAAAAAAAAAAAAAAAAAAAAAACAATGGCGGTTAAATACCACCAAAGGAAAGCTCTATTTGTGTGAAAAAAATGTCCTGATGGGTAAAGTGTTGTATGACTGAGTAATTCTCATTCAAAGCATGACAGCCCTGAAAGCTGAAAATTGGCCTGGGAAGGAAGGGAGTCAAAGTGTCCAGTATTGGGGTACCTAAAATTCCCATATTACTTATCAAATGAAGCTACTGGGATAATAGGGGAAAGATATAGCTTATTCTTCAAATCATATTAAATATATTTTAGTGTATTCTTCTACATTTTTTAAAGGCATTCCAGAAACTGCTACATCCAAAGTCTTACCACCTAAGGACACCTGCTACCAGAAATTGTATATAATCTTATGTGCAAAATATTTATTTATATGCCTGATTTCAATGCATTTTTCATGACCTGATTTATTTGTTTACCATTCAAAACAATTGGAAGAATTCATGTAGCTACAAATGTGACTGCTTTAGGAAAATGAGTTGGTTATGTACTTCAAGTCTTGTTTTTTTCTTTCCTATGAGGAAGACCTTATTTTTGCTTATAAATGAATTTATAAGACTGACTTTAAAAGTGTGGTTTTCCAAGGGGAGTCACTTGTTTTCTAGTGTTCGCATACATATTTTTAGCATTCAGTAACACAAGAAGCTACCAAAGCCTTGGCTGACAAAGGGATTAATTGTAACTAACATACCCATTTACCCATCCAAAACACACTTCACGCTGTGAGAATACAATGGCACTGTGCACTTGAATGACACATTTTCTGTCAAGAAACATAATGTCCCAACTGGCTCTGCAGCTGGTGGATGTTTCTGGCTTACTGCCAATACATCTTACTTACATGATTTTTTTTTTCTTTCTCTGGTTTTTCAAAAGAAAACAATAGCAGTCTGCATGACCAATACATTTGTACAATTTAAAATTGCATGCATCATTTACGTTAACCTGTTCTTTGTGTGTTATGTAATTATTTCTGCCAAAGAATAAATCAGCTACATACTCCAGATGATACAAAAAAAGTTCAGAATAAAATATACTACCCAGCTAATATGTTGAATTGAAACTCTTTATGGGAAGCATGCATTTTGTTCTTCTTAAAACCAAACACCAAAAATAAAGAAGGCTCTAAGGTCTTTGTGCTAAACAACAAAACATTGGTATGTGATGAAAATTATATTTTGGCTTTTGTAGATGCTTGTAAGCTGTTTCATTCATTAACATTGTTTAGTTTCTTAGAAGAATCTTGTGACGAGGTATTTCCACCAGTTTCTTTCTTGTCTTTATCTCACCGGAGCAAAATTAATAATTGTATCATCATTTACATCATTACTCATAGTTAACTTTAAATTATTGAGCTGTAAAAGTTTTCAAAGCAATACCTATGGGCACATTTTGGTATAGTAGCTTGCTGCGTTTTTGCAAGCACACAGGGTTTAAAGTTTTTATACCCATCTACTCAACTCAGTCTCATAATTTATAATTTTCAGAAAAAATTGAGATATCATTGTATTTGTGTGTTTGACAAATAATCTACAACTAGAGGTGGTGAGCCATATCATTCATTGCTGAAAGCCATTGTATAGTACAACTCATAGAAGTTCAATGGATAGAGGAGGAGGGTGGAAACAGCAAGCATAGTTGGCACTCTTGACGAATGCCCATAATATATTTTATTTCAGGAATCACAACTAGTGTGTTTTTTCAAAGACAACAGATAGAGATATTGTATAGACTTGCTGCACATTATGCAAGCATTTGTACATGGCTACTATGATAGAAGAAGAGATAAGACATATGTTATTCCAAACAAACTTGGTTTATTATGTCACAGTCAGGGGGTGGAGCTTGTCCATGCACAGAGATGGCCCTGCATGGGGAAACTATCCGGTCCCTGCATCTACTACAGCTGCAATCTCCCCAGCATCTGGAGCAATGCGAGACCCGAAACTCCTGTCTGCCAACATGTTCCACAAGAAGAATCTTCCGGCGGGTCTCGCAAGATAACCAAATTCTTTAGTGCCTCATACCCCCTGGACATCCAAAATGGTGACAATTAAATCCCTTCATAGCTGAAAAATTCAGAGATCTTCGGTCTCAACTTAGCAACTTATTTAACCACTTAAGCCCCGGACCATTTCGCTGGCCAAAGACCAGAGCACCTTTTGCGATTTGGCACTGCGTCGCTTTAACTGACAAATGCACGGTAGTGCGGCGTGGCTCCCAAACAAAATTGACGTCCTTTTTTCCCGACAAATAGAGCTTTCTTTTGGTGGTATTTGATCATCTCCTCGGTTTTAATTTTTTGCGATATAAACAAAAAAAGAGCGACAATTTTGAAAAAAATGCATTATTTTGATTGATTGGACACGGCTGACACGGCTGATCATGGCTGACACGGCTGATCACGTGGTAAAGAGTCTGAGATCGTAGTTGCGGGGTGTCAGACTGACACCCCGCAACAACAATCGCTGCGATGCGCGCTCCCGTGCATATGACGCCCGGTCAGGATTTTGAAACCACTTTGCCGCCGCCATTTTGCTATAGGGCGGGCAGCAAGTGGGGTAAAATTAGCATCTCCCCGTTCTTCAGCTCCGTGACACGAACGTGGTCACCCGGCGGACATCGAGTCCGCGGGTCCCGCGGGCACGGTCATGGAGCTCACAGCAGGCGCACGCGAAAAAATGTACAGGTAAGTTACTTTGCCCAGCCGTGCCATTCTACCGATGTATATGTACAGGAGGTGGCCAGCAAGCAGTTAAACACTCTTATGACTATTACATCAAATTATTTTGTCTTTCCTTTTACTTGCTAAACAACAGACCAGGTGCTTTTTTGGCAAAGCAATATAAGTGCAAAGTGGCTTCCTCCAAAATACATTTTTTGAAATATAAACATGATCAAAACATTTTTTAACCCCCTCAGAAATTGCCAATTTCATAAATTTTTGTTGTTGTACAGTCGTTGACCTCATGGACCCTAGAACCCTAGGCTTTTCTGTACTTCACTGCCTCCCACAGCTTGCTTATTGTCATGTTCATTGTTTTGATGTCGCTATCTATCTATCTTGTTTTCTGTCATACTCTTCTCCTTTTTTCTTCCATGTTTCCCAGCATTAGGGTCTTTTCCAATGAGTCCTCTCTTCACATTAGGTGGCCAAAATATTGAAGTTTCAGCTTCAGGATCTGTCCTTCCAGTGAATATTCAGGGTTTCCTTCAGGATTTCCTTCAGGATTGACTGATTTCATCTTCTTGCCATCTAATGGACTTTCATAGTTCAAAAGCATCAATTCTTTGGCGTTCAGCCTACCTTATTGTCCAAATTTTACAGCCATAGTTTACTACTGGGAATACCACAGCTTTGACTAAATGGCAGTTTGTCGGTAGGGAGATGTTTCTGCTTTTTATAATGTTGTCCAGGTGTGCCATTGCTTTCCTCCCAAGAAGCAAGGGTCTCTTAATTTTATGGTTACAGACATTGTCTGCTGTGATATTGGAGCCTAGGAAGATATGCCCCACTGTAATGTCCACATCTCCCCCACTGTATTGTCCACATCTCCCCCACTGTAATATCCACATCTCCCCCACTGTAATATCCACGTCTCCCCCAAGATTGTCTGACTCTGCTTGCTTACTGCTACACAAGCAGGCAGATCCAGGAGCAGTTGAGGTGGGTGGTGATGATGACGTCAGTGCGCCTCTCACCTAGGCCGCCGCTGGGTGTATCAAGATGGCCGCCGCTCCGATGCTAGGCCGAAGCCGCGGCCTTTCCTATGGGCTCAATCCGATCGGCACACCACGGGATCTGCGGATTGAGAGACGAGAGCCATATGTGGCCATCAAAAGAGCCACATCTGGCTCGCGAGCCATAGGTTCCCGACCCCTGCCATACAAGATAGCCAAGTTTCACCAAGTTTCACCTTATTTGTGTTGGAGGAACTGCACTCAAATAGGCACCCTATCCCACATACTGTGGTCATGTGGAAGACTGGCTAGGTTTTGTTCCAATATATTCACAATCTTTCACCAAGTTACGGGCCTACCCACACAATTCTCTCCCACCTCTAACCATTTTAAACCTAGGGATCGAGTATATACCACCACTCCTTAGGAAAGTCACCATTTACCCATTCTTAGATGCCAAATTAGTAATTCTCAGGCTCAGGAGATACCCAGATTTTCCTAAGGTTAAAGAAGTCATCCACATACTCTCAATACACTACACTTATGAAAGCATGTTATCTAACATGGAGGGAAAATAGGCAGAATTTCTTACACTTTCTTAACATGGTATATAGCACACACAGGACACTGATCACACTATATACAATCCCGAGTACAACAAATGTTAATGGCATCACATCTAAGGTCTTAGTTCCTTCTTTTTCTTTTCTTTTCTTCCAATCTCCAATTTCCTTTACCCTTTTACTTTCATTGAAAAAAAAAAAAGTTGGAGTTACATGTTACCAAAATATGCATTCTATCAAAGTAAAATATACTGAATGAATAGCGATTTTCTGTTACGGTCCTCCATAGGTAACAGTTAGTCCCCATTGGGGTGGCTTGGGTGTAAGGACAGTCCTACTAATTGAAAACCAACAATTATTATGTATACAGTAGTTTGACTAATACAACATCTTGTAACTCTGGATCCAGGACATTTACACTTGTACCAATATTGTACTAATGTTACATGTTACTTATCTTTTGTTTAATTGTGAAAATTAATAAAAATTATTGATAAAAAAGAAAACATCTTTGACATCCTATCGAGTCGTTTCAGGCTGTTTTTGACTCCAATCAACCAGGCACTCAACAATAAGGATGGGCCCGGTGTTCGATTCAAACCCATGTTCGAATCGAGCACCGGGCGTTCGCTCGCTCGGCGAGCCCAGAACTATTGGGGCCGCTCGCATCAAATTCGTGTGATGCGAGTGGCCCCGAAATGCATTGCGGCCCGCGCAGTGCAATGCTGGCTGATGATTGGCCAAGCATGCACTGTGACCCCGCATGCTTGGCCAATCAAAGCGCCGGCAGCGAGGAGAGCCATAATTGGCTACAGGCAGGATGCCTGTAGCCAATTATAGCTCAGGGGCTTTAGTACACGCCCCACGGTATAAGGCGCCGGCGGCCTCGCATATTCTGTTTCAGTCAGTGTCAGCGTGTCAGTGTGCTGCTGACAATATGTGCTCTATTTCTGGGGATATGTGTGTGCGTGCTGTTAGAACAGCATTGCAGTATCACATCTGGGTGGTGTCTATAGGTGGCCTGTGAAGGGGGGCAGGTTTCCTGTGCTTAGAACTTTCCCTGCAAAAAAGTGTAATTTTTGCAGGAAAAAAGCTATTTAACCACTTGCCGACCGGCGCACGACGATATACGTCGACAGAATGGCACGTACAGGCAGGAGGGCGTATATATAAGTCCCTCCTTTAGCCTGTCCGTGCCATCGGGAGCGCGCCGGGAGCAGCGCGCTCCCGCGCCGGGAGCGGCGCGCTCCCGCGCCGGTCGGGACCCCCGTGAGTCCGATCGCGGTCCCCGTGGACTCGATCGCCGCAGGGACCCCCGCGATCGTCTCACGGGGCGGCTGAACGGGGAGATGCCGAGATAAACAGCATCTCCCCATTCTGCCTAGCAACTAGTGACGCCGATCTCTGCTCCCTGTGATTGGAGCAGAGATCAGCATTCACTAGCTGACAGCCACACCCCCCCACAGTAAAAAACACACCCCTAGGCATACTTAACTCTTACACTGCCCCCTTGTGGTTAACCCCTTCACTGCCAGTGTCATTTATACAGAAATCAATGCATTTAAATGCATTAATTGCTGTAAAAAATGACAATGGTCCCAAAAATGTGTCAAAAATGTCCGATGTGTCCGCCATAATGTCGCAGTCACAAAAAAAATCGCAGATCTCCGCCATTACTAATAAAAAAAAAATATTAATAAAAATGCTATAAAACTATCCCCTATCTTGTAAACGCTATAACTTCTGCGCAAACCGATCAATAATCGCATATTGCGATTTTTTTTACCAAAAATATGTAGAAGAATACGTATCGGCCTAAACTGAGGAAAAAAATAGTTTTTTTATATATTTTTTGGGGATATTTATTATAGCAAAAAATAAAAAAGAATGCATTTTTTTCAAAATTGTCGCTCTATTTTTGTTTATAGCACAAAAAATAAAAACCGCAGGGGCGATCAAATACCACCAAAAGAAAGCTCTATTTGTGGGAAAAAAAGGACGTCAATTTTGTTTGGGAGCCACGTTGCACGACCGCGCAATTGTCAGTTAAAGCGACGCAGTGCCGAATCGCAAAAAGGGGCCTGGTCCTTTGGCTGCAAATTGGTCCGGTCTGAAAGTGGTTAAAAGCACTCGCGGCTAATGAATTGATGGCTCCTGTAACACAGAGAACTGTCATTCATTAATAAAAAACAAAAAAAAGCGTGGGGGTCCCCCCAAATTCAATAACCAGGCCCTTCAGGTCTGGGATGGATATTAAGGGGAACCCTAGCCAAAAAAAAAAAAAAAAAATGGCGTGGGGTCCCCCTCAAAATCCATACCAGACCCTTATCCGAGCACGCAACCTGGCAGGCAGGAAAAGAGGGGGGGGACGAGAGCGGCCCCCCCTCCCGCCTGAACCGTACCAGGCCACATGCCCTCAACATTGGGAGGATGCTTTGGGGGTCTAAGACCCCCAAAGCACCTTGTCCCCATGTTGATGAGGACAAGGGCCTCTTCCCCAAAACCCTGGCCATTGGTTGTGGGGGTCTGCGGGCGGGGGGCTTATCGGAATATGGAAGCCCCCTTTAACAAGGGGACCCCCAGATCCCGCCCCCCCCTGTGTGAAATGGTAAGGGGGTACAAAAGTACCCCTACCATTTCACCAAAAAAGTGGCAAAAATTGTAAAAATGACAGGAGACAGTCTTTGACAATTCCTTTATTAAAATCTTCTTTCTTCTTTCTTCATCCTTCGGTTTCTTCATCTTCTCCTTCCGTCATCTTCTTCTTCCTCCGATCCGCTTCTTCTTGCGCTGGTCTTCTCGTCCTTCTCGTCCAGCATCTTCTTCCGTCGGCGTCGGCGTCGGCGTCGGTGTCTCTGTCTCTTCTTGGGCCGCTCCGCGCAATGGGAGGCTTCCGCTGTGTGAGGCTCCGCTCCGTCTGACAGGTCTTTTATAATGGAGGGCACCTGGTGACCCCGCCCCCTCTAACGCACAGGGACGTCATGGGGAATTCCATGATGGCTTTCCCCATGACGTCAGAGGGGGGCGGGGTCACCAGGTGCCCTCCGTTTTAAAAGACCTGTCAGACGGAGCGGAGCCTCACATAGCGGGAGCCTCCCATTGCGCGGAGCGGCCCAAGAAGACACCGACACCGACGCCGACGGAAGAAGATGCCGGACGAGAAGGACGAGAAGACCAGCGCAAGAAGAAGCGGATCGGAGGAAGAAGAAGATGGAAGAAGATGGAAGAAGATGACGGAAGGAGAAGATGAAGAAACCGAAGGATGAAGAAAGAAGAAAGAAGATTTTAATAAAGGAATTGTCAAAGACTGTCTCCTGTAATTTTTACCATTTTTGCCACTTTTTTGGTGAAATGGTAGGGGTACAGTACCCCCTTACCATTTCACACAGGGGGGGGGGATCTGGGGGTCCCCTTGTTAAAGGGGGCTTCCAGATACCGATAAGCCCCCCGCCCGCAGACCCCCACAACCAATGGCCAGGGTTGTGGGGAAGAGGCCCTTGTCCTCATCAACATGGGGACAAGGTGCTTTGGGGGTCTTAGACCCCCAAAGCATCCTCCCAATGTTAAGGGCATGTGGCCTGGTACGGTTCAGGCGGGAGGGGGGCCACTCTCGTCCCCCCTCTTTTCCTGCGGCCTGCCAGGTTGCGTGCTCGGATAAGGGTCTGGTATGGATTTTGAGGGGGACCCCACGCCATTTTTTTGGCTAGGGTTCCCCTTAAAATCCATACCAGACCTCAAGGGTCTGGTATGGATTTTGAGGGGGACCATACGCCATTTTTTTTTTTTTTTTTTGGCTGGGGTTCCCCTTAATATCCATCCCAGACCTGAAGGGCCTGGTTATTGAATTTGGGGGGACCCCTACGCTTTTTTTTTTTTCATTTTTTTTATTTTTTATCAATGACTTTTTTTTATGAATGAGTTTCAATGAATGACTGTTCTCTGTATTACGGGAGCCGTCAATTAACATTAGCCACGAGTGATTTTAAATAGCTTTTTTACTTTCAAAAATGACACTTTGCGCAGAGACAGTTCTAAACACGGGAAACGTGCGCCCCTTTACATGCATACTATAGACACCCCCCAGGTACGAAATTTAAAGGAATATTACACTTTTATTGTTTCAATTTAATCATTATTAAAATCACTGCTCCTGAAAAAACGTCCGTTTTTAAAAAAAAATTTGCATTGATACATGTCCCCTGGGGCAGGACCCAGGTCCCCAAACACTTTTTATGACATTAACATGCATATTAGCCTTTAAAATTAGCACTTTTAATTTCGAACGTTCGCATCCATTATAACTAATAGGGTTCTAAAGCTCGCACGGACTTTAGGTCCGTTCGCGGGTTCTGGTGCGAGCCGAACGGGGGGGTGTTCGGCTCATCCCTACTCAACAAGATAAACCATGTGGTCCTGTACTGCTGTATTCTACATAATTTTTTAAGGAGGAATTCTACCAGCTACCTAGCCTGACTACCAAGGGACATGGAGCCTGCAGTGGCAGGCCCAGCGAAGAGGCTGCAGCTCGTCTGCTGACGGCTATTGAAAATGCCCGTGCTAGATTGCCCTCACAAATTACCCGAGATTTACGGCAGAAATACCTGGAATATTTTGTGGGTAGAGAGGCAGTGGCTTGGCCACAAATTATAGCTGATCATTTATATATTTTTTTTGTAGATCATAAACTCCTATTTCATTTGAACTACTGTTGTCTGTGTTTCTTATATGTCTAATATGTTCCCAAATGGGCTTTATTTTGGACACTTGTTTCAATAGTACAAATGTACCTTAATTGCTACATGTGGTGACAATATCTTCTTCAGCTAACTATTATGGTGTGCTGTGGGTCTGCTACACACACACACACACACACACACACACACACAATGTTTTTGTTCTTAATGACTCTAATGCATGAAGTTCAAAAACATTATACCTTTACAACTCCTTTAATTTTTTGGAGGCCTAAAAATTGCAGGAGCTGTCCACATTTAAGAGCACATTGTCACTGTACCTACAACAACTTACGAAATACACTGGTATTGAGCAATTAAATAATAAGCCACAGATTGTTTATTAAAAAACATTTTACTCAAAGCATATTCACATGTGTGTTTTAAGGTTTTAAAACAAACCAACATCTTGGTGTATAACATGTATGTTTTGCATTATTTCTCCTTTTTTTGTGGCTAAACTGGCATGTTCTAAAACATTAGATACACATCCCAAACTCAGTAACTTAAAAAAAGTTTGAGTTTGGTAAAGTGAAGGCCAAACGAGACATTAGTATACCAAGACTGTGTAGATGTTGCCTTCCTCAGATAGGGCGATCTCACCCCTCTAAAATCCAAAATTTGAAGCCACATACACGTAGAGGCATAACAATTAAATGTCCCTTATGATCCCATGCCTAAAATGTGTGTAGTTACAAACATCAATTTTTATAAACCCACAAAACACACAGTGTGTCAACATGTGCTATCTCCCATCACAGGGTATAAATGGACGCATTTCAGGAGTGCAACCCCTTCCTCTGAGCTACTTTAGTTATGAGGAAGGGATTGCACCCCCAAAACGCATCCATTGATACCCTGTGATGGAAGATGGCACATGTTGACACACAGTGTTTTGGGGTTTTTGAAAAATAGATGTATGGAACTACACACGTTTTAGGCATGGGATCATGGGGGAAATAAGAATGTCAAGGTCCAATTTGGGGGCACCTTTAAATTTTGGGTTTTAGATTGTAAAAAACACATAAACATTACAATTCACATTCATTAGGGCAGTGTTTCCCAACTCTCCTCCTCAAGATGCAAACCCAGGTCATGTTTTCGAAATTTCTTGAATTTGGCACAGGTGATGTAATTTTCACTGTTAGTAATTTGCACAGTCGTTTTTAGACTGAGGAAAATCTAGAAAACAGGACCTGGTGGTGCACCTAGAGGAGTGGAATGTAGAAACACTGAGTTCTGTCCCTAAACTTTCACATTTAAAAGTCATAAAAACATGATAATTAGTAAAAGGGCAAACTGGAGCCAACAAGTGGAACAATAAACTTCAGACCAGGCAAGAGGAAATTCAAATTTGGCAAGCATGTCCACACAATCTCTTCTTCTTCGGTGTAAAGCAGTGGCAGCCTTCTTGATTTGCTCCAGTTCCTTCAAACAATGCAACATATCTGCACTCATTCTGCCAAAAGTACATCGTGGAAGATCATGACCTAGTAAGAAGAGTAAAAAGTATTAAGGGAACAATGGTCAAGTAGCTGAGGCCCTAAATAGTGAGTTATGGTCAAGTTACTAGTCAGATTCAGGAAATACTTACCTACCCAGTCTATTGTTGCTTGCAACCTGCTTGCCCTTCAGACACCTACACTACTAGGAATGTACACACTGCAACTACTCTGTAATCTTGGCCCTGGTGCCTGGATCTCCCAAACTCGGGGTACCTAGCAACACTGCCAGCTTCTTCCACCTCTTCCTTCTCCATGCTAATGTTAAGGCACTACATATTTTGCTAATGTGTGGAGTGAGTGTTTGGTTTGGACATCTAAACACTCAACATGTATACACATTTGAAGCAAGATTCCAAGAATCCTTACTTGCGCAAACAAGAGGCTCCAGAATACTTTCTTCCTCTTCTGGCTTTGGCCCTCACTGTGACACTCATCAGGGGATTTGACGTCCACAATGGCAATGTTTGTGCTGGGTCCAGGAGTCAGATCCTATAGTTTCAAAGAAACATCCTGGGTGAGCTGACCACACTCACAATCCATTTTGCTACATTAGTTGACCAACCTTGCACTTGGTCTGATGTCATTGTTTGCTCCTGACTAGTGGACTCCTCCATGCTGCACTCTGTTTTTTTCTGTGAAAAATGCATAGAAAAGGGAAGGCAATGGCATTTTCCAGAGGGCAAACAACTGAAAAGTGCCAACATTGAAAAAGTCCTGCAGTTGCCCCCCACCCCTCTTGTCTCCTATGGGATATGGGATACATGATGACCATCCTAGCAGGCATAACTCTGTGTGACTGGTTACCCGGGGCCTCTCCTCTAACAATGTCTACACTGGCAAGGCTGCATTAATGGGCACTGATGAGCCAGCAGCAACCAGAAAGTGTTCTTTACTCCTTAAGTTCTGCCCTAAGCCCATGGCCTTTGGCCCACCTAGAAACACCCCTGTCTGTGCCTAAATGAGTGTGTTTAAAGTTGGCACTTGGTTTTTGGGGAGGAAGAGGGCCTTATGCCTCCCCTGTCATGGCCCGACCGAGGGTAGCCTCCCTTCGTCCCTTGTGGTGGTGTCATAAACCGTATGTGACCAGAATTGTGTGACTGCAGCAGAGTAACCAACCAAGAAGATGAGAGATAAATGCGTTTATTAAAGATAAATATGTACAACATAAGCACACCACCAATAATAAACAGAGCAAGACAAACAAACAACAGTGACACAGGCAACCAGTATATCTAACCAGGGGGATACCAGAATCTTAGTCGAGCCAAGCCGGGGTCATAAACGGAAGGTCAGCAGATAAGGGGGGAAAAGGAGAAGGGAGAAAAGGATCAGGTGCGGGACAAGGTTCCAGGGATGCAAGGACAGACAGGATCAGGTTTCCAGGATCAAGGTAACAAGGTATCAAGGTAACAGGCTACGGATCAGGGCTCAGGGACAAAACCAAGGCAAAGATGCAAAGGCTTGCCTGGTCTTTATAGTCATATGATTGGCCTCAGGTGATACCTGATTGCAGGAGGTGCTGTCTACCCCACGCTGCCAGGATCCATCCGCTGGTGGATACCAGTACTGCAGCCCAACGATGACATCGCAGCAGGGAAGAGTTCTCCTGACAGTTCCAAACTGCCAGGAGACACCTGCTGATGAACCGCAGTACTGCATGCCGAAAGACAGGTATCACCAGAGGATGGAACGTTTCCTGACAGTACCCCCCCTCAAAGGAGCGGCCTCCGGACGCTCCAACTGGTTGTAATTGTTCAAAGTCTAAGGCATCAGGCGGGGCAGCCGGCATAGGTACATCAAACTGGGCAGCAGGTGCATCAAGCGAGGCAGCAGGCATGGGTACTTTAGGCTGGGCAGCAGACACAGGCACATCAAGCTGGGCAGCAGGTACATCAAGCTGGGCAGCAGGCACATCAAGCTGGGCAGCAGGCACGGGCACTTTAGGCTGGGCAGCAGGCACATCAAGCTGGACAGCAGGCACAGGCACATCAAGCTGGGCAGCAGGTACGGGCACATCAAGCTGGGCAGCAGGTACAGGCACATCGGGCTTGGCGGCAGACAGGAACACATCGGGCTGGGCGGCAGACAGGAACACATCGGGCTGGGCGGCAGACAGGAACACATCGGGCTGGGCAGCAGACAGGAACACATCGGGCTGGGCAGCAGACAGGAACACTTCGGGCTGGGCAGCAGACAAGAACACATCGGGCTGAGCCCCAGACAGGAACACATCGGGCTGGGCGGCAGACAGGAACACATCGGGCTGGGCGGCAGACAGGAGCTTATCGGACTGGGCAGCAGACAGGAGCTCATCAGGCTGGGCAGCAGACAGGAACTCATTGGGCTGGGCAGCAGACAGGAGCACATCGGGCTGGGCAGCAGACAGGAACACCTCGGACTGGGCAGCAGACAGGAGCTCATCGGAGTGGGCAGCAGACAGGAACTCATCAGGCTGGGCGGCTGGCACATCAGACTGGAAGGCAGGCGCCGGGACATCAGACTGGAAGGCAGGCGCTGGGACATCAGACTGGGAGGCCGGGACATCAGACTGGGAGGCCGGGTCATCAGACTGGGAAGCTGGCAGCGGGTCATCAGACTGGGAAGCTAGCAGCGGGACATCGGACTGGAAGGCCGAGACATCGGACTGGAAGGCCGGGGCATCGGACTGGAAGGCCGGGGCATCGGACTGGAAGGCCGGGGCATCAGACTGGAAGGCAGGTAGCGGGTCACCAGACTGGAAAGCTGGCAGCGGGTCACCAGACTGGAAAGCTGGCAGCGGGTCACCAGACTGGAAAGCTGGCAGCGGGTCATCAGACTGGAAAGCTTGCAGCGGGTCATCAGACTGGAAAGCTGGCAGCGGGTCATCGGACTGGAAAGCTGGCAGCGGGTCATCGGACTGGAGAGCTAGCAGCGGGACATCAGACTGGAAGGCTGGGACATCAGACTGGAAGGCCGGGACATCAGACTGGAAGGCCGGGACATCAGACTGGAAGGCAGGCAGCGGGTCACCAGACTGGAAAGCTGGCAGCGGGTCACCAGACTGGAAAGCTGGCAGCGGGTCATCAGACTGGAAGGCTGGCAGCGGGTCATCAGACTGAAAGGCTGGCAGCGGGTCATCAGACTGGAAGGCTGGCAGCGGGTCATCAGACTGGAAGGCCAGGACATCAGACTGGAAGGCAGGCGCCGGGAAATCAAACTGGAAGGCGGGCGCCAGGACATCGGACTGGAAGGCTGGAACGTCAGGCTGGAAGGCCGGCAATGGATCTTCAGGCTGGAATGCTGGCACCTCTGGCTGGAACAGATTGGTGGGTGTGGAGGCAGGTTGGGTTAATGGTAGGATTGTTTTGGTTGGGAAAAACTTTCGTTTTTTCTTTGGTTTAGTCACTGAAGCTCTGTAGATGGGGGGTGCAGCAGACTGGAAAGGAGGATTAGTAGGCAGCCGAGAAGAGGCAGGTGGGTTGTATGCAGGGTAGGTACAGGGAGCAGAGACCGGATACGAGTACTCGGTGGGAATCAACGTATACTGGGTGGAAACTGGGTTGGGTATGGGTGATGGGGAAACATGCATTCGGGTAGGCTGGTATCTGATGGCAGAAGTGGTTTGTTTGGCTGGGGCTAATTGCATCATGCCAGACCATGCTGAAAGTATGGGTTGTACAAACTTTGGTTCTAAGTTTCCCTGTCTAACAAAAGACTGAGCAGACACAATGCACTCAGCAATCACCTGTGGGGGACAGCCAGAGTAGTGCTCACAAAAGTCAGCAGGATCATCCTCAAAAAGCCATACTAGGGATACAACCTGATTCGTATTAAAAGGGGGAGTGAAATCATCATGGCCCTCAGGAATACAGGGCAGGGCCAGCTCGGTGCAAATCTGGATTAAAGGCTGCACCTCCTCAAACAACATACAGCCCTGGTCAACCAGGGAGTGGGCCAAACGCATGATCTCCAGCAGCTGGTCATTGGTCCAATCTTTAAGTGTCTGGCGGAGATACTCGCCACTCTCTGACGCCAGCAGAGCATAATAGGG
This sequence comes from Lithobates sylvaticus, assembly GCA_028564925.1. NCBI lineage: Eukaryota > Metazoa > Chordata > Amphibia > Anura > Ranidae > Lithobates > Lithobates sylvaticus. The sequence continues at coordinate 254,542,800 of CM053030.1, forward strand.
AATCATGTTAGGATTCATTCCAGCAAGCCAACAGAACCAAGATGGTTCCTCTGTGCAGCCACTTCTGGTCAGGGATGGCCTTGGTTTCTGTCATAAACTGTATGTGACCAGAATTGTGTGACTGCAGCAGAGTAACCAACCAAGAAGATGAGAGATAAATGCGTTTATTAAAGATAAATATGTACAACATAAGCACAACACCAATAATAAACAGAGCAAGACAAACAAACAACAGTGACACAGACAACCAGTATATCTAACCAGGGGGATACCAGAATCGTAGACAAGCCAAGCCGGGGTCATAAACGGAAGGTCAGCAGATAAGGGGGGAAAAGGAGAAGGGATAAAAGGATCAGGTGCGGGACAAGGTTTCAGGGATGCAAGGACAGACAGGATCAGGTTTCCAGGATCAAGGTATCAAGGTAACAAGGTAACAAGGTAACAAGGTAACAAGGTAACAAGGTAACAAGGTAACAAGGTAACAAGGTAACAAGGTAACAGGCTACGGCTCAGGGACAAAACCAAGGCAAGGATGTAAAGGCTTGCCTGGTCTTTATAGTCCTATGATTGGCCTCAGGTGATACCTGATTGCAGGAGGTGCTGTCTACCCCACGCTGCCAGGATCCATCCGCTGGTGGATACCTGTACTGCAGCCCAACGATGACATCGCAGCAGGGAAGAGTTCTCCTGACAGTTCCAAACTGCCAGGAGACACCTGCTGGTGGACCGCAGTACTGCATGCCGAAAGACATGTATCACCAGCGGATGGAACGTTTCCTGACAGGTGGTTTGGCTGGGGCCTCCCTGTTGAAAGAAGAAAAAACAATAAGTTCCAAAAAAAAGTAATTTCCAAAAACATGACCAAATAAGAATGTGCTTTATATTTACCTTCATCTTTTGAATCCCAAGTCATACAAAGATTTTAGAAAAGCTTATATAGAATTCTCTAGAGCTACTTGGAGAAAGAACATATACAGACAGCTAATTTCCACATGTACATATAGTTTAGATCCAAATATTGCTTACTTTCTTATGATCTGATGTATGTACTCCATCTGGTCTTGTTCACGTTGTTTGAGATCAGACCATCATTTTCGGATTTGGCCATTTGATCTTACCACCCAAAATTTACACTGCAAAATGGTGATGACCTTCTCCAAAATGATGTCCTTTCGGCTGTTGGGCCTTTCATAATTGCACAGCTTGCAGTCGTAATCGTGCTTCTCTAGGATGCACACCATCTCCACCATCTCACCCTTGCTCATGGGGGTTGATTTGTGCCTCCTATGAGCACCACCACCACAGGGCTGGCTGGAATCCTCCGAATCCGCCATGTTGTCCCTCCTGAATTTTCCACTGTGTGTGTTGCATGCAAAAGAGAGAAGGTCATGCCCCAGCGCCATAACGCACTGAGAGCGGAGTTTGACGCATGCACAGTGTGTATAAAGCCAGAACGCATGGTCGATGGAACGACCGTAGGAACAATCTTGGAGTGGAGGACGAAAAAGGCATAAAATGAAGGTACAATTGGAAATTGGGGCATAGGTGGGTAGTGGCCTATACTGCTTAGATTGAGGCCTATATTGGGACCAGCTTATGGGTTAAGCCAGACATTATGGTTTGTCTTGTGTTCTGTCTTGCAGGCATTATATCATTTATCATTTATCATGATGGATACATTTACTCCCCCTGAATTTCTACCCCAATTCATTGACCTGTACTGGGAGCTGCCCTGTCTTTGGAAGGTGAAGTAGAGATTACTCAAATAAAATATTGAGGAAGGCAGCTTTGGAGAAATTGGTCGAGTTGGTTAAACCTGTGTACCCCAGGGCATACACCAACCACGTCAAGCAAAAGATTGCTAACCTGAGGAGTACATTTAAAAGGGAGCTGAACAAGGTCCTAGAATCTGAGAGACATGAAGCAGCATTGGATGACCTATATATCCCCAGGCTGTTTTTCACAGACCAGACAGAACCCAGGCCATCGATGTCTATGATCCCTTCGACGTCTGCTGAGGCCACAGCTCCTGAGGTCCGCACAGGTCCTGATGCACAGGATGAAGATGTGGAGGAGCCCAGCTTGACCCAGGTATAACATTGTTGAGCATATTTGTATCAAAAAATACAATGATGATAACTAGATGTTATTGGGAAAATATTTCTGCCTTAAAGTGGTTTCCATATCAATAGACAGTAGTTACCAAAAATGATTTGAACAAGAATGAAAAATGCTGGGGTACGAATGATAGTCTTTTCTATTTGTCCACATTCAATTTGCAACAGTGAGGAGATAAAAATTGTGTGCGATTGATGACCAAACCCTAAAAAAAGATTCTAATTATGTCCCATTTTCATACACAGGAAATTGTCAGTCTGGAGGAGCCAGGGGCCAGCAGCCAGACAGAGTCTCAGATCCCTCCCCTACTCCCTCCTGCTAAAAGGGCCAGGAAGAGCAGGAATCTGGAGGAGGCCACAGCTTCCTTTCTCAGCCAGGCCACTACTGCGCTCCATACTGACCCAGATGAGGCTGAGGCATTTGGGTGTGTGATGGCCAATAAATTAAGGCAGATGGCCGGTGAGCAAATTAGCAGGTGTGAGGAACTCATCATGCAGCTTCTCAACAAGGGGGTGAGGGGCCAAATTTCAGAAGGCACCCACATTTCTGATTTTGTGGGCCCACCTCCACCACCTCCACAGCCAACCCACACACCACAGCCACCCCACCCACCACAGCAGCATGGCGGTCAGTGGCAATATCAGCCACAAGAACCCCAACAACCTTGCTGGACTGGAGATTTTAACCCCTCTGCCACTTACTAATTTTTATTTTTTATTTTTTTAATAATCCTTTTTAATAAGGATTTTATTTGTTATATTTTTGTATGCATGAAATGCACTTTTTGGTTAAGTTATTTGTATTTGGATGGCAGATTTTTATTTTTCTGCACAATAAAAAAATAGTGTAGAATAATATTTGGCTATGTGTTTTACTTCAAATGACAGTTTGGGAGTAGGCAGTTACATAAAAAAAAAATACAATGCAAAATTATCAAGGGGCACCAACATATTAAAAACTATCACTAGAAAAGGAAATCCTTTTAAAATATGTTTGCCATAACTCCATCAGTATCACCAGCAAAGCAGCTTCTTTATTATCCCATTGAAGAAGAAGAGAATGTGCGCTGCATTTCGACATTTCATAATTTGCCACGTCACGAATGTTAATTCTCTATTACGAACACTAGTTTATAAGACTGATCGCTTCTGCCTTTTTTCTTGCTTTCGATCATGCGTGTTTGTACTTTCAACTTTTGTGTGACGGATTTGTGTACTGACCATACAAAAATCTGACGTCGAACCGTTGTCCGCCGAAAATTTACTAGCTTGCCATCCAACATTTGTTGGTCAAAAGTTGGACAACAATTGTCAAAAGGAGCGTACTAGCGGTAAGATTTTAGGACAACAGTCTGTCAACAGACAATCCTCTGCCAACAATTGTACCGTGTGTACGAGGCTATACAGGGAACTGTCGTTTAGCAGTGGCAGTGCTAAATGCACACCCACAAGCATTATTTTTAAACAATGTCACATTTAATGGAGTGTATCCTACTGCAACAGGAATGTGTTATCTACAAGAGTTGTGTGTTTATATTGTTGGCCTTTAAATCATGTTAATAAACCCTCTTGCTCTGAATTGTATTTTTTCCCCCTCTATGACAGTGCCCAGATATTTATGCCCTTTTTATCCTTGAAAAGGACCAGAAAAAATTCAAATATTTGACTCAAATAGACTTCAGTCGAGGCAGGTACTATATCTGTTTTACTCATCACTAGAATGTCTTTTTGGTGAAGGGAAACATTATTGCCTGGTGAATCACCATGATTCAGAATTCATAGTTTTACATCATTGGACAATGTGACTGATGATATATTTACATCAGGGATATTTTTGGGGATTTAATTTATTCATATTTGTATTGGTATTACCGATGAACTTACAAATTTAAAAATGTGCAAAATTACATCTAAAACATAACTTTTCTGAAAGCACAGAATATGTTGAATAAAAAGATGGCACTGTTGATTTTGTACATCCTGATAGTTGTGCAGATGTTTATCAAAAAAATATTTTTTAGAAAAATACACTAACATTGTTTTTAGCACAAACACAACACAACTTACAAAGTTCCAACTAAGTCTAAAAAGACTAATAAAACAAACTAATAAACAACAAGCATTTGTCAATTTTTAATTGTGCCTTTTTGCAAAATAGTAAAAATTGAAAGTATGCAATACTGTGAATGAGCAATTTATACTAAAAACTGAAAGTTTGCTTTACACTAGGGATGGGCCCGGTGCTCGAGGCGAACCCACGTTCGCATCGAGCACCGGGCTTTCGCTCGCTCGGCGAGCCCAGAACTATTTTGGCCGCTCGCATCACGTTCGTGTGATGCGAGCGGCCCCGCAATGCATTGCGGCCGGCGCGGCCGACGCAGTGCATTGCTGGCTGATGATTGGCCAAGCATGCACTGTGACCCCGCATGCTTGGCCAATCACAGCCCCGGAAACTCGAAGAGCCATAATTGGCTACAGGCAGGACGCCTGTAGCCAATTACAGCTCAGGGGCTGTAGTACACGCCCCCCCCTATAAAACGCCGCCACGCCGTCTGCGCCGGTCACATGCTGTTCCGGCGCAGATTGAGCAGGCTGATTCTGTGACACTCTGCTGCATTTAGATAGTTAGAGAGATTCACTTACAGAGATTGAGTTAGATAGATTCAGTTACAAAGATTGATTGAGAAAGAGGGGCTTGTAGTGTGCTCGTGGCAGGCAGGCAGAGCTACTATATTTTGTTACCAGAAGCACCTATAGGACTTGTAGTGTGTTCGTGGCAGGCAGGCAGAGCTCCTATATTTTGTTACCAGAAGCACCTATAGGACTTGTAGTGTGTTCGTGGCAGGCAGGCAGAGCTCCTATATTTTGTTACCAGAAGCACCTATAGGACTTGTAGTGTGTTCGTGGCAGGCAGGCAGAGCTCCTATATTTTGTTACCAGAAGCACCTATAGGACTTGTAGTGTGTTCGTGGCAGGCAGGCAGAGCTCCTATATTTTGTTCCCAGAGGCACCTATAGGACTTGAAGTGTGTTAGTCCCATTACACACACAGAGCTATATTTTCTTCCCAGAAGCACCTATAGGACTTGAAGTGTGTTAGTCCCATCACACACACAGAGCTATATTTTCTTCCCAGAAGCACCTATAGGACTTGAAGTGTGTTAGTCCCATCACACACACAGAGCTATATTTTGTTCCCAGAAGCACCTATAGGACTTGAAGTGTGTTAGTCCCATCACACACACACAGAGCTATATTTTGTTCCCAGAAGCACCTATAGGACTTGAAGTGTGTTTAGTCCCATCACACACACAGAGCTATATTTTGTTCCCAGAGGCACCTATAGGACTTGAAGTGTGTTAGTCCCATTACACACACAGAGCTATATTTTCTTCCCAGAAGCACCTATAGGACTTGAAGTGTGTTAGTCCCATCACACACACAGAGCTATATTTTCTTCCCAGAAGCACCTATAGGACTTGAAGTGTGTTAGTCCCATTACACACACAGAGCTATATTTTCTTCCCAGAAGCACCTATAGGACTTGAAGTGTGTTAGTCCCATCACACACACAGAGCTATATTTTGTTCCCAGAAGAACCTATAGGACTTGAAGTGTGTTAGTCCCATCACACACACAGAGCTATATTTTGTTCCCAGAAGCACCTATAGGACTTGAAGTGTGTTAGTCCCATCACACACACAGAGCTATATTTTGTTCCCAGAAGCACCTATAGGACTTGAAGTGTGTTAGTCCCATCACACACACAGAGCTATATTTTGTTCCCAGAGGCACCTATAGGACTTGAAGTGTGTTAGTCCCATTACACACACAGAGCTATATTTTCTTCCCAGAAGCACCTATAGGACTTGAAGTGTGTTAGTCCCATCACACACACAGAGCTATATTTTCTTCCCAGAAGCACCTATAGGACTTGAAGTGTGTTAGTCCCATTACACACACAGAGCTATATTTTCTTCCCAGAAGCACTATAGGACTTGAAGTGTGTTAGTCCCATCACACACACAGAGCTATATTTTGTTCCCAGAAGAACCTATAGGACTTGAAGTGTGTTAGTCCCATCACACACACAGAGCTATATTTTGTTCCCAGAAGCACCTATAGGACTTGAAGTGTGTTAGTCCCATTACACACACAGAGCTATATTTTCTTCCCAGAAGCACCTATAGGACTTGAAGTGTGTTAGTCCCATCACACACACAGAGCTATATTTTCTTCCCAGAAGCACCTATAGGACTTGAAGTGTGTTAGTCCCATTACACACACAGAGCTATATTTTCTTCCCAGAAGCACCTATAGGACTTGAAGTGTGTTAGTCCCATCACACACACAGAGCTATATTTTGTTCCCAGAAGAACCTATAGGACTTGAAGTGTGTTAGTCCCATCACACACACAGAGCTATATTTTGTTCCCAGAAGCACCTATAGGACTTGAAGTGTGTTAGTCCCATCACACACACAGAGCTATATTTTGTTCCCAGAAGCACCTATAGGACTTGAAGTGTGGTAGTCCCATTACACACACAGAGCTATATTTTGTTCCCAGAAGCACCTATAGGACTTGAAGTGTGTTAGTCCCATTACACACACAGAGCTATATTTTCTTCCCAGAAGCACCTATAGGACTTGAAGTGTGTTAGTCCCATTACACACACAGAGCTATATTTTGTTCCCAGAAGCACCTATAGGACTTGAAGTGTGTTAGTCCCATCACACACACAGAGCTATATTTTCTTCCCAGAAGCACCTATAGGACTTGAAGTGTGTTAGTCCCATCACACACACAGAGCTATATTTTGTTCCCAGAAGCACCTATAGGACTTGAAGTGTGTTAGTCCCATCACACACACAGAGCTATATTTTGTTCCCAGAAGCACCTATAGGACTTGAAGTGTGTTAGTCCCATCACACACACAGAGCTATATTTTGTTCCCAGAAGCACCTATAGGACTTGAAGTGTGTTAGTCCCATTACACACACAGAGCTATATTTTCTTCCCAGAAGCACCTATAGGACTTGAAGTGTGTTAGTCCCATTACACACACAGAGCTATATTTTGTTCCCAGAAGCACCTATAGGACTTGAAGTGTGTTAGTCCCATCACACACACAGAGCTATATTTTGTTCCCAGAAGCACCTATAGGACTTGAAGTGTGTTAGTCCCATTACACACACAGAGCTATATTTTCTTCCCAGAAGCACCTATAGGACTTGAAGTGTGTTAGTCCCATTACACACACAGAGCTATATTTTCTTCCCAGAAGCACCTATAGGACTTGAAGTGTGTTAGTCCCATTACACACACAGAGCTATATTTTGTTCCCAGAAGCACCTATAGGACTTGAAGTGTGTTAGTCCCATCACACACACACAGAGCTATATTTTGTTCCCAGAAGCACCTATAGGACTTGAAGTGTGTTAGTCCCATCACACACACAGAGCTATATTTTGTTCCCAGAAGCACCTATAGGACTTGAAGTGTGTTAGTCCCATCACACACACAGAGCTATATTTTCTTCCCAGAAGCACCTATAGGACTTGAAGTGTGTTAGTCCCATCACACACACAGAGCTATATTTTGTTCCCAGAAGCACCTATAGGACTTGAAGTGTGTTAGTCCCATCACACACACAGAGCTATATTTTGTTCCCAGAAGAACCTATAGGACTTGAAGTGTGTTAGTCCCATCACACACACAGAGCTATATTTTCTTCCCAGAAGCACCTATAGGACTTGAAGTGTGTTAGTCCCATCACACACACAGAGCTATATTTTGTTCCCAGAAGCACCTATAGGACTTGAAGTGTGTTAGTCCCATCACACACACAGAGCTATATTTTGTTCCCAGAAGAACCTATAGGACTTGAAGTGTGTTAGTCCCATCACACACACAGAGCTATATTTTCTTCCCAGAAGCACCTATAGGACTTGAAGTGTGTTAGTCCCATCACACACACAGAGCTATATTTTGTTCCCAGAAGCACCTATAGGACTTGAAGTGTGTTAGTCCCATCACACACACAGAGCTATATTTTCTTCCCAGAAGCACCTATAGGACTTGAAGTGTGTTAGTCCCATCACACACACAGAGCTATATTTTCTTCCCAGAAGCACCTATAGGACTTGAAGTGTGTTAGTCCCATCACACAGAGCTCCTCTATTTTCTTTGCAGAAGCACCCATAGGGACTTCTAGTGTGTTAGTGGCATCACACAGAGCTCCTATATATTCTTCTCAGCAGCACCCACAGGACTTCTAGTGTGTTAGTGGCATCACACAGAGCTCCTCTATTTTCTTTGCAGAAGCACCCACAGGACTTCTAGTGTGTTAGTGGCATCACACAGAGCTCCTCTATTTTCTTTGCATAAGCACCCACAGGACTTCTAGTGTGTTAGTGGCATCACACAGAGCTCCTCTATTTTCTTTGCAGAAGCACCCACAGGACTTCTAGTGTGTTAGTGGCATCACACAGAGCTCCTCTATTTTCTTTGCATAAGCACCCACAGGACTTCTAGTGTGTTAGTGGCATCACACAGAGCTCCTCTATTTTCTTTGCAGAAGCACCCACAGGACTTCTAGTGTGTTAGTGGCATCACACAGAGCTCCTCTATTTTCTTTGCAGAAGCACCCATAGGACTTCTAGTGTGTTAGTGGCATCACACAGAGCTCCTATATATTCTTCTCAGCAGCACCCACAGGACTTCTAGTGTGTTAGTGGCATCACACAGAGCTCCTCTATTTTCTTTGCAGAAGCACCCACAGGACTTCTAGTGTGTTAGTGGCATCACACAGAGCTCCTCTATTTTCTTTGCATAAGCACCCACAGGACTTCTAGTGTGTTAGTGGCATCACACAGAGCTCCTCTATTTTCTTTGCATAAGCACCCACAGGACTTCTAGTGTGTTAGTGGCATCACACAGAGCTCCTCTATTTTCTTTGCATAAGCACCCACAGGACTTCTAGTGTGTTAGTGGCATCACACAGAGCTCCTCTATTTTCTTTGCAGAAGCACCCATAGGACTTCTAGTGTGTTAGTGGCATCACACAGAGCTCCTATATATTCTTCTCAGCAGCACCCACAGGACTTCTAGTGTGTTAGTGGCATCACACAGAGCTCCTCTATTTTCTTTGCATAAGCACCCACAGGACTTCTAGTGTGTTAGTGGCATCACACAGAGCTCCTCTATTTTCTTTGCAGAAGCACCCATAGGACTTCTAGTGTGTTAGTGGCATCACACAGAGCTCCTATATTTTCTTCTCAGCAGCACCCACAGGACTACCGACTACAATGGCTGGAAGACCGCCAAGGGGAGGCAGAGCGTGCAGAGCCAAGAACACAGGGCAGGCAGGCTCTGTTTCTAGTGGACGTGGCCGTGGACGTGGACGTGGTCGTGCATCGTCATCAGCACGTGGCCATGGGACACGCGCGTCTTTGTTTTCGGCAGCTGGACATGTGGAGCCGCATCATGCTGAAGGCTTGGTAGAATGGATGACCAAGCCCTCCTCATCCTCCTCATCCTCTCTCACCCAGGCTCAGGGTACTGACAGAGCATCATCAGCCACCCCTTCCCTAGACCCACCATGTCCTCCTGAGGAGTCCCCCGAACTCTTTGAGCACAGTGTTGGGTACATGCTCCAGGAGGATGCCCAACGATTCGAAGGCTCGGATGACGATACCCAGCTTGAGGAATCTGGCAGTACAGTTCCACCAGCTGCAGCTTACTGCAAGGTTTGCTCTAGTGGTGAAGAGGGAGGGGATGATGAGGTCACTGACTCCTCGTGGGTGCCTCAAGGGAGAGAGGATGAGGAGGAGGACGAGGAGGAGGAGGATGCGGCGTCACATGTCCAACGAGGCAGGATGCCCCCTGGAGGCCAGGTAGAGGCCAGCACAGCAACTGTACAACACCGCAGAGCTCCGCCTGTGCAGGGCGCTGCCTCTGCACGTTATCAGAAAAGTTCTTTGGTGTGGGCCTTTTTTGAGACGAGTGCAGCAGATCGCACCACTGCTATTTGCAATATTTGTCTCAAGCGTATCTCGCGTGGCCAAAACATCAGCCGCTTGGGCACGACAAGCATGACCAGACATATGGCGACCTGCCATGCAGCTCGTTGGCAGGCACACATAAAAGACCCACACCAAAGAACTAAGCGGACCTCTCCTTGCTCCTCCTCAGCTGGGATCTCCATCCCCACTACACCTTCAGTCCTCTCTGAAAGCTGCTCTGAGAGGACTGAAGGTGTAGAATTCGGTGTGTCACAACCAAGTACTTGCAGTACACCGACGTCCGAATGCAGCAGGCAAATTTCCCTGCCCCAGCTGCTGGACCGTAGAAAGAAGTACACTCCCAGCCATCCACATGCCCAGCGGTTGAATGCTAGCCTTGCTAAATTGCTAGCACTTCAACTGCTGCCTTTTCAGTTGGTAGACTCGGCCCCCTTCCGTGAGTTTGTTCAATGTGCGGTTCCTCAGTGGCAGGTTCCCAAACGCCACTTTTTCTCGCGGAAGGCGATTCCGTCTCTCTACCGGCATGTGGAGGGCAATGTCCATGCCTCGCTGGACAGGGCGGTCAGCGGTAAGGTGCATATTACCGCTGACTCATGGTCCAGCAGGCATGGACAGGGACGGTACCTTTCTTTCACGGCCCATTGGGTCACTCTATTGGCAGCTGGGAGGGATGCAGGACAAGGTGCAGTAGTGTTGGAGGTTGTTCCGCCACCACGCCTCCAAAACGCGACTACTGCTACTGGTTGTGACACACCTCTCTCCTCCACCCCCTCCTCTTCTTCTTCCTCCAGTGCTCTGTCCTTGGAACCAGCGGTGCTCCGTAGGCGTACAAGGGGCTACGCAAGTACGCAGGCAAAAAGATGCCATGCCGTGCTTGCGCTGGTGTGTTTGGGGGACAGGAGCCACACTGGGCCAGAGGTTCTGGCAGCTCTGCAGGGGCAGGCCGAGAGGTGGTTGACGCCACGTCAGCTTAAGCCAGGAATGGTCGTTTCTGACAATGGCACCAACCTCCTCTCCGCCCTGCGACAGGGGCAGCTCACCCATGTGCCCTGCATGGCTCACGTCCTCAACCTGGTGGTGCAGCGGTTCTTGGGCAGGTTCCCAGGCTTACAGGATGTCCTGAGGCAGGCCAGGAAAGTCTGTGTGCATTTCCGCCGATCTTATAATGCCAGTGCTCGGCTGACTGAGCTGCAAAAGGAGCTGAACCTGCCCAAGAACCGCCTAATATCTGACATGCCCACCAGGTGGAACTCAACGTTGGCCATGCTGCAGCGACTGCACACGCAGCAGAGGGCCATCAATGAGTACCTTTGCGACTACGGCACCAGGACAGGGTCAGGGGAGCTTGGGTTTTTTTCCCCACGTCAGTGGAGCATGATCAGGGATGCATGCACTGTCCTCTCACCATTTGAGGAGGCCACGAGGATGGTGAGCAGTGACAGTGCATGCATCAGTGACACTGTCCCTCTTGTCCACCTGTTGGAGCATACGCTGCGTGGGATAATGGACAGGGCACTTGAGGCAGAACAGAGGCAGGAAGAGGAGGACTTCCTTGCCTCTCAAGGCCCCCTTTATCCGGAGAGTGTTCCTTCTGTCCCACCCATCACACAGGAAGAGGATGAGGAGGAGGAGGAGGAGGAGGAGGAGGAGGAGGAGGATTGTGTGAGCATGGAGGTGGAGCCTGGCACTCAGCATCAGCAGCAGCAGTCTTTTAGGGATGATGTACAGTCCAACAAGCCAGTGGACTTGTACGTGGCTGGGAGGAGGTGGCTGGCGATCATGTCATCCTCAGTGACCCAGAAGACTCCGGACCGAATGCCTCAGCTAACCTACGCTGCATGGCCTCCCTGATCCTGCAAAGCCTGCGGAAGGATCCTCGTGTTCTTCGGATCAAGGAGAGGGACCATTACTGGCTGGCCACTCTCCTTGATCCGCGGTACAAGGGTAAGGTTGCGGACCTTATCTTGCCGTCGCAGAGGGAGCAGAGGATGAGACATCTCAGGGAGGCCTTGCAGAAAGGTCTGTGCAACGCGTTCCCAGAAACTGGGAGGCTACAAACTCCTGGTCCTGGGCGACGAGTTGCTGAGGCTTCGGTCAGTGGCAGAAGGAGCGGTGGGGAAGGTGGACGTCTGACCGATGCGTTCAGACAATTTTTTAGTCCGCAGCCCCAAGGTATGATCGGTTCCAGCAACCATCGCCAGCGTCTGATATACATGGTGCAGGAATACCTTGGGGCAAGGTCAGACTTGGACACCTTTCCCACCGAAAATCCTCTGGCTTACTGGGTCCTGAGGATGGATCACTGGCCAGAGCTTGCACAGTATGCAATTGAGCTACTGGCCTGTCCTGCCTCCAGCGTTCTTTCGAACGCACATTCAGTGCTGCTGGAGGATTTGTGACTGATCATAGGGTGCGCCTGTCCACCGCCTCGGTTGATCGACTGACATTCATCAAAATGAATCAGTCTTGGATCACCACCAGCTACCAGGCACCTGAGGCGGATATAACCGAATAATTTTTAATGTCACATCCCTTCAAGACTGCCTATGCTGATGCTGAGTGACTGTCCTCTTATGTTCACTGACTATCCTCTTCCTCCTCCTCAATGATCCATGCCACCACACCAGTGCCTAAGGCACAATTTTTCAGCCCCTGTTTAACAGGGGCGTGTACTTACAATTTTTTAAAAAAATGCTTCGCAACACGTGTGACTGCTGTGCTCCAAGTACAGTCTCTGTGAGGGCCGTGTTGCAGTGTTGTGGCACCAGCACCAGTGCCTAAGGCACAATTTTTCAGCCCCTGTTTAACAGGGGCGTGTACTTACAATTTTTTAAAAAAATGCTTCGCAACACGTGTGACTGCTGTGCTCCAAGTACAGTCTCTGTGAGGGCCGTGTTGCAGTGTTGTGGCACCAGCACCAGTGCCTAAGGCACAATTTTTCAGCCCCTGTTTAACAGGGGCGTGTACTTACAATTTTTAAAAAAAATGCTTCGCAACACGTGTGACTGCTGTGCTCCAAGTACAGTCTCTGTGAGGGCCGTGTTGCAGTGTTGTGGCACCAGCACCAGTGCCTAAGGCACAATTTTTCAGCCCCTGTTTAACAGGGGCGGGTACTTACAATTTTTTAAAAAAATGCTTCGCAACACGTGTGATTGCTGTGCTCCAAGTACAGTATCTGTGAGGGCCGGGTTGCAGTGTTGTGGCACCAGCACCAGTGCCTAAGGCACAATTTTTCAGCCCCTGTTTAACAGGGGCGTGTACTTACAATTTTTTTAAAAAATGCTTCGCAACACGTGTGACTGCTGTGCTCCAAGTACAGTATCTGTGAGGGCCGGGTTGCAGTGTTGTGGCACCAGCACCAGTGCCTAAGGCACAATTTTTCAGCCCCTGTTTAACAGGGGCGTGTACTTACAATTTTTAAAAAAAATGCTTCGCAACACGTGTGACTGCTGTGCTCCAAGTACAGTATCTGTGAGGGCCGGGTTGCAGTGTTGTGGCACCAGCACCAGTGCCTAAGGCACAATTTTTCAGCCCTGTTTAACAGGGGCGTGTACTTACAATTTTTTAAAAAAATGCTTCGCAACACGTGTGACTGCTGTGCTCCAAGTACAGTCTCTGTGAGGGGTTGCAGTGTTGTGGCACCAGCACCAGTGCCTAAGGCACAATTTTTCAGCCCCTGTTTAACAGGGGCGGGTAATTACAAATCTTGATCTAATAGTTCACAGCAGGGCCCATTCCTGCGCCCACCAAGAGTAACTATGAGGGCCTGCAGTCTTGTGGCAACACCGTCCACCACCACCGCCAAAGGCCCAATTTTTCTGCCCTGTTCATCAGGTGCTTGCAATTACAAATCTTGATCTAATAACTCACAGCAGGGCCCATTCCTGCGCCCACCAAGAGTAACTATGAGGGCCTACAGTCTTGTGGCAACACCGTCCACCACCACCGCCAAAGGCCCAATTTTTCTGCCCTGTTCATCAGGTGCTTGCAATTACAAATCTTGATCTAATAACTCACAGCAGGGCCCATTCCTGCGCCCACCAAGAGTAACTATGAGGGCCTACAGTCTTGTGGCAACACCGTCCACCACCACCGCCAAAGGCCCAATTTTTCTGCCCTGTTCATCAGGTGCTTGCAATTACAAATCTTGATCTAATAACTCACAGCAGGGCCCATTCCTGCGCCCACCAAGAGTAACTATGAGGGCCTACAGTCTTGTGGCAACACCGTCCACCACCACCGCCAAAGGCCCAATTTTTCTGCCCTGTTCATCAGGTGCTTGCAATTACAAATCTTGATCTAATAACTCACAGCAGGGCCCATTCCTGCGCCCACCAAGAGTAACTGTGAGAGCTTACAGTCTTGTGGCAAAACCGTCCACCACCACCACCACCACCCCCAATTTTTCTGCCCTGTTCAACAGGTGCATGCATTACAAATCTTGATCTATTAACTCACAGCAGGGCCCATTCCTGTGCCCACCAGTCTTGTGGCTACACCAACATCTAATAGGGCAAATTTCTGCAGAGTATATACGCCAGGCCCCTACTTTCAAACATCCAACTTACAAACGACTCCTACTTGCAAATGGAAAGAGAAAACAGGAAGTGAGAGGAAATCTACCCCTAGGAAGGGAAATTCTATCCTGTTAGATTTAATTTGGGAAAAAGGTATCTCCTCTCTACTGATACTTTATCACCAATCCTTGTTTCAATTAAAACCCCACTTTTCCAAAAACATTTGTCATTGGGACGGAAAGTGAGGTGACATGTTCTGAACAGATGTGCAAAGACAGCAAATGTTACAGGGGTGATAACCCCTCCCTATGTTCTCCAAAAAGCTTAAAAATAGATTTTTTTGGGATGGAGCTACACTTCATAATGTACCTGTTCAGATTCTACTTAAGATCAAACCTAAAGCCGCAAGTGGTTTTAAATGGCTTCTTTTTTTCCTTTACAAATGTCATTTTGTGCAAGGACAGTTCTAAACACGGGAAACACATGCCACTTCACAGGCATACTTTAGACACCCCCCAGGTACCATATTTAAAGGAAAATTTCACTTTTTTTTTTTTCACTTTATGCATCATTAAAATGACTGCTCCCGAAAAAACGTTAGTTTTTAAAAGTTCTTTTTGCATTGATATATGTCCCCTGGGGCAGGACCCGGGTCCCCAAACCTGTTTTATGACATTAACATGCATATTGGCCGTTGTAATTAGCACTTTTGATTTCGAACGTTCGCGTCCATTATAACGTATAGGGTTCGAAAATTCGCGCGAACTTTCGGTCCGTTCGAAGGTTCTGGTTCGAACCGAACCCGGGGGTGTTCGGCTCATCCCTACTTTACACCTCTACATTGTGGTAATGCTCATTCATAGTGCCCTGTGTGCACTGTATTGGTGTGTGTGTTGAGATAAAAATGATGGCATATATTAGAATTAATGTACATGGGATTCCATGAGTAATGTCACGTACACACAACCGTTTTTTCCATTGGAATAAACTCTGATGGTTTTTCCGTCAGAGTTCTGACGGAGTTCCGCGGTGACGTACAACATGTACGACGGGACTAGAAAAAGGAAGTTCAATAGCCAGTAGCCAATAGCTGCCATCTCGTACTTGCTTCAGAGCATGCGTCAGTTTTGGTCCGTCGGAACAGCATACAGACGAGCAGTTTTCCCGATAGGAATTGATTCCATCAGAAATATTTAAAACATGTTCTATTTCTAGGTCCGTCAGAATTTTCGAAAAAAAAAGTCAGATGAGGCCCACACACGATCGGAATATCCGATGAAAAGATTCTGTCTGACTTTTTCTGCTGGAAAGTCCGACCGTGTGTACGACGGCATAAGGCTCAGTTCACATTCAGTATATACAAATTGGATGCATTTTGAACCTCATCCAATTCTCATGACATGTGAACCGAACCAGCTTTCTATGAAGCCGGTTCACATATGTCGAGGCTGGTTGTAGTCCATTCTTAAAAAGTGTCCTGTATGTTTCTCAGTCTGGTTCAGGTGCGAATTCAAGTGTCGAACACTGTAAAAATGTACACTTTTGTAAAAAAAACACACTAAAATCTTTAAAAAAACAAGCCTTAAAATGTGTCCACAATATAGCAAAGGGGTAGCAACCTTTTGAGCACAGTGTGCCGAAAAATGTTTTCAAAGAAATTGAGTGTGCCGATTTTATAACAAAAACATGTCAACTTCATACTCTCAATCACGAAAAGGATTTTTTATAAAGTAAATGCTGTAAACTACTTTAATAGTGAGAAATTAACATTCTGCACTCTGACACTTTAGATCAGCCCCAATTCCTGCAACTCCACACCTCAGATCAGCCCCAATTCATGCACCTTCACACCTCAGATTACTGTCCCCCATGCAAATCTGTACCACCCTGCTCGTTTTTCCCACCATTGTACCACCCTGCTCTTCTGTCCCACCGCTGTACCACCCTGCTCTCCTTCAAACAAGTCCCTGTTTGAAGGAAACAGGGACCTCCCCCCTAGTAGAAATGTACCCAATCTCTTCCCGATCACAAAAGCTGACAATCGCAGCTACAGCAAAGTTTGAGAACAAAAGAATGTTTCCCATCTTTTACAAAGTGTGGGGGCACAGTGCCTCCCCCTCAGTGCAGGTGCGTTGTGGGTAACTCTGAAATTGGAATGCATTAGTGTCTCAGTGACACTTCCCTGTGCTGCTCTGTTGATGGAGAGGGAGTCGAGTTCCGGCAAAAGAGGCTTTGCGTGCTGCTTGCGGCACCAGTGCAGGGGGTGGCTTACCCCTGTTATAGCATATACAGCAATATTACACGGGAAAGCTACTGATGACTGTGTCAGTAACTATTTCACAGTGCCAAGGTACTGGATATGCAGGCACCTATCAGTGTTTAAACTTCTCACCTGTGTAACATCGGGGGATGTTTTATCTTAAGGGTAGAGCTTAACAGTGAGCGGAGTCTACGCCAGATATGCCGATTTAAGGGCTTGTAGGCCCACTTTTATCAAAGAAAGAAAATGTCCATAAAACAGACGAGTTGCCCACACAGGGGTTTCAGCTTTCCACAGCAATAATGTAAGTCAAACCAAAAATACCAAGCCACCTGGCTCTCTTTAGCAGCACGGCTGCTTAGACTTGTGCTTCAGCCCTCTCGGCTCTTTAACAGAGTTCTTGTACACCCAGTACCTCAGCACTATTTTCCAGCTTCCTTTTCCAGCCCACAGGCTTGGACCCTCTGTCTGCTCTGACAGACAGACCTACAGACCTGTGCAGACATGAACACCTCTCCCTTGCTTGCCTGGACTCCTTGGGAGGGTGGAGCCCAGAACCATGGTCAGGTGTGTACAAATAGCCCAGCAAACACACACCTGACCAGTCAGTATGCTGGTGGATCTCAAGATCTGGACCCAGGACTGGGGATTTCATCCCACCCGGATCGCTACGAAATCCCCGGGCTCCAGATCCCAAAACGGATTTTTAGTAAACAATGAGGAAACTGAAAAGCCAGTTTCCTTCCAAATAAACAAATAAACTGGAGCCCCTCAACCTGCCTAGTTGAGAATCCTCCGTCCAAACACTGGTGGGGTACCTCACTACCACACCTGTTTCAACCAAATCCTGGGCAGTTCTGCTTGGTAAAGCTCAGGGACTTCTTGGTAGATTCAAAGTTTGCTTACCCCATCCTGTCTCATACATATTCCTACTGGCAAGTGAGGAAACATAGTTATAAACAAATAATAATGTGTGGAAGATATGAGTGTAAAGGCAGGCTTCAACATTTAGAGTATTAACTTCTTGAACTGCATGTAAAGACTTATATTTGACAGATTTTTCCTAATTTAATTGAGTGGGTTTAATTAACTAGAGCGTAACATAAGGAAAATGCAGTAAAGTGAAATGGTCTGTATATAACCACATTGCTTATTGCAGTTGGCATGTCTGCAAACTCTTCCACAGCATGCACAAGTACTAAAGAATGGTGATTGCCATTGTCATTTGAAGGCATGGATACAACCTCATAAGGTAGTGCACTCTTCTGATATAATCCAAAAGTAATATTGTTTCTAATAGCCTCATTATCAGTGTGTCACTTTTTAACCTGTCAGTTGAATATTGTAATAATATAAAAGTGTTTTTGCATATTTTTATGTTTAAAAAAACAAAAAAAAAACAGTCCAAACATCAATCTGAAGCATTTAAATAATAGAGAGCAATATAACATTTTAGCCCAGTGTTAAAAGTATGAAAGTTGCTGTTTTAATCCATTTTATTTTACTATCTAACTAACATCAAAACTGTACAAAAAGTGTTGAAAAGGACAAAAATGTAAAAAAAATAGAAGTTTTATTTTTTTGTTCTTTATTTTAATTTTTTTTATCATATTATGCATGGCCATGGTTAGTAATCATGCTTGTACAAGCTGCAAAAAATATAAACTCCCCCTAAGTGAGAAAAAATGCAAATACACATTTTCCTTCTAGGTATATTTCAGGATTTTTTTTTTTTTGTTCTTAGACGATAGAAAAATTCCAAATAGCGGCATCAAATTGTAAAAAGACAGTATACTGTTTTAAATTTTGATTTATTATTTTTTTATGTATTTTACTTTTGCCTATTTGGAAACATCAGATAACAGAAAATACACAAAAACACTATAGTATTATTCAGAATTGTATCTAATACAAAACTTCAAACTTCTGACTAGGGATGAGCCCAACTTACATTCGACTCGAACGTTGGATATTCACCTGTTTGCCGAATAGTGAACAATTTAAAAGCCGCAGAACACCCTTTAATAGTCTATGGGAGAAATCAAAAATTGTAAAGGCTTATATGCATGGTATTGTCATAGAAAGTGTTTGGGGACCTGGGTCCTGCCCCAGGGGACATGTATCAATGCAAAAAAAAGTTTTATGAACGGACGTTTTTCTGGAGCAGTGATTTTAATAATGCTTAAAGTGAAACAATAAAAGTGAAATATTCCTTTAAATTTCATACCTGGGGGGTGTCTATAGTATGCCTGTAAAGGGGCACATGTTTCCCGTGTTTAGAACAGTCTGAGAGCAAAATTACATTTCTAAAGGAAAAAAGTAATTTGAAAGTACTCGCGACTATAAGGAATTGTCAGTCCCGGCAATACACACAAAAGTTCATTGATAAAAACGGCATGGGATTCCCCCACAGGGGAACCCCCGAACCAAAATAAAAAAAAATGCGTGGGGGTCCCCCCAAATTCCATACCAGGCCCTTCAGGTCTGGTATGGATATTAGGGGGAACCCCCGCACCAAAATGTAAAAAAAAATGTTTTAGGGGGAACCCTGCGCCAAAATAAAAAAATGGCGTGGGGTCCCCCAAAAATCAATACCAGACCCTTATCCGAGCACGCAACCTGGCAGGCCGCAGGAGAGGGGGGACGAGAGAGCGCCCCCCCTCCTGAAGTGTACCAGGCAACATGCCCTCAACATGGGGATGGTGCTTTGGGGGCCTAATCCCCACAACCCTGGTTGTGGGAATCTGCGGGCGGGGGGCTTATTGGAATCTGGAAGCCCCCTTTAACAAGGGGACCCCCAGATCCCAGCCCCCTCTGTGTGAAATGGTAACTGGGGAACCCCTACCATTTCACAAAAAATTTGTGAAAATGGTAAAAAAACACAAGACACGGCTTGGGACAAGTTCTTTATTAAAAAAAAATTAAAAAAGTGTCCCACAAAGACTTCTTCTTCTTCTTCTCTCGCTGCAACGGACAGAAAAAAAAAGCTGCACCCGCCGTAATGACTGGCATCTCAGGTGACAGTTCTTTTAGAACTGAGGGTGGGGCCACACAATGACATCGCCAGGTGACCCCGCCATAGGGATGTCCCCGTGCATCAGAGGGGGGAGGGGTCACTTGGCGATGTCATCATGTGGCCTCGCCCTCAGTTATAAAAGAATTGTCACCTGAGAGGCCGGTCATTACGGTGGGTGCCTCCCATGGGCAGCACAGTGGTGTAGTGGTTAGCACTTTCACCTAGCAGTAATAGGGTCGCTGGTTCATATCCCGACCACGACACCTTCTGCCTGGAGTTTGCATGTTCTCCCTGTGCTTGCGTGGGTTTCCTCCGGGTACTCCGGTTTCCTCCCACACTCCAAAGACATGCTGGTAGGTTAATTAGATCCCGTCGATAAAATTGGCCAAATATGTGTATGTTGTATGTGTATGTGTTTGTAAGCGTGTCAGGACCCCACAGGGCAAGGACCGCACTATACCACAGATGGACACCAGTGGCAAAAAGCGCCCTGAGGCGATTCAGTTCGCATAGGTTGCGCTATACAAGTCATTCATTCATTCATTCATTCATGGAGGCAGATCATAGGCAGCGTGCAGCTTTTTTTTTCGGTCCGTCGGAGCGAGAGAAGAAGACTTTGTGGGAAACTTTTATTTGTTTATTTTTTTAATAAAGGACTTGTTCCCAAGCCGTGTCTTGTGTTTTTTTTTTTTAATTTTCACATATTTTTTGTGAAATGGTAGGGGTACATGTGTTACCATTTCACACGGGGGGCAGGATCTGGGGGTCCCCTTGTTAAAGGGGGCTTCCAGATTCCAATAAGCCCCCCACCCGCAGACCCCCACAACCACCGGGTAAGGGTTGTGGGGATGAGGCCCTTCTCCCCATCAACAGTGGAGGTTGAAAATTACCTGGCAGAGAAGAGTCTACAAGAGTGTGGGGTGACCCACTGCTATCAAGTGTTGGTTCCTATGGGTGGAGGTATATCATTTGGGCATGGGTATATTGCTGAGATAGTGCAAAGGTAATATATAAAAGCAGAGTGAATGGATTTATGTGTGACCTTCCTAAGTGTGTGGTGAAAGTTTGCAGCCATAGCACAGAGACATATCCCTGTCTCCCTGCTGTTGTTCTTATTCCAGGGTCTTTGTTGTGTTCTGCAACCTAAAAGTTATGGTCCGTGTACAGTGTGGTACAAGTAAGCGCTACCTGTGTCTTTATGCTAGCAAAGTGAGAAAGCACAGTGCCTATGAAAAATGTAACTTATATGTCAGAAGGAACATCTTCAATAACATCATCCAAAACATTAATATATCGTTAAAACTTATAAATGGCAGTATTCTGCAACTGTAATGCCGCGTACACACGTTCGGACTTTGTCCGCCGGACTTTCCGAGGGGGACTTGCCCACACACGCCCGGACTTCCGAGCATGTGACTTGCCCACACACGCCCGGACTTCTCCGGCGGACAATCCGCGGGAAAAAGTCTGCGGGACTTTTGAAAATGAACGGACTTGCCCACACACGGAGCAGTCCGTTCATTTAGAACCTAACTGCAGGTAGACGGGGCTAGCGAAGGCAGTGAATGCCGCCGCGCTAGCCCCGTCACCTGGCATGGATTTAAAGGGAGTCCCCCCCCAAATCCATCTCAGACCCATCTCAGACCCTTATCCGAGCACGCAGCCCGGCAGGCCCCAGGAAAGGGGTGGGGACGAGCGAGCGCCCCCCCTCCTGAGCCATACCAGGCCGCGTGCCCTCAACATGGGGGGTGCCCTGGGGAAAGGGGGGCCGTGCGGCCCCCCACCCCAAAGCACCTTGTCCCCATGTTGATGAGAACAAGGGCCTCTTCCCGACAACCCTGGCCGTTGGTTGTCGGGGTCTGCGGGCGGGGGCTTATCGGAATCCGGGAGCCCCCTTTTATAAGGGGGCCCCCAGATCCCGGCCCCCCACCCTATGTGAATGAGTATGGGGTACAATGTACCCCTACCCATTCACCTAAGGTGTAAAATGTAAAAGAAAAAAACCACACAATTTTGAAAAAAATATTTTATTGCACTGCTCCGGGGGTCTTCTTCCGTCTTGGGGGGTCTTCTCGCCGGACTCCTCTGCCATTTACCTAGCTCTTTTACCGAGCAGAGGAGGCCGGCTACCTTCTTCGTCGTCGACGCCGTCGTCTGGGGGTCTCGATCCGCCTTCGGGGTCTCTTCTGTTCTTGCCGCGGTCGTCGTTTTCCGCGTCGCCGGCGCCGCCTTCTTCTTCTTCTTCCGATGTTGACCCGTCGCTGTCTCTGGCCGGAATGCCAGAGCCGCGCTGTGCTGGGACTTATATAGGGACAAGGGGACAGGGTCACATGCTCATGTCACATGGTGACCCCGCCCCCCTGTGATGTCACAGTCCCAGCATCCTCCGGGTGTCACAAAATGGACGTAGGTCTTCAGGTACTTTCAGTAGTGCAGTGTGGCCCTGGTGCATGGCAGAGAGGCAGAAGGGAAATTTCCATCTATACTGGATCCCCTTATGCCCCGTATACATGATCGGACTATCCGGCAGGATTGTCCACCGGACTAGAGTCCGCTGTACAATCCGACCGTGTGTGGGCTCCCGCGGACTTTTTCTTCCCAAAAGTCCGGCGGACTTAGTAAGAAGTTTTGACTCAAAACTGTCCGCCGGACTCAGCAGTCCGGCGGACAATCCGGCCGTCTGTGTGCTAGTCCGCGGGACTTTTGAAATTAACGGACTTGCCCACACACGGAGTAAAGTCCGTTCATTATAACGTGACTCCAGGTAGACGGGACTAATGAAGGAATTCAATGCCACCGCCTAGATCGGATGATTGACACCTTGCTAGCCCCGTCACCTGGTATGGATTTAAAGGGGAACCCCTACGCCGAAAAAAACGGCGTGGGGGTCCCCCCAAATCCATATCAGGCCCTTATCCGAGCACGCAGCCCGGCCGGTCAGGAAAGGGGGTGGGGACAAGCAAGCAAATGAGTATGGGGTACGATGTACCCCTACCCATTCACCTAAGGGAAAAAAGTGTAAATAAAAACACAACACATGTTTTTAAAATACTTTATTACACAGCTTCCATCTTCTTCCGTCTTGGGGGGGTCTTCTTGCTGTACCCCATACTCATTCACATAGGGTGGGGGGCCGGGATCTGGGGGCCCCCTTATTGAAGGGGGCTCCCGGATTCCGATAAGCCCCCTGCCTGCAGACCCCGACAACCAACAGCCAGGATTGTCGGGAAGAGGCCCTTGTCCTCATCAACATGTAGACAAGGTGCTTTGGGGTGGGGGGACCGCAGAGCCCCCCTTTCCCCAAGGCACCCCCCATGTTGAGGGCACGCGGCCTGGTATGGCTCAGGAGGGGGGGGGGGGGGGGGGCGCTCGCTCGTCCCCACCCCCTTTCCTAACCGGCCAGGCGGCGTGCTCGGATAAGGGCCTGATATGGATTTGGGGGGACCCCCACGCCATTTTTTCAGCGTAGGGATTCCCCTTTAAATCCATACCAGGTGACGGGGCTAGCGAGGTGTCAATCTCGCCGATCGAGGCGGCGGCATTGACTTCCTTCGCTAGTCCCATCTACCTGGAGTCACGTTCTAAATGAACGGACTTTACTCGGTGTAAAAGTCCGGCGGACCTCCGCCAAAACTCTGGCAGATTGACCTCCGCTGGAAAGTCCTGCGGATTGTCCGCCGGACAAAGTCCGGCCGAAAAGTCAGGTCGTGTGTACGTGGCATCAGAGCGTAAGATGTCCAGGAGAGGTTTCAGATTCATTCAGTTCTGGAGCGTGACAGCAGATAGATCCTGAAAGATCTGGATGGTGACTCCTTCATGTATGAGTTGTTGTTTGCCCCTTGCTTGTCTCAGTATTTCCTCTTTTAATTTGTAATCCACAATGCAGAAAATAATGTCCCTATGGAGATCTGTCTCCCTCCCCTTGGGCCTGAAGGCCCTGTGTATACTTTCCATCTCGATCACAGATTGAGGCTGTCTGTTAAGCAGCCCATTGAACAAGCTTGTGACTGAGGAGGAGAGTTGTTCCGCACCTACTGATTCAGGCAAACCTCTGATTCTGAGGTTATGGCGGCAGCATCTGTTGTCGAGGTCCTTCATGTGCCTCTGGAGATCCCTTAGTTGTAGGGTGTGTGAGTCAACTTTCCTGGAGGTCCTGTGGAGGGCCGTGTCCTGCTGTGCTATGACCCTTTCTACCTCATGGACCCTGTAAGCCAGCGCATGTATATCCAGCATCAGCTCTGAGATGGAGGCTGACAGGGTATCCTTTATATCAGCTGCAATAGTTTTCAGGTCCTGAATACTGAGGTGCTGTGGAGGAAGATTGTCATTGTTTCCCGACATAGAGGGGCCCGTCATGCAAGGTTTGGGTGGGGATCCTGATAGTGAAGGTGAGGTACTCTGAGGAAGCCTGTGGCGGGACACCGCCATGTTTTCCTCTGTGTCCTGAACATTTCAGGAATGTTCTGGCTCACACCCCCTTGTTGTTTGTGGGGGGAGCGGAAACGAGATGCTGAGGAGTGTCGGGGTGCCGTTCCCATGGTCGGGCTGCGGTTTTGGGTGAAATTACCTCTGGGCAGAGTGACTGATGGCTGACAGCGGCGGGAGCTCCGGAATTATGCGGCCATCTTCCTGCTCAGCCAAACCATGCACCCCATGATTTTTATTCTAAACTCTATAATCTGGATTTGACCTCTTCCTCCGGTATGTCACCTACTTCTATCCCTGCCATCCGTAAATACCTCCAGGAAGCTAACCTTTCTTCCCTTACAGCAGAGGACAGAGAGGAGTTATCCCAGCCTATTACTGTAGAAGAGCTGACAAATGCCATTTCTGAAACCCAGCCCGGGAAGGCACCTGGGCCTGATTTCCCTACTACAAACCATTTCAGATCCAATTAGCACCTCATTTTATTGCAGCTTTCAATGTCATATTAGACAGATATAGTTTGCCTCCCGATATGTTGCATGCGTCCATCTCAGTGATCCCAAAGCTGGGAAAAGACCCACTGTTATGCGCCAGCTACAGGCCTATCTCTCTTCTAAACTGTAATGTCAAACTCTTCACCAAAATTTTAGCCTCCGGGATGAACACTTTGATGCAATGCTTGATTGCAGTGGATCAGGTTGGTTTCATTCATATTAGGGAGGAGAGAGAAAATACCATCTGGACGTTGAATATTATAGAGAAAGTGAAAATATCCCGCATTCCCTTTCTACTTCTGTCCATCGATGCCAAAAAGGCATTCGACAGGGTAGATTGGGGGTTTCTTCTGGAAACTCTTCAATCAGTTGGGATGACGCAGCCTATTCTGACCTGGATTTCGGGCTTATACTCCAAACCCACTGCCATGGTATGAGTAAACAGATACGAGTCTGAACTATTTGTGATTTCCAATGTTACCAGAAGGGTTGCCCCCTTTCCCCCTTATTTGCTCTTTTTTTGGAACCTTTCCTTCAACATATCAGAGGTAATACCACTATTAGAGGGGTCCTGGTAGGCAAACATCAACATAAAGTGGCAACGTATGCTGATGATCTCCTTTTCTTTACCTTCACTGCTGCTAGAGCTGCCATGGTATGGTGCCCTATCCAAGTTTAAGGTGAATTTTCAAAAATCAGAGGCACTTAACGTCTCTCTAGCAGAGTCCACTGTTGCAGCCCTACATCCTTTTTTCCCATTCAAATGGGCTACTCGCGCGCTTCAATATCTGGAAACTAAAATTGCTGCAAATCTGAATGACATTCTCCCTTTAAACTTTAAACCTCTCCTGACGATGCTGACTGCCGACCTTAAGAAATGGGATTCCTTTGCTCTTTCTTGGTTTGGCTGCTGCAACGTGCTTAAGATGAATGCATTGCCCAGACTATTGTATCTATTACAGGCATTACCTGTTAAAATTCCACAGACATTATTTCATGAAATGCTTTTTTATGATTTATTAAGTTCATCTGGTGGGGTAAACATCCACGTCTTGGTAGGGTAGTGCTGTCTAGGTCAAAACTTAGAGGTGGATTAGGCTTCTCTGACCCTGCTCTGTACTATACAGCGACCCATATAAATCGGGTGGTCGATTAGTGCAGTCATAGCAATTTAAAACTTTGGGTGGCAGTGGAACGGGAGGCAGCTCATGCTCCACTGGCTGGCCTGCCCTAGGTTGGAAAATTTTAAGCTGCTCACTTGGCTTCACACCCATTGATTGGTCCCACTTTCATGGAACTGGATAGGTTCTTTCAATTATCTTCTTTTTTTTATTATCACTTTTTCTTTATTAAGACAAACTCCAACATACAACATAGAAAAACACATTCCACAATATATTTATATAAATATTTTCATTAACATATACCACGCTGATCCCCACCCCGAGAAACACACCAGATCCTTGATCATGTCCTCTTCAAAAGAGAAAAAAAAAAAAAGCCAAAACCAAAACTCAATTTGTGCAAAACATTATTCAAAGTATAATTAAGAAGGGGGATTTACAGCACCCTATTACACGTGTCAAACAACCAACAATACAATATATATATATATATATATATATATATATATATATATATATATATATATATATATATATATATATAAATAAATAAATAAATAAAATAAATATTTTTGTGTCCTATTATGTTTAGTGTTTTAATTCAATATAATCTAAATCTACCATTTCATTTTTATACCTCTCCACCTTTCATTTCACTCTATCCTTCTTTATGTGATTCCATTACGTGTTGCCCATCCTGTGCCTAATTTACTATTATAACTTATCCTCTTCTTTTAATGACAGCAATCATCTCTCCACGTGCCTCCCAGTGGAGGAAAAAAGAAGCACAAAAAAAGAAGAAAAAATCCCACCTCCTCCCAATTTCCCCCCACCAGATGCATCCCATAGACCAGGGCTCAAAATGTCAAGTCCTGAGCTACTAGCCAGGCCTCAAGGGTTACTCACCACCAGTTGCCCCACCCAACCCCCCCCCACCCATAAACAGGCCCTGCCCCTAAACACGCCTGGCCCCACCCCTAAACACTCTCATTAAATGACACTTAAAATGTTTTATGCAGAATTAAGTTATAAAAATAAATATTATAATATAATATTACAACAACTTTATCCATGCCCACCAATGCAGCCTGCCTGTGCCCACCAATGCAGCCTGTGCCCACCATCCACCATGCAACCTGTGCCCACCATGCAGCCTGTGCCCACCATGCACCATGTGTCTACCATGCACCCTGTGTCCACCATGCACCCTGTTCCCACCATGCACCATGCACCCTGTGCCCACCATGCAGCCTGTGCCCACCATGCAGCCTGTGCCCACCATGCACCATGCAGCCTGTGCCCACCATGCAGCCTGTGCCCACCATGCACCATGCAGCCTGTGCCCACCATGCAGCCTGTGCCCACCATCCTCCATGCAGCCTTTGCCCACCATCCTCCATGCAGCCTGTGTCCACCATTCAGCCTGTGCCCACCACCCTCCATGCAGCCTGTGCCAACCACCCTCCATGCAGCCTGTGCCCACCATCCTCCATGCAGCCTGTGCCCACCATGCAGCTTGTGCCCAACATCATCCATGCAGCCTGTGCCCACCATCCTCCATGCAGCCTGTGCCCACCATCCTCCATGAAGCCTGTGCCCACCATGCAGCCTCTGCCCACCATCCTCCATGCAGCCTGTGCCCACCATCCGCCCTGTGCCCACCATCCACCCTGTGCCCACCGTGCAGCCTACCTGTGCAGAGGAGGAGAGGAACAGGAGAGCCGCCCAGATGTTCAGAGCGCAGGGAACACAGCAATAACAGCTTTCAATTCAATTGCCAAGTTCCCGCCGCTCAAGGTCATATACAGCCCCGCCCCCTGGCCAGGAACTTTGAATGACAGATCACCTGTCCTGATTGAATGTGTGATCTGTCTATTAAAGTCCCGGGACCAAGGGGTGGGGCTGTATCTGTATCAGCGAGCAGTGGGGAATACGGCAATGTTAAAAGAAGGCTGTTATCGCTGTGTTTTCCCCTGCGCTGCGCTCTGAACATCCGAGCGGCTCTCTCTCCCTCTTCCCCTCCGTGATCGCTGGGAGGACTCCCATTCCACCCAGGCTGCCGGCGGTGCTCGCCCCCTCTGCTCCAGGCAGCCCTTACTCGCCAGCCCTCAAAATGCACTCGCAAAATGCGAGCCGGCGAGTGCAATTTTTGAGGGCTGCCATAGACTATCCGATCCATTACGCAGCATTGCCAAACCCAAAGGGATTTGTTCACCCCAATTTCTGAGGAGCAATACAGCCATCCTACCCATGTATCTTTAAATGTATTCTGTTGGTCTTTAACCATATGTATCCATCTCTCTGCTTCCATAATTCCTTTCTACCTCCCTTTTAATCCATTATAGTGGGACATTCGGACTCTTTCCAAAATCTAGGTATCAATATTTTGGCTGAATTTAGCAAATGGGGAATAACGCTTCTCTTATAAAACCTAGCAGATGATGGCATCCCATGAAAAAGAAAATGTAATGGAGAGAATTCTATAGGTCTAAGTGTAATTTTCTTAATCCAAGGGGGTATCTCCTCCCAGAAAACTGTAATCTTTGGGCAATGCCACCATAAATGCAGAAATTAATCCCTTTGGTTACATCTCCTCCAGCAGATGACATCTGCCGATGGATATATCTGAGCCAATCAAACCGGTGTACAATACCATCTTGTCAGGAACTTATAAGACATCTCCTGTATATGGGAACTTAGTGAAGTATGGTGTGCGGCTCTGATAAGTTAACACACCATTCCTCAAAAGTAGTAAGCTGGTTCGCTGGCCTAATCTGGTGCTTCCACTTATTGAACAAGTCTGTCAGTTGACGTTTTTTCCATACAGTCATTGGGACTTCCCCCAGTATTCAAACCAAATCCACCAATGGAAGCGATATAAACTCCCTTTCTCTTCCCCCAGGGAAATACAGGGAAATCCTTCCAATGGTGTTATAGGGGATATTGGGGGGGGGGGGGCAAACTTTCCTGTACTGTTCATTCTATCCCAAATGGATAGTGTTGTCTTCATCAGTGGTGATGCATATTCCGACAACCCCCTGAAACCGGAATACAGGGGGCTCCAGCCTAGTTCCTACCTACTAATGTGTTCTCCAAGGGCACCCAAATTTTATTTAGTCATGGCACCAGTTCATTGTACGAACCAGAGCCATGGCTCTGTAATAAAATGCTATATCCGGGAGTCCCACCTAACCCTCCCATTTTGGTCTCCTCAAAATCTTATGCGCCAACCTGGGATGTTTATCTCCCCACACAAAGGTCATAAAAGCCCTTCGTATTTGTTTAAAGAATGTCTGTAGGAGTGTTATGGGTACGGTATGTAAAACGTAAATAAGCCTGGGAATTAATGTTTAGGAGATATTTACTTTACCTATAGGTAAGCTTTATTATAGGCGTACCTACATGTACAACGTCCGCATTGGGGGTTTACAACCACTTTAAGAACATGCTGGGAGGATGAAGATGAATGTGCACAGGTTCAGTTTGCAGGAGGTTTGTAGTCTGAAACTCCCAACCTTAAAATTGGGCCCCATTGAAGTCTATAGGGGATCTTTATAATTAATTCTGTTCATTTTTTTAAAGGTAAATAGGCAGGAAATTGTTAAACAAGGACAAGATTAACTGGGCACGACCATGAGCACTATCCTACAACTTCAAGGTCAACATGAAAAAAAACACCATACCCCTCAATGACATACTTAGGATATGCCGTGACTAATGAGTCACTTGGCATCGGGGAGGGAAAATGGCTAATTGGGCCCAATTTGGACATTTTCACTTAGGGGTGTACTCACCTTTGTTGCCAGCGGTTTAGACATTACAGGCTGCATGTTGAGTTATTTTTAGGGGACAGCAAATTTACACTGTTATACAAGCTGTACACTCACTAATTTACATTGTAGCAAAGTGTATTTCTTCAGTGTTGTCACATGAAAAGATATAATAAGATATTTACAAAAATGTGAGCGGTATACTCACTTTTGTGAGATACTGTATATATTCATTATACCTATCTATACCAGTAGGTGGCACTGCAGTATTATAGTGTGTATTTTTTGTAGTAATGTAGTCACACGATGTGCCTTCTGTAATTAAGCATGCACTTGTATCCTCCTTGTTCCTGTTCCATTCTGTAAGACATGCATTGCAATCCTCTATAAAAGCAAAGTGTACTGCTGTATACAAGAAGCTTCCAGCATAGGATTTCAATACTCAGCTAATAATGCAAGGACACTTACTGTTGTTACACAGACTGAAGATTAGAAGTGCCACATTTTTTCAATTTTTTTTTTTTGTTTAGGTTCATTAACACAAGTGACTGTACATTATTTACAGTGAGTTTTGAGGTTTATCTAGTACATTATTGTGCAAGATAGCACAGCTCTCACGTATATAAAATTAAGTTCTGCTGACACCTATTATCCAATCATGTGCAAGTAAAAATGCTATTTTTCTTCATTTTCTTTTCACATGATTGTGTATTCTTTGAAAAGTGAGATTCCACCACATTCACCAAGCTTATGCCGCATACACACGATCGGAATTATGGTCGGAAAAAGCTCTGATGCTTTTCCCGACGGAATTCCGACGGAATTCCAATCAAGCTGTCTTGCCTACACATGGTCACACCAAATTCCGACCGCCAAGAACGCAGTTACATACACCACGTATGACGGGACTATAAAAAGCAAGTTCAATAGCCAGTGCGCCACCCTTTGGGCTCCTTCTGCTAATCTCGTGTTTCTCTCGTGTTAGTAGAAGTTTGGTGAGAGACGATTCGCGCTTTTCAGCCTTGTGCTTTTCAGATCGTTGCTGCTTTTCAGTTTGTGCTTGTGGGTTCGTATCTGTTCTTCAGTGCGTGTAGTCAGTTTGCATTTGTTTGTCAGTGCGTGCTATTTATAGTAGTACCGTATTTGATTTTCAGTTTGTTCTTGTCCGCTCGTTTCTGATTTTCAGCTCATTCTTTCAGGCCTTGCTGTTTTTCAGTGCTTTCTGTTTAGTTCATTCTGACCAGCTGACCGTTTTGAAGCCATGTTGTGTGTACATGCTTGTCGTAGAGTTCGTGCTGTGTGGGGGCTTGGTGTTGGGCTTCTAGCTTTGACACAAGCCTAGTCCATGAACAGGGCAAGGAGGAGTTCATGGACAAAGAATTGGTTGCTCCAGCATGACCAATTCTCTCACATGTCTTTGCTGCGTGAGATCTGGGAGAATAATCCTTGTGATTTCAGGAACTTTCTCAGGATGACGGACCCAGTTTTTCACCGTCTGTTGGCTTTGCTGTCCCCTTATTTTAGCAGGCAGTATACCTGCATGCGGCAAGCCAGGCTGCAGGACCTCAAGTTCTTGACAGGCATCTCCCCCAAGCTCTGGGGATTATTATACCACAGACCTGTTCTTCATTATTCAGGTCCTGCAGAAGGACTATATGAAGGTAAGTTTTCTCCTTTAACGTCACGTTCTATGTATTTAATGATTGCTAATAGGGATGAGCCGAACACCCCCCTGTTCTGTTTGCACCAGAACCTGCGAACAGACCTAAAGCTTGTGTGAACTTTAGAACCCTATTAAAGTCTATGGGACTCGAATGTTCAAAATCAAAAGTGCTAATTTTAAAGGCTTATATGCAAGTTATTGTCATAAAAAGGTTTGGGGACCTGGGTCCTGCCCCAGGGGACATGTATCAATGCAAAAAAAAGTTTTTTCAGGAGCAGTGATTTTAATAATGCTTAAAGTGAAACAATGAAAGTGTAATATTCCTTTAAATTTAGTACCTGGGGTGTGTGTATAGTATGCCTGTGAAGGGGCGCATGTTTCCCGTGCTTAGAACTGTCCCTGCACAAAGTGTCATTTTTGCAGGAAAAAAAGCTATTTAAAATCACTCGCGGCTATAATGAATTGTCGGCTCCCGTAATACAGAGAACAGTCATTCATTGAAAGTCATTGATAAAATAAAAAAGCGTGGGGGTTCTCCCAAATTCAATTACCAGGCCCTTCAGCTCTGCTATGGATATTAAGGGGAACCCCGCGTCAAATTAAAAAAAAATGACGTGGGGTTCCCCCTAAATATCCATACCAGACCCTTCAGGTCTGGGATGGATTTTAAGGGGAACCCCGTGCCAAAAAAAAGAAACAGCGTGGGCTCCCCCTTAAAATCCATACCAGACCCTTATCCGAGCACGCAACCTGGCAGGCTGCAGGAAAAGAGGGGGGGGCGCTCTCTCCTGAACCATACCAGGCCACATGCCCTCAACATTGGGAGGATGCTTTGGGGGTCTGTGACCCCTGAAAGCACCATGTCCCCATGTTGATGGGGACAAGGGCCTCGTCCCCACAACCCTGGCCGTTGGTTGTGGGGGTCTGCGGGCGGGGGGCTTATCGGAATCTGGAAGCCCCCTTTAACAAGGGGACCCCAGATCCCGGCCTGCCCCCCCTGTGTGAAATGGTAAGGGGTACCCCTACCATTTCACCAAAAATGTGACAAAAATGTTAAAAATGACAGGAGACGGTCTTTGACAATTCCTCTATTAAAGTCTTCTTTCATCTTCTTTCTTCTGGTCTTCTTCCTTCTTACTTTCTTCATCCTTCGGTTTCTTCATCTTCTTCTTCCATTTCTTCTTCCTCCGATCCGCTTTTTCTTTCCCTGGTCTTCTCGTCCGGCATCTTCTTCCACGGCGTCTCTTCTTCTTTGTGGGCCGCTCCACACAATGGGAGGCTCCCGCTGTGTGAGGCTTCGCGTCTTCTGACAGGTCTTTTATAACGGAGGGCGGGGCCATCTGGTGACCCCGCCCCCTCTGATGCACGGGGACTTGATGGGGATTTCCCTATGGCTTTCCCCATGACGTCAGAGGGGGCGGGGTCACCAGGTGTCCCTGCCCTCCGTTATAAAAGACCTGTCAGAAGACACAAAGCCTCACACAGCGGGAGCCTCCCATTGCGCGGAGCGGCCCACAAAGAAGAAGAGACACCATGGAAGAAGATGCAGGACGAGAAGACCAGGGCAAGAAGAAGCGGCTCGGAGGAAGAAGAAGATGGAAGAAGAAGATGAAGAAACCGAAAGATGAAGAAAGGAAGAAGAACAGAAGAAAGAAGATGAAAGAAGACTTTAACCACTTCGCATCCGGCCGTAGCCGAATGACGGCCACAGCGCGGACGGCCTCCCCTTTCCTCGTTCCCTGTGCACGCTCACGAGCGCGCAGCAGGGAAATTCTGTGTTGGCCGTGTCCCTCGGACACGGCCAATCACAGATCGCTGTAAACGGCCAATAACAGCGGCCGTTTACAGCGCGATCGCCCTGGCCAATGAGAGATGATCTCATATGTAAACATATGAGATCATCTCTCAGCGCCGCTCCTCCTCCTCACACAGAGACAGCGTGTGAGGAGGGGGAGATGAACGGCTGTAGCGCCGTAAGTTTGAAATAAAAAAAATAAAATGCCATCTGTGCCCACTGCCACCTGTCCCCAATGCCATCTGTGCCCAATGACATCCCCAGTGCCATCTGCCAGTGCCATCGCCAGTGCCATCTGCCAGTGCCATCCCCAGTGCCATCTGCCAGTTCCATCCCCAGTGCCATCTGCCAGTGCCATCCCCAGTGCCATCTGCCAGTGCCATCCCCAGTGCCATCCCCAGTGCCATCTGCCAGTGCCATCCCCAGTGCCATCTGCCAGTGCCATCCCCAGTGCCATCTGCCAGTGCCATCCCCAGTGCCATCTGCCAGTGCCACCTGTAGTCAGTGCCATCTGTCATCAGTGCCACATAGTGCCATCTGTCATCAGTGCCACATATTAGTGCCATCTGTCATCAGTGCCACCTGTCAGTGTCACGTGCCATCTGTTATCAGTGTCACCTGTCATCAATGCCACGTATCAGTGCCATCTGTCATCAGTGTCATGTGTCATCAGTGCCACGTATTAGTGCCGTCTGTCATCAGTGCCACGTATTAGTGCCATCTCTCATCAGTGCCACATATTAGTGCCACGTGATATCAGTGCCATGTATGAGTGCCATCTCTCATCAGTGCCACATATTAGTGCCATCTGTCATCAGTCACATGTCATCAGTGCCCCGTATTAGTACCATCTGTCATCAGTGCCACGTCAGTGTCACGTGTCATCAGTGCCACGTCAGTGTCACGTGTCATCAGTGCCACGTCAGTGTCACGTGTCATCAGTGCCACGTCAGTGTCACGTGTCATTGTCCTGGTGCTCCAGGGCCTTCAAAAGTGTAATAGGTAGTCAACAATTTAGATGTGTAATTTATGCTCTTAGAACACGTGATGGCGCTCCCTGCATGTTGGGCCTCTCTATGTGGTCAGGCTGTGGAAAAGTCCCACATATGTGGTATCGTAATAATCAGGAGGAGTAGCAGAATTTATTTTGGGGTGTCATTTGTGGTATACACATGCCATGTGAGAGAAATAACCTATTACAATGACAATTTTGTAGAAAAAAAATAAAAAATAAAAAAATAATTCATTTTGCAAAGAATTGTGGGAAAAAATGACAACATCAAAAAGCTCACCTTGCCTCTTACTAAATACCTTGGAATGTCTACTTTCAAAAAAGGGGTCATTTGGGGGGTATTTGTTCTTTCCTGGCTTGTTCGGGTCACAAGAAATGAGATAGGCCACCAGTACATCAGATGTGATGAATTTTGTATGATTCGCACCACAGATTGTAGAGTCTGTAACTTTCACAAAGGCCAAATAATATCCGCTAATTTGGGTTATTTTTACCAAAGATATGTGGCAGTATAAATTGTGGCCAAAATTTATGAAGAAAAATTAATAATTTCCTAAATTGTATCACAGAAACAAAGAAAAATGCGTTATTTTTCAAAATTTTCGGTCTTTTTTCAATTATAGCACAAAAAAATAAAAAACCCAGAGGTGATCAAATACCACCAAAAGAAAGCTCTATTTGTGGGAAAAAAAGGACAAAAAATTCATTTGGGTACAGTGTTGCATGACTGAGTAATTGTCAGTCAAAGCGTGAGAGCACCGAAAGCTGAAAATTGGTCTGGATGGGAGGGGGGTGTTGGTGCCTGGTAGGCAAGTGGTTAATAAAGGAATTGTCAAAGACCGTCTCCTGTCATTTTTAACATTTTTGTCACTTTTTGGTGAAATGGTAGGGGTACTTTTGTACCCCCTTACCATTTCACACAGGGGGGGAGACCGGGATCTGGGGGTCCCCTTGTTAAAGGGGGCTTCCAGATTCCGATAACCCCCCGCCCGCAGACCCCCACAACCAACGGCCAGGGTTGTGGGGACGAGGCCCTTTTCCCATCAACATGGGGACATGGTGCTTTGAGGGGTCACAGACCCCCAAAGCATCCTCCCAATGTTGAGGGCATGTGGCCTGGTACGGTTCAGGAGGGGGGGGGGCGCTCTCGTCCCCTCTCTTTTCCTTGGGCCTGCCAGGTTGCGTGCTCGAATAAGGGTCTAGTATGGATTTTGAGGGGGACCCCACGCCATTGTTTTTGTGCAGGGTTCCCCTTAAAATCCATCCCAGACCTAAAGGGTCTGGTATGGATATTTAGGGGGAACCCATGTCATTTTTTTTTTATTTGACGCGGGGTTCCCCTTAATATCCATAGCAGACCTGAAGGACCTGGTAATTGAATTTGGGGGAACCCCCACGCTTTTTTATTTTTTTTTATCAATGACTTTCAATGAATGACTGTTCTCTGTATTACGGGAGCCGACAATTCATTATAGCCGCGAGTGATTTTAAATAGCTTTTTTTCACGGGAAACATGCGCCCCTTCACAGGCATACTATACACACCCCCCAGGTACGAAATTTAAAGGAATATTACACTTTTATTGTTTCACTTTAAGTATTATTAAAATCTCTGCTCCCGAAAAAACGCCTTTTTAAAAAAAAAATTGCATTGATACATGTCCCCTGGGGCTAGACCAAGGTCCCCAAACACTTTTTATGATAATAACTTGCATATAGGCTTTTAAAATTAGCACTTGAGATTTCTCCCATAGACTTTTACAGGGTGCTCGTGGCTTTTTGAATTTGCCATGAACACCCCAAATTGTTCGCTGAACAGGCAATGTTTGAGTCGAACATGAGTTCGACTCGAACTCGAAGCTCATCCCTAATTGCTAATGTATTGTATTTCTTTCATCATTCCCTAATTACCATGATTGTAATATGCTGTGAATGTCCCCTTTGTCCTCATGCATGTTGGATTTTTTTAAATGCTCCTTTTTTGTCCTTCATGCATATTTGCCTTCACTAACCTCCCCAGCATGCTCTCCTGGGCCCATTTACACCTAGTCTAGTCACTTAACAATGTATTTTGTCAGCTCCATTGTACTGCTTTACCCTAAAGACACCCTAAAATGTGTACAAATGTTATTGTTGTCCTTAAATTCAGAGGCTTTTTTTGGGGGGCCCAAAATCATTTGATAGGTAATTGCAGAATCTAAAAATGAACTTGCATTTTTTTTTTATTATTATGCCACTTCTTACCTGTCCAGTGGGTTGCCAATAGTGTAATTTAAGGGGGGACTGGCCAAAGTAACACACATTACTTTGTTACTCCATTACTTAGTGGAGAGGGTTACCTGTCCAAAGCATACCCCTCCTAAAATATTTCCAAGGGGCCATCAGAGGGGGGAGGAATCTGATAAGTGGGCCTTATATTTTAGCCTTAAATACTCTTTACAACAAATGTTATACTGATGTTGGCCAAGAATGTTTGTGTATAATCTGCTTGCACTGTTTATGTGCAAAACTACTAATTTGATTTTTCTTGTTTGACTCCACAGTTTCCTTCAACGCCACAGGAATGGCAGACGGTGGCCTACCAGTTTGCCCAGCGGTGGGATTTTCCTAACTGCAGAGGGGCAATTGATGGAAAGCACATCCACATCGTCCCACCACCCCATTTGGGGTCATACTATTTTAACTATAAGGGGTTTCATAGTATTGTGTTGATGGCGGTGGTGTCGATGACATATGAGTTTTTGTATGTGGACGTGGGGAGGAATGGCCGCATGGAGGAGTATTTGCCCGGACCGAGTTCTACCGACGTCTCGAGAGTGGTGGCTTGGGATTGCCACCCCCGGAAGAGAACGTCGAAGGACTGCCATTTGTGTCCATCGCAGATAAGGCATTCGGTCTGGGTGATCATGTCATGAGGCCATTCCCCCAGAGGACCCTCACCCCGGAGAAGAGGGTTTTTAATTACCGGCTGGCCATAGCCAGAAGAGTCATGGAGAACGCGTTTGGGATCCTGGCCAGCCGGTTCCGCCTGTTTCAAACGGCCATAAATATGGCGGAGTACAAACTTAATCACATTGTGTTATCTTGCTGCATCCTGCACAACTTTTTAAAACAAACTAATCCAAATTATGTTGTCTCAGTTGGGCCTGACGCTGGACTTCAGGAAACAATGACGGCCCTGGAAGCGGCCCGTCCTGGCTTGCCCCCCCCAAAGTGTCTGTGAAGTGCGTCAAAATTATTTGGACTATTTTTTGGGTAGGGGGCCATAGCTTTGCCAGCACATTTGGAATACATTTTATATTTAATCAACTAAAATCTTGATTTTGATTTACTGCTTGTGTTTCTTGAAGAAGCCACACATTGTTGAGTATAAATCCTTTTACTCCATACACATTCACATGTGCGTTGTAAAACCTTTTTTTTTTTAAAAATTAACAAATTTTGAGTTACATTTAGTTTTTGTTTAGTTTTTTTAGGTTACATAAACAGCCATGTTTCAAAACAGAACATACACAACTCTGGAACTTACAAAGTTCAACATTGAAAAACTTAAGGCAAGATCAGACATTATATTGTCTAAAATGTGTGGATCTTGCCTTCAACAGATGGGATGAAGTTACCCCTGTAAAAGCCAAATTTTGAAGATGCACACAAATTGGGAGTCAAACTGGGGATTTCCATCCTGATCCCATGCATAATATCAACATGTGCTATCTCCCATCATGGGGGATCAATGGATGTGTTTTGGGGCTGCAACCCCTTCCTCTCACCTACTTGAGTTTTGAGGAAGGAGTTGCAGCCACAAAACCTTGATGGCAGATAGCACATGTTGACACACTGCGTGCATCTTCAAAATTTGGCTTTAGAAAATGTTTACAATTTTTTTTTTTTAAATTGGTGCCAGTTTTTTTTGGAAATTAGATTCTTCCGATGACATCAATGTTCTTAAATTTTTGTTCAATCTCCAGAGTTTTTTGTTATCAAGTCTAAATCCCGACAACACCACATTATGTCCTGGATTAGCCTTTGGGCACTGTCACTGGTGAAATTATGTGATTGTTCTTCCACAACCTGTACATCACCTAAAAATAAAATACACACCATGTATTATAAATATGCAGGCATACATCTATTACCTGAATCTGGAGTGTCAGACACTCTCCTGTTGTGGTCTCAATCTCGACCGCTTCTCCTTCCTCCACATCCTCAGCTTGTGACCTCTGCTCCCCTTCTTCAGGAGGTGGGGGATCACTGGTGACCTCATATTTCCCCATTCTTTGCTCCCCTATGAGAATGAAACAAAAGGTATACTTGCACACAGATATTTGAGGCAACAAATATGAATGTGAAACATTGCTTGGAAGTGGGGGACAATTGTCTGTTTGGGCAGAGTTCCAAGCTGAAGACATGATTTATTCCCTTAGTAGAGATGGAATACTTACCTTTTTTGGACAAGTTTCCCACCTGGAGACACCCCAAGTATCCACTACGTACTAGTACCTGCGTGGGACTCCCTAAAAAGTTTGTTCTTGTGTCCCACCCTAGTGCACCCGATTCCAGCTGCTGAGTGTCCTCTCCTTACATTACACTGAATCTAGTTTGCTAGTCCTTCTAGGTTAAAACACATCTAGACAACAATGTCCTAAACTTCTTTGAAAATAAAAATGAACATGACCAAATGTATTAAATCATGTATCTGGGTAAAACATTGCATTTATTTGTATTTATTTTTACAATGTTTACTACGACTGATTTCTGTGCCCATGAACATGAAATTAGCCATTTTAAAATGTCCAACACTATAAAGAAAAGCACCTGGCGCAGCATGCAAATAATAATAATAATAATAGGAACACACGACAAATACTTACTTTAGCTAAGAACTTTCTTGATCTTTCTATACTGATCCTGCTCCCTTAATTTGAGGTTCGACCAGCGTTTCCTCAGTTCATCCTTGATCGTTGTACCCCAAAATTCCTGTGCAGACTCTTCACAACTTTATTCATGATCTTGGCATTTCTCATATTTGGGTTTGTATACGGACCATAATTCCCGCCATAGTCGTTCCTCCTCAAGATGTCGACCATTTCCAACATCTCTACAAAGGACATATTTGTGGCCTTAAATCTCCTCCTGGATCATGATGTTTCTGGCTCCGGACTTTCCTTCTCCCCATTACTGCTATTATGCACCTGCATTGTATCCACCATGTTTCCTCTCCCACTGCAAAGAAAAAGACGGGGCGGGGAATATTCTAGAAAGAACGTCAGGGGCGGGCGACATGGCGGAGTTTCATGCATGCGCAGTGTATATAAAGCTAACGCGTGTGTCGTAACTATGCTCTGTGTGCTGAGGAAGGAGGAACTGAAGCGACAAATGTTGTAACGAAGGTAAGATTTTAACTTGGGACATGAGCGGCCTATACTGAATCTTGATTGAGGCTTATATTGAGATAAGATTAGCCTGACATGTGTTTTTGTCTTTTGTTTGGTCTTGCAGAGAAAATGTATCCATTTAAAGAACAAGAATTCCTGGGAGAATTCCTTGATAAATATCTAGATATGTAAAATTTATGGGAGGTGAAAAACCCCTTATATCACAATAAAGCAGCTAGGAAGGCATCACTGGAGAAACTGCTTGAATTTGTAAAGACTCGGGCCCCCAATGCAGACATGAGGTTTCTGGAAAGTAAAATTGGTATCTTGAGAAGCACCTATAGGAAGGAGTATCTGAAGGTCCAGAAGTCCCTGAGGTCAGGAGCAGCAGCAGAGGATGTATATGTACCCAGTCTGTGGTACTACAACAGGATGCGTTTTCTGGATGGCCAGATTGAAGCCAGGGAATCACTTTCAAATCGCTCTCGGGGTTCCCAGAAGCCCTATAGGACTTGAAGGGTGGGCCTCACACACCCAGGGGGGGGCTTTAATTTTGTTTTGCACCTATAGGGAAGAGCATCCTATAGGACTTGGGGGGGGGGGGGGCGGCCATGTACACACACAGAGCTATATTTTGTTCCCAGAAGCACCTATAGGACTTGAAGTCACAACACAGAGTATATTTTGTTCCGGGGGGGGCACCTATAGGACTTGGGGGGGGGGGGTCCCATGGGCACCTATAGGCTTGAAGTGTGTTAGTCCATTGAAGCTACCTATAGGCCGGGGGGGGGGGGTCCCATCACACCACACAGGGCGTATTTTGTTCAAGAAAGCACTATAGACTTGAAGGGGGGGGGGGCCGGGTCACACACAACAGAGCTATATTGCTTCCCAGGCACCTATAGGGACTTGGGGGGTGTTAGTCCCATCACACACACAGAGCTATATTTTGTTCCCAGAAGCACCCCGTGGGGCGGGGGGTTAGCCCCCGGGGGGGGCACCCTGCTATATTTTGT
This sequence comes from Lithobates sylvaticus, assembly GCA_028564925.1. Classification (NCBI taxonomy): domain Eukaryota; kingdom Metazoa; phylum Chordata; class Amphibia; order Anura; family Ranidae; genus Lithobates; species Lithobates sylvaticus. The sequence goes on from CM053030.1 coordinate 254,583,408, forward strand.
TCCCAGAAGCACTATAGGGCTTGGCGGCGTGTGGTCCATCACACACACGGGCTATATTTGCGGGGGGAAGCACCTATTGGGGCTAGGGGGGGGGGGGGCCCATTACACAACCGAGCTATATTTTTCCCGGGCCCCAAAGTGGGGGGGAAGGGGGGGGGTCCCATCGGGGGCCCCCCGGAGCTTTATTTTGTTCCAGAAGGGGGGGACTTGGGGGGGGGGGGGCCCCATCACACACACAGAGGGCACCTATAGGGTATATTTTCTTCCCAGAAAAAGCAACCTATGGACTTGGGGGGTGTTGTCCCATCACACACTCAGAGCTTATTTTGTTCCCAGGAGACCTATAGGGAAGGGGGGTCCCATCAACACCACAGGAGTATATTTTCTTCCAGAAGCACCCAAGGGAGGGGAGGGGGTTAGTCCATCACACAAGGGGGCTATATTTTGTTCCCAGAAGCACCTATAGGACTTGGATGTGGGGTACATCACACACACAGAGGGGTATTTTGTTCCCAGAAGGCACGGAGGGGGGACTTGAAGTGGTTAGGCCCATCACCACCCGGGGGGGCTAAATTTGGTTCTATAGGACTTTGAAGTGTGTTAGTCCATCACACCCCCAGGGCTATATTTTGTTCCAGAAGCACCTCTATGGGCTGGATGGGGGTCCTTACACACCCCAATGGGGGGCACCCACAGGACACGGGGGTGTTAGGGGCATCACACAGAGCTCCTATATATTCTTCTCAGCAGCACCCACAGGACTTCTAGGGGGTTAGGGCATCACACAGGGGGCTCTATTTTCTTTGCATAAGCACCAACGGGACTTCTAGTGGCTAGGGCTTCACACAGAGCTCTCTCTATTTTCTTTGCTATAAGCACCCACAGGGCCTGGGGGCTGGGGGATACACAGAGGATTCTTCTCAGCAGTGGGGGCTTCGGGGGGGGGTAGTGGCATTCACACAGAGTCCTCTATTTCTTTGCATAAGCACCCAGGACTTTAGTGGGTTAGTGGCATCCACCGAGCTCTCTATTTTTCTTTGCATAGCACCCACAGGCCGGGCATCACACAGCTTTGATAAGCCCACCGGCCTTCTTGTGTGGGGGGGCATCACCCGGGGGCTCCTCTATTTTCTTTGCCGAAGTAGACGGGGGGGGGGGGGGGGCATACAACAGAGGTGGGGCGGGGGGGGGAGGGCGGGGACTTCTTAGTGGGGGGTTAGGGGCATCACACAGGGGCTCCTATATTTCTTACAAGCAGGGACTTCTAGGGTGTTAGGGGGCCTATTTATTCTTCTCAGCAGGGCCAACAGGATGTTAGGGGGGCATCTCAACGGGGGGCTCCTCTATTTTCAGTTGCAGAAGCACCATAGGCTTCTAGGGGCGGGGGGGCCCCGGGGAGCTCCTTATTTTCTTTGGGGCGGGCGCGGGGGGGACTTCTAGGGGGTTAGGGGCGATCACACAGGGATTCTTCTCAGGGGGCCCGGCCCCCGGGGGGGGGGGGGGGGGATCACACAGAGTCTATATATTCTTTCAGGAGCCCACTGGACTTCTAGGGGGGCGGGGGGCATCACACAGAGGATCTATTATTCTTCTAGCAGGGCCCAACAGGACTTCTAGGGTGTTAGCGGCATCACCACAGGCTCTCTATTTTCTTTGCAGGAAGCACCATAGGACTTCTAGTGGGGGGGGGGCATCACGGGGGGTCCTATAGGCTTTCGCAGCACCCCAGGACTTCTAGTGTGTAGGGGCATCACACAGAGCTCCTATATATTCTTTCAGCAGGCCACCCACAGGACCTAGGGGGTTAGGGCATCACACAGGGCTCCTCGGGATTTTCTTGCAGATGCGGGCCCAGGGGGGGGGGGCCGGGGGGGGGGGGGGCATCACACAGAGGATCCTCTATTTTCTATCATACGCACCCACAGGACTTTCGGGGGGGGGGGGGGGCGGCGGGCGGGGGGCTCTTATTTTCTTTGCAGGGGCGGGGGGGGGGCTTCTAGTGGTTAGCTCCTATATATTCTGCTCAGGGGCACCCCGGGACTTCTAGTGTGGTAGTGGCATCACACGGGGGGTCCTATATTGTCTTGGGGGGGCCCCCCGGGACTTCTTATGCGGGGGGGGGGGGGCATCAACGGAAAGTATTTTCTTCTCGGCACCCAACATTGGCGGGGGGCCCCCGGCGGGGGGGGGGGGGGGGGGGGCTGGGGCCGGGACACAGGGCAGGGGGGCTCGGGCCCCCGGTGACGGGGGCGGGGACGGGGGGGGGGGGGTGGCATCGCCCCCAAGGGGCCGGGGGGGGGCACCGGCGGGGGGCGGTGGGGTGGGGAGCTGGACATGGGGGGGCCGGGCTGTAAGCTTTGGGAGAATGGATGGGCTCAGGGTACTGACAGAGGCCACCCTTCCTTTCGGGGGGGGGGGGGGCCCCGGGGAGCCCCGTGTTGGGTAGATCTCCGGGGCGGGGGGCAACGGATTCGGGGGCTGGATGGGATACCAGCTTGGGAAAATCGGGGGGGGGCACTCCAAGGGGCGGGGGGCGGGGCCGGGGGGGGCCCCAGTGGTGGGGGGGGGGGAATGGAGGGCGGAGTGGGGGGGAGAGAAGGCCCCCGGGGGTTTGAGGGGGCCCCAAGAGGGTGGGGCGACGGGGGGGGCCGGGGGAGGGGGGGGGGGCGGGGGGGGAGGGGGGTGGGCGTTAGGGAGGGGGGGGGGGGGGGGGGGGAGATTGGGGGGGGGATAGAGCCGGGCGGGGGGGGGGGGGGCCCCCGGGGGCACCCTGGGGGGGGGGGGGGGGGGGGGCTGTGACGGGGTAGGGGCCCCGGGGGGGGGGGGGCCCCCGGGGAGGTAGGAGCCCCAAGGGAGTGATGGGGGGGGCCCCCAAGGCGGGGGGCTGTGGCGAGATATGAATGGGGGGGGGGGGCGGGGGTGGGGATCTGCGGGGGGGGAGGGGGGGGGGGGGGGGGGGGCCGGGGGGGGCGGTATAACGGTCTGGGGGGGAAGATGGGGGGGGGCCGGGGTGGGGGGACGAAGGGGCCCCCCCCCCCCGGGGGGGGGGGGGGTCCCGGGATGGTGAAGGAGGGGCCCCCGGCACCCAAGGGGGGGGGGGCCCGAGGGATGGGGGGGGGGATTTGGGGGGAGCGGGGGGCGGGGGGGGGGGGGGGGGAGCCCCAAGGGAGAGGGGGCCCCCCCGGATGGGCCCCAGGGGGGGGGAGGGGGGATGCCCCAAGGGGAGCGATCGGGGAGATGGGGGGGGATAACGCGACTAGAAGGTGAGGGGGGATGAGGCTGTACTCACGGGGGGGGCTCTGAGGGAGAGAGGGTTGAGGAGGGGTGGCCCCCGAGGGGGGGGGGGGGGGGGGAGTCACATGGGGGGGGGGCAGGATGCCCCCAGGGGGGGAGGGGGGGGGGGGGGGGCGGCCCCCGGGTGTACAACACGCAGCGGCTCGCCCCGTGCAGGCGGTGCTCGGGGGGGGTTCTCAGAAAAGTTCTTTGGGGGGGGCCTTTTTTGGGGGGGGGTGGCGGATCGGCTATTTGCAATATTTGTATCATGTATCTGGGGGCCATTCGGCCCCCGGGGGGTTGGGCACGGGGGGATGACCAGACATATGGCGACCTGCCCGGGGGGGTCGTGGGCAGGCCCACATAAACGGACCCACACCCTAAGCGGGAGGGGGATCTCATCCCCACTACACTTCAGTCCTCTCTGAGGGGCTCTGGGGGGGGTGAAGGTGTAAGAATTCGGGGGGTGTACAACCAGTACGGGGGTACACAAACGGGGGGGGCAAATTTCCCTGCCCCAGGGGGGGGGGGGGGGGGTGGGGCCCCGTAGAAATGGCAGTACACTCCCGGCGCATCCACAGGGGGGGGGGGGGGGGGGCTTAGGCTAATTGGAGGGCATTCAAACGGGTGGGGGGGGCGGGGGGGGAGGGGGGGCCCCGGGGGGGCCCCGGCGGGGAGTTTTGTTTCAATGGGCGGGGTTCCTCAAGGGGGGGTTTCCCAAACGCCACTTTTTCTCGCGGGGGGGGGGCCGTTCTCTACCGGGGGGGGGGGTGGGGGGGGGGCATGTCCATGCCCTGGGGGACAGGGGGGTGGGGGGGGGCGGGTAGGGGCATATTTCCGGCATGGGCCCGCCCAGGCGGGGGCGGGGGGGGAGCCCATTGGGTCTCTATTGGCAGCTGGGGGGGGGGGGGGGGGGGGGGGGGCCCCAGGGGTGCCCCCGGGCCCAGTCGGGGGGGCCGGGGGGGGGGGGCCCCCAGGGGGGGGGGGGCCTCCAAAACGCGGCTACTGCTACTGGTGTGACACACCTCGCTCCTCCTCCCCCTCCTCTTCGTCTTTCTTGTGCTATGGGGTGGAACCAGGGGGGGGGGGGTGGCGTACGGGCCCAGGGGGGGGGGCGGGCGGGGGGGGGTGGCGTATGGGGGCGGGGGGGGACACTGGGCCAGTGGTTTGCTCTGCAGGGGCGCTGGGGAGGTGGTGGGGGGACGCCCCGTCCGCTTAAGCCCCGGAATGGGGGGGGCACCTAACCATTCATCTACGCCCTGCGACCAGGGGGGGGGGGGCCCCCAGGGGCTTGGTTCACGTCCTCAACCTGGGGGGGGAGGGGGGGGGTTCTTGGGGGGGTTCCAGGAAGGAGGGGGGCCCCGGGGGGAAGGGGGGGATGTTCCGGGTTCTTATAATGCCAGTGCCCCGGGGGGCGGGATGCTGCGCAAAAGAGGAACCTGCCCCGGGGGACGCCTATATCTGAGGGGGGCCACCGGGGGGAACTTCAGTTGGGCAGCGACTGCACCCGGAGGGGGCAGGGGGCCCCGGGGCCCGACGGGGGGGGGGTGGGGGGGGGCGGGGGGGGGGGGGGGGGGGGAGGGGGGGAGCCCCCCCCCAATCCAGATCAGTGACAGGCCACCGGGGGGGTTGGAGCGGGTGCGGGACGGGGCGGGGGGTGGGGGGGCGGGGGGGTGGGGGGGGGCCCCCAGAGCGGAAGGGGGGACTTCCTTGCCCCCCAAAGGCCCCCTTTATCCGGACAGTGTTCCTTCTGTCCAAACCATCACACGGGGGGGGGGTGTGGAGGGGGGGTGGAGGAGGTGGTGCAGGGAGGCTTGGAGGTGGAGCCTGCCACTCTGCAGGCAGCGGGGGGGGGGGGCCCCCAGGGGGGGATGGGGAGTCCCAACAAGCCCCGGGGGAGTAGGGGGGGGGGGGGGGGGCGGGGGGGGATCAGTACATCTCAGGGGTCCCCGGGGACTCGGGGGGGTGGGCCTGGGGGGGCATGGGCCTCCGGGGGCCCTGGGGGGGGATCCTCCTTCGGTATCAAGGAGGGGGCCCCGGATTAGGGGGGGGGCCACTCTCCTTGATCGGGGTACAAGGGTAAGGGGGGGGACTTATTTGCCCCGGGGGGCGCGGGGGGGGGAGGGGCGGGGGGGGAAGGACATTCAGGGGGGTGGGGAAAGGGGGGGGCAACGCCCCCGGGTAACTGGGGGCTACAAACGGCCCGGTCCGGGCGACGGGTGGGGGGGGCCCCAGGGGGGTGGGGGGGGGGGGAAGGGGCCGGTGGGGAGGGTGGAGGGGGACCGGGGACATTTTTTTAGGGGGGGGGCCAGGGGCGATCGGTTCAGGCCCAGGCGTCGTGGGATATTACTGCAGGAATACCATGGGCAAGGTTACAGATTTGGGCACCGGGGGGCGGGGGGGCCCCCAAGGTGGGGGGGGGGGCTTACTGGTGGGGGGGGTGGGGGGGCCAGGGGGGGCAAAGTATGCATTGGCTACGGGGGGGTCCGAGGGGGGGCACATTCGGGTGCTGCGGGGGGGGGGGTGGATCATAGGGGGGGGGGGCCACGGGGGCCCCCGGGGGGGGGGACTGACATTCATCAAATGGGGGATGGTGGATCACCACAGGGGCCGGGGGGCCCCACTGGGGCCCGGGGGGACCGAATAATTTCTAATGTCACATCCCTTCAAGGGGGGGGGATGCTGGACGGGTCCTCTTATGTTCACTGATCTATGGTCCATGCCACCACGCCAGGGGGGGGGCGGGAGGCGGGAGGGGGGGGGAATTTTTCAGGCCCGGGTTTAACCGGGGCGGGTGTATTACAATTTTTAAAAAAAATGCTTCGCACACGTGTGGCGGGGGGGGCTCCAAGTACTGTCTGGGGGGGGGGGGGGTGGGGGGCGGGGGGGGGGGGGGGGGGGGGCCTAAGGCACAATTTTTCGCCCCTGTTTAACAGGGGGGGCATTGTATTACATATTTTTTAAAAAATGCTTCGCGGGGGGGGGGGGGGGGGGTCCAAGTACAGGGGGGGAGGGGCGGGGGGGGGGGGGCGGGGGCACGGAGGGCCCCCCCCAAGGCACAATTTTTCAGGCCCGGGTTTAACAGGGGGCCAGGGGGGACGATGTACTTACAATTTTTTAAAAAAATGCTTCGTTCCTCAAACACGTAGGGGCCCCGGGGCTCCGGGTACAGTAAGCGGGGGGGGGGGGGGGGGGGGCCAGGGGGGCCTAAGGCAACAATTTTTTCGGCCCCGTTTAACAGGGGCGGGGGGGGGTACTTTACAATTTTTTAAAAAAAATTGCTCGCAACACGTGGGAGTATCGGGGAGGCGGGTTGCAGGGGGGTGGCTCCAGCAAGGGCCTAAGCACAATTGGGGGGCCCCGTTTAACAATGGGGCGTGTACTACACATTTTTTTTAAAAAAATGCTTCGCATATCGGGTGGCGGGGGGGGGGGCCCCCCAGGGGGGGTACAGGGGGGGGGGGGGGCCCCCGGAGGGAGGGGGGGGGCCCCGGGGGGGGCAATGAACGGGGGGGGGGCCCCATGTTTACAGGGGGGGATGAGGTACTTACACTTTTTTTAAAAAATGGGGCTGGGGGCAACACGTTGGGGGGGGCTGTGCTCCAAGTACAGTCTTGTGATGGGCGGGCGGGGGGGGGGGAGGTGGCCCCAAGGGGGGGAGGCACAATTTTTCAAGCCCCGGGCGGGGGGGGGGCGGGGGGTTAATTGGGGTGGGGCTGCAAGGGGTGGGGGCAAACGTCCACCACCACCGCCAAAGGGCCAATTTTTCTGCCCTGTTCATCAGGTGCTTGCAAATTACAAATCTTGATCTAATAACTCACAGCGGGCCCATTCCTGCGCCCACCGGGGGTAACTAGGGGGCCTACAGTCTTGTGGCAACACCGTCCACCACCACCGCCAAAGCCCAATTTTTCTGCCCTGTTCATCAGGTGCTTGCAATTACAAATCTTGATCTAATAACTCACAGGGGGGCCATTCTGGGCCCCGGGGGGGGGGGCCCCCGGGGGTAACTAGGGGGGGCTTACGAGGTCTTGAGGGGGGCGGGGGGGGGGGTATCACACCCCATTTTTCTGCCCTGTTCATCAGTGGCTCATGCAATACAAATCTTGAGGTATTAACGGCACAGGGGGGGGGTGGGAGGGCCCCGGGACGCGTACTTGTGGCTTACACATCATCTATAGGGCAAATTTCTGGGCCCGGTATAACGCCAGGCCCCTACTTTCAAACTCCAACTTACCAACGACTCCTACTTGCAAATGGGGGGGGGGGGCCGGGGGGGGGGGGGAAAGTACCCCTAGGGGGGGAAATTCTATTGTTAGATTTATTTGGAAAAAGGGGGCTCCTCTCCACTGACTGATACTTTATTCACAGCCAGGGGTATTTCAATTAAAACCCCACTTTTCCAAAAACATTTGTCATTGGGACGGGGGGTGGGGGGGGGCATGTTCGGATCAGGGGGGCAAAGTAGGGCAAATGTTACAGGGGGGATAAACCCTCCCTAGGGCTCCAAAAGCTTAAAATTTAGATTTTTTTTGGGATGGAGCTACACTTTATACTTGTACTGTTCGATTTACTAAGTAAAAGCCGCAAGGGGGGGGTAAAAGGGCGTCTTTTTTCTTTTACAATGTCACCTTTTGGCCCCAAGGACACGTTTAACCCAGGGAAAACACATGCCACCTTCACAGGCTACTTTGGGCACCCCCGGGTACCATATTTAAAGGGGATCATTAAAATGGGGACTGCTCCCGAAAATACGGGGGGGGGGGGGGTTCTTTTTGCATTGATATTGTCCCTGGGGCTGGGCGGGTGGGGGCCGGGGTCCCAAACCCTGTTTTAACAGGCCCCCATATGCGTTTTCTGGATGGCCAGATTGAAGCCAGGGAATCACTTTCAAATCGCTCGACACCCCTTCCCTCCACCCTTCCATCCAGCCTTCCCTCAACCCCAGCTGCGGCTTCCGTGGACCAACCTGGGCCTTCCATCCAGGAAGAGATTGAGGAGCCCAGTTGGAGCCAGGTATAGTATTTTTATACATATTTTTTTATGGGAAATGATTGTTGGTAACTAGATGTTATTATTGATAACAAATGAATGATTTAACAAAAAGTGTTTGACTTATCAATAGACAGTAGGGGCCAAAAATGATTGTGACAAGAATGAAAAATGCTGGGCTCAGAATGATAGTCTTTTCTATTTATTAACATTCAATTTGCAACAGTCATGAGCTGAACATTGTGTGTGATTGATGAACAAAAAACTAAAACTATGTCCCTTTTTCATACACAGGATGACCTCAGCCAGGACGAGGCTCTGGAATGTGGCACACAGGAGGAGGCAGGGGGAAGTGTCAGCCAGGAGGTGGCGGGGCCCAGTCAAACCCAATCCCAGGTGCCTCCCCTCCGCCTTCCACCCAAAAGGCCCAGGAGGGGGAGTAAAACAGAGGAGGCAGCAATGGCCCTCATTAAGGAGGCTAATGTAGCACTGAAATATGCTCTCTATGCTGTAGAGGCCTATGGCTTCTACATAGCCTCCAATTTGTAGCAAATGGAGGCGGGCCAATGCCACAAATGTGAGAAATTCATTTTTGCGACCATCCACAAGGGGTTGAGTGGCAAACTAACTGATGACGACCACCTGTGTGCACTCCCCCATCCTCCTCCTCCTGCCACAAGTCCACCTCCAGAGCCACAGCCTCCAGGGAAGGCTGCAGGGCAGCGTGGAGGGAAGGCTGCACAGAAGAGTCGGAAGTGATTGCCTGGCTTCAGTCTGGTCTGACAGAAAACGCAGCTTGTTGTAGGACCACAGCCTGGGTACATATATGTCATCTGCTGCTGTTCCTGATCTCTGGGATTCCTGGACCAGATTGACCTCCCTTCTATATGGACTTTTCAAGCTACCAAGTTTTTTAGCCACAAAGTTGATATCTGCCTTGGGGGCCAAAGGCTTCGCAAATTCAAGCAGTTTCTCCAGCCTTGCCTTCCCCTTTTTTATGTTTTTATGATGAAAATAAAATGTGATTTTTGTTTCAGAAAATACTTGCCTATGTGTTTTACTTCAAATAGCAAATTTTTTGGGTGTGTAGGCAGGTACATTTGAAAAATACAATGTCAAAATTAACAAGGGACACCAACAACAAACAACCTCCTTGAGGTTCACAAATACAAGATAATAATGATGTTGTGGAAACCTGACATAAAAAAATAAAAAGGAGGTCATGAGAAAACAATAAAAAAAAAAATGTTAATTGAAAAAAAAAAAAAGGACTTTAAAAAAAAAAAAAAAAACGTTATTATGGAGATCTGGCTTTAATTAAAATAAAGATTATTCAGGAGATCCCTAGAAATAATAAAGAAATACGTTTCTGAGAACTCTGTGTGAATATGAGCAGCAAAACAACTTCATTCTTCGAGCATTATAAAGAAGAACAGAATGTGCGACATTGAACGATTTAAAAATTTGCAGCGTGAAGAATCTGCTATCTCCATTACAAACACTAGCTTTACCAGACCAAGCGATTCCGTCTTGTACTTGATTCTGAGCATGCGTGATTTTTTGCGTGTCGGAATTGCATACACACGATCAGAATTTCTGATAGAAAGTTTTTCCGTCAGAAAAATTGAGAACATGCTCTCAAAATTTTTGCTGCCTGGAATTCGGCCAGCAAAATTCCGATGGAGCATATACACGGTCGCATTTTCCGATGAAAAGCTCTCATCCGTCTTTTGCTGGCCGAAATTCCGATCATGTGTACGGGGCATTAGGGTAAATTCCATTGCAAAGTGAACAACCTATTTACCTTTAGAAAATCAACCACTTTGGGGTTTATTTACTAAAACTGGAGTGTGCAAAATCTGGTGCAGCTCTGCACAGAAACCAATCAACTTCCAGATTTTATTGCCAGAGCTTAATTGAACAACCTGAAATTAGAAGTTGATTGGCTACAATGCACAGCTGCCCCAGATTCCAAGTGCTCTATTTTAAAGTGGATGTTGGCTCCTTGAGGTCGATTCATCCACCGGCTCGTGTGCAGGTGCCACCATTACAACTAAGGGAAACTGGCAGTGGAGACTTCAGGCTTCACAGCGGGTTTCCTACTGTGAATGCGTGAGTTGCGCAGCGCTTTGTGAATGGCCACCTCATCTTCTGGGACACTTACAGGTCCCAGAAGGCAGCGGGGAGAACGAGGAGGGCTCGCTGCAAAAGAGGACCACGACTGGGCTAGGATGGAAGTACACTCTGTACTTCTAAAATGGTAGGAAAAAAATAAATAAATATATAATATATATATATACATATATATATATATATATATATATATATATATACAAAAACTAGGGGTGGAGGGGCGGTCTTTAGTTTTAAGACCACCTTGTAAAAGTGGGTGAAACTCTGCTTTAAGTAAATCTACCCCACAGGTATAGTAAAGGGAAATCTCCATAGAGGGGCAAATTAGTGGAGAATTAACATCTGGCAGGGGTTTTCACTATCCCCTACTCTATCCAAAACTTAAAAAAAAGAAAATTTCACATCAAACATACTTGAAATGTGGGTCCTATTTGTTTACATCTCTTTTACAGTATATCTTCTGAAGTCATACAATATATCTGTCACATTCATTTATCTATAGGTGATAGTATAATTATAGGCCATCCATTATACACTCTTCTGTTCACATTCATTTATCTGCCAACATTTTTAATTTCCTCTTTACTCAAATAAAGAGGAAGATTTGTTTCAGAACATCAGTATTTAAATCCACGTTGACTATAATTTATAATATTATTTTCTATCACATAGCAGAATTCTTAACTGCCATGTTTAACCACTTCAGCCCCGGACCAATTTGCAGCCAAAGGACCAGGCCCCTTTTTGCGATTCGGCACTGCGTCGCTTTAACTGACAATTGCGCGGTCGTGCGATGTGGCTCCCAAAAAAAATTGGCGTCCTTTTTTTCCCACAAATAGAGCTTTCTTTCGGTGGTATTTGATCGCCCCTGCGGTTTTTATTTTTTGCGCTATAAACAAAAATAGAGCGACAATTTTGAAAAAAATGCAATATTTTTTACTTTTTGCTATAATAAATATCCCCAAAAAAATATATAAAAAAAAACATTTTTTTTCCTCAGTTTAGGCCGATACGTATTCTTCTACATATTTTTGGTAAAAAAAATCGCAATTAGCGATTATTGATTAGTTTGCGCAAAAGTTATAGCGTTTACAAAATAGGGGATAGTTTTATAGCATTTTTATTAATATTTTTTTTTTTATTAGTAATGGCGGCGATCAGCGATTTTTTTTGTGACTGCGACATTATGGCGGACACATCGGACATTTTTGACACATTTTTGGGACATTTGTCATTTATACAGAAATCAATGCTATTTAAATAGCACTGATTCCTATGTAAATGACAGTTGTAGTGAAGGGGTTAACCACTAGGGGGCGGGGAGGAGTCAGTGTGACGTGTTGTGTTTTTTTTTACAGTAGGGGGGCGTGGCTGTACGTCTGAGATCATTGATCGGCGTTCCCGATGACAGGGAACCGCCGATCACTGACAGTCAGTGTAGGAAGCGCGGGGAGAGGTTTGTTTACATAGACCTCTCCCCGTTCTTCAGCTCCGTAACCCGATCGCGGGATACCAGCGGCGATCGGGTCCGCTGGTCCCGCGGCCGTGGTCACGGAGCTCCCGACCGGGCAGGCAAATTAAAGGGGACATACAGGTACGTGCTTTTGCCTGCCCGTGCCATTCTGTTGACGTATATCTACATGAGGCGGTCGGGAAGCGGTTAATATACAGAAGGCTACTAGAGAAAAAATATAAAAAAAAAATACAAAACTCTGAATATTAAATAAAGCCATGTAAGTAACATACATTGAGATGGTAAATATAAGTATGAAAAATTATACTGCAAATTTTCTGTGACTCTATTCTTTGGAATTAAACTTCATCCAGCAGTAAAATGTATTTTTAAAAATTACACCAGTTAAATTATATATTGTGTGAATAAAGAGTTCACAATAAAATTGTGATTATAACTTGTATCTCTGCAATTTTAGTGCTAAAATTATAATATATTATGTCGTCAGATCTATTCTCTCTTTTCTCACTCTCTCTATTCTCTCTTCTATCTTAAAAATTGATTAATATTGAAAAAATTAGAACTAGATTAGACTTTTTTTTACACTAAATCAAGTTAACAGCTCAATACATAAAATAAAGAGGTGAAGCAGAGTAATAATTATATACCTTAGGTATGCTTTCTATACTATACCAGCATACTTTGGGAGAGCACTAGTTATTCTGACTATCACATGTTTCTGGTCTATGTTTTGTTTGTCTGTGTTTTTTTCTGGTGTGTTGTGTCTTTAACCGCTTCAGCCCCGGAAGAGCACTGCGACGCTTTAACTGACAATTGCGCGGACGTGCGGCATTGCACCCAAACAAAATTGACATCCTTTTTTTTCCACAAATAGAGCTTTCTTTTGGTGGTATTTGATCACCTCTGCGTTTTTTTTTTGTACTATAAACGAAAAAAGAGCAACAAATTTGAAAAAAAAAAATATATGCTATAATAAATATCCCAAAAATATATTAAAAAAATATTTTTTTCCTCAGTTTAGGCCGTTATGTATTATTCTACTTATTTTTGGTAAATAAGCGTATATTGATTGGTTTGCACAAAAGTTATAGCATCTAAAAAATAGGGGATAGTTTTATGGCATTTTTATTATAATTTTTTTTTTTACTAGTAATGGCAGCGATCTGCGATTTTTATCAGGACTTTGACATTATGGCAGACACATCAGACAATTTTGACCCATTTTTGGGACCATTGGCATTAATAGCGATCAATGCAATAAAAATGCATTGATTACTGTAAAAATGTCACTGGCAGTGAAGGGGTTAACACTAGGGGGCGATCAAGGGGTTAATGTGTTCCCTAGTGTGTGTTCTAACTGAAGGGGGGAGGGGACTGTGCAGGGGAGATGACAGATCACTGTTCATATTCGGTATGAACAGACAATCTGTCTGTTCTCCCCTCAGAGAACCGGAAACTGTGTTTACACACACAGATCCTGGTTCTCCCTGTGTTAGTGGCAATCGCGCAAGCCCGGTGGTGATCGTGACCGCTGGCCACTCGCATAAGCTTGGGGGGAGAGCAGGGGGTGCGCATGCCCCTAGTGGCCACAGGGAGAAGTGGCGTTACATAACGTTGTTTTGCCCAGCCGTGCCATTCTGCCACAGTACAACTGCGGCAGCTGGTCGGCAAGTGGTTCATATATGTATTGTCCTTTAATGCACTGTTTAGGAGGAGTAGCACTGCACTGTCATGTGTTGTAGTTTGTAGATAAATTCACAAGCCCATCAATTAGTATGCAGACCTCAGTATCTTGAGGAGCACCCCAGGTGTGCAAACCTGCTGTATAGAATGCTGATACATTTCTGCCCAAAACCTGCACTAATAATCATATTATTACTAGTAATGTCTGCAGCAGAGAGGCTCAACGTCTGCTTCAAAACCACAAAGGATAAAGCCGGCATATGTGATCATGAACCTGAGCCAGCAGCTGAGCGAGGCTGAATGCCCTTGCAGCTAAAGGAAACCTCCAAACCAAGATACCCCGGCTGCTGTGGAGCTTGGTGTTATTAGGTAGCCATGATGCTTTTTCAGGGGAGTATCCCACTTTTTCAAGTCAACAGCATTATGGAAGAAACCTCCTATATATGCACTGTCCACTTATCAATGAATTACCTCTTGTTGTCATGAAACTGGAACATAATCTGCTATAATCATGTTGTAAAAATCATAATCTAGTGAATTAAATTATATCAATCCACATATGATTAAAGAATGAAGTTGATTTTAGGTGGGAAGGATATAATTGTGTAATTGATTATATATATATAAAATATATGTACATATAATAAACACATATTTTTAAATGTAGAAGTCTATAATCTATTTTTATTTATTTTTATTTCAATTATCATATCTTATTTATTAATCATAGTGTGGATTGATATAATTGAATTCACTCGATTATGATTTTTACAACATGATTATAGCAGATAATGCTGTGATTTCATGACACTAAGGGTTCATTAATTGATAAGTGGCCTATGCATTTGAGGTTTCCTTCATAAAGCTATTGACTTGAAAAAGAAGGGCACACCTCTGAAACTCATTGTCATGACTAACTAACAAACGAACCAAAGCTCACTTCACAGTGACTAGTGCATCTTGGTTTGAGCAGAACTTTCCTGGAGGTTCCTTGTACCTGCAAATGCATTTAGCCTCTCTCAGTTGCTGGCTCAGTGCAGTTTGCTATCACTTTATCCTTTGTAGTTTCTGAGTCGACTTAGAGTCTCTTGCCTTTGAACATTACAGAAATGATAATTAGTTCAGATTGTGGGTAGAAGTTGATTCACGCTCTATACAGCAGGTCTCCAGATACCAAGGTCTGCATACTAATTGATAGGCTTGTGCATCTCAGAACAATTGTGAATATCATTTTATTTTTATTTTTTGTGTTTAATAAAAGGCTAGTCTGCGCTAGGACTTTTTGTCTATATCATTTTTTATATCTTTACACAATTTAAATATTAATGTTCTGGCATTAAAATATCAATCAATAACCACATTTTCTTTCCCAGATAATGAAATGGTGGAAATATAAGGCAGAATCCCAATGGTCCAAGAGAAAATGTGAGTTTACTGCAGATAGCAAAAACCTACTGCTACAACATTTATTTAATTAGTGACTGTAGAAATGTCAACTTTAAAGAGTATCTAAGACCACCACCAAATCATAGATTCTTGGCTGTAACAATACCCCTTAGAATCTTTGGTGACTTTATTGACCAAATGTGGTCAATAATGTTAATTGAATTAAAATGGAGCTTCACCCAAAAGGGGAATTTCTGCTTTAAGGCCTCCCCCCCCTCTCCTCTTTCAGTAGTGGCACTTTTGGGTTGCAGAAGTTCTACCCCCCCTGCAGACTTCTGGTACACTTGACAGATCCAAGATTGTGGGACCATTCACAATGCGCAGCATGGCTCATGTATGCACAGTGGGCACCCATCTGTGAAGCTGAAAGCTGTCACAGCCAGTTGCCCACAGTTAGGATGCTGGTGCAGAAGGCATTAGATGACAGGTGAAAACATCTGGGGTGAGCACATCACTGGATAGTGAGACAGGTGAGTGTTTTTTTATTAAAAGTCAGCAGCTACAGTTTTTGTAACTACTGACTTTTAATTTTTACACAGGAGACCAGAGCTCCTCTTTCAGTGCACTCAAACATTATAGATGTTCAGTTCTTGCTTTTCAGAACTGAACTTGCAATCTTCGGGATGAATTTACCAATTTCTAGAACATCAACCCTTAGGCCCCATTCACACCTGAGCTATTTTCTGCTTGAAGCTCTAAAACACTCAACAAGGCAAATCCTATTTATTTCAAGGGAATGGCTGAACATGCACAACATGAACCTTTTTACGAGCGATGTGTTGTGTGTTTTCTGCTCAAACAGCAGCTCTTAGCCCCTAATCTCTTTGACCTTTCCTCTCCCTAGTATTTTCTACTGGCAAAACAAAAAGACCCAAAGGTGTAAAATGTAATGCACTTCTGAAATGCAAGCAATACACTTCTAAAATAATTAAAAAAACTCTTAAATAAAAATGCATGAAAATTGCTCTGCTCACATGTCAATACAGCCTAAAGTTCACCATCAACCATATAACTAGCAGTGAGTTAAAATGCTGATATTTTAACTGTTTTATTTTCCTAAGAATTTGTAATTTCATCCAGTCAATGTGATCCATACAGTACATCTCTGCCAGAAAGCACAGCTATGTAGAGATAAGTAATACAGTAGTTCTAGGTAAACAGACACTTTTGATTTAGCAAATCAGTCTCATGCCTGGATTACATTTTTTTATGGCTAGTACTAGCAAAATACTTGGATATTTGGCTTGAATCTGAGTTGTACAAGACGAATTTACTGAGATGGAGAGTAAATTTTGTTTTGTAAGTGTTTTCAGTTAAAAACAGCATCACAATCAGACCCAGAGTATAGGATACAATTGAAGCATACAATATTTAGAGGTTGGAGTAATTAGTGATGTTAACATTAATCTTTTAATATGTTCTACAGAATGGTGAAAAATATGTGTGACCTCTCTTCAAGCCACTCATCTCTTTTCATTTGCTTAAGGATCATAGATACATTTAAAAAAGAGATGTGTATGAATAAACTACATGGATAGAGTATGCTAGAAGTGCCCCAATAATGACTAAGATTCATCCCTGAGTGGCAATAATTTTACCAAATTTAAAAAATTAGGGATTCTCGACTAAACTACATGTTGTTGTATTGACTTTTAGAGACTATGCTGTGCAGCCACAGGTTACCTTGATTGAGTCACAGAGACATTGCTGGCAATAATTAACATTTGTGCAGCTTTTATGATTTAACCCTGCAGTGTATGCAAGTTCTTTGCAATCCAGAATTGTTTTCATATTATTTGGCACTGTATACATGTTTTCTCCACCCTGAACCTGTTTTGCACTATTACTGTTAACTTTTACCTGTTTAGTAAACTGTATGTTACAGTTACTCTCTCTTTCAGCTTGTTCAGCCAATGTCCTGTTCTGTTAAAGCTATAGAGTATATCTGCGGGGTGAGATCATCTCAAGCTCTGCTATCCCTGGTTCTTAGTTTCATAAGATTTGAAATGAAAATGAGATCTGAAGATTTTACTATGGATCTACTCACTATTCTCCTGAGGGCTATCTGGAGAGCTATGGGTACCAGAGCACCTGTAGTGTCAATCTCTCTCTGCTTCATGCATTCTGTAAATATGTGCTGCTTCTTAGATATTACCATGTCATCAGATCACCAGTGATTTATGGGAGAGCTCTGACATGAGAAAGCAAAACCCTTTACCAAAAAGGCCACTTTCATACAGAGATACTGTAAAGGACTAGACATAAGTCAGTGATAGGGAAAATATCAGCTGTTCGGCACCTACCTAAAATCTAGCAAGTGGTAATTTCTCTCTGATTTCATTAATGGGCACAGCTTTAAAAGTACAGGTTCCTCAGGGGTGCATGAACGAGGCGGACCCAGGTGGCTGCATCCTAGACGACTCGACTCATCTCAGGTGCATTCTCGGGTCTCCCCATGGTTATCATCACGCAACTGCTGCTTGCGCCACTGGAGGAAGCCTTCATCCTGCTGCACTCACTGAGCAATGAAACATCGAGATAAATAAAAGCCCCACAGCGCTCCAGACCCAGAACCCCAGCAGTGCCAAGCCAACCACAGCACGCTCCAGCACAGCATTCTCCAGCCTGCTCGAGAGCATCTCCTGACAGCCTCCGGCAGTTTCCCTCTGCCCTGCAGTCTCAGGAGGAAGATGGTGAAGTCAAATGGCTGTATAGGATCAGAGAGATTGTCAGGGAGGGATTAACTGCTGTTATGAAAAAGCTCTCTGTGGATCTTAAGAAAGATCTCAAGGAACTAGGTCAACAGGCAGCTCTCTCTGAGTAGATGCTGCCACCACAGAGCTTGATGATCTTGAGGCCGATATTGAAGAACAAGGTGAGATAGCTATTTTGCGTCCACAACTTGAAGATGAAAACAGGGCGCAATGCAGTAATACACATATTTGAGGGATCCCGGAATCTGTGACAGACCTTCAAGGCTATACTTTGGCCTTGCTACCTCATACCCAACATTCCCATGGACAGATTGGAGATGGATCGAGTCCATAGGGTACT
Source organism: Lithobates sylvaticus (assembly GCA_028564925.1). Classification (NCBI taxonomy): domain Eukaryota; kingdom Metazoa; phylum Chordata; class Amphibia; order Anura; family Ranidae; genus Lithobates; species Lithobates sylvaticus. The sequence continues at coordinate 254,601,463 of CM053030.1, forward strand.
GACCCGCAGATGAACAGATGGCCCTGCATGGGATATCATCCTGAAATTTCACTATTACCGCAGCAAGGAATCGGTAATGTGGGTCTCCAGAGACTCTCACTCCCTGATGTTTCAAGGTCACCCTTAACAAGGCTGACTCTGCCATTTTTACTCTGTATACACCTTTTGGAAATTTGCATGGATATCGTTGCATCTATTAAGGTAACATACTGTATGTTTTGTACATTTAAATCTTGATTTTACATTTAAAACAATTTTGTATGGATAGTGTTCTCCATAGTGATCTTAACATATTGATTTGGAGGGAGATAAGGTGGAATGGGGTGGCCTCTAGTGGATGAGACTTTCCATTTTGGGCCACCTCGTGGGTCCTTTTCCTCTCCTTTTGTATGCTTTGGTGATCTTCTATTTGGTGTATCCATATAATAGGATGAGTGTTATGTTGCATTATGTTGTAATAATTGTATGATCATATGATTTTGTCTAGACCATCCAGTGTAAAACATTAATGGCTCCTGAGGAAGTGGATTAAGTCAGACCACATGAATTACCACCTTTGGATATGATACAATACAATGTTGTAATGGTTTTAGAATTCTGTACTTGAGTATATTATATAAAATGGTCTGGCTCATTCCTCTCCCAAGATTAACTTTTACCAGAATGTGCAGTCTATAGGGATGCAGCATTTTACCCCTTTTACTTAATTTTTCTGGATGACGGACCCCTGCTTTCACCAACTCTTGACATTGTTGACCCCCTATATTAAGAAGCAGGACACATGTATGAGGCTTTTATTTTATTTTTTGGTTGAATAATAATGATTTGATTTGTTATATTTTCTATATTTTTGTATGCATAGAATGCACTTTTTGGTTAAGTTCTATTGGCAGATAGCATGTCTAATTGTATTTGTTTTCTTTTTTTTTAATGCACAATAAAAAAAAAAATGTGGATAATAATACTTGGCTTTGTGTTTTACTTCAAATGACAGTTTGGAAGTAGGCAGTTACATTTAAAAAAATACAAGGTAAAATTGACAAGGGACACCAACATAGTTGTATCTTTGATCTTAAAAACTACGGGATAATGGTGTTGTGATAACTTGCCCAAAAAAAAAAAAAAAGAAAAGCATAATAATATTATTCTTGATATCACTAGAAAGAAAAAGCCTTTGAAAGTCAGTTTGCCATAACTCCATCAGTATCACCAGCAAAGAAGCTTCATTATTATCCCATTAAATAAGAAGAGAATGTGCGCTGCATTTCGAGATTTCATAATTTGCCACGTCACGAATGTTAATTCTCCATTACGAACGCTAGTTTACAAGACTGACTGCTTCTGGCTTGTTCTTGCTTCTGAGCATGCGTGTTTGTACTTTGGACTTTTGTCCAACGGACTTGTGTACACATGCTCGGAAAATCCGACAACAGACATTTGTCCGCTGAAAATTTTAAAACCTGCCATCCAACTTTTGTATGCATAAAATCCAACTACAATTGTCCGATGGATCATACAAATGGTCAGATTTTCTGCCAACAGCCTGTCATCACACATTTCTCGTCGGAAAATCTGATCGTATGTACGAGGCTTTAAGCACCCTTCCACTGCCAAACCCTCTCTCAGTCTGTCACTTTCTGCATTTTCTCAGTGATAGACGCTATATTTCTACATGAAGCAGTAATAAGGATTGAGTAGTCGTAGCTTAAAGTTTACAAAGCATCAAAGTGCCTTTTAGTCTGCATAGAAGTCAGAGCATTGTTATAACTGCTCATAATAGGGATGCATAAAACCAAATAGTGAAATCTGAGCCTATTTAAATTTTGTAAGTAAAGTGCCCTCAATCCTATCGTAAATTAATCCATTGCAGCATGTTATTAAGAAAACTTTCTAGAGGGATAAATGACAAATAAAAACTTACAAATGAATTTCTTTATGTAGACACAACCACAATTGAGCATATACTGTATGTAATAGATCGGAACAGTTATAAGTTATAAACAAAGGTGGACTTTACGGTTTTCTGGTTTGTTCTCCTTTCTTTATAGATCTTCTTCTAGAAAAGAAGCATGTAAATTAAAAGTTTCATGTAGTTCATCGATGCCTAGAGTGTTCAATACCTAAAACAATAATCTCTCCAGTATAAATAATACTCACATAATCAGATAATTAGTGTTCTTTGTTAAACTGCTGTAATAAAAGACATCAACGCTGTATACAGTCCAAAGAAGGGCTGCTTGGTTAGCTGAGCAGACTTGTTTATTTATAGTCTGCAGTAATTAGTAACTCCTCCATGCCACTTGTGAGCCATTATCCTATTAACAACTGAGGAAGTTCAGTGTCATTGCTGCTTTACAGCACACCAGAGCCCTTGATGTTGTGCCTTAAAGGCTAAGTCCACTTTTTGCGAACAAATAAAAAACGTGCCATTATTTGCAAAAGAAAATGTGCATTTACTTTTCATATGAGCTTGCAAAGCATTGAAAACATGATCAGTGGATTGCAGGTGCAATGTATTACAGATGCTCCCTCCCTCTCTATGTCTTAATCAAGGTACAGGCATTCTTTTATGGAGCTGAAAGAAGTGTTAATGGATTACAGCACTTGATAACTACAAGTCCCTCTCCCACAATGGAAACAATTTATTTATTCACAGTGAATGATGAAGCTGTGTGAAGCTGTGCAGTCAAAATCTGCCCCTGGAATCTGTAAGGACCGGGGAAGGGGGGAGCGTAGCACCAGATTACAAGTTGCACCCTTAATATGGGTATAACATGTAGCATGTTAAAAAATAAAAAATATTATTCTTTACAGGAAACTAAGGATGGGCCCGGTGCTCGATGCGAACCCACGTTCGCATCGAGCACCGGGCGTTCGCTCGCTCGGCGAGCCCAGAACTATTTTGGCCGCTCGCATCACGTTCGTGTGATGCGAGCGGCCCCGCAATGCATTGCGGCCGGCGCGGCCGACGCAGTGCATTGCTGGCTGATGATTGGCCAAGCATGCACTGTGACCCCGCATGCTTGGCCAATCACAGCCCCGGAAACTCGAAGAGCCATAATTGGCTACAGGCAGGACGCCTGTAGCCAATTACAGCTCAGGGGCTGTAGTACACGCCCCCCCCTATAAAACGCCGCCACGCCGTCTGCGCCGGTCACATGCTGTTCCGGCGCAGATTGAGCAGGCTGTTCCTGTGACACTCTGCTGCATTTAGATAGATAGAGAGAGAGATTCACTTGCAGAGATTGAGTTAGATAGATTCAGTTACAAAGATTGATTGACAAAGAGGGGCTTGTAGTGTGCTCGTGGCAGGCAGGCAGAGCTCCTATATTTTGTTACCAGAAGCACCTATAGGACTTGTAGTGTGTTCGTGGCAGGCAGGCAGAGCTCCTATATTTTGTTACCAGAAGCACCTATAGGACTTGTAGTGTGTTAGTGGCAGGCAGGCAGAGCTCCTATATTTTGTTACCAGAAGCACCTATAGGACTTGTAGTGTGTTAGTGACAGGCAGGCAGAGCTCCTATATTTTGTTACCAGAAGCACCTATAGGACTTGTAGTGTGTTAGTGGCAGGCAGGCAGAGCTCCTATATTTTGTTACCAGAAGCACCTATAGGACTTGTAGTGTGTTCGTGGCAGGCAGGCAGAGCTCCTATATTTTGTTCCCAGAAGCACCTATAGGACTTGAAGTGTGTTAGTCCCATCACACACACAGAGCTATATTTTCTTCCCAGAAGCACCTATAGGACTTGAAGTGTGTTAGTCCCATTACACACAAAGAGCTATACTTTGTTCCCAGAAGCACCTATAGGACTTGAAGTGTGTTAGTCCCATTACACACACAGAGCTATATTTTCTTCCCAGAAGCACCTATAGGACTTGAAGTGTGTTAGTCCCATTACACACACAGAGCTATATTTTCTTCCCAGAAGCACCTATAGGACTTGAAGTGTGTTAGTCCCATTACACACACAGAGCTATATTTTCTTCCCAGAAGCACCTATAGGACTTGAAGTGTGTTAGTCCCATTACACACACAGAGCTATATTTTCTTCCCAGAAGCACCTATAGGACTTGAAGTGTGTTAGTCCCATTACACACACAGAGCTATATTTTGTTCCAGAAGCACCTATAGGACTTGAAGTGTGTTAGTCCCATCACACACACAGAGCTATATTTTGTTCCCAGAAGCACCTATAGGACTTGAAGTGTGTTAGTCCCATTACACACACAGAGCTATATTTTGTTCCCAGAAGCACCTATAGGACTTGAAGTGTGTTAGTCCCATCACACACACAGAGCTATATTTTGTTCCCAGAAGCACCTATAGGACTTGAAGTGTGTTAGTCCCATTACACACACAGAGCTATATTTTGTTCCCAGAAGCACCTATAGGACTTGAAGTGTGTTAGTCCCATCACACACACAGAGCTATATTTTTCTTCCCAGAAGCACCTATAGGACTTGAAGTGTGTTAGTCCCATTACACACACAGAGCTATATTTTCTTCCCAGAAGCACCTATAGGACTTGTAGTGTGTTAGTCCCATTACACACACAGAGCTATATTTTCTTCCCAGAAGCACCTATAGGACTTGAAGTGTGTTAGTCCCATCACACACACAGAGCTATATTTTGTTCCCAGAAGCACCTATAGGACTTGAAGTGTGTTAGTCCCATTACACACACAGAGCTATATTTTCTTCCCAGAAGCACCTATAGGACTTGAAGTGTGTTAGTCCCATTACACACACAGAGCTATATTTTCTTCCAGAAGCACCTATAGGACTTGAAGTGTGTTAGTCCCATTACACACACAGAGCTATATTTTGTTCCCAGAAGCACCTATAGGACTTGAAGTGTGTTAGTCCCATCACACACACAGAGCTATATTTTCTTCCCAGAAGCACCTATAGGACTTGAAGTGTGTTAGTCCCATTACACACACAGAGCTATATTTTCTTCCCAGAAGCACCTATAGGACTTGAAGTGTGTTAGTCCCATTACACACACAGAGCTATATTTTCTTCCCAGAAGCACCTATAGGACTTGAAGTGTGTTAGTCCCATCACACACACAGAGCTATATTTTCTTCCCAGAAGCACCTATAGGACTTGAAGTGTGTTAGTCCCATTACACACACAGAGCTATATTTTGTTCCCAGAAGCACCTATAGGACTTGAAGTGTGTTAGTCCCATCACACACACAGAGCTATATTTTGTTCCAGAAGCACCTATAGGACTTGAAGTGTGTTAGTCCCATTACACACACAGAGCTATATTTTGTTCCCAGAAGCACCTATAGGACTTGAAGTGTGTTAGTCCCATCACACACACAGAGCTATATTTTCTTCCCAGAAGCACCTATAGGACTTGAAGTGTGTTAGTCCCATTACACACAAAGAGCTATACTTTGTTCCCAGAAGCACCTATAGGACTTGAAGTGTGTTAGTCCCATTACACACACAGAGCTATATTTTCTTCCCAGAAGCACCTATAGGACTTGTAGTGTGTTCGTGGCAGGCAGGCAGAGCTCCTATATTTTGTTCCAGAAGCACTTATAGGACTTGAAGTGTGTTAGTCCCATTACACACACAGAGCTATATTTTCTTCCCAGAAGCACCTATAGGACTTGTAGTGTGTTAGTGGCAGGCAGGCAGAGCTCCTATATTTTGTTACCAGAAGCACCTATAGGACTTGTAGTGTGTTCGTGGCAGGCAGGCAGAGCTCCTATATTTTGTTCCCAGAGGCACCTATAGGACTTGAAGTGTGTTAGTCCCATTACACACACAGAGCTATATTTTCTTCCCAGAAGCACCTATAGGACTTGAAGTGTGTTAGTCCCATTACACACACAGAGCAATATTTTCTTCCCAGAAGCACCTATAGGACTTGAAGTGTGTTAGTCCCATCACACAGAGCTCCTCTATTTTCTTTGCATAAGCACCCACAGGACTTCTAGTGTGTTAGTGGCATCACACAGAGCTCCTATATATTCTTCTCAGCAGCACCCACAGGACTTCTAGTGTGTTAGTGGCATCACACAGAGCTCCTCTATTTTCTTTGCAGAAGCACCCACAGGACTTCTAGTGTGTTAGTGGCATCACACAGAGCTCCTCTATTTTCTTTGCAGAAGCACCCACAGGACTTCTAGTGTGTTAGTGGCATCACACAGAGCTCCTCTATTTTCTTTGCAGAAGCACCCACAGGACTTCTAGTGTGTTAGTGGCATCACACAGAGCTCCTCTATTTTCTTTGCAGAAGCACCCATAGGACTTCTAGTGTGTTAGTGGCATCACACAGAGCTCCTCTATTTTCTTTGCAGAAGCACCCACAGGACTTCTAGTGTGTTAGTGGCATCACACAGAGCTCCTCTATTTTCTTTGCAGAAGCACCCACAGGACTTCTAGTGTGTTAGTGGCATCACACAGAGCTCCTCTATTTTCTTTGCAGAAGCACCCATAGGACTTCTAGTGTGTTAGTGGCATCACACAGAGCTCCTATATATTCTTCTCAGCAGCACCCACAGGACTTCTAGTGTGTTAGTGGCATCACACAGAGCTCCTCTATTTTCTTTGCAGAAGCACCCACAGGACTTCTAGTGTGTTAGTGGCATCACACAGAGCTCCTCTATTTTCTTTGCAGAAGCACCCATAGGACTTCTAGTGTGTTAGTGGCATCACACAGAGCTCCTATATATTCTTCTCAGCAGCACCCACAGGACTTCTAGTGTGTTAGTGGCATCACACAGAGCTCCTATATTTTCTTTGCAGAAGCACCTATAGGACTTCTAGTGTGTTAGTGGCATCACACAGAGCTCCTCTATTTTCTTTGCAGAAGCACCCACAGGACTTCTAGTGTGTTAGTGGCATCACACAGAGCTCCTCTATTTTCTTTGCAGAAGCACCCATAGGACTTCTAGTGTGTTAGTGGCATCACACAGAGCTCCTATATATTCTTCTCAGCAGCACCCACAGGACTTCTAGTGTGTTAGTGGCATCACACAGAGCTCCTATATTTTCTTTGCAGAAGCACCTATAGGACTTCTAGTGTGTTAGTGGCATCACACAGAGCTCCTCTATTTTCTTTGCAGAAGCACCCACAGGACTTCTAGTGTGTTAGTGGCATCACACAGAGCTCCTATATTTTCTTCTCAGCAGCACCCACAGGACTTCTAGTGTGTTAGTGGCATCACACAGAGCTCCTATATTTTCTTTGCAGAAGCACCTATAGGACTTCTAGTGTGTTAGTGGCATCACACAGAGCTCCTATATTTTCTTCTCAGCAGCACCCACAGGACTTCTAGTGTGTTAGTGGCATCACACAGAGCTCCTATATTTTCTTTGCAGAAGCACCCATAGGACTTCTAGTGTGTTAGTGGCATCACACAGAGCTCCTATATTTTCTTCTCAGCAGCACCCACAGGACTTCTAGTGTGTTAGTGGCATCACACAGAGCTCCTATATATTCTTCTCAGCAGCACCCACAGGACTTCTAGTGTGTTAGTGGCATCACACAGAGCTCCTATATTTTCTTTGCAGAAGCACCCATAGGACTTCTAGTGTGTTAGTGGCATCACACAGAGCTCCTATATTTTCTTCTCAGCAGCACCCACAGGACTTCTAGTGTGTTAGTGGCATCACACAGAGCTCCTATATTTTCTTTGCAGAAGCACCTATAGGACTTCTAGTGTGTTAGTGGCATCACACAGAGCTCCTATATTTTCTTCTCAGCAGCACCCACAGGACTACCGACTACAATGGCTGGAAGACCGCCAAGGGGAGGCAGAGCGTGCAGAGCCAAGAACACAGGGCAGACAGTCTCTGTTTCTAGTGGACGTGGCCGTGGACGTGGACGTGGTCGTGCATCGTCATCAGCACGTGGCCATGGGACACGCGCGTCTTTGTTTTCGGCAGCTGGACATGTGGAGCCGCATCATGCTGAAGGCTTGGTAGAATGGATGACCAAGCCCTCCTCATCCTCCTCATCCTCTCTCACCCAGGCTCAGGGTACTGACAGAGCATCATCAGCCACCCCTTCCCTAGACCCACCATGTCCTCCTGAGGAGTCCCCCCGAACTCTTTGAGCACAGTGTTGGGTACATGCTCCAGGAGGATGCCCAACGATTCGAAGGCTCGGATGACGATACCCAGCTTGAGGAATCTGGCAGTACAGTTCCACCAGCTGCAGCTTACTGCCAGGTTTGCTCTAGTGGTGAAGAGGGAGGGGATGATGAGGTCACTGACTCCACGTGGGTGCCTCAAGGGAGAGAGGATGAGGAGGAGGACGAGGAGGAGGAGGATGCGGCGTCACATGTCCAACGAGGCAGGATGCCCCCTGGAGGCCAGGTAGAGGCCAGCACAGCAACTGTACAACACCGCAGAGCTCCGCCTGTGCAGGGCGCTGCCTCTGCACGTTATCAGAAAAGTTCTTTGGTGTGGGCCTTTTTTGAGACGAGTGCAGCAGATCGCACCACTGCTATTTGCAATATTTGTCTCAAGCGTATCTCGCGTGGCCAAAACATCAGCCGCTTGGGCACGACAAGCATGACCAGACATATGGCGACCTGCCATGCAGCTCGTTGGCAGGCACACATAAAAGACCCACACCAAAGAACTAAGCGGACCTCTCCTTGCTCCTCCTCAGCTGGGATCTCCATCCCCACTACACCTTCAGTCCTCTCTGAAAGCTGCTCTGAGAGGACTGAAGGTGTAGAATTCGGTGTGTCACAACCAAGTACTTGCAGTACACCGACGTCCGAATGCAGCAGGCAAATTTCCCTGCCCAGCTGCTGGACCGTAGAAAGAAGTACACTCCCAGCCATCCACATGCCCAGCGGTTGAATGCTAGCCTTGCTAAATTGCTAGCACTTCAACTGCTGCCTTTTCAGTTGGTAGACTCGGCCCCCTTCCGTGAGTTTGTTCAATGTGCGGTTCCTCAGTGGCAGGTTCCCAAACGCCACTTTTTCTCGCGGAAGGCGATTCCGTCTCTCTACCGGCATGTGGAGGGCAATGTCCATGCCTCGCTGGACAGGGCGGTCAGCGGTAAGGTGCATATTACCGCTGACTCATGGTCCAGCAGGCATGGACAGGGACGGTACCTTTCTTTCACGGCCCATTGGGTCACTCTATTGGCAGCTGGGAGGGATGCAGGACAAGGTGCAGTAGTGTTGGAGGTTGTTCCGCCACCACGCCTCCAAAACGCGACTACTGCTACTGGTTGTGACACACCTCTCTCCTCCACCCCCTCCTCTTCTTCTTCCTCCAGTGCTCTGTCCTTGGAACCAGCGGTGCTCCGTAGGCGTACAAGGGGCTACGCAAGTACGCAGGCAAAAAGATGCCATGCCGTGCTTGCGCTGGTGTGTTTGGGGGACAGGAGCCACACTGGGCCAGAGGTTCTGGCAGCTCTGCAGGGGCAGGCCGAGAGGTGGTTGACGCCACGTCAGCTTAAGCCAGGAATGGTCGTTTCTGACAATGGCACCAACCTCCTCTCCGCCCTGCGACAGGGGCAGCTCACCCATGTGCCCTGCATGGCTCACGTCCTCAACCTGGTGGTGCAGCGGTTCTTGGGCAGGTTCCCAGGCTTACAGGATGTCCTGAGGCAGGCCAGGAAAGTCTGTGTGCATTTCCGCCGATCTTATAATGCCAGTGCTCGGCTGACTGAGCTGCAAAAGGAGCTGAACCTGCCCAAGAACCGCCTAATATCTGACATGCCCACCAGGTGGAACTCAACGTTGGCCATGCTGCAGCGACTGCACACGCAGCAGAGGGCCATCAATGAGTACCTTTGCGACTACGGCACCAGGACAGGGTCAGGGGAGCTTGGGTTTTTTTCCCCACGTCAGTGGAGCATGATCAGGGATGCATGCACTGTCCTCTCACCATTTGAGGAGGCCACGAGGATGGTGAGCAGTGACAGTGCATGCATCAGTGACACTGTCCCTCTTGTCCACCTGTTGGAGCATACGCTGCGTGGGATAATGGACAGGGCACTTGAGGCAGAACAGAGGCAGGAAGAGGAGGACTTCCTTGCCTCTCAAGGCCCCCTTTATCCGGACAGTGTTCCTTCTGTCCCACCCATCACACAGGAAGAGGATGAGGAGGAGGAGGAGGAGGAGGAGGATTGTGTGAGCATGGAGGTGGAGCCTGGCACTCAGCATCAGCAGCAGCAGTCTTTTAGGGATGATGTACAGTCCCAACAAGCCAGTGGACTTGTACGTGGCTGGGAGGAGGTGTCTGGCGATCATGTCATCCTCAGTGACCCAGAAGACTCCGGACCGAATGCCTCAGCTAACCTACGCTGCATGGCCTCCCTGATCCTGCAAAGCCTGCGGAAGGATCCTCGTGTTCTTCGGATCAAGGAGAGGGACCATTACTGGCTGGCCACTCTCCTTGATCCGCGGTACAAGGGTAAGGTTGCGGACCTTATCTTGCCGTCGCAGAGGGAGCAGAGGATGAGACATCTCAGGGAGGCCTTGCAGAAAGGTCTGTGCAACGCGTTCCCAGAAACTGGGAGGCTACAAACTCCTGGTCCTGGGCGACGAGTTGCTGAGGCTTCGGTCAGTGGCAGAAGGAGCGGTGGGGAAGGTGGACGTCTGACCGATGCGTTCAGACAATTTTTTAGTCCGCAGCCCCAAGGTATGATCGGTTCCAGCAACCATCGCCAGCGTCTGATATACATGGTGCAGGAATACCTTGGGGCAAGGTCAGACTTGGACACCTTTCCCACCGAAAATCCTCTGGCTTACTGGGTCCTGAGGATGGATCACTGGCCAGAGCTTGCACAGTATGCAATTGAGCTACTGGCCTGTCCTGCCTCCAGCGTTCTTTCCGAACGCACATTCAGTGCTGCTGGAGGATTTGTGACTGATCATAGGGTGCGCCTGTCCACCGCCTCGGTTGATCGACTGACATTCATCAAAATGAATCAGTCTTGGATCACCACCAGCTACCAGGCACCTGAGGCGGATATAACCGAATAATTTTTAATGTCACATCCCTTCAAGACTGCCTATGCTGATGCTGAGTGACTGTCCTCTTATGTTCACTGACTATCCTCTTCCTCCTCCTCAATGATCCATGCCACAGCACCAGTGCCTAAGGCACAATTTTTCAGCCCCTGTTTAACAGGGGCGTGTACTTACAATTTTTTAAAAAATGCTTCGCAACACGTGTGACTGCTGTGCTCCAAGTACAGTCTCTGTGAGGGCCGTGTTGCAGTGTTGTGGCACCAGCACCAGTGCCTAAGGCACAATTTTTCAGCCCCTGTTTAACAGGGGCGTGTACTTACAATTTTTTAAAAAAATGCTTCGCAACACGTGTGACTGCTGTGCTCCAAGTACAGTCTCTGTGAGGGCCGTGTTGCAGTGTTGTGGCACCAGCACCAGTGCCTAAGGCACAATTTTTCAGCCCCTGTTTAACAGGGGCGTGTACTTACAATTTTTTTAAAAAATGCTTCGCAACACGTGTGACTGCTGTGCTCCAAGTACAGTCTCTGTGAGGGCCGTGTTGCAGTGTTGTGGCACCAGCACCAGTGCCTAAGGCACAATTTTTCAGCCCCTGTTTAACAGGGGCGTGTACTTACAATTTTTTAAAAAAATGCTTCGCAACACGTGTGACTGCTGTGCTCCAAGTACAGTCTCTGTGAGGGCCGTGTTGCAGTGTTGTGGCACCAGCACCAGTGCCTAAGGCACAATTTTTCAGCCCCTGTTTAACAGGGGCGTGTACTTACAATTTTTTAAAAAAATGCTTCGCAACACGTGTGACTGCTGTGCTCCAAGTACAGTCTCTGTGAGGGGTTGCAGTGTTGTGGCACCAGCACCAGTGCCTAAGGCACAATTTTTCAGCCCCTGTTTAACAGGGGCGGGTAATTACAAATCTTGATCTAATAGTTCACAGCAGGGCCCATTCCTGCGCCCACCAAGAGTAACTATGAGGGCCTACAGTCTTGTGGCAACACCGTCCACCACCACCGCCAAAGGCCCAATTTTTCTGCCCTGTTCATCAGGTGCTTGCAATTACAAATCTTGATCTAATAACTCACAGCAGGGCCCATTCCTGCGCCCACCAAGAGTAACTGTGAGAGCTTACAGTCTTGTGGCAAAACCGTCCACCACCACCACCCCCAATTTTTCTGCCCTGTTCAACAGGTGCATGCAATTACAAATCTTGATCTATTAACTCACAGCAGGGCCCATTCCTGTGCCCACCAGTCTTGTGGCTACACCAACATCTAATAGGGCAAATTTCTGCAGAGTATATACGCCAGGCCCCTACTTTCAAACATCCAACTTACAAACGACTCCTACTTGCAAATGGAAAGAGAAAACAGGAAGTGAGAGGAAATCTACCCCTAGGAAGGGAAATTCTATCCTGTTAGATTTAATTTGGGAAAAAGGTATCTCCTCTCTACTGATACTTTATCACCAATCCTTGTTTCAATTAAAACCCCACTTTTCCAAAAACATTTATCATTGGGACGGAAAGTGAGGTGACATGTTCTGAACAGATGTGCAAAGACAGCAAATGTTACAGGGGTGATAACCCCTCCCTATGTTCTCCAAAAAGCTTAAAAATAGATTTTTTTTGGGATGGAGCTACACTTCATAATGTACCTGTTCAGATTCTACTTAAGATCAAACCTAAAGCCGCAAGTGGTTTTAAATGGCTTCTTTTTTTCCTTTACAAATGTCATTTTGTGCAAGGACAGTTCTAAACACGGGAAACACATGCCACTTCACAGGCATACTTTGGACACCCCCCAGGTACCATATTTAAAGGAAAATGTCACTTTTTTTTTTTTCACTTTATGCATCATTAAAATGACTGCTCCCGAAAAAACGTTAGTTTTTAAAAGTTCTTTTTGCATTGATATATGTCCCCTGGGGCAGGACCCGGGTCCCCAAACCTGTTTTATGACATTAACATGCATATTGGCCGTTGTAATTAGCACTTTTGATTTCGAACGTTCGCGTCCATTATAACGTATAGGGTTCGAAAATTCGCGCGAACTTTCGGTCCGTTCGAAGGTTCTGGTTCGAACCGAACCCGGGGGTGTTCGGCTCATCCCTACAGGAAACCTGTACAGGGAGAATACAAAGGGCCCCTTAACCTGACTCATTTGTTTATGTTTAGCTTTCAGCCAGGAAATCTCTCAGCCAACAGCTTAATAAGGCTTGGGTAAAGTCATAGTAATGGCAGTATTCCAACATAGATATGCCCCACTCTGAGCACTGGTATACCTCTGTATGTCAGCTCAAAACTGGTCTTATTTATGCCAGTTTAATAATTTGTGAACTGGGGGTAATTCTTTCAGAATCTTTTACAACAGGTTCCTCAAGTGAAGTGGTGGTAGTGAGAATTACCTAAATTTGTCACACATCTTGGTTATGTTAATGAAACTGCAGCAAATGCTTAATTGAATTAGGTTGTGGGTAGTTTTAAAGGAAACTACTACCAGAAACATGTCATCAATGCTTTATTCATGCTTATTAGTGCCTTCGGACTTACTGACTGAATAAGAGGTTATTAGTAGCTAGTAATTAACAAGGATCTTAGCATTAATTATTAAGCAGCGCTGTGAACATCCAAATTTCCAGTATCCAATATGGTGGAACTAGGACACACGTATGTCATCACACACGCTGTGTGGCTGGGCACCATCTTAAGATACTGAAAGTTTGTATGTTTACAGCGCTGTTTATCAGTTTGTCTACATATGAGGGTATTACCAAAAAAATAATATTGGTCTTAATATTTTACACTATTGGGAGTGCTTACCTCATTTCTGCCTTGTGTTTTTGTTAACCTTATAAATCTATATTTCTGATGTATTAATCACAAGATATGATATGGGTTAAATGAGAGTTCTTAAACCAAGAGTGAAAGCTTTAAATATAATAACATTTATTAAAAGTAGTTGAAAGTCTAGCTAATACACAAATCTCTATCTATGGTCTTACACCAAGGAAGAAAATATTAGGTTGAAATAAAATATTTACATGAAGGATTACAGAGTATATTCCTTAAGACAGTGATCTACAAGCATATTTAGTTACAAGTAACAGGGCATACCTTTCCCCATAATTACCCATTCTTACCAAGGTTCCATTCTGATGGCTGGTTTCCCAGAAAGAGAAGGTTACCTCCCCTCTGCTCTGAGTATATTCCTTCATGCTGATTCCCCATAGGTTGGCCTAGCTTGGATCATGATTGGAGGGCTTACTACATAAGTCGGCCTCCTTTCATGCAAATCCTTGTGACTATTCTGGGCAGGAGATGTAATTGAATTTCCCCAGGAACTTAGGGTTGGGCTCTCTTCATTGTCTACCCCAGCATGGGGTCCTTTAAAGTGAATAGGTGTAAAATAATGGAATTGGCTCTCCATTGTTTGTATATACAAGCCTCGGCCCTGCATTGTCTGCTCTTAACAAGCACTTGGGGAAGCCCTTTTTCCCTGCTTTCATAGATGCAAGCTAAATGAGATATATTCATAATTACATTATTTTCCAGCTATTAATGGTGATTTCACATAAACTCATAAGGCAACAGATGGCCCCTTGTGGCCAGTTGAGAATATGAGACTCAGCCACACCTAAAATAATGGTTTATGTGTAATCTCCTTTAATATTTAGATCTTTTGGCTTTGCCCTCTGAAATGAAATAAAACTATTTGAGAAGCAAAAATAAACTTTTTAACTCTCCATCTCTACAGTTCACATTTCTGGATCCCAGTATCGGTAGTCATCACTTGTTCTGGATGTAATAAGTCCATAATAAAAATCATAAGATACAAAACACACCAAAAAAAAACACAAAGGGAAAAAAAACATGAGGATCCTTGTTCTCAACCGCCCAACAATAATAGTGCGAAAGTCAATAATGTCAATCTGGTCATGTTGCCCTTGCTTCTGGGACAGCCTTCCATGGTGATTCCAGTTGGATACTGCATACAGTAATGGACTTTGGACCAGCTTTCCAGGCTTTCTAAGATTATACTTTATTAATGTGGACAGAGGTAGAGAAAGAAAAACACCAGTACATTTGAGACATATGCATTCAAATAAATGCTTGACTGGTAAGTCTGAGCAGTAAGGACCTTTGAATAGAACTGCCAGAGATATACTGTGACTAGGGATGAGCCGAACACCCCCGGGTTCGGTTCGCACCAGAACCTTCGAACAGACCGAAAGTTCGCGCAAATTTTCGAACCCTATTCGTTATAATGGACGCGAACGTTCAAAATCAAAATTGCTAATTACAACGGCCAATATGCATGTTAATGTCATAAAACAGGTTTGGGGACCCGGGTCCTGCCCCAGGGGACATATATCAATGCAAAAAGAACTTTTAAAAACTAAAGTTTTTTCGGGAGAAAAAAAAAAAGTGAAATTTTCCTTTAAATATGGTACCTGGGGGGTGTCTAAAGTATGCCTGTGAAGTGGCATGTGTTTCCCGTGTTTAGAACTGTCCCTGCACAAAATGACATTTGTAAAGGAAAAAAAGAAGCCATTTAAAACCACTTGCGGCTTTAATGTCATGTCTTGTCCTGGCCGCCATATGGCTGAAAATCCTTGAGAAAAATGGCATGGCTACCCCATCCCCCCCCCCACCCCAGCCCCTTTGGGTCTTGTATGGATATTAAGGGATACCCCGCACCCAAAATAAAACCCTATACCTACAACCCTATATACTCTGAACAGCAGTATATAGGTGGTGCAAACAAGACACGGACTGTAGGTTTGTTCTTAAGTAGAATCTCAACAGGTACATTATGAAGTGTAGCTCCATCCCAAAAAAATCTATTTTTAAGCTTTTTGGAGAACATAGGGAGGGGTTATCACCCCTGTAACATTTGCTGTCTTTGCACATCTGTTCAGAACATGTCACCTCACTTTCCGTCCCAATGACAAATGTTTTTGGAAAAGTGGGGTTTTAATTGAAACAAGGATTGGTGATAAAGCATCAGTAGAGAGGAGATACCTTTTTCCCAAATTAAATCTAACAGGATAGAATTTCCTTCCTAGGGGTAGATTTCCTCTCACTTCCTGTTTTCTCTTTCCGTTTGCAAGTAGGAGTCGTTTGTAAGTTGGATGTTTGAAAGTAGGGACCTGCCGTATATACTCTGCAGAAATTTGCCCTATTAGATGTTGGTGTAGCCACAAGACTGGTGGGCACAGGAATGGGCCCTGCTGTGAGTTAATAGATCAAGATTTGTACTTGCATGCACCTGTTGAACGGGCAGAAAAATTGGGCTTTTGGTGGTGGTGGTGGTGGTGGACGGTGTTGCCACAAGACTGTAAGCCCTCACAGTTACTCTTGGTGGGTGCAGGAATGGGCCCTGCTGTGAGTTATTAGATCAAGATTTGTAATTGCATGCACCTGTTGAACAGGGCAGAAAAATTGGGCCTTTGGTGGTGGTGGTGGTGGTGGACGGTGTTGCCACAAGACTGTAGGCCCTCATAGTTACTCTTGGTGGGCGCAGGAATGGGCCCTGCTGTGAACTATTAGATCAAGATTTGTAATTACACGCCCCTGTTAAACAGGGGCTGAAAAATTGTGCCTTAGGCATTGGTGCTGGTGCCACAACACTGCAACCCCTCACAGATACTGTACTCTTAGCACAGCAATGAGACCTGTTGCAAAGCATTGCCTAAAAATTGTAATTACACGCCCCAACAGGGGCTGAAAAATTGTGCCTTAGGCACTGGTGCTGGTGCCACAACACTGCAACCCCTCACAGATACTGTACTTGGAGCACAGCAGTCACACCTGTTGCGAAGCATCTTTTTTAAAAAATTGTAATTACACGCCCCTGTTATACAGGGGCTGAAAAATTGTGCCTTAGGCATTGGTGCTGGTGCCACAACACTGCAACCCCTCACAGATACTGTACTCTGAGCACAGCAATGAGACCTGTTGCAAAGCATTGCCTAAAAATTGTAATTACACGCCCCAACAGGGGCTGAAAAATTGTGCCTTAGGCACTGGTGCTGGTGCCACAACACTGCAACCCCTCACAGATACTGTACTTGGAGCACAGCAGTCACACCTGTTGCAAAGCATCTTTTTAAAAAATTGTAATTACACGCCCCTGTTATACAGGGGCTGAAAAATTGTGCCTTAGGCATTGGTGCTGGTGCCACAACACTGCAATCCCTCACAGATACTGTACTCTGAGCACAGAAATGAGACCTGTTGCAAAGCATTGCCTAAAAATTGTACTTACACGCCCCAACAGGGGCTGAAAAATTGTGCCTTAGGCACTGGTGCTGGTGCCACAACACTGCAACCCCTCACAGATACTGTACTTGGAGCACAGCAGTCACACCTGTTGCAAAGCATTTTTTAAAAAAATTGTAAGTACACGCCCCTGTTATACAGGGGCTGAAAAATTGTGCCTTAGGCACTGGTGTGGTGGCATGGATCATTGAGGAGGAGGAAGAGGATAGTCAGTGAACATAACAGGACAGTCACTCAGCATCAGCATAGGCAGTCTTGAAGGGATGTGACATTATAAATTATTCAGTTATATCCGCTTCAGGTGCCTGGTAGCTGGTGGTGATCCAAGACTGATTCATTTTTATGAAGGTCAGTCGATCAACCGAGTCGGTGGACAGGCGCACCCTATGATCGGTGACAAATCCTCCAGCAGCACTGAATGTGCGTTCGGAAAGAACGCTGGATGCAGGACAGGCCAGTAGCTCAATTGCATACTGTGCAAGCTCTGGCCAGTGATCCATCCTCAGGACCCAGTAAGCCAGAGGATTTTCAGTGGGAAAGGTGTCCAAGACCTTGCCCCTAGGTATTCCTGCACCATGTATATCAGACGCTGGCGATGGTTGCTGGAACCGATCATACCTTGGGGCTGCGGACTAAAAAATTGTCTGAACGCATCGGTCAGACGTCCACCTTCCCCACCGCTCCTTCTGCTACTGACCGAAGCCTCAGCAACTCGTCGTCCAGGACCAGGAGTTTGTAACCTCCCAGTTTCTGGGAACGCGTTGCACAGACCTTTCTGCAAGGCCTCCCTGAGATGTCTCATCTTCTGCTCCCTCTGCGACGGCAAGATAAGGTCCGCAACCTTACCCTTGTACCGTGGATCAAGGAGAGTGGCCAGCCAGTAATGGTCCCTCTCCTTGATCCGAAAAACACGAGGATCCTTCCACAGGCTTTGCAGGATCATGGAGGCCCTGCTACGTAGGTTAGCTGAGGCATTCGGTCTGGAGTCTTCTGGGTCACTGAGGATGACATGATCGCCAGCCACCTCCTCCCAGCCACGTACAAGTCCACTGGTTTGTTGGGACTGTACATCATCCCTAAAAGACTGCTGCTGCTGATGCTGAGTGCCAGGCTCCACCTCCATGCTCACACAATCCTCCTCCTCCTCATCCTCTTCCTGTGTGATGGGTGGGAGAGAAGGAACACTGTCTGGATAAAGGGGGCCTTGAGAGGCAAGGAAGTCCTCCTCTTCCTGCCTCTGTTCTGCCTCAAGTGCCCTGTCCATTATCCCACGCAGCGTATGCTCCAACAGGTGGACAAGAGGTACAGTGTCACTGATGCATGCACTGTCACTGCTCACCATCCTCGTGGCCTCCTCAAATGGTGAGAGGACAGTGCATGCATCCCTGATCATGCTCCACTGGCGTGGGGAAAAAAAGCCAAGCTCCCCTGACCCTGTCCTGGTGCCGTAGTCGCAAAGGTACTCATTGATGGCCCTCTGCTGCATGTGCAGTCGCTGCAGCATGGCCAACGTTGAGTTCCACCTGGTGGGCATGTCACATATTAGGCGGTTCTTGGGCAGGTTCAGCTCCTTTTGCAGCTCAGTCAGCCGAGCACTGGCATTATAAGATCGGCGAAAATGCACACAGACTTTCCTGGCCTGCCTCAGGACATCCTGTAAGCCTGGGTACCTGCCCAAGAACCGCTGCACCACCAGGTTGAGGACGTGAGCCATACAGGGCACATGGGTGAGCTTCCCCTGTCGCAGGGCGGAGAGGAGGTTGGTGCCATTGTCAGAAACGACCATTCCTGGCTTAAGCTGGCGTGGCGTCAACCACCTCTCGGCCTGCCCCTGCAGAGCTGCCAGAACCTCTGCCCCAGTGTGGCTCCTGTCCCCCAAACACACCAGCGCAAGCACGGCATGGCATCTTTTTGCGTTCACGGAAGGGGGCCAAGTCTACCAACTGAAAAGGCAGCAGTTGAAGTGCTAGCAATTTAGCCAAGCTAGCATTCAACCGCTGGGCATGTGGATGGCTGGGAGTATACTTCTTTCGACGGTCCAGCAGCTGGGGCAGGGAAATTTGCCTGCTACAATCGGACGTCGGTGTACTGCAAGTACTTGGTTGTGACACACCTAATTCTACACCTTCAGTCCTCTCAGAGCAGCTTTCAGAGAGGACTGAAGATATAGTGGGGATGGAGATCCCAGCTGATGAGGAGCAAGGAGAGGTCCGCTTTGTTCTTTGGTGTGGGTCTTTTATGTGTGCTTGCCAACGAGCTGCATGGCAGGTCGACATATGTCTGCTCATGCTTGTGGTGCCCAAGCGGCTGATGTTTTGGCCACGCGAGATACGCTTGAGACAAATATTGCAAATAGCAGTGGTGCGATCTGATGCATTCATCTCAAAAAAGAACTTTTGTGATAACGTGCAGAGGCAGCGCCCTGCACAGGCGGAGCTCTGCGGTGTGGTACAATTGCTGTGCTGGCCTCTAGCTGGCCTCCAGGGGGCATCCTGCCTCGTTGGACATGTGACGCCGCATCCTCCTCCTCCTCCTCCTCTCTCCCTTCAGGCACCCACGTGGAGTCAGTGACCTCATCATCCCCTCCCTCTTCACCACTAGAGCAAACCTGGCAGTAAGCTGCAGCTGGTGGAACAGTACTGCCAGATTGCTGTCCTTCAGCATCCCCTCTCTCTGCGCGCACACTACTGCCTTCCTCAAGCTGGGTATCATCATCCGAGCCTTCGAATCGTTGGGCATCCTCCTGGAGCATGTACCCAACACTGTGCTCAAACAGTTCGGGGGACTCCTCAGGAGGACATGGTGGGTCTAGGGAAGGGGTGGCTGATGATGCCATTGAGTACGCGTTGGCAGCTGCTCTGCCAGTACCCTGAGCCTGGGTGAGAGAGGATGAGGAGGATGAGGAGGGCTTGGTCATCCATTCTACCAAGCCTTCGGCATGATGCGGCTCCACATGTCCAGCTGCCGAAAACAAAGACAAGCGTGTCCCATGGCCACGTGCTGATGACGATGCACGACCACGTCCACGGCCAGCACTGTTGTCTCTAGAAACAGAGCCTGCCTGCCCTGTGTTCTTGCCTCGGCACGCTCTGCCTCTCCTTGGCGGTCTTCCAGCCATTGTAGTCGGTAGTGTATATAGTATAAAAAATAGAGCTCCTATGTGTGCTCACAACACACTGTAGGTCCTATGGGTGCTGACACTAACACACTATAGGTACTATGTGTGCTGCTGACAAGAAAATATAGGAGCTCTGTGTGCTGCCACTAACACACTAGAAGTCCTATGGGTGCTGCTGACACAATAGGTAGTATATGTGTGCTGCTATCAAGAAAATATTGGAGCTCTGTGTGCTGCCACTGACACACTAGAAGTCCTATGGGTGCTGCTGAGAAGAAAATATAGGAGCTCTGTGTGATGCCACTAACAACACTAGAAGTCCTATGGGTGCTGCTGAGAAGAAAATATAGGAGCTCTGTGTGATGCCACTAACACACTAGAAGTCCTATGGGTGCTGCTGATAAAAAATATAGGAGCTCTGTGTGATGCCACTAACACACACTAGAAGTCTATGGGTGCTGCTGAGAAGAAAATATAGGAGCTCTGTGTGATGCCACTAACACACTAGAAGTCCTATGGGTGCTGCTGAGAAGAAAATATAGGAGCTCTGTCTGTTTGATGCCACTAACACACTAGAAGTCCTATGGGTGCTGCTGAGAAGAAAATATAGGAGCTCTGTGTGATGCCAACTAACACACTAGAAGTCCTGATGGGTGCTGCTGAGAAGAAAATATAGGTCCTATGGGTGCTCTGTTTGCTGCCACTAACACACTAGAAGTCCTATAGGTGCTGCTGAGAAGAAAATATAGAAGAAAAATATAGGAGCTCTGTTTGCTGCCACTAACACACACTAGAGCTCTGTGTGATGCCACTAACACTATGGAAGTCCTATGGGTGCTGCTGAGAAGAAAATATAGGAGCTCTGTGTGATGCCACAAACACACTAGAAGTCCTATGGGTGCTGCTGAGAAGAAAATATAGGAGCTCTGTGTGATGCCACTAACACACTAGAAGTCCTATGGGTGCTGCTGAGAAGAAAATATAGGAGCTCTGTGTGCTGCCACTAACACACTAGAAGTCCTATGGGTGCTGCTGAGAAGAAAATATAGGAGCTCTCTTTGCTGCCACTAACACACTAGAAGTCCTATGGGTGCTTTTGGGGTGCAATGCTGTGCTAACAGCACTGCGGTTGGTACTACTGCAATACTGTACTAACAGTAACACACGCACCAGACTAATCCCCAGCTGCAGCTAATAACACACTAACTGTGCAATCAGCAGCAATGAACGATCAATGACTTAGGTTGCAATGGTTTAGCAAAGAAATAGCCAATGGTTTAGCAAAGAAGAGCAAATCTTTCAGTAGCAATCAAGCAAAGACAGAATCAGCAGACTGCTCTCTCCTAAAGCCGGAACACATGTGACCGGGGCCGACGGCGTGGCGGCGGTGGGGCGGCCTTTTAAATGGTGGGGCTGCTGTACTAACAGCACGCACCAGACTAATCCCCAGCAGCAGCTAATAACACACTAACTGTGTCAGCAGCAATGAACGATCAATGACTTAGGTAGCAATGGTTTAGCAAAGAAATAGCCAATGCCTGTAGCCAATTATTGCTCTCCGAGTTTCCGGCGCTGTGATTGGCCAAGCATGCATTGCGGGGCCGCTCGCATCACACGAATGTGAGGCAAACGCCCCAAATAGTTCTGGGCTCGCCGAGCAAACGAACGCCCGGTGCTCGATTCGAACGTGGGTTCGAATCGAGCACCGGGCCCATCCCTAACTGTGACTTAATAATGAGACCCCTTTCCCAATGACCTGTGAAACAATTTGACTGGTTATGCCCTTCAGCCTGGTATCTGATTTCCATCCCTCATCTTTCTTCCTCAATTGTCATATGCTTGCAAGTAACTCTGCTCCGCCTTTTGCTGAATACCACTGTGCGTGTGTATGACCCTTCAAGTGTCCAGGGGGGTCTTGTTGCCATCGCAACTCACCACTAACTCCTTTTACTGAAGCTGTGTTCAGTGCTGGTGCCAAATATTTGGGCATATAGTTCCGTCCTTGGCTACTGTCAGACAAAAATTATAGGAAAAACTTGGAGGGTTTGTAAATACTCAAATTCTAAGAAGACAACATGTAGACCTATAACCTTCACACACATACAAGTCAATTTGGAAGGAAAAATAAAACAAAACACAAGACCTACTAAATCTATAAGATGCCACAAGGTGCAAATTAATGTATCATTTAGTTTCCAAGTGTCAGAGTGAATGAACCTTCACTCTAAGGCACAGGAAAGGAAAAATAAATCTACACAAAATCCCTACAGTTCCTCAGAGTTATAGGGATAAAGATCTCATATCTGTGCCCAGGTTATTTATTTAAACTTGTAAAAAAAAAAAAAGTATAAATTTAAACTGGTACCAGTATTGAGCTCATTACAAACAATTTTTTTTTTTTTATAAAATTATCATAAACAGTACAACGCATGTGCATTAGTGTGATCACACTTATTGATGGCCATAAAACAATGGTGAGTACACACCCCTAACAAAACAAATCTTTGTTTACACATGGACAGTTCATACCCATGCATTCCATCACTCAAACACACACAATCATTTTGATTGCATCCCATACATTCTGGATAGCGCTTTGGTAATTGCAAATTAATTGCTAGGCATTTCTGGCCTCTGGGAGAATACAAAGGAAAGAAGAGAGAAGAAAAAAAAAAAAAAAACAATGGACTATTATACCTTACCTTTGTTAGGCACGTATGTATGCATATGTACAGCTATCTATATACAGCTGCTTTATATGCACATATACATTCAGGAACTCACTTAACCTGAAAAAAGATAACTTTGTAGAAAACAGTTATTAATCTTTTCCCCATTTTTTTTCTAACCTATTTAAATACATCATTCTTACGTGTACATTGGTAAATGGTCAATAACATTCCCACTTTGATCTAGTGAAACAAAAATGCCATAGACCTCTAAAACTAACTTATATCTTGTATTTCATCCCCTTTTTAGTGTACTGATTTGGTTCCCGATGGACAAGTTACTCCCTCCATTTTTCAAATTCAAGGAGTCAATAACGTTTCTTTTAAAGGATTGGAATTCTTTCACAAACTCATCCCATTCCTGTTTAATTTTCCTAATCTCCTGCTGTAAAATCTCATTCTCAGCCTTAATAGTTGAGGAAGGGATGTATGATTTTGTATTTTCATATTTATTACTCCTAGGCCCTTCCCCCCAGTGTGGTGAGTACACTTTTACGTCACGCCTCTTTGTTGTATATTGCTTCTGTTTAAATATCTTTTCACCAGAAAACAAACAAAACTGAGAAATGTGGCCTAATAACCCACAGGTATAGCACTTTATCTTTTGTAAAGTATTAAAGCGTCTCTTAACAACTGGTGTGGTTTTAGGCTGAGATTCTTTAATGGCTAAAACTTAATTAACCACTTGCTGACCGCCGCACGACGATATACATCGGCAGAATGGCACGTACAGGCAGGAGGGCCCATATATAAGTCCCTACCTTACTGCGGGTGGGGGGCCCCATCAGGCCCCCCCCCCCCCGGTGCCTGCGGCGGTCGGCATCGTTGGGGGAGCGACTCATTCGTGGCCACCCCCTCGCGATCGCTCCCGGCCAATCAAATACTTCCTCTAGCCCTGTCATGTAAACAGGGCTAGAGGAAGTGATGTCATCCCTAACAGCCGTGGGTGGGGGGCCGATCGGGCCCGCCCCCGTGCCTGTAATTGTCCGGGACATTGGGGGAGGGATCGGAGATGAGGGGGGGCACTCATTCGTGCCCCCCCCTCGCGATCGCCCCCGGCCAATGGAATGCTTCCTCTGGCTCTGTATTGTGTACAGAGCTAGAGGAAGTGAGGTCATCTCTCCTCGTGGCGGTCTTTTCGAACCGACGCCGAGGAGAGAACACGTTAGTTGCACAACACTACACTTACACTACACTACACTAACAGTAGAACACTCTAGGCACACTTTTCACACCCCCCCCCCCCGATTGCCCCCCTGCACCCCCTGTCACAGTGACACCAAAGCAGTTTTTTTTTTTTACTGTTAACTGCATTGGTGCATTGTGACCCTAATAACTGTTAGGGCAGTTAGATTTAGCCCCCTTTAGGTCTAGGAACCCCCCCTAATAAAGGTTTAACCCGTGATCACCCTCCGTCACCAGTGTCACTAAGCGATCGTTTTTTTGATCGCTGTATTAGTGTCACAGTTGACGCTAGTTAGGGAGGTATTTGAGTTTGCCGCAGCGTTTTATAGCGTCAGGGACCCCCCCATATACTACCTACTAAAGGTTTTAACCCCCTGATTGCCCCCTAGTTAACCCTTTCACCAGTGATCACCATATAACTGTTACGGGTGACGCTGGTCAGTTAGTTTATTTTTTATAGTTTCAGGGCACCCGCCGTTTATTACCTAATAAAGGTTTAACCCCCTGATCGCCCGGCGGGTGATATAAGTAAGGTTTTAGAGTCAAATAGGGTCTGCGTCGCCCCAGGCAGCGTCGGGTTAGTGCCAGTACCGCTAACACCCACGCACGCAGCATACACCTCCCTTAGTGGTATAGAATCTGAACAGATCGATATCTGATCTGATCAGATCTATACTAGCGTCCCCAGCAGTTTAGGGTTCCCAAAAATGCATTGTTAGCGGGATCAGCCCAGATACCTACTAGCACCTTTTCCCCCTCCGCCCAGCCCACCCAAGTGCAGTATCGATCGATCACTGTCACTTACAAAACACTAAGCACACATAACTGCAGCGTTCGCAGAGTCAGGCCTGATCCCTGCGATCGCTAACAGTTTTTTGGTAGCGTTTTGATTCAGTCGCTAACAGTCAGGAGCTTTTTTTTTCCTGTGAGTCTCACTAGTGTACTACTGTTTCCAGACTGTGCTCCACCTCACCTTCCCAATCCAAATGCAGTTAGCCGGCTGCATGAGCAGCATTTTATTTGTGTCCTCCCGAGTACCCCTACCCAACGAGCCCCCCAAAGAAAATGTCATGTCTGCAGAAAGCGCGGATTTAGGCATGACACCCGCTATTATTGTCCCCGCTGTCCTGACAATCCTGGTCTTTGCATCGGTGAATGTTTTGAATGCTACCATACACTAGTTGAGTATTAGCGTAGGGTACAGCATTGCACAGACTAGGCACACGTTCTCTAGAATGCCATCGCATTTTGAGACCAAAACCACTGGAACCGTTACAACAGTTCCGTTAGAACTGTTACAGTTACAAACAAAAGTTTAAAAAAAAAAAGTAAAAAATAAAAAAAGTAAAAAAATATAAAATAAAAAAAACAAAAATAGTTGTTGTTTTATTGTTCTCTTTCTCTCTATTCTCTCTCTATTGTTCTCTTTTTTACTGTATTCTATTCTGCAATGTTTTATTGTTAACCATTTTTTTGTTTTCACGGACGCCATTTAGTTGCAGCGCGGATTTAGCTATCTTGACAGCAACAGCGTTTGCTCCCACGATACATAAAGCTGTGACTCCAACGCTGTAGGAGGTGATTTCACCACGACAGTTAAAAAAAAAGAGCATATATGCCAAAGCATGGGGGCAGCAGGGGCGGGGGAGTGATTTGCTCCTAATGCCGCCTACATACGGTCGAAATTCCGACGGAGGCTTGCCCGTGGAAAATTACGACCGTGTGTACGCGGCATAACTTTTTTGCGGGAGGATGCCCCCATGCTTCGGCATATATATATTTTAGGCACAGGTTGCGTTAAAAAATTTTTTATTTTTTACTATGTTTTTTTTGGTATTTGCTTTGCAGGTATGGTAAATCTTACTGTTATACTGTAATGTTACTTTGTTTTATTGTTAACCATAATTTGCTTAGCAGGTACGCCATTCAGCTTCAGCGCAGATTTATTTATCTTGACAGCAACAGCGTTTGCTCCCACGATACATAAATCTGTGACTCCAGCGCTGTTGGAGGTGATTTCACCACCACAGTTAAAAACAAAATGGTGCATGTATGCCCATCATTAGAAGTGGGTGGATGAAGGGAGGTATTCTAATGGTGGGCATACCCACCGATCAATCTTTTTTTTTCATTCAGCCCACAGGCTGCATGAAAAAAAAGATTACAATATATGCCAAACAAGGGCCAGCAACGTACTGGTATGTTGCTGGACTTTGAGTGGTTATACCAGAATGATGCCGGTGGGTTTAGGTATTATCTTGGTATCATTCTTTTCAGCCAGCGGTCGGCTTTCATGTAAAAGCAATCCTAGTGGCTAATTAGTCTCTAGACTGCTTTTACAAGCAGTGGGAGGGAATGCCCCCCTCCCACCGTCTTCCATGGTTTTCTCTGGCTCTCCTGTCCCAACAGGGAACCTGAGAATGCAGCCGGTGGTTCCGCCAGCTGACCATAGAGCTGATCAGAGACCAGAATGGCTCCAATCATCTCTATGGCCTAAGAAACCGGAAGCTACGAGCATTTCATTACTTATATTTTGCCGGATATAAACAGCGCCATTGGGAAATTGGGAAAGTATTTTATCACACCGATCTTGGTGTGGTCAGATGCTTTGAGGGCAGAGGACAGATCTAGGGTCTAATGGACTCCAATTTTTTCAAAAAAGAGTACCTGTCACTACCTATTGCTATCATAGGGGATATTTACATTCCCTGAGATAACAATAAAAATAATAAAAAATATATATAAATGAAAGGAACAGTTGAAAAATAAAATAAAAAAGCAAAATCAATAATAAAAAAAAAAAAAGCACCCCTGCCCCCCCCTGCTCTCGCGCAAAGGCGAACGCAAGCGTCGGTCTGGCGTCATATGTAAACAGCAATTGCACCATGCATGTCAGGTATCACTGCGAACGTCAGATCGAGGGCAGTAGTTTTAGCAGTAGACCTCATCCGTAAATCTAAAGTGGTAACCTGTAAAGGCATTTAAATGCTTTTAAAAATGTATGTAGTTTGTCACCGCTGCACGTTTCTGCGCAATTTTAAAGCATGTCGTGTTTGGTATCCATGTACTCGGCCTAAGATCTTCTTTTTTATTTCATCAAATATTTGGGCAAGATAGTGTGAAAAAAGTGTGTTTTTTCCAAAAAAAATGCGTTTGAAAAATCGCTGCGCAAATACTGAGTGAAAAAAAAATGAAACACCCACCATTTTAATCTGTAGGGCCTTTGCTTTAAAAAAAATATATTGTTTGGGGGTTCAACGTAATTTTCTTGCAAAAAAAAAAATATTTTCTCATGTAAACAAAAAGTGTCAGAAAGGGCTCTTCAAGTGGTTAGAAGAGTGGGTAATGTGTGACATAAGCGTCTAAATGTTGTGCATTAAATGTCAGGACAGTTCAAACCCCCCCCCCAAATTACCCCATTTTGGAAAGTAGACACCCCAAGCTTTTTGCTGAGAGGCATGTCGAGTCCATGGAATATTTTATATTTTGACACAAGTTGCGGGAAAAATAATAATTATTTATTTATTTTTTATTTTTTTGCACAAAGTTGTCACTAAATGATATATTGCTCAAACATGCCATGGGCACATGTGGAATTACACCCCAAAATACATTCTGCTGCTTCTCCTGAGTACGGGGATACTACATGCGTGAGACATTTTGGGAGCCTAGCCACGTATGGGACCCCAAAAACCAAGCACCACCTTCAGGATTTCGAAGGGTGTGAAATTTTGAATTCACTCCTCACTGCCTATCACAGTTTCAGAGGCCATGGAATGCCCAGATGGCACAAAATACCCCCAAATGACCCCATTTTGGAAAGTAGACACCCCAAGCTATTTGCTGAGAGGTATGGTGAGTATTTTGCAGATCTCGCTTTTTGTCACAAAGTTTTGAAAATTGAAAAAAGAAAAAAAAAAAAAAATTATTTTCTTTCTTCATTTTCAAAAAAAATGAGAGCTGCAAAATACTCACCATGCCTCTCAGAAAATAGCTTGGGGTGTCTACTTTCCAAAATGGGGTAATTTGGGGGGTTTTGTGCCATCTGGGCATTTTATGGCCTTCAAAACTGTGATAGGTAGTGATAGGTAGTGAGGAGTGAAATCAAAAATTTACGCCCTTAGAAATCCTGAAGGCGGTGCTTGGTTTTCGGGGTCCCGTACACGGATAGGCTCCCAAAAATTCCCACACATGTGATATCCCCATACTCAGGAGAAGCAGCAGAATTTATTTTGGGGTGTAATTCCACGTAAGCCCATGGCATGTGTGAGCGATATATAATTTAGTGACAACTTTGGGCAAAAAAAAAATAAATTTGTAATTTTTCCCGCTACTTGTGGCAAAATATAAAATATTCCATGGACTCAACATGCCTCTCAGCAAATAGATTGGGGTGTCTACTTTCCAAAATGGGGTCATTTGGGGGGTTTTTGTGCCATCTTGGCATTTTATGGCCTTCAAAACTCTGATGGGTAGTGATAGGTAGTGAGGAGTGAAATCAAAAATTTACGCCCTTAGAAATCCTGAAGGCGGTGCTTGGATTTCGGGGTCCCGTACACGGATAGGCTCCCAAAAAGTCCCACACATGTGATATCCCCATACTCAGGAGAAGCAGCTGAATTTATTTTGGGGTGTAATTCCACGTAAGCCCATGGCATGTGTGAGCGATATATAATTTAGTGACAACTTTGGGCAAAAAAAAAAAAATGTGTAATTTTTCCCGCTACTTGTGGCAAAATATAAAATATTCCATGGACTCAACATGCCTCTCAGCAAATAGCTTGGTGTGTCTACTTTCCAAAATGGGGTAATTTGGGGGTTTTTTGTGCCATCTTGGCATTTTATGGCCTTCAAAACTGTGATGGGTAGTGATAGGTAGTGAGGAGTGAAATCAAAAATTTACGCCCTTAGAAATCCTGAAGGCGGTGCTTGGATTTCGGGGTCCCGTACACGGATAGGCTCCCAAAAAGTCCCACACATGTGGTGTCCCCGTACTCAGGAGAAGCAGCAGAATTTTTTTTGGGGTGTAATTCCACATATGCCCATGGCATGTGTGAGAAATATATCATTTAGTGACAACTTTGGGCAAAAAAAAAAGTTTGTAATTTTTCCCGCAACTTGTGGCAAAATATAAAATATTCCATGGACTCAACATGCCACTCAGAAAATAGCTTGGTGTGTCTACTTTCCAAAATGGGGTCATTTGGGGGGGGGGGGGGGGGGTTTGTGCCATCTTGGCATTTTATGGCCTTCAAAACTGTGATAGGTAGTGATAGGTAGTGAGGAGTGAAATCAAAAATTTACGCCCTTAGAAATCCTGAAGGCGGTGCTTGGATTTCGGGGTCCTGTACACGGATAGGCTCCCAAAAAGTCCCACATATGTGGTATCCCCGTACTCAGAAGAAGCAGCAGAATTTATTTTGGGGTGTAATTCCATATATGCCCATGGCATGTGTGAGAAATATATCATTTAGTGACAACTTTTTGTAAACATTTATTTTTTTTCTTTTGTCATTATTCAATCACTTGGGACAAAAAAATTAAATATTCAATGGGCTCAACATGCCTCTTAGCAATCTCCTTAGGGTGTATACTTTCCAAAATGGGGTCATTTGGGGGGGTTTGTACTTCCCTGCCATTTTAGCACCTCAGGAAATGAGATAGGCAGTCATAAACTAAAAGCTGCGTAAATTCCAGAAAATGTACCCTAGTTTCTAGACGCTATAACTTTTGCGCAAACCAATAAATATACGCTTATTGACATTTTTTTTACCAAAGACATGTGGCTGAATACATTTTTGCTTAAAAGTATGACTAAAATTGAGTTTATTGGATTTTTCTTATAACAAAAATTAGAAAATATAATTATTTTTCAAAATTTTCGTCCTTTTTCCGTTTATAGCGCAAAAAATAAAAATCGCAGAGGCAATCAAATACCATCAAAAGAAAGCTCTATTTGTGAGAAGAAAAGGACGTAAATTTAGTTTGGGTACAACATTGCATGACCGCGTAATTACCAGTTAAACCAGTGCAGTGCGAAATTGTAAAAAGTCCAATGGTCTTTAGGCTGCATAATGGTCCGGTCTGAAAGTGGTTAACCACTTTTCCTGTCTTCAAAAGAGATCTAGGGGTACTTACAAAAGAGATCTCACCTTAGGTAGGGTTCATCCTTAAAAAAAAATTCAAGGTATATACAGTATGCTAAATGCACCTTATTTTACCCTATAATAATAATCTTTCTCAGATATTAGCTTCAGCATTCAGCGACAAGACTTCCACAGTTTTGTACTTTAACTGACAACAGTGAGAATATTACTGCTTGTAAATTCCCACAGCTAAAACAAACAAACTACTCTCTTGTAGCTATTTACACTGTCCTATACACAAATATTATGCATTTAGTGGACACACCATTTAAATTAAAACAAAAATCTGTTGAACCTTTTCAACAAAGTCAAGACCACACTCAATCGGTGTCTTTCCAATGAAACACATGTACTCACCATACAGGACACTCAAACAATGGCTAGAGAGAGCAATGAAGATTGGTGAGCACAAAAGAACACAATAAATAAAATAAAAAATAATTAAAAAAAAATTACCCACCGAGTTCCTTCCTCCCCATTACATAGACCAGCTTATAATGGTACTTCCAAAGAACTTTTTCAATTAAAATTACGGGATATTAAGAAAAACAAAATATGTGGTGTATCCTTCCTCCTTTTTAGAGTTAATCTAATACCCACTGATACAACAAAACATTTACCCCTATTTTTCCCTTAGATAGATTTGCTGTGACCTTCAAACTCCAGGACAAACTGACTCAGTTTAAATTCCCCCCAATAACTTTAATCTGCATTACACAAATCTTGGTATTATATTAAATACTTTCAGTCCTGTACTGGCCTTCATTGGTCGCCACTGTTAACCTTTAAAAATCGATATTTCTTATGTATTAATCACAAGAGATGATATGAGTTAAATGAGAGTTCTTAAACCAAGAGTGAAAGCTTTAAATATAATAACATTTATTAAAAGTAGTTGAAAGTCTAGCTAATACACAAATCTCTATCTATGGGCTTACACCAAGGAAGAAAATATTAGGTTGAAATAAAATATTTACATGAAGGTTTACAAAGTATATTCCTTAAGACAGTGATCTACAAGCATATTTATTTACAAGTAACAGGGCATACCTTTCCCCATAATTACCCATCCTTACCAAGGTTCCATTCTGATGGCTGGTTTCCCAGAAAGAGAAGGTTACCTCCCCTCTGCTCTGAGTGTATTCCTTCATGCTGATGCCCCATAAGTTGGCCTAGCTTGGATCATATTAGGAGGGCTTACTACATAAGTCGGCCCCCTTTCATGCAAATCCTTGTGACTATTCTGGGCAGGAGATGTAATTGAATTTCCCCAGGAACTTAGGTATTGATCATGGGTTGGGCTCTGACACGTACCTTGGAGGTGAGCCTGACATGCAGAGGGAGACCTCTTGTACGGCTCTGGTTCCGGGATCACTGGAGTGGGGACAGTGACCCTCGGAGCACAGTGGGGTATGAGAGCCTGCAGGGTTCACTTGGCTGAGGATGGTGTCCGCTTGGCAGCGACAGGAATGGGCTCGGAGCAGCAGGCCGAATAGCACAGATGCAGGTCTGTAGGCAGGTGCGGCAGCAGGCAGGTGGGCACAAGCAGGACAGCAGGCAGAAGCAGGGTCAGTCGAGCCAGGTCACAACAGCGGATCAATCAGACAGCAACGGCAGGCAGAGAATGGTCAAGTCCAGGCAGGTTCGGCAACATGATCAGACAAGCAGGTACACAGAGCAGGTCAAGGAAAGCCAAGGGGTCAGGATAGGAGACAGCAGCAAGGTCATGAGAGCCGGGTCAAACACGGGAACAGATGCAGGTTCAGGATCAGGTCACAGGATGAGCTGCAGATCAGACAGCATGAGTGCATTCTGAAGAGGCCCCTCTTACAGATCATTGGGTGCCAAAGCCGTGTCACTGTACACACTTGCATGTGTGCGCGTGTGCGCATTGGCGCAAATGTGCGCACAGATGTGCGAATTGGCCCAAGAGTGCGCGCGGGTGTGCGCATTGGTGCAGGAGTGCGTGCGGGTGTGCGCATTGGTGCGCGCATGCGCACTGGTGCACATCCA
This sequence comes from Lithobates sylvaticus, assembly GCA_028564925.1. Taxonomy (NCBI): domain Eukaryota; kingdom Metazoa; phylum Chordata; class Amphibia; order Anura; family Ranidae; genus Lithobates; species Lithobates sylvaticus. The sequence continues at coordinate 254,633,891 of CM053030.1, forward strand.
TACTGGATGCCTGTGAGCAGGAACACCTCTCGATGAACCCATGCGCATGTGACCAGTTGCAGCGTCATGCACAGTGCAATCATGACAGGCTCTCTTCATTGTCTACCCTTGCATGGGGTCCTTTTAAGTGAGTAGGTGTAAAACAATGGAATTGGCTCTCCATTGTTTGTATATACAAGCCTTTTGTGATTTAACAAGCCACAAATGTGGGAAATTAACCGTTTAATTGCCATTTTAACCAGTGTGTGCCACCTTCTGTGTCTGTACCAAGGCCAAACATTCCAAGGTAAATCTTTTATCAGGGATATTTGGGTGATTTCTGTTATCATTATAATTTAAAAATGATCCAAAAAAACATGTGATAATGGCTTCATGTGATTGCTATCCTTAAATAAAAGACAGTTGTTTGGCATGATCAGTCATAGTTTCAATATGAATGGCAAAATTTCACAATTTCTGCCAGGGCATGCATATGTCAAGGTATACCGTATTTGCCGGCGTATAAAATGACTGGGTGTATAAGACGACACCCTATTTTTCCAGTGAAAACTTAGGTTTGGGGCTATACTCGTCATACAAGACTACCCCCCTTCCGAGGCAACACCATTTACAAAAAAACATCATAAAAAAAAAACATCAGACTTAACATCAGAAAAAGGAAACTGGTGAACTACAAGTCACAGAGATCCCACAATTGGTAGGCAGCAACAATGAATCCTCTCCTTCAAAGCACCATAAATCATACCTGTATTTTAGGGGAAATCTGGAGCTGGATGTGCAGTACAGGATGCTTTGTTAATATGTAGAGCACCAAGTACACACAGTATATGATGCTGTGTTAGTACAGTAGTGCCAGGTACACTTCAGAATACAGTGTGCAGACAGTGTGCACCACTGAGCCAATCACGGCAGGCATTGTATTTTACTAATCTGTTGATGGATACAAAGCCTGCTCAGATTGGCAGAGGCTGTGACACATCAGCCCGCGCTGTTCTGTCTCAAGGACATTCAGCTAAACCATTCTTATCCCATAAACATGATACCATATTTCTTCGATCGCAGTTTATTGGAACAAGCTAGGTGAAACTACAAATAACAAGAATAAACCTTGATAAGTACAATATCCCATAAATTTAGCATACATTTCAAAGACAAATATACACAGTACAATATGAGACAGTAAACACTCACTTTTTAAGTTCAATGAGGGATTGATGGTAAGAGATTGAAACAGGACATCTTGCAGTCTAGAAAAGCATGATGAATGTGTCTCTTCCTGTGAGACTTTACCCAGAATACTTTGCCTTCCAAGTACTTCCTAGGTTATAAACTTTAATAACAACATTTACACAATAGAAACAATACCAAAAAGGGACGCTAGATGGCGCCTACGCTCTGCAAATGATTCCTATAAAAAGTAACAACATTAAATGTCATTTACAACAACACAAATGCAGATAATCAGAATATATCCATCTGATGGGCAGAACACTCCCCGCCTGACGTCAAGTGACGTCACTAACAGAGTCCTCCGTAGAAAGTAACAGAACAAGTTCAGTCACTGGTCTTAAGAACACTTTGGCCTCATTCTGTTGAAAGGTCTTGACCTCGACCATACGGACAAGATTATCTTTGCTTGGCAGTACTTTGGTGACTAGACCTAAAGGCCACATGTTCCTTAGTGTCTGGCAATCTCTCATGAGCACAACATCACTAAGTTTAAGGTTAGGTTTTTCTGAGTGCCACTTCCTCCTTAGTTGAAAAGTAGATGTGTATTGCTCCCTCCACTGACTCCACTAGGTATTGGCAAGAGTTTGAACTTGTCTCCATTGACGTTTGTAAAGGTCCTTCTCACAAAACTCTCCAGCTGGAGTACCTACAAGACCAGTCTTTTGCGTGAGCAACATGGTAGGTGTGAGAACCATTGGATCTTCAGAGTCACTTGAAATTGAAGTTAAGGGTCTGGCGTTAATGATGGCTGTAACCTCTGCCATAAATGTCACTAAACACTCGTGAGTAAGCCTTGCAGTTCCTACTTGTAGGAGGATAGAGTCAAGAATTCTGCAGGCTATGCCTATCATCCTCTCCCACACACCTCCCATGTGAGAAGAGTGAGGTGGATTGAAGATCCACGTGCAGTCTTGCTTACTCAAATACCTTTTTACACTGGGGATGTCCAAGTTGGAAGGAATTTGCAGTTCTTTCACTGCTCCTACAAAGTTAGATCCTCTGTCAGAGCGAATGAGTTTCACTGGGCCTCGGATTGCAATGAAACGTCTAAGAGCATTAATGAAACTTGAAGTGTCCATTGACTCAATCACTTCAATGTGAACAGCTCGTATGGACATGCAAACGAATATGACTGCCCAGCGTTTACTGTTTGAGTGTCCCCCTTTTGTGTACCGGGTGGCAAAAGACCAGGGACCAAAGACATCAAGTCCAACATTAGTGAAAGGCGGATCCATGCTAAGTCTGTCAGAAGGTAGATTGGCCATCTTTTGTGTCTGTAACATTCCTCGAAGCTTTCGACAGATAACACACTTGAAGAGGAACTTACTCACACATCTTTTGGCTCCGACTATCCAAAGTCCAGCAGCTCTTAGAGCTCCTTCAGTAAACAGTCGGCCCTGGTGTTTAGTTTGGTCATGGTAGTGTTGAATGAGTAAATAGGCAATATGATGGTGACCAGGGATCACTAAAGGATGTTTCTCTAAGAACTCTAACTTGCCTTCTTTTAAACGGCCTCCTACTCTCAACATGCCATTTTCATCAAGGATTGGATCAAGTTTCTTTAAAACACTGTCTTTAGGAACAGGTTTGTGATTGACAATACAATCGATCTCTTTGGCAAAAACTTCTCTCTGTACAACAGATATTAACCAGTTTTTAGACTGTTCTAGGTCAGTTGCTGAGTAGACTTTCCTACAGTGGTGCCAACTCCTGCAACCGTCATGAGTTGGTGGTTGTTTTTTGTAAGACTGAGCTATGTGGATTAAGCAAGTGATAGCTCTAACTAGTGACCTCCAGGTGGAGAACCTGCTGAAACGGTGGGTTTTAAACTGGTTGAGAGATGTTGTTGTGACTGCAGTAGAAACCTGAGGGCGGATTTCCTGATCCTTTTCTGCATCTATCAAGTCAAATGTGGTGAGATCATCATTGTTACAGTCAGGACTGCGTAGAAAGGTGGGACCTGTGAACCACGAAGTACTGTCAAGGCGACTGGCCGATACAGATCTGGTCGCTAGGTCTGCGGGATTATAGTCTGTAGGCACAAAATGCCATTGCTCTGGGCGGGTGGATCTCCTTATTCTCAACACTCTGTTATTGACATAGACGTAGAAACGCCTAGTTTCATTATGGATGTAACCCAGAACTACTTTACTGTCTGTGTAGAACTCAGCTTCCTGGATTTCTAAGTTTGTCTCTGTTGCTATTAGTTCAGCTAGCTCTGTAGCCAATACTGCAGCACAAAGTTCCAGCCTAGGTATGGTGTGTTCAGGCAGTGGTGCAAGTTTTGCTTTTCCCATTACAAGCCCTATGTGGCTTTGTCCTTTAGTGTCCATGGTTTTCAGGTAAGCTACAGCAGCAATTGCTTTAACAGAAGCATCCGCAAACACACAAAGTCTTTGCATCTGAACATCTGCAGATGACAGAGGAGAATATGGGCGTGAAATTTTAAGATTAGATAGCGCTGTTAGTGAGTCCTTCCACTCTAGCCATAGGTTCTTCCTGTCGGTGGGGAGAGGGTGGTCCCAATCTAGCGACTCACAGGTTAAGTCTCTGAGTAGTGCCTTACCCTGGATGGTGACAGGTGCTGCAAAGCCTAAAGGATCGTATAGGCTGTTTATGGTAGACAGGACACCTCTACGGGTAAAGGGTTTTTCTTCTGTGTTTACTTGGAAAGTGAAGGTGTCAGATCTTAAGTCCCAAAGCAAACCAAGGCTGCGTTGCATGGGAAGTGAGTCTGTGCCTAGATCTAAGTCCTTTAACTCGTTGGAATGGTCTTGGACAGGAAAGGCTTCTAAAACTTCTCTACTGTTGGAAGCAATCTTGTGGAGCCTTAAGTTGGAACACGCAAGCATTGCCTGAGTTCTTTTGAGGAGACTGATTGCGGCTTCATTTGTGGGTAGTGATTTCAAGCAATCGTCTACATAGAAATCCTTGTCCACAAATTGTCTGACGTCTGACCCATACTCTGACTCTCCCACTCTAGCAGAGTGTCTGAGGCCATATATAGCAACTGCAGGGGAAGGGCTGTTGCCAAATATGTGCACCTTCATGCGATATTCTGTGATGTCTCCAGAGGGGTCGTTGTCCCTGAACCAGAGAAACCTCAGAAAGTTTTGGTGTTCTTCCTTAACAAGAAAGCAATAGAACATTTGTTGTATGTCTGCCATGAATGCGACTGAATCCTTGCGGAAGCGGAGAAGTACTCCCAATAGTCTGAAGAATTGTAGACGGCCACTCACATTGGCTTGTCTAGCTCCGCGCTTAGGATAATTCAAAAAGGTCTATACTAATATTAATAATGTAAACCCAGTACAGCTGCTCCCTATGAAATCTAGATGATTTAATTGGTAGTTTAATTAAATGAGGGGCGCTAGTACCAACAAGAGATACTAAATTAATTAATAGGTTAATTAATTGTATATTCTGAACTGTATAGTAGAGACTAAGAGCTTATTGAAAAAAGGTGTGCAGACACAATATAGATCTACCATGAACTAAGCTAATTAATAACTATTTAAAGTGATAATAGTGAACCACATTTGGTTACTCATACATTACAACCATTATAATGTGAATAATAAAAATTGGTTAGAGTGTGTTTATACAAACAATAATAACACCAGACACCTAGCGTGACCCAGTGAGGTATAAATTAATTATTACCCCAAAGATAATTAACACACAAAATAGAGCTGACCGAGCTCTATTTAAATTAAATATAAATATAACAGACCCTGTACCTTGTATCACAATGTGTACAATGAAAGTTAATGATCAAGCACTTATGCCCAATCTAATATATAAAAAGTGCAAACCAACAAATTTGGCAAATATCCCAATATCTTGGGTACATCCAAAAAACGTGAAAAATATTAATATAAATTAGACAGTGTTCATTGATATAACGCAAAGTTCATGTAGTATATAAAAAGTGCAAGCCAACAAAATTGGCAAATAATCCCAATATCTTGGGTGCATCCAAAAAACGTGAAAAATATTAATATAAATTAAACAGTGTTAATTGATATAACGCAAAGTTCATATAGTAGTCCTTGCTGCAAAACGCCACAATCACTCCTGTAGATATAGCTTGTGCACCATCACCAAACAAATTCTCGATCCACCCAATGTGAGAACCAGCAGTATTAAATGGCCTCTTACCAAATGGAGTTGATTACTTTGTTTAGAAGCAATCAAATGCGCTTTCACAGGATTGTGCCTGTACACTGAGTGACACACCCTCACTCAAGGGCTCTCTTCCCTCTATCAGACCAGCTCAGATGGAATGGATTGGAAACATATGTGGGAATATAAAGAGAGGCGCACCTCATAGCGTAATAACGTTGTATTTAAAAAATAGCATAAAAAAACACAGCAGCCAATTGCTCACTACTAGGTAGGCGGTACCTGATCACTTTGTATCTTTGGATGCACTATTGCTGGACTTCCTGTGATATTGGCTCCGGCTGTCTGGTGAGTGGAACGCACGCTAGAGACGCACGCCAGGAGGGAAGGATCCGCTGCTCCATCGAATCTTTTAACATATCGCAAGTAGCCTCAGTGCCGGGTAGGCACTGGAAAATGTAAGTGAGCAATTGGCTGCTGTGTTTTTTTTATGCTATTTTTTAAATACAACGTTATTACGCTATGAGGTGCGCCTCTCTTTATATTCCCACATATGTTTCCAATCCATTCCATCTGAGCTGGTCTGATAGAGGGAAGAGAGCCCTTGAGTGAGGGTGTGTCACTCAGTGTACAGGCACAATCCTGTGAAAGCGCATTTGATTGCTTCTAAACAAAGTAATCAACTCCATTTGGTAAGAGGCCATTTAATACTGCTGGTTCTCACATTGGGTGGATCGAGAATTTGTTTGGTGATGGTGCACAAGCTATATCTACAGGAGTGATTGTGGCGTTTTGCAGCAAGGACTACTATATGAACTTTGCGTTATATCAATTAACACTGTTTAATTTATATTAATATTTTTCACGTTTTTTGGATGCACCCAAGATATTGGGATTATTTGCCAATTTTGTTGGCTTGCACTTTTTATATACTACATGAACTTTGCGTTATATCAATGAACACTGTCTAATTTATATTAATATTTTTCACGTTTTTTGGATGTACCCAAGATATTGGGATATTTGCCAAATTTGTTGGTTTGCACTTTTTATATATTAGATTGGGCATAAGTGCTTGATCATTAACTTTCATTGTACACATTGTGATACAAGGTACAGGGTCTGTTATATTTATATTTAATTTAAATAGAGCTCGGTCAGCTCTATTTTGTGTGTTAATTATCTTTGGGGTAATAATTAATTTATACCTCACTGGGTCACGCTAGGTGTCTGGTGTTATTATTGTTTGTATAAACACACTCTAACCAATTTTTATTATTCACATTATAATGGTTGTAATGTATGAGTAACCAAATGTGGTTCACTATTATCACTTTAAATAGTTATTAATTAGCTTAGTTCATGGTAGATCTATATTGTGTCTGCACACCTTTTTTCAATAAGCTCTTAGTCTCTACTATACAGTTCAGAATATACAATTAATTAACCTATTAATTAATTTAGTATCTCTTGTTGGTACTAGCGCCCCTCATTTAATTAAACTCCCAATAGTCTGTTGTTGAGGTCAGGGCCAGAAAGAAGGACATCATTTAGAGAGACACCTTCATGCTTGGCGCTGGAATCAAACACCACTCTAATCTGCCCTGGCTTCTTAGGGTGATAGACCCCAAATATGGGTAAGTACCAACATTCTTCTGAGTCTTTGAGGTCTGGAGCTACCTCAGCATGGCCATTTTGGAATATTTTGCCCATGAAGGAAAAGAAATGTTCTCTCATCTCTGGTTTCCTTTGCAGATTGTGTCTTAAGGAAGTGAGGCGTTTATATGCTAGTTCCCTGTTGTTAGGCAAACGTTGTCTTTGTGGCCTAAAGGGAAGAGGTGCTACCCAGTTATTAGTCACGTCTTTCTCCATACTGCTTTCCATAACCTCTAGGAAGATCCTATCCTCAATGGACATTGCTACCTGGTTGTCTTCCTTTGTTCTCCTGAACACTGAGTGTTCTAAGTCGCTTTGGTCATCGTCATAGGTATTGCTGTCACAGAGGGGACTTAGGAAAGGAAGAGGTACAGGGTTGTTGTGCGGTAGCTCCTTTATGAGGATGCGATTTTGACAGGGTTGGAACAGAGAAGGACGACCATTCTCGAGGGTACTAGTGAGCAGATTATTAACAGATGCCGGTTTGTGTGCACCTCCCAGGCAAACATCACCTATAATGACCCACCCAAGATCCAGTTTTTGGGCATATGGCGCACTTTTAGGACCGTTGATCAGTTTCCTTACTTTGTGGACTTGCAAGATATCTCTCCCTAGGAGTAAGATTATCTGAGCCTGATCATCAAGTTCTGGTATGAGATGTGCTATGTGCTTCAAGTGAGTCTGGTGAGCTGCTGCGTCTGGTGTGGGGATCTCTGATCTGTTGTCTGGCATCTGGTTGCACTCTATTATGGTCGGTAAGGGTAGGCATGTCTTACCATCCATAGATTCAATTTGTAGGCCGTCAGCTCTTCTCCCCGCCGTTTCCACTGTACCTGCACAAGTCCTAAGGGAGTAGGGGCTGCTGGGGCCTTTAAGGTTTAGAATGTCAAAAAACACAGGTCTGGCTAGTGACTTATTACTCTGATCATCCAAAATGACGTAGAGCTTGACTGCTTTGTCTCTGCGTCCCTTTGGGTAAACTTTCACTAGACAGATTTTAGAGCAAGATCTGCCACCTGTACTTCCTTTGCAGACTTCAGTGCACTGTGAAGTGATTGCTGTGGTATCTGTACTAGAGTCTTTGGTCTCCCTGCCTTGCTCCTTGTCACCATGGACAGGTGGGAAGGTTCTTGGAGTAGGCTTTGGGTGTAAAGCTGTGTGGTGCTCTGTGCTGTCACACTCTGTGCATTTGACACTGACCTTACAGTCCTTGGCGAAGTGTGTAGACGAAGAGCAGCACTTGTAACAGATGTTGTTCTCTTTGAGGAAAGCTTTGCGTTCCTGGATGGTCTTTGTCCTGAAGGCTCTGCATTTCAGAAGAGGATGTGGCATCTTATGTAGAGGGCAGAACTTCGTTGGGTCCTTGTCTTGATCCTCTGGCTGAGACTCTGCAAATCTGTGGGAAGAAATGTTAGTTTTGTGCACTGCTACTGGAGCTCTGAGTTGCTTAGGGCCAGCAGAAGTGATGTAAGACACTGGAAAAATGAAGCTGGGGTCATCTTTCGTTCCTGCTTGTCTGTCTACAAAGTCCACAAACTCACTAAATGGTGGAAAGGGCACATTGTGTTTCCGTTTGTAGTTACAGCCATGAGCAATCCATCTTTCGTGTAACTAATAAGGAAGTTTTTGAGCTAAGGAGTTAATACCTCTAGCAGAGTCAAGATAAGAAAGGCCAGGTAAGTCACCTTCCGCTTTAGCAACTTGTAACTCCATACATAGGTCACTGAATTCTCTGAGTCTTTGGTAACCTCTGCTAGGTATTTTTGGAAAGTCTTCTATCCTTTTAAAAAGTGTACTCTCTATAGCCTCTGGTGAGCCATAACATCTATCCAGTCTGTTCCAGATGTTTGTAAGGCCTATCTCAGGGTGGTTTATATTAATGTCTCTGATTCTTTTGGCGTGTTCAGCAGAATCATTGCCAAGCCACTTTACAAGGAGTTCTATTTGTTGTCTGCAAGATAGATCTAGACCTTGGATAACACTCTGGAAAGAGGATCGCCACGCCCTGTAGTGTTGAGGGCGATCACTAAATTTGGCAAGTCCTTGGGTAACTAACTCGCGTTTGGCCAGGAACTTGGCAAAGTCTACAGTAGCCTGATTGGCATTGGGGTAGGCTGCTGGTGTATTGAGGTGCGGTGTAAAGGCATACCTGATAGAAGTCTCTTCTTTAGGCTCTCTGGGCTCTAACTTGCATACGGTTGGCAGTTCGTACCGGCTCGTTGCATACACCTTTGGAGTGAAGACAGGCGTTTGATGTTTGTATGAAGGTTGAGTACCTTTTGGAGTAGAAGGTTTGGTTGAGACTGGAACGTCTGGAACTCTGTCAGATTTTTCTTGCCTGTAGCACTGGGGTCTAAGGTCGTCTTGTTGCTGCTTGATTTGGTGTGACTCTCTGACATCATGTTTAATTTCTTGTTGTGGGATGCTGCTTGGGTCACAGTGCTGGTAGACATAATCCGACGTGCGTTGCAAGGAATCTTGGTGTTCTTCCTCTAGGCCTGGTATGCTGCTACCTGCTCTTGGCTCATCGTAGATGGCTGCTTCTAGAGCTTCTGCTTCTGCAATGGCGGCGGCAGCATCTCGTTCCACTGCCAGCTTCTCCATGTTAGCTTCTAAGATAGCTTGCTGCAGTTTCAGAGATGCCTCTTGCTGAGCTCTTTCGTCTTCCAGGCGTATTCTTTCCATCTCTCTCTCTTGTTCCATGCGTACTCTTTCTTGCTCTCTCTCTTGTTCCTGTCTCACCCTTTCTGCTTCAAGGTGGGCCTTTTCTTTTTTCATCTGCAGCTCTTGGTCTGCGAATGCGGCCCTGGCTCTTGCTGCTTCAGCTTTCGAACGGGCGATAGCTGCTGCATTTGCAACAGATGACCTAGATGAGCTTGCTTGTGATCGTGTTTTGTAAGAAGACGTTCTACTGTAAGACATGGCTGCGGGGAAGAAGCTGTCTTGCTGTATAGAGACCGTTCTAGTGTCGGTACTGCTTGACAGAGCGCGTCTCTGAGTAGCGTGGCTGCTTGCTTTGCCTCCCACAGGCCTGCTTCTTTAAGGCTTCTGACTGTATGGTACTGTGTAGCCCCAGGCTGTACAGACTTCCGAAGTCAGCTTATCTTCCCTTCAGAGGTCAGCTTAAAAATGTCACTGTTCTGTCTCAAGGACATTCAGCTAAACCATTCTTATCCCATAAACATGATACCATATTTCTTCGATCGCAGTTTATTGGAACAAGCTAGGTGAAACTACAAATAACAAGAATAAACCTTGATAAGTACAATATCCCATAAATTTAGCATACATTTCAAAGACAAATATACACAGTACAATATGAGACAGTAAACACTCACTTTTTAAGTTCAATGAGGGATTGATGGTAAGAGATTGAAACAGGACATCTTGCAGTCTAGAAAAGCATGATGAATGTGTCTCTTCCTGTGAGACTTTACCCAGAATACTTTGCCTTCCAAGTACTTCCTAGGTTATAAACTTTAATAACAACATTTACACAATAGAAACAATACCAAAAAGGGACGCTAGATGGCGCCTACACTCTGCAAATGATTCCTATAAAAAGTAACAACATTAAATGTCATTTACAACAACACAAATGCAGATAATCAGAATATATCCATCTGATGGGCAGAACACGCGCCACTCTGACTCTATATATATACACTATATATATATATATAGTGTATATACAGAATCTCACAGAAGTGAGTACACCCCTCCATGTTGTCACATGAAAAGATATAATAAAATATTTACAAAAATGTGAGGGGTGTACTCACTTTTGTGAGATACTGTGTATATATATATATATATATATATATATATACTGTATATATACACACATTGTTTGTTACTTACTGTGTCTGATAATGTACAATAATGTTCATCTTATAAAAATGGCTTTCTACCAGAATCATTGTAATTTAAGCAGCAGGCAAAACAACCAGTCATTTGTTAATGCTCCTGGGACAGGATACCCAGAGCCTCATAAATCATGTGACATACTAAAAGCAATGAGCATTTGTCTTCCCAACCTTGTAAAGGAATATCATGTAACCAAGGAATATAGTGTTACTTCTGCTTTAATCACTGCTCAAGGCTAAGAGGTGCCACATTTTCAATGAACACAGAGACCTTTCATCTGTGAAACATATAGCTCTTGATATTCAGATTTACAAGTAGATATTACATTCTTTGGCTGCTTTATTACAGTAAAAACATCAACATATACTTGAAATTGACTACAGTGTTTTCTTTACTAAATTAAGAATAATGGCATTGCACAGTACCACTGAAGATCTCCAGTGAGCTTTATTTTGAATGAAACAGACCACATAACATTTTCAAAGTACAGAATTTAGCAAATAACCTGATATAAAAGATCTCAGAACCAAACAAATCGATATGGCTACTTTTTGCAGAGTTCTAGTAGCAGACAACATTGCCATGCAGTAAGTCTCATCCTATAACCAAAACACATTCCCTTCCTTATATAAACTCAACACCTGCTTTGCGTACTTACCTTTCCTGTGCTAATATCTAACCCAAAAAGGAACTTTTCTACTAAAATTCCAACATCAGATTCTCCTGAATCCAAACAACTCTTTTACATGTGAACTGGATGCGGATTACACCACATCAAATTTGCAGAACATTTGAAAATATGTTCTTTTCAATTGGTCTGTTTCACATATGTGCGTTGCATCCACACTGTGCATTGCACAAAATAATGTGCGTTTTCTAGGGAGTGCAGTGTGAATTGCAGGCACATATTCTTCAATGGGCAAGCATCTGATTCGCAGATGTGTTCCGTTGTGAAAAGGAATTCTCTCCCCCTACTCCTACACCTCCCCCTGGCCATCTACAATGAAGAGGAACCGCTGAATGAATCATCTTTATCTTCACAGGGAAACCAGAGCTGCAATTCACACCGAACTAGTGTGAACCCAGCCTAACAGCCTGTGTTAATGCATGTGCTTTTGGGAGAGACAGATGTTCCATACACTTGAGCTGCCATCTTGTGGTTGGAAACAAACATTACTACAATTATTGTAAAATGCAAAGATAAAATAAAAAACACTAGTATAAAATAATAAAAAACAGCCTAAGAGTTAAACTATTGTTTACGAAGGCATTGACGTCCAAATCTATGTTCAAGCCATATAGTCTATAAGATTTTTTTTTTAACAAAAAATCCACCAGGTTTCAATTTTAGAGATCTCTCCTGCTGTGACTAACTCTCCAATTGGGGTTAAACATATCTATAGCCATGAAAGAGGTACAATTCAGGCTTTTACCTTGGCATAACGCATAATGTTTTGACAAGTTATGATTCAAAAAGCCTTTGTGGATATTAGCCAAATGCTCCTTGAGTCTGACCTCTAATTTGTGAATAGTGTGACCTACATAGTGTAGCCCACAAGGACACGTGATCAAGTAGACCACATTCTTGGTCGAACATGTAATGAAGGAATTTAATTGATATGTTTGACCAGTAATATAAGAGCCAAAAGAGAGATATTTTCTCTCTCTAAAACAAATGTTATGGCAAACCTCACACTTTCTACACAAATAGTAACCTTTGAAGTCCCCAAAAAAGCTTAGTTTGATTGGGGTTGGAGTTATGGAGCTACCTGGAGTCTGAGAGGGGGGCACCTCTATATGTAACCCTAGGGTGTTCAGAAAGTATGGGACCTAGTATTCTGTAATTTTTCAAAACATTCCGTTATTTTTTAAGGATCTTTTTAATGGAGAAATGTTGGTTTGAATAGGTAGTGAAAAAAGAAAAACGGGAAGGGAAATGGGCATTGTTGTTCCTAATCTTAGGTTTTGACAATTCTTCTCTTTCCCTTGAGCCAACATCAGCAATGACCAAATCAAGTTCATTAGCTGCATGACCCTTCTGAGTAGGTGAGGTTTAAGGAACTTGAAAGAAGCAATTTCTCCTCAATCTCAGGAATTGGAATAATGACAACTATGCACTCCTATGTAGCCATTCCTGTCTGTATCCTTGAAATAAGTAGATAAATAAACCTGCCATCCTGAATTCCAATGTCTAAATCCAAAAAATGAATAGTGGAGATACTGGCCTCATGCTGGAAAACAATGCCTCAATCATTGGCGTTCAACTCGCTAATGAACAGATCCAAAGAGGTGCGATCTCCCCAAGAGGAGGAGGACGTCATCTATATAGCACTCCCAGAAGACCAATTCATTCCTCCATTGACCATAGACAATGTCCTCCTTCCACTTTGCCATAAACAAGTTTGCCATACTTGGCGCAAATTTGACTCCCATCACCACTCCATGACCTTGCAGATGATACAAGCCGTTAAACCAAAAATAATTGTGGCTCATTGCAAAGTCGAGGAGATGGATAAGAAATTGTTGCTGCAACAAGGGGATACCAGAGTCTCTCTCTAGATAGCATTTTACAGCCTCTCTACCATGTTGGTGGAAAATTATGGAATATAAAGAAGCCACGTTTGCAGTGGCCATAATATATCCTTCTTTCCAGGTTATTTGATTCAAAATATTAATAACCTGCGTGCTATCTTTAAGGTAGGATGGAGTTTTAGAAACAAGAGGCTGCAAGAAGTTATCTATATACCTTCCGATTCTGGAGGTGACAGAATCGATTCTGCTAATTATAGGCTGACCTGGCTGATTGAGAGGATTCTTGTGCACTTTTGGGACATAATAGATCACCGGAATGTGAGGTGCAACCGGGATCAGATAAAATTTCTCCTTCCTATCTAAAATTCCTCTTTCAAAACCTTTATCCACAATTTAGTAATGTAAAAAGAGAAACTGCGCCAAGTAAACAATAGCTATCATTAAATTATAAGGATAACTATCTAGTAGGGTAACATTCACAATGTGTATGTTCAGGGAGTATTGATACTATAACCCAATGATAATCATGGATACCCAATGAACATTAGCGCAACAATCTATGGAAGTAAATGAATACGTCAATAAATTGGATGAATATGATTTCTAGGTGGTGCTTAATTAATACACAAAGTAACATAGGAAAGTCCACAAAGTAAGTGTAGTTAGCACAATAAGTCCTTGTTCCAGTGGAATGCAATCATATACACATGCTACTTCGTGCCACACCGCTGTGCTCCACACAAAAAGAGGGTGCCACCACCAACATATAGGCTCCTTACCAGATGGTAACTAAAAAATGACACTCAGAATGAGCACAGATGGAACTCCTGACGTCAAAGGGGAAAACAGCACCTGGAAGGATGATATCCAGGGATTCGCCACTCAGGACCACAGGACTCCCAAACGGACACAGCAGGTCTAGTACTGATTATAGCACTCGGCGGTGCATCCAAATTGGTAACATAGAAAAAAAAAAAAAAGGCAGACCATCGTTTGATACTGTATAGTAGCTATGAACTATTTATTTTAAAAGAGTGGTACTCAATGACAGAGTAAGCATAAAAGAACAAATATTCAGCGGGACGCCGGCCGGCATCGATTCAGACCCTTCCTCCTTCCGGAAACGTGGTGACATCACTGCGCGCCCTACCAGACGCGTTTCGTCGTAACATAGACGTTTTCAATGGGGAAGTTTTATCCACAATTACCTGAAGCTTTTTCTTATACTTCTGAGTCAGATTATTCCTCAAAGGAAAATAAGTATCCTTGTCAGACAAGATATGATTCCTCTCCTCTACATAAGCATTACTATCCAGAATGACAATACTGCCCCCCTTGTTGGCCGGGCAGACGGTAATGTCATTCCTTTGTTTAATAGATTCCAAACCTCTTTTAAAAATGACATCTATCCGTTTTTTTCTTAATAGTTAGTTTTTCTAAATCCTTGAATACTAGGTCCCTAAAAACTCTAACTGAAGGAGCTGAATGGCTTGGTAGGTTAAAAAGTGAAGCTTTTGACAGAGTGGTATGTTGAAACTCTGATGGAACCGTAATCCTATTATGAATGGGATTTGAGATAATATACAGTATCTCTGCACATTAAGTTTGCGAGTATATTTGTGGATATCCATATAGGTTTCAAACTTGTTCAGGGGACTCAGAGGGACAAACTTAAAGCGGAGTTCCAGGCTTTTTCTGTTTATTAAAGGTCAGCAGCTACAAAAAGTGTAGCTGCTGACTTTTAGTAAATAGACACTTACGGTCCAGCGATGCGGCCGAACGGAGTGTCACTCCTCTCCACCTCCTCTCCTCCGGCACCTCCATTGCCACTCTGGGCGCCCGGCGGTAACAGCTTTTGGCTTCATGACCGGGTAACGCACGGTGCATGCACGGGTCACGCTGCGCTCCTGGAGTGGACAGGCGATCTCCTGGGACCTGTCACGGAGATTGCCTAGAGAGAAGGTCCGCCTAAGGAGAAAAGAGGAGTAGCCTTGGCGGTCCCTGGGCGGAAGGAGGAAGTGGGACGGGTAGTCCCAATCGTAATGAAGCCCCGACTCCTCCCCATAAAATGACATGCCAAATGTGGCATGTATGGGGGCGAGGAGTGCTTAAAGCAGAAGTTCCACTTTTGGGTGGAACTCCGCTTTACGTTCGTGGTTCAATACCACCCTTTCTTCATGAGAAAGGGTGGCTGTGCTCAGATTGAAGCACCCAGCATCTGTTATACCCATCTTCTTTTTATATTTTAATATTTTTATTGAAAGGTATGCAACAGATACAATTATGGGGTAACTTCATAAAACTAGACAATCATTATATCACAACATGAAAATAACCAATACTCTGAGGTATCCTGCGGAGGATTCAAGGCATATAATTGTTGTATCAAGAGAGAGGAGATGTTTATAACAAGTCGCCATGTCTTCTCCAGTTAATGAGCATTAGGGGTAGCCTCTCCATCCTGGAGGGAGAGAGAGACCAGCCAGGTCACTGTCAGAAGTTTATGACCGTGTATATTACTAGGTTCTGAGTACACCATTCATTTTTTTTTTTTTATTTAAATACCTGAAGTCAGGTAGAAATCAGGGATAGACTTAGGTGAGAAGAAGAGTACAAGAAAGGGGTGGAGAGAGAGTGGGGGGGAGATAAAGAAGAAAATGGGAAGGGGGAGTGGAGCAGTGGGATGGGGGTGTGTCATCCCCCGGGAGCTAGGATCATCAAAGCCTGTCAGGCATTAGGGTTTATTGGCAAAAATCTTGATATTCATCGGAGAAGCGGTACTGGACCCAATAAAACCATCTGGTCTGGTGTTCCTCCGTCTTATCTCGCAGTACCGAGGTCAAGTCCTCCATCTGTTCTATGTCCCTCACCCTTGCGAACCATTGAGCCACTGTTGGCGGAACTTGTGGTTTCCATAGAGGCGGGATGCACGCTCGTGCAGCATTAAGAAGGTTTTTGAGGAGGGATTTATTATATCTTTTCCTTGATAGAGGGGTAAGGTTTAGCAGGACAGCGGCCGGGTTGTCCTGTAGGGCTATGTCGGTAAACTTATGTATAAGTTTAAGGACTGGTTCCCAGAAAGTTTTGAGCAGTGGGCATTCCCAGAATATGTGCAAGATAGTACCCTGATGAAGGCCACATCGCCAACAGCGGTCGGATTGGTTGGGGAATATCTTTGCCAGGACTGAGGGGGTTCTGTACCAGCGTGTAGTTATTTTATATGTGGTCTCCTGGTATTTGCTACATAGAGCAGACTTCTGTGCAAAGAATAGTATGCAGTCTTTTTGGGGAACCGAGAATGTAACTCCCAGGTCCCTCTCCCATTTTGCCAGATACGGGGGATCTTCAGTGGCATGAAGTTCTAGCAGTGATTTATAGGCGGTGGATAGGGAACCCCGAATCGGACCCTCCCCTAGACATATTTCTTCGAGAGAGTGAAGTTTTCGGTTAAATAGCACTGGTTTGGGCAGTGAGCTCAGAAAATGAGAGAACTGAATAGTCCTCCAATGATCCAGTGTTAAAGGAGCCCGACCCGAGGACATAGTCTCTGTAGGGGGCCAGCCCGACGGCTGCAGGAGTTGGGAGGCCCTTAGGATTCCGTGCGGGGCCTGTGAATAGACAGTCCGGTCAGTGAGGCCGGGTGTCATTGGGGAAGGGAAATTGCTCAGTGAGGAGAGACGAAAAAATCTATCCATTTCCGCTAGAGTAGGGCCAATCAAAGGGTGAGCTGTCAGATGGGCATAGTGGGTTTTCTCTACCCATGGTAATCCAGCTAGTGGGGCACCGGCGGCCTCCTGCTCTAGTGTTACCCATAATTTTGTGTCGCCATGTCTGCACCAGTCGACCACCCTGGCCATATGTGTTGCAGTGTAATACAGAGCAGGATCCGGGAGACCAATGCCCCCTCTAAGCTTAGGTCTTAGCAGTAATTTTCTGCTAAGGCGCGGGTGTGTGCCCTTCCAGATAAATTTAATAAATGCTGACCGAACCGCGTGAAAGTAAGACTGGGGTATTTTGATGGGTAGTGTTTGTAATAAGTACAGGAGCCTTGGCATTGCGTTCATCTTGAGGACGTTGCAGCGACCAAACCAGGACAGGGCCAGGGAATGCCATCTTTTTAGGTCTGTGGTTAACGCTGGTAGTTGAGGGGAAAAACGTTGCTTAAATCTGTCGGAATTTTTGTTCCCAGGTATTGGATCGAGCGTTTAGCCCATTTAAATGGGAAAAAGGGGCGCAGCCTTGCCACCGTAGAGTCTGACAGGGAGACATTCAGTGCCTCTGATTTTTGCAGGTTGACCTTGAATTTGGATAGAGCTCCGTACCTTTTCAGCTCCTGTAACAGAGATGGCAAGGAGATAAGAGGCTCTGTGACATAGAATAATAGGTCATCCGCGTATGCTGCCACCTTGTGTTGGCGTGAGCCGGCTTGGATGCCTTTAATAGAAAGGTTGCCTCTGATGTGGTGTAGGAACGGCTCTAGGGAGAGGACAAACAGCAAAGGTGATAGGGGGCAGCCCTGTCTAGTGCCGTTTGAGATTGAAAAGGGGGCAGAGTTGTGGCCATTTACACGTACCGATGCTGTAGGATTTTTATAGAGGGCTGCTATCCAGGACAGGATGGGGTCGGGCATTCCAACGAACTTAAGTGTTTCCCGTAGAAAAACACAGTCCACCCTGTCAAAAGCCTTTTCGGCGTCTGTGGACAAGAGTAAAAGGGGGATGCGGGATCTTTTTGCTTTTGCTATAATGTTCAGAGTCCGGATAGTGTTGTCCCTTGCTTCCCTACCCTGGATAAAGCCGACTTGGTCTGTGGTTACTATACGTTGCAGCAGGGCATTCAGTCTAGCCGCTAGGACCTTGGTAAAGAGTTTGATGTCACAATTCAGGAGAGATATGGGCTTGTAACTGGCACACAGCAATGGATCCTTACCCGGTTTGGGTATCACTGTAATAGAGGCACTCAACATATCAGCTGGTAGACTGTGTCCTTCTAATATGGCATTGAACGCCTCAAGGAAGTGAGGTGTCATTAGGTGTTGGAACGTTTTATAATAGGGAAGGGTGAATCCGTCGGGTCCAGGGGCCTTACCAGGCTGGGTATCAGCTATTGCGGCTGCAAGTTCCTCAGCGGAGATAGGCTGAGATAGGGCCTCCCTTTCTTCGGCTGTCAGTTTGGGCAGGTCAGTTTCTTCTAGGTACGTTCGGACATCTGAGAGGGACTGGGATGTTGAGTCAGAGGTGGTGTCTAAATTGTACAGTTTAGAGTAAAAGTCTCGAAACGTATCCGCTATGTCAGGTGTAGTATGGACTTTAGCGCCTGGCGAGGTAAGTAAGGTCGGGACGTATGTCTGAGATCGCTTAGTACGTAGTGCATTTGCTAGTAAGCGGCCACATTTGTCGCCGTACTCGTAAAAGGAGCGGCGCGTTTTTAACAGCACATGCTTCGCCGTATATAAGGAGTGTTCCCTTATAGCTTCTCTAAGCCGAACTAATTCTGCTTCCACCGTACGGTCCGGCTGATTCTTGTGTTGACGTTCTAGGGTATAAAGTTGTGCCAATAAATTGGATAGGGTTTTAGAGCGGCGCTGTTTGGCAGCATGCCCATGTTTGATTAGGATTCCCCTAATATAACACTTATGTGCGGACCACACAGAGATTGGGTTCTCAACGGAGCCAGCGTTGGTGGAAAAATAGGAGGTAAGTTCCCTATGAACGTCAGCTGCAATTTCGGGGTCCTTCAAGAGTGTTTCATTCAGTCGCCATGTGGAGTTCTTGGGGGACGCTTGTGATATGGTAAGTTCCAGACCAATTGGGGCGTGTTCAGAGAGTGTAATGTGACCTATATCCGATTTGTTGATCAGGGGCAGCGATGCGTGCTTTAGTAAGAAAAAGTCTATTCTGGAGTAAGAGCCATGAACATGGGAATAGAAGGTGTAGTCACGTTCTCGTGGGTGGAATATTCTCCAGATGTCAACTAATTGATAGGAGTGGAGAAGGTCTTTGAGGCGACGGCGTGTTCCCTGGGGTAAGGAGGAGGAGTTGGAGGAGGAGTCCTTATGGGGGTCTAAGGTCAGATTGAAGTCCCCTCCCAGTATCAGAGTTCCTTCAAGGAAAGAGTCAAGGGTGGACAAGAAGGTTTCAAGGGTAGGGAGTTGGTTAGAGTTGGGGAGGTAAATGTTCGCAAGGGTGAAGGTCTGGGAGCTAATTTTCCCTTTCAGCAGCAGGAATCTGCCCTCCTGATCATGGTATTCCTCGAGGAATTGTCAGTGAAGGGATTTTGATATGAGGATACTCGTCCCTTTAGATTTAGAGGTTGAGGATGGACTGTGATAAGACGTCGGGAAATTTTTTTTTGTTAGATGGTACCTTGTCTGCCCTAAAATGGGTCTCTTGGAGAAAGGCGACGTCCGCCTTATGCCTCCAGAGCTCCGCAAGACAGCTAGTGCGCTTCTCCGGGGAATTTAAACCCTTGAAATTCCAAGATAAGACCTTTACAGGCATTGTGTCAAAAATATAGAATTGACCACTGTCAGCTCCCGGGAGGTGAGGGGTGGGATGGGGGGATGGGGCCGGGGAGGAGGGGGGAAGAGAAAGATAGAGTGGGAGTGGTGAAAGGGGAAGAGGAAAGGGGTAAGGTTAAGCACAAGGAAGAGTCTAGAGAAGAATAAAGATTCCGCTATGGAGAGCTACTGCCTCCAGGGCAGAGTATACCTAGGTTGGGGAGTGGCAAGACACGGTTGGGTACAGAGCCCCAACCATCGGAGCCCCCGCAGCAATTTTAATTAGATACTTAAGGCACATATGGTGTACGTTAGGGTTAAACTGGTGAGCCACAGAGGGGAAGGTATGGACACAAGCATGTGGGAATACCAATATAGTAGGCACTGTCCCCTCTGGGGGACTAGGCGGAGACCCCCCCAGAAAAAGGGTTGGTGTCAGTGTTGGCCAACTGCACCCGCCTCACAAATAAAGCAACATAGGGTAAAATAGGAATGGGGAAGGGTCTGTTGGGCCTAGTGGCCACACGTCCTAGTGATCCCACCCAGGGAGGTACGGCGGGACATGGGTGTGCTCGTGCAGTTGGCAGGGCAGCACAGGTACCAAGGACATGAAACTGTAAAGAATTTAAACCATTAACGGCAGCAGTAACAGCAATATCAACTTGTAGAATAGTCTAAAAGGAATAAACAACACGTTAAGACATACTGACATCTACATTATATCTAGGTAGCATGAGGAAAGAAAAAAAAAACATGATGTTAGCTTTAGTGTCGGCCAAGTACATTAGACTCCGGAATGACAAAATAAAATAAAAGATACGAAGAGTCTGTTAGGCCTAGTGGTTGTCCATCTTAATAATCTATCCCAAGGTGTCAGTGGTAATATCAACTTGTTGGATAATCGAGAGGAACAAACAACCTGACAACCTGTTAAGAAATATTAACATCCACATAAAGTGTAGATAGCATGTACAAAGAAAGCAACAAAACACAAAAAAAAAAAAAAAGAGAAAAAATGAGGGGGGGAAACCGCTCTCCCTACGTTCCGGCTAGTCGGACTAGGTATAGGGTCTGTGTCTTTAGACCCGAGTCCGGTAAAAATGCTTACGTAGCGTTCCGGATACACCCTCCTGAGTAAAGTGAGGGAAAGTTAAAACATGCATGGTCTGGCTGGAGCAAGTGTGTCGTGTCGCTGATTCACTGGATGGCTTAATAAGCAAGATCACCCGGCTGCCTCCTCATTTGGAGCTTGTCGTCGGGAATTCCCTGGTGAGCGAGCCTGTGGAGGACCTCCCCGGTTACGTCGGTTTCGAGCCCTTCATGGTCTGGCCATGAGGGCCTGATGTTGCGGTTCCCTGGGGACGATCACCGTGAGCCAATTGGGAATGGGGACTGGGTCCATCTCTGCAAAGGCAAACAGGTCTGGTAGCTCTGATGGATGGCGCAGGGGGAAGGTATTTGGGCCCTTGCGGACTATGAGGTGGAATGGGTGACCCCATTTATAGGTGAGTCCCTTCACGCCTAGACCGTCCAGAAGAGGTTTTAGTGACCGCTGCATCAGCAAAGTCTTTCTGGAAATGTCCGGAAGAAGGTGGATTGCTGCACCATCAAATTCTAGGACCCCCACTTGCCACGCTCTTCGTAATATCTCCTCTTTGAGGGTAAAAGAGTGCAAACAGCAGAGGACATCTCTGGGTCTGTCAGCAGGGCCAAGTCTGGGGGCCATGGTCCTGTGCACTCTGTCAATGATTATTTCTGCATCCGGCGGGCAGTCTAGATAGCGGTTAAAGATGTGAGTCACTGTCGCGCGTAGCTCTGATTGCGGGACAGGTTCTGGGATCCCTCGCAGTCTGATGTTTTGCAGTCGGCTGCGGTTCTCTAAGTCGTCCATGTGCAGTTGTATCTGTATCATTTGGTCATTGAGGTCACTGTTAGAGGTCTGCAAGGCTTGCACAGCTTGTGTCGTTATCTGTTGTTCCTGTTCAAGGGAAGTAACACGTGAGTCCAGGGCAGTCACCTCATGCTTAATGTTTTGTACTTCCCCTCTCAGGGCTGTCTCCATTCTGTGTGCTATTGTCTCTAAGTCATCTCTTGTGGGTAGTTGTTGAAGGAATGCCCATAACTTTTGCGCTGAACCTGTGTCAAGGGGGATACCCTGTGTGTGGGGTGGGTTAGGGTAGTTACTCACTGCGTCCTGGTGAAGAGATGGTGATCCCTGTTCCTCTGTGTTGAGTTCCGGGCTGTAGCACAGGACGCCATGTGGTGAGGATGCCGTGGGGGACGTAGAGAGCTCCGGGCTGCACATGCCATCCTCTGTTGCTGCAGAGCCTTTCAGCGATCTGGGGAGGCAGGGGGAGAGATCGCTGGGAGGAGTGAACGGCGGCATTATGTGATCCTCCGCCAGCTGCGGTGATGGTCCCGGCTCAGTGCTGTGCTTCCTTGCGGCCGTGTGACGGGCCGGCGCCAACTTGGCATTCGCGGGAGTGGATGCCGCGGGTTGCTGCGGCAATAGGAAGCGATCCATGCTGCCCTGGGTGGCAGTAAGGTACCGGTCCTGTTTCCTCTGCATTCAGGGGTTCGGTGGGTACCTCCGTTGTGCTGTGTTTCTGCTCGGTAAGGCTACAAGAGAGCCGATGGTCGGGAGCTCCGTGAGAGAACGTCCTCACGCCGCCATGCCTAGGCCACGCCCCCATCTTCTTTTTAGACCTTGTTCTCCTCCCCCCTCTGGTCCCTCGTTTGGCTCTATATTTCTTTTGAGGCTTGCTCCCTTCACGGGAAAAAACTTCCATTGGTGGAGTGGCGATTGGTAGATTGTGGAGGTACATAATCATTATAATTTCCCCAATTACCATTGCCACCATTATCCTTTCCATAAATATATGGCCCACCAGGGGAAAAGTTTCTGCGGTGACCCCAAGAATGGTTATTCCGGCCACGTAAAGGTCGCTGTTGTGGATGTTGCACAATATACTTTTCATTTCCCCCATATTGTTCATCTTCTCTAATAAGAGGTGCAAACTTATATATAGGTATTATAGGTGTTAATGGGCTCATAATGCAGAGGATGACCTCCTCCTCTATTACCTCTTCTAGGGCCTCCTCTGTCCCTAAAATTGTTTTTAAATGGTTGTCCGTATGAAGGTCTAGGTGAATCACTATTCCCCTGATAGGTGGAAGGCTGCAAAGGGCCAGGAGTTCCCTGAAAAGAACATGGTAATCCACCGATCCTAGGAGCAGCCCCCACATAGGCAGTAATATTGGCCTGCTCTTTACACTGCCATTTGAAAACTCTGCTGTTTTTATAATCCTCCATATCTTGAACATATTTCTTTTTCTTTTTAGCTTTTTGTTCAGTATCTTCCTTTTCTAAATGTTTTCTAAGATTATCTGATTTTTTTTTTTGTAATCCTCTTGATCTTTAAGAGGATCTAGTTTTTCTCTTAGTTTAGTGATCTCCTCATAAATTTTGGTTAATTTACATCTTTTACAAGTAAGCGGAAAATCAAGAAGGGATAGACCAGCCTTATTGAAGTACTGAAACAGTTCAGAAGTATCAGTATCCTCATTATAAGGGGCTAATTCCCATTGCAAACTTCTAGGGGCTATCTTTGCTGAAATATATCTCCAAAAAAGCCACATCCCAATTGACATGTAGCTCTGTAGTGAGAAGATTATTCAGCCTCATAAAGACCCCACCAATATTATTCTGAGGTGTAACAGAATCATTAAAGACGCTCTCAGTGTTAATGACATGGGTGGCTCTAAAGTCAAAAATATCCATAATCGCACCTCGCAACAGCAAATGAAAAAAAGGGGAATACCACCTCTGCAGCCATGTGGATGAGTTTTTATTTACAGAGTTTTTTATAACTCTGTCAGTCATAGAAACATAGCTTTAGGCTGTACAGCTATGTAATAGAAACCAATCAATAAACCAGTTGAGGATGGAACAAAACTATAGAAAACAAAAAGGGAAGAGCAAAGCTAATACTAAAAAAGTTATTCCCACTTACATAAAATACAAACTAAATTACAAAATAAAAAAATCAGTGCACCGCTGTAAATTAAAGCAATATAAAATAAATATCAACTTCCAATATAGTGCAATGAACTCCAAAGTTCATTGCATATATATGTGTGTGTATATATATATATATATATATATATATATATATATATATATATATATATATATATATACATATGCTGTGACAACATTTACAAAATTCATGATATTCCTCATCTGATCCTGACTTGTAAAAATGCAAGAAAAGATAAATAAATATGACAAACAAAAATAAAAGTTTTTTTTATATACACTGCTCAAAAAAAAAATTAAATTATATATTATATTATTGATCTAGTCAGTTAAATAGCAGAGGGGGTTATTAATCAGTTTCAACTGCTTTGGTGTTAATGAAATTAACAACCGGTGCACTAGATGGGCAACAATGTCACAACCTCCAAAACAGGAATGGCTTTACAGGTGGAGACCACTGAGATTTTTTCCCTACTAATTTTTTCTGACAGTTTAGTTTTGCACTTGGCTAGGGTCAGTGTAACTACTGGTAGCATGAGGCGATGCCTGGACCCTATAGAGGTTGCACAGGCAATCCAAATCCTCCAAGATGGTACATCAATATGTTCCTTTTCCAAAAGGTTTGTTTTGTCTCCCAGCACAGTCTCGAGCATAGAAGAGATTCCAGGAGACAGGTAGTTACTCTAGGAGAGCTGCACAGGGCCATATAAGGTCATTAACTCATCAGCAGGACCTGTATCTGCTCCTTTGTGCAAGGGGGAACAGGATGAGCACTGCAAAAGCCCTACTAAATGACCTCCAGCAAGCCACTGGTGTGCATGTTTCCAACCAATCAGAAACAGACTTCATGAGGGTGGCCTTAGGTCCCGATGTCCTCTAGTGGGCCCTGTGCACACTGCCTGGCACCGTGAAGCTTGATTTGAATTTGCCATTGAGCACCAGAATTGGCAGGTCTGCCACTGGCTCCCTGTGTTTTTCACAGATCAGAGAATGTTCACCCTGAGCACATGTGACAGATGTGAAATGGTCTGGAGAAGCCATGAAGAACGTTATGCTGCTGGTAACATCGTTCAGCATCGGTTTAGTGGTGGGTCAGTAATGGTCTGGGGAGGCATATATCCGTGGAGCGACGCACAGACCTCTACAGGCTATACAATGGCACCCTGACTTCTATTAGGTATCGGGATGAAATCCTTGGACCCATTGTCAGACTCTACACTGGTGCAGATGGTCCTGGGTTCCTCCTGGTGCATGACAATGCCCAGCCTCATGTGGTGAGAGTATTCAGCCAGTTCCTGGAGAATGAAGAAATTGATACCATTGAATGTTCCCCCAAGCTTGCCTGACCTAAATCCAATAGAACACCTCTGGGGAGGGCAGTCTTTAAGGCAGGGCAAAAGGGGCATCTGCCCTGGGCCCCTTCATTGTTGTGGGCCCAAAGCAGCTGCCTCATACCTGCCAACTATCCCATTTCAAATGCCCTTGTCTCTTGAAGTTTTAGTCCCGTGCTGTGTCCCAAAATCTCAGTGTGAAGATATGTTATTAATGCTGCTCAGTTCTGTCTAATGCTTTGTACAGATGACTCACCTGCAGACCCTGTTTCATGGAAATAACCTGCATTGATATGTAAATAGTGGCAGGAATAATATGTAAATAGCTGGAGATTGGCTGCATTGATATGTAAATAGAGGTGGCATTCATATGAAAGTCCTGCCTGCAACTGTGTCATTAAGCCTAACATCAGCCTGTTCTGCAAAGGTAAGCAAATTGGAGCTGGAACCTTTTGTCAAAATAACAATGGTGCCACAGCACCATGAATTGTGGTGCATGTGTATACGCACATCTCAGCAGATGTGTGAGGGTGTTATTAACAATTAATGGCACTGTTGTGTATCTGCTAAAGGGCAGCATATTTCTGTGGTGTCAGGAAAGAGATTTTGCATTCATTCCCGACATACACAAATTTGAAAGCAGGCAAAAAGTCTCAGTTACATTGGTGGTAAGTGTAAATCTTCTTATTACATTAGGGCTTGGTGTAAAATCCTTTCATTCACACTTGTGACCAGTGTGAAGGCCCCCCTTACATTGGTGGGCAGTGTAAATCCCTCCTTACATTAGTGGTTCCTGTGAATGCTCCTATTAAATTAGTGTTCAGTGTAAATCCCTATTACATTAGTGGTTAGTGTAAATCCCATTATATTAGTGGTCATTGTGATTCCCCATTACATTGGAGTTTTCTGTCTGTCTATTGATGGGTCCCCTCACCTCCCCAGTCCACCGTGTGCAGGCAGTGAGGAGATGATGTGCTGTAACCTTTAGCAACCAATCAGTATATCAGTGATTGGTAAGGATATGCAGTAACCTCTAGCAGCCAATTATAATGTGTAGTAACCTCTAGCAACCAATCAGCGAGTAGTATTTATGTACAGTGTTCTCTAGCAACCAATCAACAAGCATAAGTCATGGGCTGTAACCTCTAGCAAATAATAAATGAGCCATAATGTGCTCTGTAACCTCTAGCAGCCAGTCAGTGAGTGGTAATGATACACTCTAACCTCTGGCAATCAATCACAATCACTGCCTGATCTGATTCAGTAAACAGATTTTAAGTCTAGCTGCTATTTATTGTAGACTCAGAGCAGGTAGAGAGCGAAATTGCATGGGGTGGAGCCAAGAAAATGTTTGCCCAGGGTGCAATCAATATTAAAGATGGCCCTGCCTCTGGCACATTATGCTTTAGTCCATCCAACACCACCAGGTTGCACCATTTCATTAGGGGCCTTCCCCCGACATTGTCAGGCATGCATACAAGCACATGGGAGTACCATTTTGAGTAGCTGCAATTACATTTTAGCAAAATGGACTAGCTTGCTGCATCATGTTTTCACTTTAAATTCTGGGGTGTCTTTGAATTCAGCCGTCTGTAGGTTGATCATTTTCATTTCCATCAAATGATGTGGCATCCTTTCGTTCCTAACACATTACCCAGTCCATATCATTATAGATATCCAGGATGATATTTTCCCCCATTGAAATCTGATATGTTTTCAAAGTTTTACTTTATTTTTTTTGAGCAGTGTATATATTTGTGTCCTTAATCTTTAGTAATCAGATTCCACCATTATTAACCAAAATCTTGTGCAAGTTCAAAACACAACATAAACATTCATTAAAATATCCTTGAAGTGTGCATACTGTGCTTGTGCATCTGCAATCCACATGCAGTCTGCCTAATCACCTAGTGACTCTGCTCACCTTGGTTAAAGAATTCTAAAATATAGGAGGTCTATAATTGCAATGCATCAGGACAGAATGGGTTCCAAAGAGTTTAAAATAGCACACATAGCTCATGTTGTACAGTATGTACATAACAGGGCATTTTTTGAAAGCAGCTGGCCCATGTGCAAGACTATAGGTTGGGCCACCTGGACCTGAACTTTTTGTCACTACTGACCATAGAGTCATTACTGATCTCTGTGTCACTTACCACTGACCTCTGAGTCATTATTGACCCTTAAACTCTGCATCACTTAATGCTAACCCTTGAACTCTATGTCACTTACCACTGACCATTATTTACTACTGACCTCTCAATTCTGTGTCACTTAGCACTGACCTCTGTGTCACTATTGACCACTGAACTCTGCGTCACTTTGCATTACTTACTACTGACCTCTTAATCACTTAATATTGGCCACCAGTGTTGGTCATCTTACTTTAAAAAAGTAATTAGTTAAGTTACAAATGACTTCTCCCAAAAAGTAATTACTTTTCCAATGTAGTAACTGAGTTACTAACTTAGTAACTCAGTTACTACATTGGAAAAGTAATTAGTTACGCAGCAAAGTAACTGACATTTTTTTTTTAATATTCTATACGTGTAACTAAGGGGCGGGTCTAGTATTACTGTAAGCAAGGGGTGCATTTATTATTATTGTTATATATCGTGTAACCAAGGGGCTGCTCTATTATTACTCTAACCAAGGGGCAGATCAGTTATAGCGTGTAAGCAAGGGGCGGGTCTATTATTATTATATCGTGTAAGGGGCAGATGACTACAGAAGAGGGCGAATGTTAAATTAATGGGCATAGCTCGATATATAACAATAATAATAAATGCCCCCTTGGTTGCAGTAATACTAGACCCGCCCCTTAGTTACATGATAGACGCCCCTTGCAGGAGCGTGCTGCATTGCCTCGTACAATTACATGTTAACTGCGCCTGCGTGGTGTAGAGTTCACTCAGAGCTGTTTAGGTTTGGCAATTTTCGTAAGCTCTGTAGTCCTTCGTACTGCGCAAGTGCTGCGTCTGCGCAGTACAGGGGCTCCTTGTCCGGCGGGGAACTTTATCATCAGGACACCGGAATTACACTACTGCCATCTAGTGGCGGTAGATGTAATTTCGGTAACACCGCCCAAGTAATGGGAACTGTGTTACCATGAGGGGAAAATTAATCAGTTAGATTACTCGTTACCCTCTAAAGTAACTGCGTTAAGTAACTCAGTTCACATCTTGGCATTCGCGGGAGTGGATGCCGCGGGTTGCTGCGGCAATAGGAAGCGATCCATGCTGCCCTGGGTGGCGGTAAGGTACCGGTCCTGTTTCCTCTGCATTCAGGGGTTCGGTGGGTACCTCCGTTGTGCTGTGTTTCTGCTCGGTAAGGCTACGGCAGAGCCGATGGTCGGGAGCTCCGTGAGAGAACGTCCTCACGCCGCCATGCCTAGGCCACGCCCCCCATCTTCTTTTTAGACCTTGTTCTCCTCCCCCCTCTGGTCCCTCGTTTGGCTCTATATTTCTTTTGAGGCTTGCTCCCTTCACGGGAAAAAGCTTCCATTGGTGGAGTGGCGATTGGTAGATTGTGGAGGTACATAATCATTATAATTTCCCCAATTACCATTGCCACCATTATCCTTTCCATAAATATATGGCCCACCAGGGGAAAAGTTTCTGCGGTGACCCCAAGAATGGTTATTCCGGCCACGTAAAGGTCGCTGTTGTGGATGTTGCACAATATACTTTTCATTTCCCCCATATTGTTCATCTTCTCTAATAAGAGGTGCAAACTTATATATAGGTATTATAGGTGTTAATGGGCTCATAATGCAGAGGATGACCTCCTCCTCTATTACCTCTTCTAGGGCCTCCTCTGTCCCTAAAATTGTTTTTAAATGGTTGTCCGTATGAAGGTCTAGGTGAATCACTATTCCCCTGATAGGTGGAAGGCTGCAAAGGGCCAGGAGTTCCCTGAAAAGAACATGGTAATCCACCGGTCCTAAGAGCAGCCCCCACAGGCAGTAATATTGGCCTGCTCTTTACACTGCCATTTGAAAACTCTGCTGTTTTTATAATCCTCCATATCTTGAACATATTTCTTTTTCTTTTTAGCTTTTTGTTCAGTATCTTCCTTTTCTAAATGTTTTCTAAGATTATCTGATTTTTTTTTGTAATCCTCTTGATCTTTAAGAGGATCTAGTTTTTCTCTTAGTTTAGTGATCTCCTCATAAATTTTGGTTAATTTACATCTTTTACAAGTAAGCGGAAAATCAAAAAGGGATAGACCAGCCTTATTTAAGTACTGAAACAGTTCAGAAGTATCAGTATCCTCATTATAAGGGGCTAATTCCCATTGCAAACTTCTAGGGGCTATCTTTGCTGAAATATATCTCCAAAAAAGCCACATCCCAATTGACATGTAGCTCTGTAGTGAGAAGATTATTCAGCCTCATAAAGACCCCACCAATATTATTCTGAGGTGTAACAGAATCATTAAAGACGCTCTCAGTGTTAATGACATGGGTGGCTCTAAAGTCAAAAATATCCATAATCGCACCTCGCAACAGCAAATGAAAAAAAGGGGAATACCACCTCTG
Source organism: Lithobates sylvaticus (assembly GCA_028564925.1). NCBI lineage: Eukaryota > Metazoa > Chordata > Amphibia > Anura > Ranidae > Lithobates > Lithobates sylvaticus. The sequence goes on from CM053030.1 coordinate 254,663,710, forward strand.
CAGCCATGTGGATGAGTTTTTATTTACAGAGTTTTTTATAACTCTGTCAGTCATAGAAACATAGCTTTAGGCTGTACAGCTATGTAATAGAAACCAATCAATAAACCAGTTGAGGATGGAACAAAACTATAGAAAACAAAAAGGGAAGAGCAAAGCTAATACTAAAAAAGTTATTCCCACTTACATAAAATACAAACTAAATTACAAAATAAAAAAATCAGTGCACCGCTGTAAATTAAAGCAATATAAAATAAATATCAACTTCCAATATAGTGCAATGAACTCCAAAGTTCATATATATGTGTGTGTATATATATATATATATATATATATATATATATATATATATATACATATGCTGTGACAACATTTACAAAATTCATGATATTCCTCATCTGATCCTGACTTGTAAAAATGCAAGAAAAGATAAATAAATATGACAAACAAAAATAAAAGTTTTTTTTTATATACACTGCTCAAAAAAAAAATTAAAGGAACACCTTTTCTAATCTGAGTATAGCATCAAGTATATTAAACTCCTGGGGTATTGATCTAGTCAGTTAAATAGCAGAGGGGGTTATTAATCAGTTTCAACTGCTTTGGTGTTAATGAAATTAACAACCGGTGCACTAGATGGGCAACAATGTCACAACCTCCAAAACAGGAATGGCTTTACAGGTGGAGACCACTGAGATTTTTTCCCTAATAATTTTTTCTGACAGTTTAGTTTTGCACTTGGCTAGGGTCAGTGTAACTACTGGTAGCATGAGGCGATGCCTGGACCCTATAGAGGTTGCACAGGCAATCCAAATCCTCCAAGATGGTACATCAATATGTTCCATTTCCAAAAGGTTTGTTTTGTCTCCCAGCACAGTCTCGAGCATGGAAGAGATTCCAGGAGACAGGTAGTTACTCTAGGAGAGCTGCACAGGGCCATATAAGGTCATTAACTCATCAGCAGGACCTGTATCTGCTCCTTTGTGCAAGGGGGAACAGGATGAGCACTGCAAAAGCCCTACTAAATGACCTCCAGCAAGCCACTGGTGTGCATGTTTCCAACCAATCAGAAACAGACTTCATGAGGGTGGCCTGAGGTCCCGATGTCCTCTAGTGGGCCCTGTGCACACTGCCTGGCACCGTGAAGCTTGATTTGAATTTGCCATTGAGCACCAGAATTGGCAGGTCTGCCACTGGCTCCCTGTGTTTTTCACAGATCAGAGAATGTTCACCCTGAGCACATGTGACAGATGTGAAATGGTCTGGAGAAGCCATGAAGAACGTTATGCTGCTGGTAACATCGTTCAGCATCGGTTTAGTGGTGGGTCAGTAATGGTCTGGGGAGGCATATATCCGTGGAGCGACGCACAGACCTCTACAGGCTATACAATGGCACCCTGACTTCTATTAGGTATCGGGATGAAATCCTTGGACCCATTGTCAGACTCTACACTGGTGCAGCGGGTCCTGGGTTCCTCCTGGTGCATGACAATGCCCAGCCTCATGTGGTGAGAGTATTCAGCCAGTTCCTGGAGAATGAAGAAATTGATACCATTGAATGTTCCCCCAAGCTTGCCTGACCTAAATCCAATAGAACACCTCTGGGGAGGGCAGTCTTTAAGGCAGGGCAAAAGGGGCACCTGCCCTGGGCCCCTTCATTGTTGTGGGCCCAAAGCAGCTGCCTCATACCTGCCAACTATCCCATTTCAAATGCCCTTGTCTCTTGAAGTTTTAGTCCCGTGCTGTGTCCCAAAATCTCAGTGTGAAGATATGTTATTAATGCTGCTCAGTTTTGTCTAATGCTTTGTACAGATGACTCACCTGCAGACCCTGTTTCATGGAAATAACCTGCATTGATATGTAAATAGTGGCAGGAATAATATGTAAATAGCTGGAGATTGGCTGCATTGATATGTAAATAGAGGTGGCATTCATATGAAAGTCCTGCCTGCAACTGTGTCATTAAGCCTAACATCAGCCTGTTCTGAAAAGGTAAGCAAATTGGAGCTGGAACCTTTTTTCAAAATAACAATGGTGCCACAGCACCATGAATTGTGGTGCATGTGTATACACACATCTCAGCAGATGTGTGAGGGTTTTATTAACAATTAATGGCACTGCTGTGTATCTGCTAAAGGGCAGCATATTTCTGTGGTGTCAGGAAAGAGATTTTGCATTCATTCCCGACATACACAAATTTGAAAGCAGGCAAAAAGTCTCAGTTACATTGGTGGTAAGTGTAAATCTTCTCATTACATTAGGGCTTGGTGTAAAATCCTTTCATTCACACTTGTGACCAGTGTGAAGGCCCCCCTTACATTGGTGGGCAGTGTAAATCCCTCCTTACATTAGTGGTTCCTGTGAATGCTCCTATTAAATTAGTGTTCAGTGTAAATCCCTATTACATTAGTGGTTAGTGTAAATCCCATTATATTAGTGGTCATTGTGATTCCCCATTACATTGGAGTTTTCTGTCTGTCTATTGATGGGTCCCCTCACCTCCCCAGTCCACCGTGTGCAGGCAGTGAGGAGATGATGTGCTGTAACCTTTAGCAACCAATCAGTATATCATGGATTGGTAAGGATATGCAGTAACCTCTAGCAGCCAATTATAATGTGTAGTAACCTCTAGCAACCAATCAGCGAGTAGTATTTATGTACAGTGATCTCTAGCAACCAATCAACAAGCATAAGTCATGGGCTGTAACCTCTAGCAAATAATAAGTGAGCCATAATGTGCTCTGTAACCTCTAGCAGCCAGTCAGTGAGTGGTAATGATACACTCTAACCTCTGGCAATCAATCGCAATCACTGCCTGATCTGATTCAGTAAACTGATTTTAAGTCTAGCTGCTATTTATTGTAGACTCAGAGCAGGTAGAGAGCGAAATTGCATGGGGTGGAGCCAAGAAAATGTTTGCCCAGGGTGCAATCAATATTAAAGATGGCCCTGCACATTATGCTTTAGTCCATCCAACACCACCAGGTTGCACCATTTCATTAGGGGCCTTCCCCCGACATTGTCAGGCATGCATACAAGCACATGGGAGTACCATTTTGAGTAGCTGCAATTAAATTTTAGCAAAATGGACTAGCTTGCTGCATCATGTTTTCACTTTAAATTCTGGGGTGTCTTTGAATTCAGCCATCTGTAGGTTGATCATTTTCATTTCCATCAAATGATGTGGCATCCTTTCGTTCCTAACACATTACCCAGTCCATATCATTATAGATATCCAGGATGATATTTTCCCCCATTGAAATCTGATATGTTTTCAAAGTTTTACTTTATTTTTTTGAGCAGTGTATATATTTGTGTCCTTAATCTTTAGTAATCAGATTCCACCATTATTAACCAAAATCTTGTGCAAGTTCAAAACACAACATAAACATTCATTAAAATATCCTTGAAGTGTGCATACTGTGCTTGTGCATCTGCAATCCACATGCAGTCTGCCTAATCATCTAGTGACTCTGCTCACCTTAGTTAAAGAATTCTAAAATATAGGAGGTCTATAATTGCAATGCATCAGGACAGAATGGGTTCCAAAGAGTTTAAAATAGCACACATAGCTCATGTTGTACAGTATGTACATAACAGGGCATTTTTTGAAAGCAGCTGGCCCATGTGCAAGACTATAGGTTGGGCCACCTGGACCTGAACTTTTTGTCACTACTGACCATAGAGTCATTACTGAGTCATTACTGATCTCTGTGTCACTTACCACTGACCTCTGAGTCATTATTGACCCTTAAAATCTGCATCACTTAATGCTAACCCTTGAACTCTATGTCACTTACCACTGACCATTATTTACTACTGACCTCTCAATTCTGTGTCACTTAGCACTGACCTCTGTGTCACTATTGACCACTGAACTCTGCGTCACTTTGCATTACTTACTACTGACCTCTTAATCACTTAATATTGGCCACCAGTGTTGGTCATCTTACTTTAAAAAAGTAATTAGTTAAGTTACAAATTACTTCTCCCAAAAAGTAATTGCGTTAGTAACTCAGTTACTACATTGGAAAAGTAATTAGTTACGCAGCAAAGTAACTGACATTTTTTTTTTTAATATTCTATACGTGTAACTAAGGGGCGGGTCTAGTATTACTGTAAGCAAGGGGTGCATTTATTATTATTGTTATATATCGTGTAACCAAGGGGCTGCTCTATTTTTACTCTAACCAAGGGGCAGATCAGTTATAGCGTGTAAGCAAGGGGCGGGTCTATTATTATTATATCGTGTAAGGGGCAGATGACTACAGAAGAGGGCGAATGTTAAATTAATGGGCATAGCTCGATATATAACAATAATAATAAATGCCCCCTTGGTTGCATTAATACTAGACCCGCCCCTTACATGATAGACGCCCCTTGCTGGAGCGTGCTGCATTGCCTCGTACAATTACATGTTAACTGCGCCTGCGTGGTGTAGAGTTCACTCAGAGCTGTTTAGGTTTGGCAATTTTCGTAAGCTCTGTAGTCCTTCGTACTGCGCAAGTGCTGCGTCTGCGCAGTACAGGGGCTCCTTGTCCGGCGGGGAACTTTATCATCAGGACACCGGAATTACACTACTGCCATCTAGTGGCGGTAGATGTAATTTCGGTAACACCGCCCAAGTAATGGGAACTGTGTTACCATGAGGGGAAAATTAATCAGTTAGATTACTCGTTACCCTCTAAAGTAACTGCGTTAAGTAACTCAGTTTATTTTAACTCAGTTACTTACATCACTGCTGGCCACTGAACCCTGCACTTACTCCTGACCCCCAAATTATGTATTACTTACTACTGATTGTTGAACTTAGTGTAATTTTTCATTGACCCCTGAATCCTGCACCAGTTGCTGCTGACCCCCAAATTTTGCACCAGTTACTGCTGACCCCTGAACTCTGCATCAGTTACTACTGGCTCATAAACTCTGCATTACTTTTTAATGAACTTTGCTTCACTTACTATTGACCCCTCAACTCTTCATCCCTTAATCCTGACCCTTTAACTGGCCCTTTAACTTTGTGTTACTTATTGCTGACTCCAGACCTCTGAGTCAATTACTACTGATGTTTGAACTCTGCATTACTTACTACTGACCTCAGCATCACTACTGACCTCTGCATCACTTACTACAAAATTTTGGGATCAACATTAAGTGATACAGAGGTCAGCAGTGACACAGTGTACAGAGTGCAGTAGTAAGTGACCCTCTGTCTCACAGCACAAACAGCCCTCCTCTGCACTGCTTACCTCTGTTCTCTTTCTCTCTGGACTCTAGTCCAGTATGTAAGACTTAATTACAGCTCATAGCCCTGCCTACTGGACCAGGGAATATAAGAAGGGGAGAAGAGCTGGGCCTGCAGTAATATTAGCCCTGTGAAGGGTCCAGGAAGAAAGACAACAGAGGTAAGTCAACCCCCTCAGTGTCTCTGCTGCAGCTGCACTTGCCACAGGCAGCTGGAGCAGAATCATTGTTTATGCCAGAAAGAGGACATGAGCTAAAAGTCGACACAGGGAGTTGGGGGCTGGACTATGATTGCCTGTGATTGGTAATCCAATCACAGGCAATCATAGGCACACCCCCACTCCCTGCACCGGCCTTTAGCACCCGCACCCTCCTAAGCATAAACCATGTTTCTGCTGCAGCTGCCTGTGACAAGTATATACAGTATACAATATAAATATATACATTTAGTAAGTTATGTTGTGCTTGTGTCTGTGAATAATAATGATTTTAGTATATTTTTAGCAAAAAATATTGTTTTGATAAACATTTACTCAACTATCGCAGGACCTAAAAATTAAGCATAACTTTCTTTTTATTTTACTGTCCTATGATTTTAGAAAAGGTATAGTTTGGGGGATATCTCACAAATTCTGCAAGCTCTAAGTCAGGGGTCTCAAACTAGCGGCCCTCCAGCTGTTGCTCCAGCTACAAGTCCCATGAGCATTGAAAGGCTGACAGTTACAAGCATGACTCCCACAGGCAGAGGCATGATGGGACTTGTAGTTCCGCAACAGCATGAGGTCCCCCAGTTTGATACCCCTGCTCTAAGTGAAAAACTATAACCTCCAGATATTTAGCGTACATTACTTGCAGTATTTACAGTTTTCCGTACCTTTGTTTTCACCATTTCACAAACAGGCACAATTAAACATTTTCAAATATTTGTGATTTATAGACCCAGTACAGTTTTTGCTATTAGATTTAATAGGGGTTTTGTATATTATGTTTTATGTTGTGTTTGTGTCTGCTAATAATGATTTTATTGTATTTTTAGCAAAATTAAGATTAAATATTAAGATTGGCACAGGGGGCCTGGTCTGGCCATGGAGCATAATGGCTGCCTAGCTGTACGCTCTGCTCCTGCATAGGGCACAAAAGCAACCTTCAGCATGCACATCTGACAAATCCTCCTCCTGCAGGGAGGGACTTAACACCTGGACACCCACCGGCTATGTCTCATAAGAAGCAGAAGCCTCAGGGTTCTCACAGGCTGCAAGAGTTCTTCATGAAGCCATCACAGCACAGCTCTCAAGATGGCACTGGGAGGGGCCTCACACAGACCCGGACAGCTCCTCAGACATGGAAGACTCTGCTCCACTAGCTGATACCTCCTTTTCTTTAGCTTTGGATAGAAGTAAGTGTGCAGCACTGTCCCCAGCTCTCTCCCCTAACAAACCTCTGGCTACTAAGAAACAATACTGGAGGGACTTTATACCACCTGTTCAGGCAGACATGTCTATTAACCCATTAGCAGCTTTCCCTAGCGTCTTATAGTCTGGCCTCAGAGAACTCCCTGAAATCTATGCTTCTCTTGCTACAAGCTGATCTTCAGAGAGAGTTGAGGGCTTCACATTCAAGGCAGAGTGGGAATTATTGAAGAACACACTTGATTCATAGCGTATCAATGAGTGAAGTAGCTAAAGTGTACAATGAGGTTGTAGACATGCAAGACGTACATGCGGAAGCCATTCACCAACTACAACTCAAATTTTCTATCAAGTACCAAAGTGCTGGAGGCCAATGGAGAGAGGACTTCCCTTGCAGCTCAGTTCCACACTCGTCTGGAGGTGAGACAGGAGGAGTCAGGCCCAAAGTCGCAAAGGTCGCCTGCAGAGTTGCTTGGAGGAAAGGCTCAGGAACACTGCTGATGTGCTGCGGGGCTGCTGCAATCAGGTGGCATCTGTGAGATGTAGCAGATAACCAGGGTCACTGAGACAGTGGGTAGTTGGTACAAGCCAAGTTTCGGTGCCAGGAGACAAGGTTAGGTGGGAGCCGAGGTCAAGACATGTAGCAGGCTGGGAAAATCAATTTAACAAGCCGAGGTCAAGGTCAGGAGGCAGGCAGCATACAGGTCTGGGGCAAGCCGGGTCAGTGATCACAGGAAACAGGAAACACAGGAACGTTGGTAACAGCTGAGATCAAACAGCACTTCCTTATAAAGGCCCATATGATCCCCACGCCATTTTTTTTTATTATTTTGGTGCTGGGTTCCCCTTAAGATCCATACCAGACCTGAAGGGCCTGGTATGGAATTTGGGGGGACCCCCACGCATTTTTTTTTTAAATTTTGGTTTGGGGTTCCCCTTAATATTCATATCAGACCCAAAAGGGCCTGGTAATGGACTGTGGGGGAATCCCATGCCGTTTTTTTCAATGACTTTTATGTGTATTGCCGGGACCGACAATTCATTATAGCCTTTACTTTAAAATTATTTTTTTTCCTTTAGAAATGTCATTTTGTGCAGGGACTGTTGTAAACATGGGAAACATGCGCCACTTTATAGGAATACTACAGACAACCCCCAGGTATGACATTTAAAGGAATATTCCCCTTTTATTGTTTTACTTTAAACATTATTAAAATCACTGCTGCCGAAAAAACGCATTGATACATGTCCCCTGGGGCAGGACCCAGGTCCCCAAACACTTTTTATGACAATACCATGCATATAAGCCTTAAAAATTATCACTTTTGATTTCTCCCATAGACTTTTAAAGTATATTCCGCGGCTTTATTTTATTTTTTTTATTCCGCGGCTTTATTTATACCACTATTCATTATTCAGAACCCCCGGTAAAACCTGTAAAAACCCAGGTAGTCATTGCCCTAATTCTTTTCTCACATTGGACATAAAACTTTATACTAAGCTTAGCACAACCTGTCTCGCTAAGTACCGGCCTTCTCTCTTTCTCAGCGATCAAGTAGGGTTCATTCCCAATAGACAAACATCCGATGGAACCCAGTGGTTTATAAACAAGATCCAACGGGCCGAGCATCAAAGCACGCCTTCTTTGCTGATCTCTTTAGATACAGAAAAGGCATTCGATAGAGTCCACTTATCGCTTATTGACCCAATACTGTCACTACCAGCTCTTCAATTAATTTTGGATGATTTTGGAGTCGACACATTAAATAAACTCAATCGCTCCATATTGTCTTTACACCCTCCTCTAAGGGGACCTGTTTTTGAAAGGTCCCCTTCCCCACTTCCAGGGTTGGCACTGCAGCGAATCTCGGCCCCCCTCCTCCTTCCTCCGGCCAATTAGAATGCGGAGCATGTTTTGCGTGTATGCAGCAGGGAACTGACTGTGAAGCCAGCTCCCTTGTCTCCTCCTCCCATGATCATCTCTGGGGACTTCTCCAGAGCCTCTCCCATCCTGTCTAACTCACTACCCCAATCTGTCCGGTTATCTCCTACTCTGTGAACTTTTAGGCGATCCCTGAAAACTCATCTTTTCAGGGAGGGCTATCCTGCCTTCAGCTAAAAACTAAATCTTCTACTTCCCTCATAAGTTCCCTCATAAGTTCATCCCTCAGTCACTACCTTTTGTTTCACCAGCCCCTCCCTCTTAGATTGTAAGCTCTATTGTATTGAATTGTACTATTGGTGTATTGTCTCCCTTTATATTGTAAAGTGCTGCAAAAACTGTTGGCGATAAATAAATCCTGTATAATAATAATAATAATAATAAGTTTACCCTAACCCTAGTGTGAATGGCTTTGTTCATTGTTTCTATTTTTTAAAACAAAGCACATTGTTGTCCTGTTGATTTGCAGAGATTATTGTCATTACTTCTTGTTCATGCATGTTGAATTCCACCTTGTTGTGGATACAACTATTGTGTGTACCTCTATGAAACCTCAATAGAATTTGAGTGAAAAAAAAAGATTGGCACAAAAGTAGAAACCTTGGTTGAAAAAGTGTAGCTAGTACTGTATACTAGCTACTGTATAAAGCATAGACAAGAATGTAGCAGAAGTTATATAGCTTGTCTTATTGTACTCCAAGTAGCTATTCCAAGTGGCGTAATATGAGGTGTATAATTTATTCTTTAAGTTACAATTCAGACTTTTTTCCTCTTAGTAGAGGTACTAGACAGGGCTGCCCCCTCTCCCCTCTTTTATTTGCCCTAGCCATTGAGCCTCTTGCACAGGCCATCAGATACAATCCAAATATCAAGGGCTATAGCAAAGGCCCGAACGAATTTAAACTCAGCCTATATGCAGATGATGCCTTGGTTTTCCTATCCAACCCTCTAACTTCCTTACCAAACCTTATCTCTGAACTCAAAATATTTCACAATCTTTCTGGTCTGGGCATTAATGTAAGCAAATGTTCAGCCCTACCTATTAACCTCTCTCCCAATCTGACCTCCTCTCTTCAAAAAGACTTCAACTTTATCTGGTGCTCTAAGTCATTCAAATATCTTGGAGTCTTTATTACAAACCATTTTAAGTCACTATATTCCACCAACTATATACCCCTTTTTCAACAGATTAGTTCCCTACTTAAAATATGGTCCTGACTTCCGGTTCCGGCGCCGCATGAAGGGACAGTAACCCCTCTCAGCTCCCGCTCCACGGCACACAAAACGGCCTACAAAGTCGGCCCCGTTACTCATTCCCCCTCACAGACGGCTCCCAGACCTTACCGCTGCCTTCCCGCTCTATGTCTATGGAGCGCTTTCTTGAAAAAGGCGGGCCGCGAGCTCCGCCGGCGCAGCCCCAAATTGAGACCGGGGATGCGGCCTTGTCATCCGGCCCGGTCTCCTCACATAGCGCGACAGATGCGCACAGCATGGAGGTGGGGCGGACTGCACCCCCCCTCTACAGCAATGGGAGGCAGGAGATCTGGAGAGGATAACACAGGCAGTGGCAGCAGTACTAGCCCCCACCATTGCTGCATCTGTTGAAAAAGCTGTCACTGCTGGAATGCTTCAAATTAAAAAAGAACTGGGAGAACTAAATGCCTGCATCCATGAAGCAGAAGATAGAATAACAAGCATGGAAGATGACATTTATAAAGCCCAGGCTAGTGAAGAAGCTCAAGATAAAACTAACCAGCACATACTCCAGCGATTGGAAGACCTTGAAAATAGATCGTGTCGGAGCAACCTGTGATTCGTCGGAGTGCCGGAATCGCTACAATCTACGGCTCTGGCCAATTTCTGCTCTTGCCGTATTCCCGAAGCCCTGGGATTACCAGGCCCAGCTACGGTTGAACGAGCTCACCGACTCGGCACATATTCAGCTGATCGGTCTTCTCCGCGTACCATCATCGCTAAATACCTAAATTACGCTGATAAAGCAACCATTCTGCAAACTTACCGACAAACGAGAAACCTCCAAGTAGATGGCGTTACTATTCTTATCTTCGCTGACTACTCGATTGAAGTTTCTAAGAAAAGAAAAGCATTCCAACAAGTCTGCTCATCGCTTCATCAACAACAAATAAAGTTCACCTTAGCCTTCCCGGCCATTTTACGCCTCAAAGCACCCAATGGTGACCAACTCACCTTTCAAGAACCGCACGAGGCAGATAGATTCTTATGCTCCTTACACCAGGATCCACATCCCAACCTCCCTCCCAGGGCTGCTCCTATCTCAAGATCCTTGGAGCAACGCAGTCCTCGTAAGGATTCCCCTAAACGTCTCAAACCATCGGGTACGCAAAACCGCTTTAACCAACGCTGACTTTTATTTATTTTTTTTTTTTTTTTCTGGGCTGACGTGTTCTCTCACTTAATGGTAATACTAACCATTTTTCTTTTCTAGGCTCTAAGCACTCTCAGTGCTCGCCACCTCATTCTCTCAGTTCAGTATTTACAGCTCTCCCCCTACTACTTACATGCTGTACAAGTCAAGCTTTATTATATTGTTTTAGTCTGTGATTTATAACTATATCCGGCCAGGCCGTTAGCTCAATCCAGCCTCCCATACCTTGCGATCCTGCCTGTCGGCCTGTAAGCCTGCTTCCTGTGGGCACCCAAGTACACCGATTGTACGATCCGTGACAGGGAGTTGGCTTTTGCTGCGTCCTCATGCGGAAAAAAGAGAAGTCCTTCTCTGGTTATGTTTTTTGGTTTATTTGTGTTATCCCCCCCAATTATCCTTTCACCCCAGTCTCACCTCTGACCTTTTTACTTAAACATCTACCCACCTGCCAGTCGATCTTCCATTACCTTAGACAACTTTTCACTCTGCCTGGTTGCATAATAGTGTCACAATGTCAAATACCGCTACTCTTACATGATTTTCTATTTCCGGCACATATCCTCCTGGTACACCTCCCCCCATGAGAATCGTCTCATGGAATGTAAAGGGGCTCCGATCCCCCATTAAGAGACTCAAGGTGCTTCGTCACCTGAAACGACTCAAAGCCGATATCGCCCTTCTGCAGGAAACCCACCTAACACAACCCGACTATCACCGTATGCAAAAACTTTGGGTAGGTTCGGTCATAGGTGCTGATGCTGTAGCCCGTAAAGCGGGAGTGCTTATCCTGCTTCATAAAAACCTAGTCCATCAACTGATTTCTAGCGACGCAGACGAACAAGGCAGACTTCTTACGATTCGTTTAAAATTAGGAGACAGGGAACTTGCAATCTCTAATGTATATGCACCCAACAACCCGGGGAAAATTTTTTTTGGGGACTTGTCCACCAGACTTTTACACCACCCTCTTACCCCCCATTTAGTCGGAGGAGATTTTAATTCCTCCCTCCACATGACGGAAGATAGATCCTCCCCAAAAATTTCACCTAAGCAGACATTGGGCCTTGACCAAACACTCTTTGCCTCAACCATGGATTCCCTTCACTTCACTGATTTATGGTGACTTTCTAACCCATTGAGCAGAGAGTACACTTTTTATTCTATTCCCCATAAGGTGTTCACCAGGATCGACTACATCTTTGGCACTGATTCCGTACTCCCCCTAACCTCTGATGCACAGATTCACGAGATAGCCATTTCTGACCATGCCCCGATATCAATTTCCTTTACTGATGCTCCCTCACCTACTACTCCACGAGTGTGGCGCTTTCCCTCGTACCTTCACAATAATGAAGATTTCCGGCGATACATTGACAAGACTTGGAATGAATTTGCCTCGGCAAATGCCGTCCATGTTAATGACCCCAATCTTTACTGGGATGCGGGAAAAGCCTATTTAAGAGGCAGGATTATATCATATGCCTCCTCTTACAAGAAACATGCACTTTCCAAATATAAATCGACGAGCTTATGCCTTAAGCAAGCTCAGCTGGCTCTTTCCACCCAAGACTCTCCTGACAATAGAGACACCTGGCGCAAAGCCAAACTAGACTTTGACACTTGGGCAGATATCATAGAACTTACCACGCGTGCACAAGCTGACGCAAACCTTTATAAATTTGGCAACAAAACAGGGAAACTTCTAGCCAGACTATGCAAAGGCCCTTACAAGCAAACACATATCACAGCCCTAAGGGATCAGTCAGGAACTATCAAAAAGACTCCACAGGAAATAGGTAAAGTGATGCATACATTCTACTCAGCATTATATGCGCCGGATCCAATTAATCGTGATGTAGCCCAGAAATTTCTAGACAAAATCACCCTAACTTCGGTCACCCCGGCCCAGCTAGAGAGCCTTAGCTTACCAATAACAGCCTCGGACATTTCTAAGGCCATACACCAACTAGCTCCTGGTAAGGCCCCGGGACCTGACGGCTTTTCCGGGGAGTTCTACAAGACCACACATGACACCATAGCGCCTACCCTCCTTAGGGTGTATAACACAATTTGGGAAGGGGGGCAATATCTGCCCTCCGGCTACCAAGCTATTATAAAACTGATTTCTAAAAAAGACAAAGATCCCCTGGACTCGGGTTCCTACAGGCCCATCTACCTGCTAAATATTGATGCCAAGATTCTTTCAAAAATAATTGCCACGAGATTGGCCGATATTATCCCATCTTTGATTCACCCAGCACAATCGGGATTTGTGAAAGGGAGGACTGCGACGCTAAATATTCGTAAGGTAATTTCGGTCTTGGATCATGCTTCTAAACACAGGGGGGGGGGGGACTTTGCCATTGTCACTCTGGACGCAGAGAAAGCTTTTGATAATCTTAGTTGGGACTGGCTCTCATTAGTTCTATCTAGGATGGGCCTTACAGGATCATTCAACCATCTTATAAAAGCCATGTACACTTCTCCTGCGTCCAGACTGGCAGTGGCGGGTCTCCTCACAGATGAGTTTCGGCTATTTAAGGGAACAAGACAGGGCTGCCCCCTTTCTCCCCTACTCTTTAATCTAGCACTCGAACCCCTCTCCAGATTCATTAACACCAAGGGTGACTTGCATGGGATACGATTTGGCGATCTTGAGCTGAGATCTGCTCTTTTTGCAGATGATGTACTCATTTTTACTCGCGACCCGACCTCCGACATGCCTGCTATTAAACACATGTTTGATGACTTCAGGTTATGTTCGGGACTAAGAATCAACTATGGTAAAAGTGAAATTCTCCCGCTGGGCCCCGGTTCTAACCCATCCTGGGCTTCCCACTCGCCCTTTTCCATAGCCAAGTCCCACATTACATATTTAGGCATAAAAATTGGTAAGATGCCTTCATCTCTTTACATCTTAAACTACCCCCCGTTGATACATAAAATCATCCAGGAATTGGAAAATTGGAAGGACCTGCCGCTATCGCTCCTGGGGAGATGTCACCTATTCAAAATGGTCAGTTTTGCACGCCTTCTCTACCCTCTCCAAACCCTCCCCTTACTCTTGAAGCATAAAGATGTGCAGCTTCTGCATAAAGCCATCTCTAAATTTATTTGGCGCCAAAAGAGACCGCGCATAGCCCTGCCCAAACTCCATCTCCCCAGAACCGAAGGAGGCATAGGTTTACCGAATGTTAGGCTCTATAACTTAGCCTGCTTGCTTAGGATAGGATTAGATTGGATACAACAGACTTCCCGATACTCTAATTTCTCTCTTGAATCTGAAATGGCTTATCCCTACTCACTAGTGGCCTTATTACATTGTCAATGGAAATCGTTACACTCAGACTTTCAACATAACCTCCTGCTTCGTGACACAGCAATTGCTTGGAGGGAAATACGAAAAAAGGAAAAACTCTCCCCTTATATGTCTAAGCACCTTCCTATACAAGGTAACCCCAGTTTCACTCCAGGATTGGTGCATCAAAGTTACTCTTTATGGTCAAGGCAAGGCCTCACGAACTTCTCTTCCCTATGTGATGCAGACACTGGACTACCACTCCCATTCTCCTACATCGCTCGACGGTTCGAGCTACCTAAACCGCACATTTTTTATTTTTGGCAATGCGTCAACTTTCTTCGCACCTCTTGTGGGGAAACACGAAAGAGGTTTAGACCTTCTCTTCTGGACACTTTAATACACACTGGCCGAAACACCATCTCCGGCATCTACAAACCCCTACTCCGCAAGCTCACCCCCACCATTGAATCCTCTGCCACTGCTAACTGGGGAAAAGACTTCCCAGACCCAGAGCTCACTGACAAGCTGCTCAAGGGTTTCAACAATGTGCTCCGACTGATACCATGTGAATACTGGCGGGAAACCCAGATGAAGATATTGCACCGAGCCCATATACCTTTTCTTGTGGACAAGGGTAACCCTCAGTCTCTCCTCTGTCCCCTATGTAAACAGCCTAGACCCACCCTGGCACATCGTTTTTGGTCATGCTCCTTCATCGCCTCTTTCTGGGACCAGATTATAGCCTTCATACAAAGCATAACTTTGCTACACCTTCCCAAGGACCCCTTACTTTTGATATTCGGCTATTGGGACAAACAACTCCTAACCTGGTCCTCCCACACAGAGCTTATACATAAGGATTGGATCCTTATCAGCCTTTTTACTGCCAGAAGAGCGATACTGAAGAATTGGACTTCATCTTCCTGCCCTACTATTTCAACGGTCAAACAAGAGCTTCAATTACATCTCCACAGGGAAAAACTAACTACGGACTTTAATCACCCATGCGATGGAGGAAGTTGGAGGAAGTTCATTGATGCAACACTCCACCCTACACCACAAGAGTCTGTACTTACTCCGTTTACATACTACAAAAGCCTCCTGACGCAAACAGACATTGTTGACACTCACTGAAATGGATCGCTTGGGATGTACTCATGCGATTTCTTATCAGATAAGACCTACTACGCTTGTTACCAGTGCGGGAAACTTGAACTATGGAACTCAGGACTTTCAAGGTCATCCCTCCGCCCCATTTTGGCTAACTGTCTTCCTTACTATTCACACCTCATGGTGGGACTCGCAAGCTATTACCCCCTCTCACCCCCCCCCTCCCCCCCCCCCATATTGAGTTTATCACCTGTCCAGCCAGATCTTTTGATTCTCTGTTAGGCTTTATATGCTACATTTATTGCCTTTGTACCAATTCCTTCAGTTATTGTGAAAATTATTCTGATCGAGCAGCGCGGAATGTCTCCCGCTGACTCACTATGTTTTTGTGATGTTGTTTCTTTTCAATAAATTCTTTTGAAAAAAAAAAAATATGGTCCTCATACCATATCTCCCTTCTTGGACGGATATGTGCATTTAAAATGACCTTCCTCCCAAAACTATTATATTTTTTTAGAGCCCTACCTATTACTGTTCCCATAACAAGAATTGAAGCTCTCCAAAGGCAGATAAATAGGTTTATCTGGTCTTCCAAAAAGCCAAGATGTGGCTACCCTCTCATGTTTAGACCTCAAAACAAAGGCTGGCCTAGGCCTCCCTAATATCTGGCATTATTTTATTGCCACTAAACTGTCACAAATAGCCCAATGGCATGCCCCTTCCCCTCAGCTTCCATGGCTCAAATTTGAATCTCTTTCCATTGCACCATACCACATACAAGGCCTTATTTGGTCCAATTGTATAAACCACAAAAAACTACTCAAGCTAAACTCCATAGCAGCCCATCTTCTTCGATTATATCTAGTTCTTAGTAAATCCCTTAAACTAGCCTCTGACACACCCCCTCTCGCATCCTTCCTAGGGGACCCTAGGCTCTCACAAAACCTGAATATTTTTTACTCATTCCCTTTGTGGCGGAACAGTAACCTATCTTCCCTTAGGTCATTGTCCTTCAACAATACATTCCTTACTTTCCCCGCACTCCAAGCCAAGCACAATCTTCCTTCATTGGAGCTTACAAATTACCTCCAAATCAAAAAAATTTTCAATGAACATTACTCTGTAACCATATGTCCACCTACAACGATTTTTGAACATATTTGCATAAACTCATAGAGAGATAAAGGTTTAATCTCCCATTTTTATAAAGACCTTAACAGTTCTTTGTTGTCAGAAAAATCCTCCCAGATGCTTCACTGGGAATCTGAACTAAACTGTACTATTCCAACGAAAACATGGGACATCATGACGGATAATCTCCGGAAATGTAACATAGCACCTGCATACAGAGAATCCCCTATTAAATTGTTCTCTAGACTATACCTGACCCCTGAAAAAATTCACTCCTTCTATCCCACAACCTCTCCTTACTGTTTTAGAGGTTGCACAGAAAATGGCACTTACTCTCACATTTTTTGGAGTTGTAGACACCTAGAAACAATTTGGCTCCAAGCTGAAAGAAAAATAGAATCTATGGTCAAAAAAAGAATTATTCGATCTCCTCAAATATGTATTCTATATGCGAATGTCCCAGATGTGCCCCCTCCCTGTGTCAGACTCATCAATTCACTTGTGAGCTCCATCCAATGGATGATAGCTTGTAACTGGAAATCTAACAATTTACCCTGGCCTCAGGTTATATCCAGAATGAGAAACCTTAAACTATCTGAAAGGATCCATCATACTCTGTTTGATAGTATGCACATATTTAACTCAAAATGGATGTTCTGGTCAGACGAGTATTCTATATATACATATCCCTTTTTAGTAACACTCTTCCTGATGTCCTCCATGTTGAGAATACTCTAACATATTGTGATACTCTATATTAAACTTGTAAAGGCCTCCCTAGGTACCCAATCTTCACATTTTTATATTATTTTGTTCTTATATGTGTATGATACTCAGCCCTATACCAGCTGTATATTTCTGTAGTATTATTTTATATCATCTACTGTACAATATCCTCACAGTTTTGTAACATGTTTTATGAATCTTCCAAATAAAACTTTTGTAAACAAAAATTATTTATTCTTTAAATCTAAAAACATTAATAAGGACAATTTATTTAATATATGAAGTCAAAGAACAACCTATGTTACACATTATTTAAATGTTTTTCTTTCTTCAAATCAAGTTAAAGTTTAAAACAATAATACTACATTAGACAGACTAATGATTGATAATGTAACTAATATTCTCAATGTGCCCACACACATCTGTATACTTCTGGAGGCGTTTGCACTAACTGAATATTAAAATGTTAATAATATAAGTTTTATAAACCTTTTAATGCACATTCTTTTGATAAATTGCATTGTCAGTCACACATATGAAATGTGTAAGGAAATGCATCAATTAACATTAGTCAGACATCATTTACAGACATTTCTTTTCAGAATGTTAATACATTTATGTCACTAGTTTCAACTTCCGGACACAGATGATGTATTATGGTGAATCACATATTGCTTTGCAAGCCTTTTTTTTAACCCAATACTGACAGTGGCCTGGGGGTGGGGGGAAATAATTTTGGAGACACTGTTACATGACTATAAATTCATAAGCTAGCACATTCCTGTGAAAAAGAAGCATAATATGTACAGTACCTGACCAAAAACCTCTTTTTATAAACATGTAAAAGGAAGTAAAAGAATTGATAAATAGAAGTACAACAAAAAAAAAAGAAAAACTGATATAAAACAATAGAACAATTGACAATATATTGTATTGTATTGTATGTGAAGGAGGTCGATCTTACAGATCTGTGTGCACTTGAACAGATGGGAACCACCACATGTATCATTACACAACTGACCATCCTTAAATGTTTAAATATGGTGGGACATGAATAATGCTAAATATGGGGTGATCCTTCATACTAAATCATTATAATCATCTGCAATCAATATACTGTATATCAAAATATATAACCAACGATGAGTATTATTAGACAAGATTGTATAGGCAAATTGTGAGTGTCACTAAAAAGAAGGTAGGACTGACCTGTTGGTACAATAATTTAGAGAGTGATCTCATTTACTGGAAATTGATCAAATACTGTGGGAGATAAGTAAAAATAAACTCAGAATAATACATTTTTTAAAAATGTAATAAATCAGGACTATGTAGTAATCTATATTGCAGCCTGTTGGAATCACTGTGCCAATTGAAAAGAATTAAGACAGCAGTGAAATGGCAGGTGGTGGTGTGAGGTTGTCACACATGATGTGGGAATAACAGTTAATGTGTGATCTTTGGGGGTTTGGTGTAGTTGATAACATTTGTAGATGGAGGGTTGTCTGAGTGTCCTGATCATGAAGGTATAAAGCTAGGTGATAAGTCCCCAGGCAGCTGCCATCACAAACCTTGCCTCAAAAAACATTCTGTTAGGTCAGTTCAATTTAAAACAAATGTAAAAAAAATCTTACAAAAGAGTCTTTCATTGCACAATTACAGACTATTTGGTCTAGAACCAATACATATCCCAATGGATTAATTGAAGAAGTGTTTAAAAGAGACATAAACATCCCTCGCCCCCCCCCCATCTGCTTGGTGGCGCCGGGATTGCAACTGTGGGCACGCGGCTGTGTCTTCACAGCCAGGCACCCACTGCTCACGCTTGAGCGGCGCCGCGCACCGTGATTGGCCGCGCAGTCATCTGGGACCTGTCACATGTCCCAGATGACTGACAGGAGGGAATGACATGTTGTGTAACCTTGTGATGGGAAATGAGAGGAGAGTAAGGTGCACCTCTATCCACACTGACACCTCCGATCACAGGATATGCAGATCTGCTCTTCTACACAACATCACTTGTTATCATTGGAACAAGCCTTGGGAAGTGTGTGGTGACGGAGTACTACCGATCGGTTCCGGTGTGGGCTATTGTTCCAGGGAGCTGGGAGGTCCATGATTCTCCTTTGAGGTTGCCGATTGATAAAATCAATGCCCATTTTGCTTCACCATCTGTATGTGTATTGCCCTCTAGTATCATTGGAACAAGCCTTGGGAAGTGTGTGGTGACGGAGTACTACTGATTGGTTCCGGTGTGGGGTATCGTTCCAGGGAGCTGGGAGGTCCATGATTCTCCTCTGAGGTTGCCGATTGATAAAATCCATGCCCATTTTGCTTCACCATCTGGTAAGCATATAACCATCTTGGTGGTCGGGTACTCCTCCTCACAGTCTTCTATATAAGTGAAGTCACTGCGGTGTATGGTCAAGCTACGTCCTACGTCCGGACGCTTTCCTTTACCTCTGCTAAAAGACTGTCCAATTCAACATTGTTATATTTTCTTTCGCAGAAGGTTTTATTATATGGACTGATGTGAATGCATCCATTAATCCTCATACTTTTAATTTAGTATGTGTATTGCCCTCTAGGTACTTACTGTGGGTTCATTTAATATCATCCTCTTTTAGTGTTTTTATTTAAGACACATTGGTGCAGCTTTATTGTTCTATTGCTATTTCTGTGTGTGTATTCCACTTTAAGCAGCAGCCATTAGTTAGATATTTTTTAGATTTCCTTGATTTGGTCTAGCGCAGTTTATTTTCCTTTAGATCACTACTACTACTGCTACTGTCCTTATTTTTTTTTTGTACTATTCTAAATTTATTTTTACTTCTTTTTTACTTCTCTCCCACAATAATTAATACATTTTCAGTGAATGAGATGACTCTCCAAAGTGTTGTACCAACAGATCAGTCTTAACCTCCTTTTGGTGACACTCACAATTTGACTATGCTATCATGTCTAACAATACTCATAATGTGTCATTATCATTGGTGATATCTTTCCATATATATGCTTTTTATATCTCAGATGGTTTTATGTATATTTACATATAGGGTGAGATTTACTAAAACTCTTTTGAACCATCAGAACCATATTTGTTAAGCTTGTTTCTTCAATAAAGTTCTTAAATAAACCTCCAAGTTAGATGAGAGATCTTTTGTGACTGGGTGCTACTTCATTCTCATTCAAGTTACTAATTATATCACCATTGACAGCTTGGGGAGCTGTAATTCAGCAGGAGGCATTCTGGATTGGTCATGTGCACTGAGGGGGGTGGGCTCTTGATTGACAATGGATTTACAATAACATTTTTGTGGATTTTTTTATTTTTTAAAAGATAAGTTGATGGGTGATCACCTGACACTGCATACCTTAATTAGAAATAGAGAATAAATTAGATTACAGTGTGGTACTTTTAACCACGTCAGCCCCATAAGAATTTACCCCCTTCCTGACCAGAGCACTTTTTGCAATACGGCACTGAATAGTTTTAACTGACAACTGTGCGGTCGTGCGACGTTGCACCCAAACAAAATTGATGTCCTTTTTTTCCCACAAATAGAGCTTTCTTTTGATGGTTTTTGATCACCTCTGCAGTTTTTATTTTTTGCGCTATAAACAAAAAAAAAGCGGCAATTTTGAAAAAAAAAAAAGCTATATTTTTTTACTTTTTTGCTATAATAAATATCCGCAAAAAATATATAACAAAACAAATTTCTTTTTCAGTTATTCTTCTACATATTTGTGGTAAAAAAAAAAAAAAACGCAATAAGCGTATATTGATTCGTTTGCGCAAAAGTTAAAGAATCTACAAAATAGGGGATAGATTTATGGCCTTTTTATTATAATTTTTTTTTTATTAGTAATGGGGGCAATCTTTTTATCAAGACTGCGACATTGCAGTGGACACATCAGACACTTTTTGTTTACAAACGATTTTTATTATGTAAAAGGTCAAGGTATAAAACAATTACAAGGATGGTACAGGTATATATACAAATATCTTTGACAGTGTGTAACGCCGAGCGCTCCGGGTGTCTCATCCATCCCGGAGCGCTCACGGCGTCCTCCACCCTGCAGCGCCCCGGTCAGCTCCCCTGACCGCAGGCGCTGCTCCGGGATGCGATCCACTCGGCGTCCTCTGTCCGTCTGGGGTTCGCATCCCGCTCTGCTCTCCTGTCCCCGCCTGCCTCCTCCAGCGCGCGCGTCCCTGCTCCCCAGGCGCGCGCGCGCGACACTACTGCCTCTTAAAGGGCCAGCGCACAATTGATTGGTGCCTGGCCCAAATTATGGTCACCTGTATCCTTCTTAAACCCACTTCCCCTTCCTGTCCTTTGCCGGATCTTGTGTTGCCTTAGTGCCCAGTGAAAGCGTTGTGTTGCTCCCGCCTGTGTTCCCTGATCTCTGCCTGTTACCCCTGACTACGAACCATTGCCTCCTGCCTTGACCTATTTGCTACGTTTGACCTCGCCTCTGCCTTATCCCTGTGTACCTTGGCTGTCTCAGCTGTCAGTGTGGTCGAGTTGCTATTGGAAGACACGACCTGGTTGCTACCGCCGCTGCAAGTCCATCCCGCCTTGCGGCGGGCTCTGGTGAAAACCAGTAGCAACATTAGAACCGGTCCTCCAATACAACCCGTGCTATCGCCCCACTGGCATAGGGGATCCACCTCCTGTTCACCGTCATACCTTGAGCGTGACACAGTGTATGTTGTACAGGAAGTGGAAAAGGGTTATGGTTAGTCAGGTAAAAATAAGAGATTGCACGGTGTTATAATCAGGCCAATCAAAAGTATTGTAGTGGGGGGAAGAAATAAATAACGACAAATGCCTATATGTTAAGAAGGGGAGGTGAAAAAAAAAATATTTTTTCTCCTTTTTCCCCTTTTCTTTTCCTTTCTATCCCCTTTTCCTAAATCAAAGAGGTATCCCAGAGAATCCATTTTTTTTTGATAGAGGGGAATAGAATCATATAACGTGTGGTGAATTCTTTCAGAAAGTTTGTCATGTGGTTGAGAATTTGTGGCCAAGGTACCGTAGTGGAGCGCCAATTAAAGGCTATGGCCCAATGAATAGAGCTGAGGAATGTATGGATTAGCCATGTGTTAATCATTGGAATATCTTGTATAGGGGAGAATAGAAGACATATTTGGAGTGTAAGAGAAATCTTTCTACCGGATATTTTTTCTATGATTGTGCTGTCCTTATGCCTTTTGCCACTATTTTGGGACCAGTGACATCAATACAGCAATCAGTGCTATAAAATGCACTGATTACTGTGTAAATGACACTGGCAGGGAAGGGGTTAAGTGTGTCCTATCGAGTGCTTCTAACTGTGGGGGGGGGGTGGGCTCCCTACAACATGACAGAGATCAGTGCTCATGATGACAGGGAGTATGTTGCTTGTTTACATAGGCATCTCCCAGTTCTGCCACTCCGTGTCACAATCTCGGCACGACCCACAGGCACGCTCACGGAGTATGCAGCGCATGCGCGCGTGCCCACAATGCCACATCTTAAAGGGGACATACAGATAAGTACATTTGCGCAGCTGTGCCATTGTGTCGACGTACATCGTCGTGCGCTGGTCGGCAAGTGGTTAAAGTGCCATTAATAAAAATAGGGATTTAGATTAAAAAAAATTGACTTATATCACATAAAAAGTAGGCATGGTCTGGACCTGGATGGAGATGGCCTCTTAAGCCTTCGGCTGTGACACTCAGAGGCCCAATCTGCTGTAATCTGCTGTAAGCTGAGGGAGACAAGTTCAGCTACAATGGGCAGCATGATCAGAGCTTTTTGGCACCACATTCCTGCTCACCCCTGGACACCAGGACACAGCTAGACCGTAGTATCCCTGAAATATTTCAGACCCAACCCCGGGAAATGGCAGCGGCAACTCCAGCTCCTAGCAGTTCATCCTGCTCAGAGAACAGCAGCCCATCACATTCTTCTCACCCATCCTTGGCCACAGCCACTCTGCCTGTGATTGCTGCTCCAAGCCTGGAAGATCTGTGTGCAGTGGCCTCCAATATTAATATTCTGTCAGCAGCAATATCAGTTCTACGCCTAGACATCCAGGCAATGGCCACAAGGCTAGTTGAGGTTAGAGAAGACTATGGCCCACCATGACACTGCCATATAAGAGGTGAAGACCCTTCAGGTCTGGTATGGATTTTGAGGGGAGCCCCACGCCACCTGAAAAAAAAAAAAAAAAAAACGCTCTTGCCTCATGGGAAGCCTCCACCGTATGCCCGCTCTGCATTTTGACAGGTCTTATATAGGCAAGGGGTGGGGCCACATGGTTTGTCACTCTGTGGCACCGTCCTTTCTGACATCACGTCACGTAATCTTCTTAACTTCAACTGTTCCAGTACATAGCCCATTTTAATATTAATTTTGAGAAATTTCAAGCTTTAATATTTACATTATCTCCGGACCAAGTTTAAAAATGTTGACAAAATTTCCCTTTCACATGGCAATCAGAAGCTATTACCTACCTGGGAATTCACCAACCCATGCAATTGACTGAAGCTACTCTAAAAATGACTTACCATTCTTACGTAGTATAACTGAAGACCTAAAAAAATGGAGCAAGTTCTTATTTTCTTGGTTCGGGCATGCTGTGATCCCTAAAATGAATATACCATGCCTTTTATACCTCCTTCAAGCCCTACCCATTAAATTGCTGATATCCTTTCTTTGGTCTAACAGACAGGCCTGTTCTGCTTTCCTCTGGAAATGAGGATGCCCAAGAATAAGTTATTCTCAACTCACTACTCCTAAATATAAAAGAGGGATTGCCCTTCCAGATATTCAGTACTATTACTTGCCATTCAACCTGACTCGCATAGTGGACTGGAATGTCCACTACCAGGTGAAAGACTGGGTAAAATTAGAAAACACTTTTTTTCACTACACCTACAGTTCTACCCCTTGGCTGTACTACAACCACATCTCCAAGAGACTACAAGACCATCCACTTGAGCCAATCCTACAATGCTTCAAAGGTACATGCTCTAAACTTGAGATATCCACAGTGCCTGGTCTGATGTCACCTATTAAAAATTAATCCAGACTTCATCACCTTCTCCAAAACTACTCTCCTTGAGCTTAATCATGTCAGAGCTCAGTGACCTGTTTCTCAAGTAACCTCCTGGACATACATGCAACTTAGACACTTCATTCAATCTCAGCAACGCTCAGTTGTAGTATCTAGACTCCTTATCCCTTTTGAAAGACTATTCTCTGCAATTAACCCCCAATAGCATGTAATTTCTGCTGTCCATAGTATATTGTGGGCAAACAAACTTGCTGATGAGGGGAAAGTTTGTAAAGCATGGGCAGAAGACTCACAACTTGACCTGAATGAGGAACAATGGGAACATATATTCCACCATATCCATTACATTTCCATTATTGTGTCTATTCAAGAGAATAGCTACAAATTACTGTCTAACTGGTAATCGGACAGACACCCTACCACCTTCATGCATTTGACCCATCTACTTCTAATCGTTGCTGGCATTGTCAGCAATCAACAGGCAACCTCCTCCATATTTAGTGTGAATATCCATTTACCCAAACGTTTTGGGAGGAAGTGCATGAGCCAATAACCTGAATAACTACCTTCCCTCTTGACTTCACCTCAACACAATATCTTCTCCATTACTCACCATCTTCCTCTTCCTTCAAATCCCTTTCCATGTTGATGTTTAATACAGCAAAAATGTGCATACTGGTACTATGGGGAACATCTAAAACCCCCTCCTTGTCAGGCTGTTACAAATGTATAAATAAGATTGCTGAAATGCAAGAATTAATCTCTGTGGCTAAAGATCCTCCATCCAAATGCACTTCCACGTGGACATGTTGGCTGTACTTTCAATTATCTGAAGAATATCTACAAGAAACAGGAAATCCCTCATAAACCATAACCAAGCTCAGTATAATGCATTCAGCAACACAAAGGGCCTATAAAGGGTCTCATGATGACGTTATCCTCGGTGCAGAGTCTAAACACTAATGGTCAATCTGGAAATTAGTGACCGCTATGAACACTCTATAGAATACACCTTCACAACGTTTATCTCCTTTTCAAGTATAACATATCAACACTAACTAAAAGAATAATCCATGCTGTCTCCCACATTTATTTTTACTCAGAACTTTTTTCACCTCACTATCCTGATCTTGACCCTCTGTTCTGCCCATCAGATGTATATATTCTGATTATCTGCATTTGTGTTGTTTTAAATTACATTTAGGCCCCTTTCACACTGGGGCGGTTTTCAGGCGGTACACAGCGCTAAAACACACTGGGGGTACACACGCTTTCACACTGGGGCGGCAAAAAAAGTCCTGCTAGCAGCATCTTTGGAGCGGGATAGGAGCGGTGTGTTCACCGCTCCTATACCGCTCCTTCCCATTGATATGAATGGGACTGCGCGGTAAAACCGCGGCAATACCCCTGCAAAGCACCGCTACAGTGGCGCTCTGCGGGGGATTTTAACCCTTTTTCGGCCGCTCGCGGGGGGTAAAACTGCACCGCGAGTGGCCGAATACCGTGGGCAAAACGACGGTAAAGCAGCGCTAAATGTAGCGCTGCTTTACCGTCACCGCGGCTCCCGCCCCAGTGTGAAAGGGTAATTTCCTATGGGAATCATTTGCAGAGAGTAGGCGCCATCTAGCGTCTCTTTTTGGTAGGGTTTCTATTGTTTACATGTTATTATTAAAGTTTATAACCCAGGAAGTACTTAGAAGGCAAAGTATTCTGGGTAAAGTCTCACAGGAAGAGACACATTCACCATGCTTTTCAAGACTGCAAGAGGCAGGATATGTGTTGTTTCAATCTCTTACCATCAGCCCTTAGTGAACTTAAAAAGTAATTTTTTACTGTCTCATATTGTACTGTGTATATTTTTGTCTTTGAAATGTATGCAAAATTTATGGGATATTGTACTTATCAAGGTTTATTCTTGTTATTTGTAGTTTCACCTAGCTTGTTCCAATAAACTGCGATCGAAGAAATATGGTATCATGTTTATGGGATAAGAATGGTTTAGCTGAATGTCCTTGAGACAGAACACCCTCCGAGATCTGCCTGTGTGGATCACATGCAGATCTAGGATAGCTTGCATACCAATAGCAATTACTCTCAAACCACCACACTCAATTGGGACTGGCTTTTTCAATCCAACATACACTACCCTTAGATAACTTTTTGCCCAAAGTTCAAACTTATTCATAAGCAACTAGATGTTTAGCCGCTAACATACGCATTCTTCCTATTCCATTCAATGTATTGTTAACATAGGGTCTGAAGTCTTAGTAACTTAATTTTATTTATGTGTTAAACATACTCAGTCATGCTCTACATCTTTATGTTCACCCTCCTGAGGAGTCTGTGTGTGGTCACAAGGGAGCAGCCAGAAAGGTGTGCATGTCTGCATGGTGATGTCTGAGACAGGCCGGACAGAGGCCTGAGAGATGGAGCAGCAGGGATCTGCAGTAAAGAGACAGAACTGACGAGGTACAGAATTTGTGCATGAGCACTGTGATGTTGTGTTAGATGGTCAGGAGGACAGAGGCATGAAGTCTGAGCATCAGGGCTGCCAAAGAAAGCCAGGAGGCTGAATATTGTTAATTTTGTATTGATGGTGGAAAATCCCTGTGAGGGAAGTGGATTGCTGTGAACATTTTTTTTTTCTCTTTTAAAAAAAGTGGGCAGAGAAAAACATGAAAAGGCATATCTGATGTGGACTAAACTTACTGTGAAGCACTACCAATGAGCTACCCACAGACTGGCCCTTTAAGTTGATTGGATACCGGCTTCCATTTATATATTACATTAAAGATAAAATACTTTTTGTAAGATCATTTTTTTTTTTTCATAAAACAATATTTTTAAACAGAAAACATTTTCTCTACTAAAAAAATATGCATTACTTTGCTGTCCTAAATAATGACAACGTTTTCACTGAATCAATAGGCAAAACTGTAAAAATTGCTTTAGTCCACAAAAGGTATGCAGGTGTAGGAGCTGAAATGCTTAAAGCAGAGCTCCACCCAAAAGGGGACGTTTCACTTTAAATACTCCTCCCCTCCCACATTTGGCATGTTGTTTTTTTTGGGGGGGTGGGAACTTAGTTTTGAAAGGTACCCTCTCCCACTTTTGCTCGGATCATCTATGCGATCCAAGCACAAGTTCTCTCCCTCCTTGCAGTCTTTGGGGACACAGAACAGGTCCCAGAATACTGCCAGACCATTCAGGAGGTGCAGCGCGACTTGCTCATGCACAGTTGGTACATTTTGGGTGCCCACATTTGAAATGCCAGGGAGGGAAGCCTGTGGGAAGGGGCAGCTCAGATGAGCACATCGCTCAATCCTGGGACAGGTAAGTGTTTGTTGAAAGTCAGCAGCTAAAGTTTTTGTACCTAATGACCTTTTATTAAACACAGAAACTAGTGGAGCTCCTCTTTAAGGTGCAAATTTATATGACAAAAGTATGTTTGTGTATGTATTAATGGGTCTATATTATTTTACTTACAGAACTTTCTCTCTTAAAAATAAAATCATTGCTTAAATACTTTTGTACTGTACCTTTTCCTGCCTAGCTTATTTCTTCAGTCATGCATGAATAGTCTATATTGAATAATATTTTAAAATTATGTGTAAATTACTGTTTACTAAAAAGTCAATCAATATATTCATACACTGTGAAAAAAAAATGAGAAAAATCCATTGCTTACCTTTTTTGAATTGAACAGACAGAATGGAGCTTAAATTCAGGCTTGACGTATAAAAAGTCATACTGAGCACCTGAAAAACATTAACAACAATAAACAGTGTTATAGCTTGATTCTGAGTGAGGTAGATGTCTGGGTGTTTTAATAGTATGAGTGAGATTGTGTGGTGTGGTACCAATTTTTTATATACCTGTTTGTAACTGTTCTGCCCATATTGTCATATTAATATGTGCTATGTGCTGTTACAGATTATACTGCAATGTTGGTTTGACATTGTTGCCATCTAGTGGCCAGAGTTAGTTATTATTTTGTCACTAGGAAAAGGAATTCCTTTACATTCAAGGCAGTAACCTTTAACCTGGAACTGGTATCTTCACAGTAAAGAGCAGTAACCTTTAACCTGGAACTGTATTTCCTTCATTTTATGACTGCTCCATAAAGAAGAGCTCTCATCTATTCCTGGATTAATGGTGGAATTGTCTGTGAGTACTCTCACTGATAGAGTGAGGCTGCTGTATAATGTTTTAATGTACTGACACATATGTTTGTTTATGTTTATGTTGTAGTTTTACAAAGTTATTCGGAAAAAGAATACATACAGATTTGATGTCTCATGTTTCTTGACTTCTGAATTATTGTTAAGCTGTCTGACTAGTGTTATACAACAGTTCAATAACGTGAAGCAGAACAGTAAAAAGACAACCACGTGGCGGTCTGGAATAAACTGAGACGCCATTAGTGCAGCATGAGTCTAAGATCAGGAACAAAGTACCAGGCTGATGACACGCTACCGCTGACACAGCAAGGCAGGGAGAACATTCCCAGTGCCCAGCAAGACGATGCACAATCGCATGTGTCCAGATCTTCACGGGCTAGCAAGATGTCCTCAGCAAGTTCCTCAGCAGTTAAAGCTCGTGCCAAGGCAGAAGCTGCCCGCGTCCAGCTACAGTACGCAGAAAAAGAAGCGATGATGATGCAGGAGTTAGCAGCAAAGAAAGCTACCATAGCACAAAAAGAAGCCATGATGATGCAGGAGTTAGCACAAGAAGAAGCAGAATTAGAAGCAAAATTGCTCATCCTGAAGCGACAGACCGCTGCTGCAGCTGCTGAAGCTGAGGCCGCTGCCTACATGGGAACAAGTCGGTCAGGAAGTGAAAAATCATATAAAGACCCAGAGGTTCCAGAAAAACCTCTGTCCTCTACAGATCATACAAGTAAGTACATCCAGAACCTTACTGATGCGCATACAAAGGAACAGTCTCTTAAACCTGAAGCAAAGGAATTCAGGCCGAGATCAATATCCCCCCTGAGCAGGCCCAGACAACCACATGAGGTCAGCGGCTGCCAGCAAATCAAGAATGAAGCACCAGAAACCCCTAAGAACAAAAAACAATTGTTTCCATCACCTCAACACATAGATTACATGGGCGAACAACAATGTGCAGTGGATGTCACCAAATATCTCATCCGCAAAGAGATGGTTAGCTCAGGCTTTCTCCAATTTGATGACTGTCCTGAAAACTATTGGGCATGGAAATCCTCCTTTCTGAATGCCACTGAAGGTCTGAACTTTTCACCAGCAGACATACTTAATTTGATGATAAAATGGCTTGGTACCGAGTCAGCAGAGCATGCTAAGAGGATGAGAAGAGCAAACCTGTTCAACCCTGCAGCAGGACTCAATATGACCTGGAAAAGACTAGAAGAAACGTATGGATCACCTGAGGTAATAGAAGGAGCATTGTTGAAAAAACTTGAAGTCTTTCCCAAGGTGGGCTACAGAGACAACGTGCGGCTACAAGAACTAAGTGATCTTCTACTAGAGATAGAATATGCCAAAGAGGATGGCTACTTGCCAGGACTTTCATATCTAGATACAGCTAGAGGCACCAATCCCATAGTAGAGAAACTACCCTCAAATCTGCAAGACAAGTGGATGTCTGTGGGAGGTAAATTCAAAGAAGATTATGGTGTTGCTTTCCCCCCTTTCTCTGTGTTTTCTAGGTTTGTCCGACAGGAAGCGAAAATCCGAAGTGATCCCAGTTTCGCCTTCACCACCAGCGGCAATCAATCACACAGACCTGAGAAACCTCACAGACCTCACGGTAGGATTTCTGTATCCACACACAAAACAGCTGTACCTTCAGAAGTCACAGACTATCAAAGCACCCACAAGGTACACACCATAGAAAACCCTGATAGACATTGCCCAATACACAAAAAACCACATCCACTAAAGAAATGCAAAGGCTTTAGAAGCAAACCCATTGCAGAGCGGATGTCCTTCCTTAAACAGAACAGCATCTGTTTCAAGTGTTGCGGATCCACTTATCACGTTGCCAAAGACTGCAAAATACAAGTAGAATGTACAGAATGTGGCAGTGAGAGACATATTGCAGCTTTGCACCCAGGCCCTGCTCCTGTCCCACTAGAGACTGTAGAACCCGGGAAAGATCAGGGCAGGGAGCAACAAGAGACCCCACTCTCCTCAGTGGTGTCTAATTGCACTAAAGTATGTGGACAAGGCAAGAGTGCACGTTCATGCTCTAAAATCTGTTTAGTGACTGTGTATCCCACTGGCAAGAGAGAAAGGGCAGTGAAAATGTATGCAGTGCTAGATGAACAGAGCAACAGATCCCTTGCAAAGCCAGAATTCTTTGATATCTTTAATCTTAAGGCAAGTGCAGTTCCATACACTCTAAAGACATGTGCGGGGACAATTGAAACCACAGGGAGAAGAGCTTCTGACTTTACCATTGAATCCTTCAATAAGAAAGTGCAGTTCCCACTTCCTACCCTAATAGAATGTGGCATGATACCTGACGACAAAACTGAGATTCCCTCTCCAGAAGTAGCCCATCACCACCCTCACCTCCGCTCAATTACACACCTTATCCCAGCTATTGAGCCAGATGTTTCTATCCTTCTACTACTTGGGAGAGACATTCTGCAGGTACACAAGGTGCGCCAGCAAATCAATGGACCTTATAATGCCCCCTACGCACAGAGACTGGACCTGGGGTGGGTCATTGTAGGAGAAGTTTGCCTGGGGACAGTGCACCAGTCTGACAATATTACCACTTTGAAGACGTCTGTGTTACCAAATGGACGCGCATCTCTTCTCAGTCCCTGTCACAACAGCTTCGTTGTCAAGGAAATCTTTGACAGGCCAAAACAACACTGTGACCCTTCTACACTATATGGTAAGGAAGAAGTCAATTCCAACATTGAGACAGACAATCTAGGGATTACAGTGTTCCAGAAAACTAAAGATGACGATAAACAGACCCTCTCTATAGAAGATCAAACCTTCTTGCAGATTATGGATAAAGAGGCTTACCAAGATGACAATCACAGTTGGGTAGCCCCTCTTCCCTTTCGCACACCCAGACATGTTTTGCCTAGTAACAGGGAGCAAGCCATGAAGCGTTTGCATTCACTCAGCAAAACTCTGCAGAGAAAGCCAGAAGTGAAAAGAGATTTCACTGAATTCATTAAAGGAATGCTAGACAATGATCACGCTGAAGTTGCAGGACCACTTGAAGCAGACAGGGAACACTGGTATCTACCAATGTTCGGTGTTTACCATCCACACAAACTTAACCAAATGAGGCAATCTTCACACACAGATCAGTGGTTCTATGTATCTACAGAGCAAAACCCTGCAGATTATGCCACTAGACCTACTCAAGCAGCATGCCTTCAGAACTCTATATGGTTCTCAGGCCCATCCTTTCTGTACCAACCACACTGTGAGCAGATAGACACTGCTAATGCTTATCCACTCATAGAGCCCAAAGCTGACCCTGAAATCAGATTGGAAATTACGAGTTTCAGCACCAAAGCTTCTGAAGCCACACTTCACCCACATTGCTTTGATAGATTTTCTTGCTGGAAGATATTAGTTAAGACTCTAGCCAGACTCATCCATGTTGCTAAAACCTTCCGGAGAGAAACCAATAGCGATCAAGTCAGAAGGTGGGAAAGTTTCCACGAACAGGTCAATCTAGTAGAACTGGCCCAGGCAAAGTCTGTTATAATTTCTTCTGTTCAAAACAAACATTTCCAGAAGGAAATTGACTGCATCAAAAACAGAAGACATTCCCAAAACAAAGCCGTCTTAGGAAGCTTAGTCCCTTTCTAGACAAGAATGGGTTGTTGAGAGTAGGTGGACGTTTGTCTCTTGCTGAAATTTCAGAGGAAGAGAAACAGCCTGTCATCATACCTTATGATCACCACATTGCAGCACTGCTTGTTAGGTACTATCACGAACAAGTAGTTCACCAAGGGCGACACATCACAGAAGGTGCAATTAGATCCGCAGGTTTCTGGATTCTTGGTGGCAAACGCTTGGTATCAGCTGTTATACACAAATGTGTCATCTGTCGCAAGCTGCGGGGAAGATTACAAAGTCAAAAGATGGCACAGCTACCAGAGGACAGAGTAATTGCTCAACCACCTTTCACCAATGTGGGCTTAGATGTATTTGGTCCATGGTCTGTTTTAACCCGTCGCACTAGAGGAGGCAGTGCGGACAGTAAACGATGGGCAGTTCTTTTCACTTGTTTGTCCACCCGAGCTGTACACATAGAGCTACTTGAAGCTATGTCAACATCAAGCTTTATTAATCCCTCGAGGAGATTCTTCTCAATTCGTGGCCCAGCAAGACTGCTCCGTTCTGACAGAGGAACAAACTTTGTGGGAGCCTGCAAAGAACTTAACATTTGTGACAGTGAATCACAATTGCAAGACTTTCTCCAAGACAGAGGATGTACATGGGTCTTTAATCCTCCACACTCCTCAAATATGGGTGGTGTCTGGGAGAAACTTATAGGTATTGCCAGACGAATCTTGGACGCTATGTTGCTACAAACCAAACCTGTTCACTTGACCCATGAGACTTTAAGCACCTTTATGGCAGAGGTTTCAGCTATTATGAATGCCAGGCCTATAGTTCCTGTGTCCTCAGACCCAGATACACCTATGGTCCTTACCCCAGCAATGTTGTTGACTCAAAAGGTGAACTCTTTGTCTGCTCCATCTGGAACCATAAGTACAACACAAGTTCATGCAAAACAATGGAAGCAAGTACAATGCTTGGCAGACACCTTTTGGAAAAGATGGAAGAGAGAGTATCTGTCAAATTTGCAACGCCGCAGGAAATGGACTGAGGATCGCCCAAATGTAAAAGTGGGTGATGTTGTTTTGTTGGAGGACAGCCAAGAGGGCAGAAATGAGTGGCCCGTAGGACTTATTGTCAATGCTCTACCAAGCAGAGATGGCAAGGTCAGAAAGGTGGAGGTCAAGATTGTGAAAAATGAGACCACCAGAATTTATCTCAGACCTGTAACTGACATTATAGTTTTGATCTCGGACTAGCTAGGATTCCATTTTCCTGTTTATATGTTTTTTCTGCATAGCAGTGGTTATTTATGTAATGACATAATAAATTATGCCAGACAGGGAGTGTTCTGCCCATATTGTCATAGTAATATGTGCTATGTGCTGTTACAGATTATACTGCAATGTTGGTTTGACATTGTTGCCATCTAGTGGCCAGAGTTAGTTATTATTTTGTCACTAGGAAAAGGAATTACTTTACATTCAAGGCAGTAACCTTTAACCTGGAACTGGTATCTTCACAGTAAAGAGCAGTAACCTTTAACCTGGAACTGTATTTCCTTCATTTTATGACTGCTCCATAACCTAACAGACTACAGACAGAAGAGCTCTCATCTATTCCTGGATTAATGGTGGAATTGTCTGTGAGTACTCTCACTGATAGAGTGAGGCTGCTGTATAATGTTTTAATGTACTGAAACATATGTTTGTTTATGTTTATGTTGTAGTTTTACAAAGTTATTCGGAAAAAAGAATACATACAGATTTGATGTCTCACGTTTCTTGACTTCTGAATTATTGTTAAGCTGTCTGACTAGTGTTATACAACAGTTCAATAACGCGAAGCAGAACAGTAACCAATAACATTTTTCCACTTAGCCCAGTGAATTGAAGCATATTTTTTTTGATACTTATTCAAGGGGCAGTTGAGCATAACCAGGTCTTTTATTCTCAGTTATTGTGATATGTGATATGTTTTTTTACCGATACCTCCCATGTCTACGCATGGGGGATATTGATTCTCCTTATTTCTCTTTTTGAGCTGTTTTTTATGTTTGGCATTTATGCTTAAAGTGGTTGTAAACCCTTACAAACCACTTTGGCATACAGGTAAGCCTAGATTAAGGCTTACCTGTAGGTCTAATAAATATCTCCTAAACCAATATTTACAAAAAGACAGGCACTGCTGTCTACGGCGCATGCGCCGTAGACAGCGGTGTGCAGGTGGACTGAGAAAGCCGCGGATCACGGCGATATGCCGCTCTCGGTGGCTCCCGTGCGCATGCACGGGAGTGACGTCATCGCCGTTCCGGCGAATGACAGCGCTGGAGCAGCGAGACCGGGAAGCTTCTCCTCATTTCAGATCTACTTTTCAGATCTACCTTGACTGCACTTCCAAGTGCACTTGCAGTGCATTCGTAGTGCAAAGTGGATTTGCCTTTCGTAAATAACCCCCAATATTGTAAAGTTGTTGCAATATCTTTAAAGTTTTTATAAACCTCTGAAATGAAACATGAACAAAGCATTTTCTTCTATAGTGCCCCAGTCTATAGCACTTGGTGTGGATCCTGTCTGACCTCTCATTCCTCTGCTATCTGCATGAGTTACTTCTGACAGTTTTTCCAGACACCAGGCAATCTTGGGAGATGACCTTGCCCCCCTCCAGCACACATAAGGTAATTTAAAGCCTCAATTGTGGCCTATGGGACTGTTTAGAGAGGGGTGTGTCCTTTCCCTCCACTCAAGTCTCAGATTACACTCAGCTTTCTGCTATGTGCTTTGCAGCGTGTGGCATCAGATCCCCACCCCATGCCTCATGGAAGCTGCATACGTTTTGATTTTTGTACTTTGAACAGCTATGGAGAAAAAAGGGAAGCAGATAAACAGGTATGGGTTCTGTAGGAGATTTATTTAAACTCTGTGTATAGCCTGAGGCTAGTTACTTCAGTAGGCTTACGTAAGGGTTTATTATCACTTTGAAATATACCAAAATACTACAAGCATAGTAGTCTTTCCTATCAGTGCCATATTTGACAATCTATCTCCTTATTTATAAAAAGGAGCTCATATTTCTTTTTGTTTGTTTTAAACTTTTTTAACTTATACCAGACATGTTTTGACACCAATATTTTTTCAGACAGAATCACTGCAAATTACTTTTATAGAACAATTTTGGTGGGAAATTTAATGCAATACACTTTTATAAATTATCCTTTAGTTTCAAACTTTTCTCTCTCCACCTTTTAGATGTTCTGTTTTTCACCATCATCTGAAAACACATAACAAAAATGATTTTCATTTTTCAAACTGCATGTTTGGGAAGTGGAGTGGTGTTTGCAGTCAACATTTTTTATATCTTTTGCAATGGAGAAGTTTGATTTATTACACCATCAATTGCTAGCCTAAGTTTTCTTTTATAAATTACAGGCTTCTTTCTCTATTGCATTTTGGCTTTATTTCATTATGGTGACATGCAAAAAGCTAAAGCATTTTACTGGTAAGTAAACATGACTACAATTAACATGGACTTGATAAAAAATACTTTTGACTATTTCAGTGATTTTAGTTTTATACTGTACATTTATGTAATGATCCATTCTATATAGTATATACATCAACACATAAAATACACTTGTCAGATTGTGAACATTTCCTTCTGCAGTAATTTATGTGTCTCAAGATCATGCTGTGCTTTAAAAGCTTTGTTATAATGTAGACATGAGGGATAAACCCATGCTAAGACAAAAAAATCAATTCACTGTTAGCTATTAACATTAGAGAAACCCTTTACATTAAAGAAAATTATTTGAGTGATTTTTTATCTGGTGTTATTTTAAAATTGACTGCTATATTTCCTATTGTCATAGGCTGTAGCACAATAAAGCAGCAGTTACTAAGGGAAGGTGTGTTCAAATATTAATATGTGCTTGTATTTAACTGCAGTATGATTTAAAAAAAAAAAAAGTTGTCAAAGGATAAGTTCACCTTTTGGAACATGTTACATATAACATAAACTGACAATTCTGTCATTCTCCCCTTTCTGTGACAGCGGGCTGGGGAACTTATCCCCCACCTGCTGTCACTTTTTCAAAAGAACGTGGCTGTGCAGGGCTCTGCTCACATGGCCACGTCAATTATTCACAGTTTCCTGTGAAAGAAAGAACTACAACTACCGTCATCCATTGCAGAATTTTTTTTACCTGCAACAAAAATGTGCACTTACAGTATTATTTTTTATTAAAAGGTGAACTTATCCTTTAAGCTATATCATTCGTAGGAAAGATTAAAGTTGATGTTTTTTCTGCCTATATTTCGCCTTCCCTGGTAAATCCTCTGCACCACCCCTCATCAACATGCTAATGACATTTTGACATTTTTAAATAAAACCTTTGTGTTTTCATTACATATCTTACTTTGGTCCCAGCGACATCATCACATTTCTGTGCTTCAAGATTCTGTTACATCTAAATTTTGGGGAAAGGATGTGGGGATAATACCAATGTGCCTTGCAAGGGAAGAAGCTTAGCCACCCCCCTTTAAAGGTACCCCCCTCCCAATGTTGAAAAGAAGAAGAAAATTCTAAATTTGGGGTTGTCCCCAGAAATGTATTAGAGGGGATATCTTCCAATGCGGACACTAGTTCTGGTGACCTGGGGGTCCGCCAATTTGCCGGGATTTCCTCTCACTTCCTGTTTGGCTATGGGACAGGCAGTGAAGGTAAATCTCCACAATTGGACACAGGTGGCTAAAAAAAGTCAAGGAAAAGGATGGAAAGTGGGGAAAGGGAATGGTGGGAAGGGGGGAAGGAATGGAGGGGGAGAGGAGGGGAAGGAGGAAGAGCCACGATAAAAGACTATGGTTCAAAGGTTGTGACTATGTTTGTACCATATGTCCCATGGATTCCAGAGGTTCATTAATTTGAAGTGAGTGTGTTGCCCTCTAGAGAGGATAGTCTCATAAGTAAAGTGGGTTTGTACTACAGTAACTATGTCTGTAATTTTGGGGACATCTGTTGTTTTCCATTTTCTGGCGCTTGAGAGTTTTGTGTCTATGAAGATGTCTGTGGTCACTAGTCAGAGATTAGGAGGTATGTCATCAATATTAAGATTGAGGATAGCTTGTTGAGGGGTTGGGGAGATGTAATACTTCCCGTAGTAGTGTCTCTACTTCAGTCCAGAGTCGTTTTATGTGTGGGCAGGTCCAAAAAATGTGAATGAGTGTACCTATTCCTCCAGAAGTAGTGTAATGTATGCTTATTAAATTTGGCCAACCTATGTGGGGTCATATACCATCTCGTCATTATTTTTTGTGTGAGTTCCCATAAGGTGGTGCAAGCTGTATATTTGTATATAAACTGGATTGCTAGTTGCCATTTCTGGTCTGAGAATTGGATTTGAATATCAGCTTCCCAGTCGGTGAAGGGTTTGGATTTGTGGAATGTGTCTTTCTCTTGTAAAATTGAATAGATGATGGAGGTCCCCTTAGTATTGAGTTTGTCATGGAAGAAAAAACTTTTTTACGTTTTTTTTTTGGTGGTGGGTTATGGCGTTAACAAGAAATTTGAAGCCACATTTTTAAAAAAATAATATTTTTTTTAGGTCAGCTTTTCTCTGATAAAAAATTACAGCGCAAAAGATTTAAGAAGGAAGAGAACTGCTGCCTTTAAAAATACATCCACCTAAGTGGAAATGTATAAAGTAGATGTAAAGAAGGAAGGGTAGAAGTGGTGCTGTTCTAGGGTGAAATGTCTTACATCCCTAAATTAGTATATAAAAAATACATCTCTAATGAGAACATAGAGAATAAAAAGTGTAAACCCAATCCATATAACCTACTTTCTTGTGCAACAATCTGATATGCCACTGTTCAAATGGCCTCAGAGCAATTCATATGCAAACAAAGGCAAACACATATAAAGAGCGATCCCAGAATGCAAATAACCTATATCCTGATGCAACAATCTGGTGCTTGAAAAATATGTGAACCACCGTGCCTATATTTACAACATTTGTGAAACCGTGAAAAAATATAGAAAAGTATGAAAAAACTGATGTCCTTTGGGTGAGATACTCTCATAATACTTGACAAATTATGCCGAAAGAATGCTGTGTGCACAAATAGTCCATATGACAATAAAATGAAAAATAAAAATAAAAAGTGACAAGTGCTCTTCATAAACTATACTCTATGCTTCTTATTGGTGCTCTATAGGTAATGCACTCACCGGTACCATTCACCCCACACAGGAGTATTGTGCTTTCACAGTATCTGCCACTGTGTAGCAAACTGAGGACCCTTTGCTGTGTCAGCTGATTGTTTCCGTTTTGAGGTGTAAGACATAATGTTCTCCTTCACTTTTCCCTTTATAGCTCCCACATGCAGAAAAGAGACATAAATTCATAGATGTGTAAACCATATTTGTTTTCTTTTTCAGGCTCTCTTTTCTTTATTGGGGTAATCTGGACAGTAAGTCTATTTTCCAACAGACCAAGCTGTCACATGATTTGCATTGCAGTTTATTCCCAAATACAACAGCTTGTTGTAGGATAAGATTGCTAGAGAAGAGGCATCTAAATACTGTTTGCAGTCTGGCAAGCATTTGACTTGAAATATTCCTCTGCTCCTCCAGCCCTATATCTCCCCTCCTCCACTCACAGGAAACCTCCCAATGTTTCAAAACTGGATTCTGGTTAAAGGATTTGTTTTACCTTCAGGAATGAAAGGGTTAACAAGGCTTACCTTTTTGGTGTTTTTTCCTGCAAACTCCAGCACTGTAAAATCATACTGTGTTATTCTTGTTTATGAGGAGCCATCCTTCTGGCTCATAGCTCTTCAGCTCCTGGCCTTTGCATAATTGTGGAACGCATGCTGGCTCATAGAGACAAGTGGCGAGGATTGTAAAATTACGAGCAAAAACAGCTGGCACCACTTTTGGCACATGAAAAAGTAGGTGCATTGACATATGTTTTTAATAAGGATATATTAAAATAAACATATTCCACAATTATTGCGCTATTGTTTATTTCTGGGACTTCCCTACTGGGGATACTGGTTGTGAGAGAAAAGGAGATGGATACCAAGTGCATGCCATCCATAGGATTGTCATTACCTAATTACCTGGTGGCCCAAAGATATCTGGTGAGTGGCCCCCCATATAATAGGGGGTGGAGCACATAGCAAAGTAAAGCATCATTTGAGTGTGAAGAGCATGTATCACTATTTTGCACAAAATGGCGAAATAGAAGATTGTTTATTCAGAAATACCTAATAATAGGATTTTTGCTTGATATAAATTTTTGCTGAATGAATTTCTTTGCTGCACAAATTTGTTTTTGATGTTTTTATGGTTGTGTTTATAATCACATTTATATTTACACCAGTTATCATAGGGTCAAGCTAAGCACACAGTCTATTTAATTTTTTGGGGTTACACCAAAATTATGGCAGCAGCTTAATAAATAGCCCAATTTAGTAATTGCACCCATGGAGCGCCATTTGGAATATATTATATACATTACAATAGCAGCTACTGTCTATAGTTATATTATTATACTCCACGCTCCAATAAAATTGTGCTGTTATATTGTTATATCTCCTGGATGTCTGGAAATATTTAGTAAAAATTGCTGTTAACATTTTTGGTCTATGGCAACATGGCTGAAAAGCCTTCGCCCCTTTCTATGGGTGCAAGAAAGGTAGCTATAAAACATAGTGGCAGTCAACACTAGAGATCTCTTGAAGTCACCCTATTGGACAAGACGCGCTGGGACAGAGTCTATGTACTGACATCACACCAATGCATGATTTACCTTGCAGCAGCTTGAGATGTAAGTGTGAGCGTCTTTGTTTTTCCTTATCTGTCACATGTAGGATTGATTGTATTTTAACTCTTTTCATTAATAAAATACTACACTATTGCCACATCCTGTTTGCTCCTTGGTAAACTTTATTTACTACTGCAGATATTGGCACCTATCACTGGGAAAGGGAGATAACTGTGAGCTGATTTGTGATCCTTACCTGCTCACCTGTGCCCACTTGCGCCCAATGCAGCGTGGTCTGTGCCCAATACAGCATGTCCAGTGCCCAATGCAGCATGGCCAGTGCCCAATACTGCCTCACCTGTGCCCAATACTGCCTCACCTGTGCCCACTTGTGCCCAATGCAGCGTGTCCAGTGCCCAATGCAGCCTCACCTGTGCCCAATGCAGTGTGGCCTGCCATTGCCCAATGCAGCCTCACCCGTGCCCAATGCAGCGTGACCCGTGCCCAATGCAGTGTGGCCTGTGCCCAATGCAGCCTCACCTGCCTGTGCCCAATGCAGCATGTGCAGTGCCCAATGCAGCCTCACCTTTGCCCAATGTAGCCTCACCTGTGCCCAATGCAGCGTGGCTTGCCCATGCCCAATGCAGCCTCACCCATGCCCAATGCAGCGTGACCCGTGCCCAATGCAGCCTCACCCGTGCCCAATGCAGTGTGGCCTGTGCCCAATGCAGCCTCACCTGCCTGTGCCCAATGCAGCATGTCCAGTGCCCAATGCAGCCTCACCTGTGCCCAATGCAGCGTGGCCTGCCCATGCCCAATACAGCCTCACCTGTGCCCAATGCAGCCTCACCCATGCCCAATGCAGCCTCACCCGTGCCCAATGCAGCCTCACCTGCCTGTGCCCAATGCAGCCTCACCTTTGCCCAATGCAGCGCGGCCTGCCTATGCCCAATGCAGCCTGACCCGTGCCCAATGCAGCCTCACCCGTGCCCAATGCAGCCTCACCCGTGCCCAATGCAGCATGACCCGTGCCCAATGCAGCATCCCCGTGCCCAATGCAGCCTCCCCATGCCCAATGCAGCCTCCCCCATGCCCAATGCAGCCTCACCTTTGCCCAATGCAGCGCGACCTGCCTATGCCCAATGCAGCCTGACCCGTGCCCAATGCAGCCTGACCCGTGCCCAATGCAGCCCCCCCCCCGTGCTCAATGCAGCCTCACCCGTGCCCAATGCAGCCTCACCCGTGCCCAATGCAGCCTCCCCGTGCCCAATGCAGCCTCCCCCGTGCTCAATGCAGCCTCACCCGTGCCCAATGCAGCCTCACCTGCCTGTGCCCAATGCAGCCTCACCTTTGCCCAATGCAGCGCGGCCTGCCTATGCCCAATGCAGCCTCACCTGTGCCCAATGCAGCCTCACCCGTGCCCAATGCAGCCTCACCCGTGCCCAATGCAGCATCACCCGTGCCCAATGCAGCCTCCCCGTGCCCAATGCAGCCTCCCCCCTGCCCAATGCAGCCTCACCTTTGCCCAATGCAGCGTGACCTGCCTATGCCCAATGCAGCCTGACCCGTGCCCAATGCAGCCTGACCCGTGCCCAATGCAGCCTCCCCCGTGCTCAATGCAGCCTCACCCGTGCCCAATGCAGCCTCACCCGTGCCCAATACAGCCTCCCCGTTCCCAATGCAGCCTCACCTGTGCCCAATGCAGCCTCCCCGTGCCCAATGCAGCCTGACCCGTGCCCAATGCAGCCTCACCGTGCCCAATACAGCCTCACCGTGCCCAATACAGCCTCCCCGTTCCCAATGCAGCCTCCCCCGTGCCCAATGCAGCCTCCCCGTGCCCAATGCAGCCTGACCCGTGCCCAATGCAGCCTCACCGTGCCCAATACAGCCTCACCGTGCCCAATACAGCCTCCCCGTGCCCAATACAGCCTCCCCGTGCCCAATGCAGCCTCCCCTGTGCCCAATGCAGCCTCACCTGTGCAGAGGAAGAGGTGAGCCAGACTGCAGCAGCCCTCAAATGGCTATTGGCGAGCGTGGGGCTGTCTCAGAGTGGGGGGGGGGGTGAGCACCGCCCGCACGGTCCCCCAGCCAGGGGAAGTGAGGAGAGGAAGAGGCGCGCTGTCCAGCAGAGCGCTGTAACAGCTTTCATTTGAATGTCCTGTGTTCCCGGGCTCACCGTCACATAGCCCCACCTCTTGGCCCGGCGCCTTTGATGACGTCACATGTCCCGCATTGGACCGGCGTTCTGTCTATCAAAAGCGTCGGGCCAAGAGGTGGGGCTATGTGACGGTGAGCCCCGGGAACACACACATCCTGTTTGCTCCTTGGTAAACTTTATTTACTACTGCACATATTGGCACCTATCACTGGGAAAGGGAGATAACTGTGAGCTGATTTGTGATCCTTACCTGCAGGGGCGTAACTAGAAATCACAGGGCCCCATAGCAAAATGTTGTATGCCCCCCCCCCCCCCCCCCACAAAAAAATGGCGGGGCTTAAATTAAATAGTGGGCGTGGTTTAAAGGGCAGGGCTCAAAGGGTGTGTGGTTTGAGTCTGAGAAGAAAGAAAGAAAGAAAGAGCCCAGATCCTACACCACAATAGCAATATATGTATTCCAGAAAGTTTAATCAACAGATAAAGATACTCCAAACACCTGGTGTTAGCGCTTCAATAATCCTCACCTATGCCCAATGCAGCGTGGTCTGCCCATGCCCAATACTGCCTCACCTGTGCCCACTTGCGCCCAATGCAGCGTGGTCTGTGCCCAATACAGCATGTCCAGTGCCCAATGCAGCATGGCCAGTGCCCAATACTGCCTCACCTGTGCCCAATACTGCCTCACCTGTGCCCACTTGTGCCCAATGCAGCGTGTCCAGTGCCCAATGCAGCCTCACCTGTGCCCAATGCAGTGTGGCCTGCCCATGCCCAATGCAGCCTCACACGTGCCCAATGCAGCGTGACCCGTGCCCAATGCAGTGTGGCCTGTGCCCAATGCAGCCTCACCTGTGCCCAATGCAGCGTGGCCTGCCCATGCCCAATACAGCCTCACCTGTGCCCAATGCAGCCTCACCCGTGCCCAATGCAGCCTCACCTGCCTGTGCCCAATGCAGCCTCACCTTTGCCCAATGCAGCGCGGCCTGACCCGTGCCCAATGCAGCCTGACCCATGCCCAATGCAGCCTGACCCGTGCCCAATGCAGCCTGACCCGTGCCCAATGCAGCCTCACCCGTGCCCAATGCAGCATGACCCGTGCCCAATGCAGCCTCCCCGTGCCCAATGCAGCCTCCCCCATGCCCAATGCAGCCTCACCTTTGCCCAATGCAGCGCGACCTGCCTATGCCCAATGCAGCCTGACCCGTGCCCAATGCAGCCTGACCCGTGCCCAATGCAGCCTCCCCCGTGCTCAATGCAGCCTCACCCGTGCCCAATGCAGCCTCACCCGTGCCCAATACAGCCTCCCCGTTCCCAATGCAGCCTCACCTGTGCCCAATGCAGCCTC
Organism: Lithobates sylvaticus; assembly: GCA_028564925.1. Lineage (NCBI taxonomy): Eukaryota > Metazoa > Chordata > Amphibia > Anura > Ranidae > Lithobates > Lithobates sylvaticus. The sequence goes on from CM053030.1 coordinate 254,707,112, forward strand.
CCCGTGCCCAATGCAGCCTGCCCCGTGCCCAATGCAGCCTCCCCGTGCCCAATGCAGCCTGACCCGTGCCCAATGCAGCCTCACCGTGCCCAATACAGCCTCACCTGCCTGTGCCCAATGCAGCCTCACCTTTGCCCAATGCAGCGCGGCCTGCCTATGCCCAATGCAGCCTGACCCGTGCCCAATGCAGCCTGACCCGTGCCCAATGCAGCCTCACCCGTGCCCAATGCAGCCTCACCCGTGCCCAATGCAGCATGACCCGTGCCCAATGCAGCCTCCCGTGCCCAATGCAGCCTCCCCCATGCCCAATGCAGCCTCACCTTTGCCCAATGCAGCACGACCTGCCTATGCCCAATGCAGCCTGACCCGTGCCCAATGCAGCCTGACCCGTGCCCAATGCAGCCTCCCCCGTGCTCAATACAGCCTCACCCGTGCCCAATGCAGCCTCACCCGTGCCCAATACAGCCTCCCCGTTCCCAATGCAGCCTCACCTGTGCCCAATGCAGCCTCCCCGTGCCCAATGCAGCCTCCCCCGTGCCCAATGCAGCCTCCCCGTGCCCAATGCAGCCTGACCCGTGCCCAATGCAGCCTCACCGTGCCCAATACAGCCTCCCCGTGCCCAATACAGCCTCCCCGTGCCCAATGCAGCCTCCCCTGTGCCCAATGCAGCCTCACCTGTGCAGTGGAAGAGGTGAGCCAGACTGCAGCAGCCCTCAAATGGCTATTGGCGAGCGTGGGGCTGTCTCAGAGTGGGGGGGGGTGAGCACCGCCCGCACGGTCCCCCAGCCAGGGGAAGTGAGGAGAGGAAGAGGCGCGCTGTCCAGCAGAGCGCTGTAACAGCTTTCATTTGAATGTCCTGTGTTCCCGGGGCTCACCGTCACATAGCCCCACCTCTTGGCCCGGCACCTTTGATGACGTCACATGTCCCGCATTGGACCGGCGTTCTGTCTATCAAAAGCGTCGGGCCAAGAGGTGGGGCTATGTGACGGTGAGCCCCGGGAACACACACAGTGACAGGACATTCAAATAAAAGCTATTACAGCGCGCCTCTTCTTCTCCTCACTTCCCCTGGCTGGGGGACCGTGCGGGCAGAGCTCGCCCCCCGCGCCCCCGGCAGTATGCATTCATCTTCCTCCCCACGGGCCCCATAGCGGCTGCGGGGCCCCATAGCGGCCGCGTGTGTCGCTATGGCGGTAGTTCCGCCACTGCTTACCTGGAAAGATACGATGTGCTTGTTACACCATTTGTAGCATTTGTTTCTGGTGAGTGTCCACTACATAGGGTGGAGGTGTGTGTCCATACACTGAAATTAGGCATCAATCTGGATTTGTTGGTGGAAAATTTATTTTCTACACACACATGGAAAAACTTTATTATAAAGGACTTTTTTTTACACCTACTGCATGTGTATATTTGTACTGGAATACTTATATTTTACACTGGATATCCATATATTTTACTTTAGAATTTATATGGATTAGTATTCATTCAAGGTTTTCTGAAAGACACTTTTTTGATTGGCACCGCAAATATCTACTGTGTATTATTTTTTTGGGATCTGTATGTCAATCCTAACTTTTGCCAGTAACCAGTTTGTACCACAGCACAGGCTAAATATTTATATTTTGAAACGCACTGGCTATTTAAGCAGAAGGTGCATCGTATGACCTCAGGGCTGCGGACAGCAAGACATAATATTCTTAGTTTCATTCCAGAGACTAATCTAAATTTTTATAATCTTGTAATTGTCATACTTTGTTGGAGCCTATACAGTACAGCTTCCACATATGGAAATTCATACTACAGTATATCTGTTGTTTGTATATGTTTATAATGAATAAATTAGTTTGAAAACAAGGAAAAGTGGAACCTAAGCATTCAGTATGATTCTCCGGAATATACAGTCATGGCCGAAATTGTTGGCACCCCAGACATTTTTCCAGAAAATTACGTATTTCTCACAGAAAAGTATTGCAGTAACACATTTTGCTATACACATGTTTATTCCCTTTGTGTGTATTGGAACAAAACAAAAAAAGGAGGGAAAAAAAAGCAAATTGGACATAATGTCACACAAAATTCCAGAAATGGACTGGTCAAAATTCTTGGCACTCTTTCAAAATTGTGGATAAATAAGATTGTTTCAAGCATGTGATGCTCCTTTAAACTCACCTGGGGCAAGTAACAGGTGTGGGCAATATAAAAATCACACCTGAAAGCATATAAAAAGGAGAGAAGTTCACTTAGTCTTTGCATTGTGTGTGCCACACTAAGCATGGACAACAGAAAGAGGAGAAGAGAACTGTCTGAGGACTTGAGAACCAAAATTGTGGAAAAATATCAACAATATCAAGGTTACAATTCCATCTCCAGAGATCTAGATTTGCCTTTGTCCACAGTGCGCACCATTATCAAGAAGTTTGCAACCCATGGCACTGTAGCTAATCTCTCTGGGCGTGGACAGAAGAGAAAATTTGCTGAAAGGTTGCAAAGCAGGATAGTCTGGATGGTGGATAAGCAGCCCCAAACAAGTTCCAAAGAAATTCAAGCTGTCCTGCAGGCTCAGGGAGCATCAGTGTCAGCACAAACTATCCGTTGACATTTAAATGAAATGAAACGCTATGGCAGGAGACCCAGGAGGACCTCACTGCTGACACAGAGACATAAAAAAGCAAGACTACAGTTTTCCAAAATATCCTTGAGTAAGCCAAAATCCTTCTGGGAAAACGGAAAACGTCTTGTGGACAGATAAGACCAAGATAGAGCTTTTTGGTAAAGCACATCTTTCTACTGTTTACCGAAAATGGAATGAGACCTACAAAGAAAAGAACACAGTACCTACAGTGAAATATGGTGGAAGTTCAGTGTCAGGAACGGTGCTATTACCTGGATCGCCTGCTGGTGTCACTGTTTCCTTCAGCATCAAATGGTGCAGTTCTGGTGGCCACCAGCAGGGGTCTCCCAGCCGATGGACATTGTCAGGAATGGTGTTATTACCTGGATCGCCTGGTGGTGTCACTACTTCCTTCGGCATCAAAGGGTGCAGTTCTGGTGGCCACCAGCGGGGGCCTCCCAGCAGATGGACTTGCCAGTAATCAAGCTGCACCTGTTGAACTGCTGAGACTATATAAGCCTGTCCTTCACAGAAGCTCAGTGCTTCAGTATTCCTTTCTGTAGCCTTGTCTTGCCTGTTCTGAAACCTGATCCTGATCCTGGACCTGAAACCTGTACCTGTAAACCTGACCCTTTATGCCTCTTCTCAGCTGCCTACTAATCCACAAGAACTTCCCCCAGCTACTTTTACCTCTTCTCTGCCATATCCCAACACTCCTTTCCTGTCTGCTGCACCCCCAACCTTCAAAGCTTCAGGGCCATTTTCTTTTTGAAGACGAAAGTTCTTCCCGACCAAAACGATCCTGCCCCACAGGTGATTGCTGAGTGCATTGTGTCTGCTCCTTTTGTTAGACAGGGAATCTTAAATCCACAGTTTGTACTGAAGAGCCAGTACTATCCTGCATTTAACCCCCCTGCCTCTTCTCAGCTGCCTACTAATATGCCATATCCCAACACTCCTTTCCTGTCTGCTGCCCAGCCTTCCAGTCTGATGTCCCGGCCTGAAGAGCCAGTCCAGCCTGATGTTCCAGCATTCCAGCCTGATGTTCCAGCCCTCCAGCCTGACGTTCCAGCCTTCCAGTCTGATGTCCTAGCCCCCCAGCCTGACGTCCCAGCCTTCCAGTCTGATGTCCTGGTGCCGGCCTTCCAGCCTGATGTTCCAGCTTTCCAGCCTGACATCCCAGCCTTCCAGTCTGACGTCCTGGTGCCAGTTTTCCAGTTTGATGACCCGCTGCCAGTTTTCTAGTCTGATGTCCCGCTGCCAGTTTTCCAGTCTGATGACCCGCTGCCAGTTTTCCAGTCTGATGACCCGCTGCCAGTTTTCCAGTCTGATGACCCGCTGCCTGCTGCCCAGCTTGATGTGCCCGTGCCTGCTGCCCAGCTTGATGTGCCCGTGCCTGCTGCCCAGCTTGATGTGCCCGTGCCTGCTGCCCAGCTTGATGTGCCTGTTGCCCAGCCTGATGTGCCCACGCCTGCTGCCCAGCTTGATGTGCCCGTGCCTGCTACCCAGCTTGATGTGCCCGTGCCTGCTACCCAGCTTGATGTGCCCGTGTATGCTGCCCAGCCTGATGAGTTCCTGTCTGCTGCCCAGCCTGATGAGTTCCTGTCTGCTGCCCAGCCTGATGAGTTCCTGTCTGCTGCCCAGCCTGATGACCCGGTGCCCGCTGCCCAGCCTGATGACCTGGTGTCCGTTGCCCAGCCTGATGAGTCCCTGTCTGCTGCCCAGCCTGATGACCCAGTGCCCGCTGCCCAGCCTGATGAGTTCCTGTCTGCTGCCCAGCCTGATGAGTTCCTGTCTGCTGCCCAGCCTGATGAGTTCCTGTCTGCTGCCCAGCCTGATGAGTTCCTGTCTGCTGCCCAGCCTGATGAGTTCCTGTCTGCTGCCCAGCCTGATGACCCGGTGCCCGCTGCCCAGCCTGATGACCCGGTGCCCGCTGCCCAGCCTGATGACCCGGTGCCCGCTGCCCAGCCTGATCTGCCCGCTGCCCAGCCTGATGACCCGCTTCCTGCCCTGTCCTGGATGTTGTCCCCCTTACCTGGTTCCTGAGACCCGTCCCCTGATTCCTGCCTTGATGTTCCCTTGCTTCCTGTTTCCCCCTTGGTCTCTCCTCCCTGCCTTGTATATATATGTATATATATATATATATATGTTCCATTTTCTTGAGTGTATTGTTAGTTAGTTAGTTAGATTAGGGCTTGGGGGTTTGCTGTGTTATTTGTGTTCTTGCTTGTTTGTGGTTGCTGTGTTCACGTGTGTCTTTATTATTAATAAATATATATCTTTATCACTACCTTTGGAGCCTGATTCCTTTAGTGCAGCCCATCGATCTGTTCACTTGTGTTGGATGCCTGTGTTCAGGCTCCTTTCATGACATTCAGATATGTTTTGGGGTTGTTTTGCTGCCTCTAGCACTGGGTGCCTTGAATGTGTGCAAGGCATCATGAAGTCTGAGGATTACCAAAGGATTTTGGGTCGCACTGTAGAGCCCAGTGTCAGAAAGCTGGGTTTGCGTCCGAGATCTTGGGTCTTCCAACAGGACAATGACCCCAAACATAAGTCAAAAAGCACCCAGAAATGGATGGCAACAAAGCGCTGGAGAGTTCTAAAGTGGCCAGCAATGAGTCCAGATCTAAATCCCATTGAACACCTGTGGAGAGATGTTAAAATTGCTGTTAGGAAAAGGCGGCCTTCCAATAAGAGAGACCTGGTGCAGTTTGCAAAGGAAGTGTGGTCCAAAATTCTGGGTGAGAGGTGTAATGCCCTGTACACACGGTCGGATTTTACGACGGAAAATGTCCTATCGGACCATGTTGTCGGAAATTCCGACCGTGTGTGGGCTCCATCTGACTTTTTCCATCGGAATTTCCGGCGGAAAAAGTTTGAGATCCTGCTCTCAAATTTTCCAACAACAAAGTCCTATCGGACTTTTTCCGATCGTTTGTAGCGAATTCCGACGGACAAAGTGCCACACATGCTCAGATCACATTACAAGACCAAAGCTATTGGCTACTAGCCTCTACGTAGTCCCGTCGTACGCAACAAACGTCACCACGTTCAGGATAATCAGATTTTCCCACAACTTTGTCCAACCGTGTGTATGCAACACCAGTGTCGGACAAAATCCGTCGGAAAAAATCTGACGGATTTTGTGGTTGGAATTTCCGACCGTGTAGAATTTCCGACCGTGTGTACGGGGCATGAGAAGCTGATTGATGGTTATAGGAAGCGACTGATTTCAGTTATTTTTTCCAAAGGGCGTGCAGCCAAATATTAAGTTAAGGGTTCCAAGAATTTTGACCGGCCCATTTTTGGAGTTTTGTGTGAAATTATGTCCAATTTGCTTTTTTTCCTCCCTTTTTTTGTTTTGTTCCAATACACACTAAGGGAATAAACATGTGTATAGCAAAACATGTGTTACTGCAATGCTTTTCAGTGAGAAATACTTGATTTCCTGGAAAAATGTCTGAGGTGCCAACAATTTCGGTCATGACTGTATGTATGATGATTTGCCAAACCTGCAGAGTGTCATACAATACATTTATAATTGTATGAATTCCTACATTGTGTAATTCTTGACAAATAAGGAAAATCTACATGAAAATGTTCAGGTCTTTCAAAATTGTTGATTCAGCATCATCAAAATCGGCAGACAAATCAGCATTTGCCAGCTTACTATAATTAATATACTATAATTTCTATAAATCTATTATTTTTTACTTTTTTATTGTAAGTTGAAACGATACCCACAGGTTTCTAAAAAAACTTGCTTACATAGCATATGGTTGGTATCCCCAGTGCAATAAGGGTGGGAAGCACTTTCTGATACCTGCTTGTATGGTAGTTATTAATTGCTTGGTTTACTTATCTTATTCATGCCAAATCTGTTGTTTTGGATTTTTTTTTTTGGATTTTTTTAAAAGCAGCAAATTGCATAGGCGAAAGAAAATACATTTACTGAGCAAGACTGCTCAAACTATTGAGGTGGTGTTACAAAGCCCTGTATACAAGACATATTTTTTTTTATATCTGTGAAAGTGAAGTAAATATTCTAAGATTCAAGTACATGGTACAAAACTTATGCAACAAGTCAAAAATAAATTTAAAATAGCTTCTAGTATAATAGTCCTTTTTACATAACTTGTTTAAAAATTTCCATTGTCAAGAAAAGTAAATAAATTTAAATAATCCAAATTATTGGGTAACATGTAGAATATCAATAATTGCATTTGTAATGAATGAGAGCAGCAAAATGACATTTCTAAAGGAAATGTCATTTAAAACTGCTCGTGGCTGTAATGTATTGCTGGATCCGGTTAATATAGATAAAATTCATAGACAAAAATTATGAGAGTCCCCCCCAGTCCTTTACCAGGCCCTTTAGGTCTGGTATGGATACTAAGGGGAACTTCACGCCAAAATAAAAAAAAAATGGCATGGGGTCCCCCAAAAATCCATACAAGACCCTTATCCGAGCACGCAACCTGGCAGGCCACAGGAAAAGGAGGCAAGAGAGCGCCCCCCCTCCTGAATGCCCTAAACGAAGGGAGGATGCTTTGGGGTCCCCCCCAAAACACCTTGTCCCCATGTTGATAGGGACACAGCCTCATCCCCAGAACCCTTGCCTGGTGGTTGTGGGGGTCTGCAGGAGGGGGCTTATTGGAATCTGGAATCCCCCTTTAACAAGGGGACCCCCAGATCCCACCCCCCATGTGAATGGGTATTGGGTACATTGTACCTCTACTCACTCACCAAAAAAAGTGTCAAAAAAGTAAAAATTACAGTAGACAGTTTTCAACAATTCATGTATTAAAAAAAAAAAAAATCATCTCGTGATGTCCATCCATGTTCAATCATGCCGCTAGATAGCCCCGAAAAAATCCGGCCTCCATGGGAGGCATCCTGCTGACTGCAGCCTTTTTGCGATAGCTGCTGTTATATAGTCAAGGGCGGGGCCACCTGGTGACGTAAATGGGTGACCCTGCCCCCCTCTGTCATGCGATGTCACATGATGTCAGAAGGAGCGGGGTCACCCGATTACATCACCGATTGGCCCCTCCCATGCCTATATAACAGCTGTCATCGCAAAAAGGTTGCAGTCAGCAGGACGCCTCCCAACGAAGCAGAGTTTTTCCATTTTTTTTCCGCTCCATCAGCGCTGTGATTGAAGATGGATTTACATTGCGGGACACTACTGTCTCCTGTAATTTGTACATTTTTGACACTTTTTTTGGTGAATGAGTAGGGGTACAGTATACCCATTCACATAGGGGGCAGGATCTGGGGCCCCCCTTGTTAAAGGGGGCTTCCAGATTCTGATAAGCCCCCCGCCGCAGACCCCCACAACCACCGGGCAAGGGTTGTGGGGATGAGGCCCTTGTCCCTATCAACATGGGGACAAGGTGTTTTGGGGGACCCCAAAGCATCCTCCCCATGTTGAGGGCATGTGGCCTGGTACGGTTCAGGAGGTTGGCACAACCTTATGCCAGGTTGAGTGCTGGCATAAGGAACAAGTGTCTGTATGGATTTTGGCATAATTTTTTGGCGTGATTTGGCATAATATTTATACCAGACCCAAAGGGCCTGTTATGGACTGGGGAGACCCACGCCGTTTTTTTCAATGAAGTTTATGTATATTGCTGGGACCCGACAATACATTACAGCCACAAGCAATTTTGAATGAAATATTTTCCTTTAGAAATGTAATTTTGTTGTGGTACTGTTATAAACATGGGAAAGATGTGCTAATTTACAGGCAGACTAAGGAGACCCCCCAGGCACGATATTTAAAGGAATATTTCATTTTTATTGTTTCACTTTAACTGCTTCCTGACTGGCACACGATGATGTACGTTGGCAGAATAGCACGGACAGGCATAAGGGTGTACAGGTATGTCCCTTTGAAGTTGCCGCCGTGCCATCGCACACCGGTCGGGACCTCCGTGAGTCTCGATCCCCGCAGGGATACCCGCGATCGCCTCACAGGGAGGACGAACGGGGAGATGCTGAAGTAAACAAGCATCTCCCCGTTCTGCCGAGCAACAAGTGACACTGATCTCTGCTCCCTGTGATTGGAGCAGAGATTAGTGAAACACAGCCATGCCCCCCACAGTTAGCAATACGCCCCTATGACACACTAAACCCCTACACTGCCACCTCCTGGTTAACCCCTTTACTGGCAGTGTCATTTACACAGGAATCAGTGCATTTGTATAGCACTGATTGCTGTATAAATGACAATGGTCCCAAAAATGTGTCAAAAATGTCCGATGTGTCTGCCATAATGTTGCAATCACAATAAAAATCGCTGATCACCACCATTGCTAGTAAAAAAAAAATATTTATAAAAATGCTATAAAACTATGTCCTATTTTGTAAACGCTATAACTTTTGCGCAAACCAATCAGTAATCGCTTATTGCGATTTTTTTTTTACCAAAAATATGTAGAAGAATACATATTGGCCTAAACTGAGAAAAAAAAATTTTTTTATATATTTTTAGGGGATATTTATTATAGCAAAAATTTAAAAATAATGTGTTTTTTTTAAAATTGTCGCTTTTTTTATTTATAGCGCAAAAAATAAAAACCGCATGGGGTGATCAAATACCACCAAAAGAAAGCTATATTTGTGGGGAAAAAAAGGACATCAATTTTGTTTGGGAGCCAATTGTCAGTTAAAGCGACGCAGTGCCGAATCGCAAAAAAGTGGTCTGGTCTTAAGCCAGCAAAATGGTGCCGTCTGAAAGTGGTTAAGCATTATTAAAATCACGGCTCCTAAAAAAATGCCCATTTTTAAAACTTTTTTTGCATTGATGCATGTCCCCTGGGGCAGGACCCAGGTCCCCATATTTTTTTATGGCAATAACTTTTCATTTTTCACATTCATGTCCCATAGTCTTTAACGGTGTTTGCAGAAATGTTTTGCCTGTTTGCATGTTCTGCTGCAAACAGAATCGGGGGGTGTTCGGCTTATCCCTAATGGTTAGTATAGATCATCTGATTTTTGTACTACAGCTAGCATGTTGTATAAAAATAATTTTGACATACTTTCCTAGTTCATTGAGTCCTTTTAAAATGTATTGTACTGTATGTAGAATAAAGTGTGAATTCTGAGATTTTGTTTAAGGCATTAGCTTTGTGTTGTAGGACTCCTTTTAACTTTATCTAGCAGGCACTTAGTAAGGAAATAAAAAGTTTCAAATACATGACTTAAAATGCTGAATTGTCTGCAACTTTAAAGGTTATGCATCTTCATTAACATGTCTGACTGTCCTCTGACTGCACACTATAGATAGATGTGTGCTCTCCTAAGTGAGCCCTGAGGGTGCAATAACATTACAATATCTGGGGAAAGACCACATGAGCATTTCTGAGTTAAGCCTCGATATTTCATTCTATGATAGCAGAATGCTTAATGACCCTCTAATTTTTTTTCTTATATATGATAATGTGTCAAAGTTTAATCTGTTACTAATCTCCAAAGGACATTTCAACCTCCTCAAATGAAATGAAATATGTACTGTAGGTCAAAAAGAGCTGGAGCAAATGTATTTCCAGTTTTTTTAATATTTGAATAGTATGAGCATATAACAATTTAAAATTTAAGGAAAGGTAAAGGAATGAAAGTAATATATTGTAATTTGCAACCAAAAGTGTGTTCCTAAAGAAAAAACTTCTCTAGGAACTATCTGAATCTCAAATAACATTTAAAGTTTAAGAGAAACCAAAAAAGAAGTCTAGCTGCAAGAGATTTTTTAACTTAAAAAAATTTTATTATCAAGTAATTTTAAAATGTTAACATTTATGTTAAGACAGCATTTTCAAATGAATAGGCACCAATACAGAACAATCACATTTTCTTGTAGAATCTCAGATAAAGCACGCCGCAATGCATGATAGTTCTTTATCATGTGTTTTGGCTCCCCTCAACTCATGCGAGTTAAAGGTTCACTGGGGTAGTGTGTTGCCATTTAAAATGAATGGCATTTCAACACACTTATGCATGCAACATGCAATGCGCCAAAACAGATGTATGTAGCTGGGCCTTTAGTCAAAATAAAGTTGATAAAGGTATAAGTAAGCAGGTCAAGAAATATAAAGATATGCAATTGGTGGATGTAGTCAGAAGGTCAAGTTTCCTAGGGATAAAAAAGTGTCCAGGAGCATTTGGAAAGTATTATGCAAAAGAAACTATTATAATATGATTATTTAGCTGCCAAGCAAAAGTCCTTTGCGCCAGAACTCTCAAACATCGCAAAAGTTTGGACCCGAATGGCAAACCCTATTGAAGTCTATGGGACCTGAACTTGAAAATCAAAAGTCCCCATTTTGAAAGCTTATATGCAAGTTATTGGCCAAAAAAAGGATATGGGGGCCTGGCTACTACCCTGGGGGACATGAACCAATGCAATAAAAAAACTTTTAAAAAAGATTGTTTTTAAAGGAGCAGAGATTTTAACCACTTGCAGACCGGCTCACGCCGATCTACGTCGGCAAAGTGGTTCATTCCTGTGAATCGCTGTATGGGTACGTCTGTACTTTTAAGCACCTGCTGCACGACGGGGAAACCGATGCACTTGGCCGGCAGGCGTGATCACCTGCCAGTGATGACAGATGATATAACAGGTGCGCGTGCGCCTGTTGCACGACGGGGAACCTGAAGCAATTGGTCATGCCTGCCGGTGATGACAGAAATCCCTGTTCTGTCAGGGAAGAGGAGACATATTGTTTGTTCCTACTAAGTAGGAACAACAATATGTCTTCTCCCCCAGTCAGTCCTATCCCCATACAGTTAGAAACACTAACTAGGGAACACATTTAACCCCATGATCACCCTCTAGTGTTAACCCCTTCCCTGCCAGTGACATTTATACAGTAATCAGTGCATTTTTATAGCACTGATCGCTGTATAAATGTCAATGGTCCCAAAAATGTGTCAAAAGTGTCCGATCTGTCTGCCGAAATGTTGCAGTACCGCTAAAAAACGCAGATCACTGCCATTACTAGTAAAAAAAAAAATAATAAAAATGCCATAAATCTTTCCCATCATTTTTAGATGCTATAACTTTTGCGCAAACCAATCAATAGACGCTTATTGAGATTTTTTTTACCAAAAATATGTAGAAGAATATATATTGGCCTAAACTGGGGAAGAAATGTGTTTTTTAAAAAAAATTTGGGGATATTTATTATAGCAAAAAATAAAAAATATATATATATATTTTTTTTTTTTTTTAATTGTTGCTCTTTTTTTGTTTATAGAGCAAAAAATAAAAACCGCAGAGGTGATCACTACCACCAAAAGAAAGCTCTATTTGTGGGAAAAAAAGGACGTCAATTTTATTTTTATTACAGCATCCCATGGTAGGTGGCACTGATGAGCACTGATGGGTGGCACTGGTGGGCACTGATAGGTGGCACTTGTGGGCATTGATGGGCAGCACTTATGGGCACTGAAGGGCATTGATGGGTGGCATTGATGGGCACATTGATGAGCAGGTAGCCAGCACTGACTGGCATCACTAATGGGCACTGATTGGTGGCACTTGTGGGCACTCATTGCTGGCACTGTGGGGGCTTTATTGTAATCAGGGCACTGATGATCAGTGCCCTGATTGCATATCTAGATATGCCATGCGAGGAGATGCCGCTGATCGTCTCTCCTTGCCACACACTCTGTCAGTGTGAGATGAGGAGCGCCGATTACCGACATCTCCATGTTTACATGTGATCGGCTGTGATTGAACACAGCAGATAACATGGTTAAAGAGCCGATTTATAGAGACTGGGGTGGCGGCTTGTCCTAGCAACATGGCCACTGTGCTGAATGCCCCTGAGGGTGCGCAAGAGCGGGCGCTCTGGGATGCCATCATAGTACCTGGGGAGTCCCCTTAGTCTGCTTGTAAGTGGCACATCTGTACCGTGTATAGAACGTTCTGCAGCAGAACTGACATTTATACAGAAAAAAAATTACATTTAAATGTATTTTCCCTGCAAGCTTTCTTTTTTTTGTAAACAATGGCTTGGGGAGCCAGTCTGTATGATGAGGCCACAGTTTAGTGCTCTTTGCAAGACTTTGGATGAAAATAACACAATTTTGCAAAACAGTGAGCAAGCCTTATGTGAAAAAGCCAAATTATAGTACACTCAGGCCAAGATTAACATTTTTTTTTAGATAAAGTCTGGTGTCTCTTTCGCACACTTTGGATAGAAGTAACAGGTACAAAAATATTGGTCTTTGGGTGTTGGTGGTGCCTTCAGAGGTGGAGGACCTGCTTGGACCTGCCAAATGTTCATACACCCAGAAATAAGCATCCAAGAGCCATCTTTCCCAGATCCACAAAGGTCTGTACATGCCAGGAGAATGGGAGACATGCAGTGCTGGCAGTATCATTTCTGGGGCCATACCTGCGCACAGTGTCCTCTTCAGAAGGAGACCATGGAGTGCAGGGTCATCAATAAAGTATATTTTTAAGCTCAAGAGGTGTGCACCACACCTTGACCTTATTGAAGAGTGCTTTGAATGTGTTATGTGGGTGAAACATCACTCCACCAAAGCCCTGCTGGTCAGTATGGTCATGCTATTGATCTGGTGGGATCTCAGTGAAGTCAGTATGGGACACCAGTAAATCCTGGTGGTTTTTGATTATGCATCTAGGTATCCAGAGGTAGTCCCTTTCAGAATTTTTTTTTCAAAGGCACTTGCACGGGAGGTGTTCCCTATCTTCTCTAGAACTAGATTTTCCAAGGACAACTGACTGACAAAGGCACCATTTTAATGCCTAAGGTGATGGCAAATTTGTGCAAGTTGTTGCAGATCAATCAATTGTGGACGTCTATCTATCACCCACAACAGATGGCCTCATTGAGAGGTTTAATAAAACCTTATAAATCCACACTAAAGAGAGTTGTCCAGGAGGATGGGGAAGATTGGGTCATGTTGCTTCCTGTACTGTTGTTTGCCATCTGGGAGGTTTCACAAGCATCAACAGGATTTTCCCAGTTTGAGTTGATGTATGGGCACAGACCCAATGGATTGCTTGATCTGGTAAAAAAGACATGGGAAAGTGAGTCTTCACAAAACAAGACAGTAACTGAACATACAGTATCTCTCAAATGTTAGAGATGGTCGCTAAAACTGAAGCCCAAAGAAGAGTAAACAATTGGTTAGCTAAGGCCAGAGAGTTTTAGGTTGGAGACTGGGTGCCTTTACTGATACCCACAGTAGTGAATACATTTGTGGCCAAATGACAGGAACCATTCAGGGTGGTAGAGAAAGTGGGTGCAGTTAACTACAGGGAACATGAGCTCAGAAAGAAAAAAAACCCTATCAAATCTATTACATAAACTTTTGAAATGTTGAAGAAATCAGATACAGGTGTTTGCTGTGGTTGGTGTGTTCTCCTGCAGCTATTGACCTAGTGCAGTTTGCTGCCACTCTATCCAAACCAAAACAAAATATTTTTTTACAGAGACTTAAAGCTATGTTTTCAGGATTTCCACGTCTTACAAATGTTATTGAGCATGCAGTTATGACACAGCCCAAAATAAAATAAAGTAAAGCCATGTCACTTCCCAACAGGACATAGGAAAGCAGTGTCTTAGGAAGTTCAGAGACTGCTGGAGTCTGATGTCACTGAAGAATAACAAAATGAATGGTCAAGTCCAATTGTGTTGGCAGCCCAATGGCAATTTTTGAATTTGCAATGACTTAGAAAACTTAATGAAGTTTCCAAGTCTGATACATATTCAAGGCTCCAGGTAGATGATTTAATAGAGAGGGTATGACCAGCCTGATATATTAACATATTAGACCTCACCATGGTGGACTGGCAGATATCATTAACCAAAGGAGACAGCTCAGGAGCACCCGAGGAGCACTTTCAATACAGACAATGCTATTTGGTTTACATTCTGCTCTGGCCACCTTTCAAAGATGATGGAAGACACTATGCTCGCATTAGAAATACACCTCAGTCTATCTGAACAACATTGACATTTTTAATACAGATTGAGAGTCTCATCTTTCCCAGGTTCAGGCTGTGCTATACTCTTTGAAGAAAGCAGGGTTTACTATCAATCCTGAGAAATGTGAAATTGGTATGAAGGAAGCCAAGTAACTGGGACGCATTGTAGGTAGGGGTCTGGTGAAGTCCCAAATGAACAATACAGAAGCCATACAGAAATGGCCTTATCCCCTTAATCAAGAAACAGGTACAAGCATTTCTGGGTAATGTTGGCTATTACCGAACATTTGTTCCCAACTTTGCCTCCATTGCTGTACCACTGACTGACTTGGCAAAAGACAGGAAGTCAATGATGATCCAATGGAATTACTTACGTCAAAAAAGCTTTTCAGAAGCTTTTTTGAAGCTTCCAAAAAGATACCTGGTGTTTTTTTTATAAACCTCCAGTCATCTATGTAAGGACCCCCAGAGGATATTGGAACCATTGGTTTTCCCATGCTGTTACCTTACAGCATTAAGGTGAGAAGCCACTTCACTTCACACAGAGGTGTCATTGCATGGAATGAAGAGACACCTGCTTATATTTATTAATTTACACAGTCAAGACTGTACCACTATACTTCATTCACTGTTTGACACCTTAACCCCCAGGAAGATTTTTTCAGAGACTAATTTGTCACATCATCACTTCACGATTCAGTGTCATGTTGATCATTTTTTTAGGAGCACTGATTGATTAATCACTTTTGTTATACATGTTATTTGATTTGTCATTAAATTATTTGTTATTTACCTTATTGGGAGGAATTTGTTAATTGAAGATTTTGTATCTGCACGTTTGGTTCACACTGCCACCTTGTGCACACCTTTATTATTGCTTCTAGTATCATTATTTGCAATATCTTGTGACACATTGGTTACACTACAGTTCCACAACAGTGCAGCGTCACTCATTATGCACATACACTTATTAGTTACGGATTCACCTATCAGTGTTTGCAGCAGTTGTTTTTATACATAGGTTTTTACACTTCCAGTGATAGCGCGGGAGTATTCCTTTACTAGTCTAACATGTAGAAGGACATACTGTAGAAAAGAAGGAGGAAAGCCTGAAATTGTGCATCAATTTTATTGGTTACTTAGTTTACCCAAAGGCCTTGGCAAATAACTGCTGCTCCAGATGTCAATAGTTAGTCAATAGTGTGTTCCTGTAGTGATGAATCAGGGAATAATGCCAGGAAATTAGGGAATAATAAAACACTTAAAGCAGAAACTGCTCACCATGTCATGCCCAGAGGAGTGTTTAGTGGTTAGAAAGGCACATGAGTTGTAGATGTTCCATATCCTCTCTGGAAAACCCACAATGGATGACTAGTAATTCTATGAGGAAGAATGAAAATGATTTATACACTCTTAATACTGGTGGAAGTCAGACTAATTTTGTGTAGCACACAGTGAGGTGTATTCTAACATATCTTTTTTATTAATATAATTCTTCTGTCATAGATCATGGCTGCAACAGTTACTGTGTTTGTGCCAATCTAATTTATGGTGACCATTATTCTGCATTTGATTAAAGTATGAATGTGTGCAGGAGCAGTCATGTCTCAGCTTTTGTTTATGCACTTTTCACATGACAATGGGTGTGTCATTTTTGAGATGTGCAAACAAATAGATAAAACGTTTTAATAAAGGCATAAAAGCTGACCACTTTACAAGAGACTTTGCACTTTGCAAATTCGTTTTCTGCATAGTTTCTTAAGTGAGGTGAAAATAGGTATCTAGTAATGTCCTGCAAGACAGGACAAAACTCTCTGCCCTCTCTCCTATTCTTAAGCACATGTTCTGTGTTTACACGCTAGGTTAGATGGCTTAAAAAACTGACAACCCTCTGCTGGCAGAGGAAAAAATTGATCTAAGGAAAAAAAAAAGTAAAGTATTTTTTAGAACTTTGAGGATAAATTACTTCATAGTAACTGCACATACAGAGGTAATTAAGAGTCTGTTTTACATATTTGTACTGCATATTAAAGCTGAGATCCGCCAAAAAAATTTTTTTATTAAAAGTCAGCAGTTACAAATACTGCAGCTGCTGACTTTTACTTACCTGTCCAGGGCGCCCGCGATGTCCTCACCCTAAACCAACCTGTCCCTCGGCTTCCAGGTACAGGCGCTGGCATCTTCAGTAAGGGAATCAGGAAGTGAAGCCTTACGGCTTCACAGCCTGGTTCCCTACTGCACATGTGCAAGTCACGCTGTGCATCCTGACTGGTCCCTGCTGTCTTCTGGAACATGTGTGTCTCCCAGAAGACAGTGGGGGGACAGAGGAGGGGTCGGACATGGCGTAGATCGCCGTGTATTCTGCAACGATCTATTGCCGGAAGTGGGAGAAAATACCTGTATTAGACAGGTATCTGCTCCCTCCTCCCCCATGAAAGGTGCCAAATGTGACACCAGGAGGGGGGGGGGGGGGAAACCTGATAATTGGAAGTTTCATTTTTGGGTGGAACTCTGCTTTAAGAGTTTATTGATTTGTTTTTCACCATGTTTACCATCATTCCTCTCTGCATACGGTGTTCCTATGCAAATTGATTTATTTGAATCTGTTGCAATGTTTCTTATCTGGAGACCCTTGCAGTATCAGCACTTCATGTTGCAGGCTGACAATGTTCAGCTGAGGCCCAGATATTTAGCAGTAGCATTGTCAGTCTGCCATGAGCTCTCCTTCAGGTGGATTTTGGGATGCCTGTTAGATCTGCACTTGATCACTGCACACCTGGTATGCATAGGATACAGTTACATACACTGTAATAACTAAATGCCCTTTCTCTTAGGGTGCTTTTATTTTTTTCAATAATCCAATATGTTTTGATTGTACAAATGAATAATGTTTTTATTTAATAGTAACATACTTGGTATTGTAGAGACCCTGCCTTAAGCAGTAGTATTAATAGCTTAGTCCTGTTCTGATTGATGTGCATAGGCTGTAGCCAGCATGAAATTATTATTATTATTTTTTTTTTTTCTGTGTTTTGTAGAGATAGAGATTTTAATCTCATGTTGTTGTCTGTCAGCTACTGTTGAGTAGACTCAAGCAGTCTGAGTAAGAAGAATTAAAGTGATATTAAAGGCCGTTTTTTTTTAATAACAAACATGTTACACTCACCTGCTCTGTGCACTGATTTTGCACAGAGCAGCCTGGATTTTCCTCTTCCTGGGTCCCCAGCCATCACTCCTGGCCCCTCGTCTCCTGCCAAGTGCACCCAGAGCAAGCAGCTTGCTATGGGACACTTAGGATCGCTCTTGAGCTACTGCTCTGTGTGTTCATTCACACACAAAATGATGGTTCGGCCCGCCCCTTCTCTCTCCTAATTGGCTCACTGGCTGTGATTAGCAGCAGTGGGAGCCAATGGCTCAGCCAATAAGGAGTGAGAGTGCCTAGAGAGCTGAGTCTGTCATGCACATTGCTGGATCGTGATGGGGACCTGATAAGTATTGGGGGTCTTGGGGGAGTGGCTGCTGCACAGAGAAGGTTTTGCATGAAGGTAAAAATATTGTTGCAACTGAATTAGTGAGGGAGATTAACTGCATCATAGGAATGACATTTCTGGCTAATAAAATAGAGCCAAGAGACTTAAACCAGCCATAAAATAAAAATAAACCAGCCATAAAATAAAACAGACACAAAAACCTTGGGTTTGGAAATTATGTTCTGCCCAGCTATACTGGTGTGTGCCTTAGGTCTACAAATAAGAAGTTGCTACACTGTCATAAGGCATGAAAGTGGCTGCTCCCTAAAGTTCTCTGTCATTAGATCTTAGCGATAAATCTGCAAAACCTACTAAATTTACTGGGTCTCCTCTTGTTTGATCCACTACCCATCAAGGATTTCACTTTGAGAGTCAAATTTCCCAGGGGTTACAGTACAGAAAATAGTCTTGGGCATTTGGAATATATGATTACCAGGCCACTTGTAGGTAATTTCCCTTACTAAGAGAAGTAGTGTTATAATAATTACAAGATGAGAGATAAGGGCAGAACCAGACATAAATAATAATGCCTCCAGGGGAATCAATAGACAAGGTCAAAGTAAAAAAAACACCCAGTGCATCACAGAATTTGTAAAAGGTGATGATATGGTTTTTGGCTTAAGTACCCTCCTAATCACATTAGATGGTCCATCAGCATATGCATTTAGAAAATTGGGGATGAAGACAGTCCCCCAAGCTAGTCTCCAAAGAACAAGAGACAGGAGAATGGACTTTCTTGGTACCAGTAGAACAGAATACACATTGAATAAAAAAATATATATTATTTTATTTATACACAAAGATAAAAACAGGATATCCAAACAAAAACTGGGAACATCATATTCAATGTTCACACCAATACATTGTTAAGATTACAGAGGTGTCTATACAAGTGTGTTACTGATACTTAATGTACTTCAAGGATGGAGGCAAAAAATATAGTAGATCCTCACAGGACATATAATCCTATACATGTTTCACGGGGTTCTACCGCTTCATCAGGAGGGTGATGTCTAAAAAGGAATAACAGAATATTCATAATAGTCAAGGGTACAAAAACAGTGCTTAACAATGAGTACAAAAGGTAGGTTGGGAGACAGATAAATAATGGGTGCACTGCCACTTACCCATAGATGAACACACAAGGCCAGAGCAAAGGCACCACCAATGTTCCCCCCATGACTGATATGGAGGATGTATGCAAGTGGACGAATTTATCCAATTTTTCCCTATTCTTCCCCTTTTCTTTCCCTTCTCTTTTTCCTACCCCCTAACCCTAACTCTCCTCTTTCCCCTCCCCTTCTTCGTCTCTTCTCCTTTCTGTTCTATACTGGCTTCTCCCCCTTTTTTCCTCTTTTTTTTTCCCCCTCTTACCTTTTCACTCTTTTCTCTCCCTCCCCTTCCCCTTCCTTCTCTTTCCTCCCTTTATTCCTCCTATATTATTATTATTATTTTTGTCTTTTAAATACAAGTTTACTTATTTACATATACTGTATATAAACAGTATATATACATACTGTATATCTCATTTAGTTACTGCAGAAGATAAATTCATCCGGTTGCATACATCCCCCATATCCGACGTGGGGGAAAGTTGGCGATGCCTTTGCTCGGGCCTTGTGTGTTGATCTAGGGTGTGGCAGTGCACCTATTATTTATCTATCTCCCCACCTATCTTTTGTACCCATTGTTAAGCACCGTATTTTGTACCCTTGACTATTATGCATATTCTGTTATTCCTTTTTAAACATCACCTTCCTGATGAAGCGGTAGAACCCTGCAAAACATGTAGAGGAGTACATACCCTGTGAGGATGTAATATATCTTTTGTCTCTATCCTTGGAGTACATTAAGTAATCAGTAACACACTTGTATAGACACCTCTGTACTCTTCATAAGGTCTTGGTTTGAACATTGAATATGATGTTGCCAGTTTTTTAATCAACATTTAATACCTGGCTAATAATCGTGTCAACTAGCAAGTATATTCATTGTTAAAGCAGATCTTCTGTGACTGTTAGTCCCCACCCCAAAAATGAAATAATTAAAAAAAAACTGTTTAAAAAAAAAATCTGTAACAAATGAGCTGGAGCCCATTTTATTAGGATTTCCAGTCCCAGCTTTCTCAGGAGGTAGTGGCATTCTTATCACTTCCCAGAAGCTTTGGAAACCAGGGCTTAACTAAGTTTGTTTATTATTTTTCTAAAAGCTTTAGTTTTTAATGGCTTTCTAAGTTTGGGGGTGGGATAGAAACAGTAAACTGGATCTTTGATTTCCAAGTTATCAAACTTCCCACCTTAGGCTATGCTGTATCACAGTGTAATGAATACATTGTATTCGCAATCCTAAATCCTATATTTTGTTATGAATATTAATTCTATATGCACATGCATATCCATCCTACTAGCTATAGCATGATCAGGACAAGTAGAAATTAACTATGGACACAAAGCAAGCATTTAATAGCTGAAAAGTTATTATTGACACAAAACTATCACTAATTGTGTCTTTGTATCTGTCTCTTTGCTTGTCTAAACAGGTATCCATCAAGATATCTATGCTATAATACTAAATGTTCTAATAATCAAGCTGCATTAGTAAATACCAACAACAGATTTTCAATTAGCATAATAAGCAGCACAACACAATGTTTGACAGCTGAACAGTAATAGCAGAAAGCTATAATCTTACTGAACTGTTCCTGAACAAATGTGCTTATCTTTAAATAGTTATACATTAACATTTATGGGGGTCAAAATGTGACATTAGAAAGATTTCCAATTATACTGAACATGTTTTTAGTATTTATACCGCCTGCTAACATAATTGGAAATGCAGCTTAAGTTTAATCTTTTTTTAGGTTGTTGCATTTTTTTGGGAAAAAAGGTAAAACTCAGTATAAGGGATTATATCATTTAGGGTGTAATTTTATGTAATTTGCAGCACTTTTACAAATATTTGGAAAGTATAATTGCTGATTGGATGAATCTATGAACCAAATTGCATTTTACGTTTGATTAGCATTTTTGTATTGCTATCACATTTAAATAAGTATGGTAGAATTGGCATTTGGAAAGAACTAATAAACATTTTTTTTTTTTTACATGTCTATTTGCTGCTAATTTGCACATTCTAGGAGAAGATAAATACAGGGTGAAGAAAACACATGCTTTACAGAACAGCAAGCTGACTAAAGTGATAGGGAACTCAGTATTCGTATTTTAACCTACAGGTAAGCTTATAATAAAGCTTACCTGTAGGTTAAATTAATATCTCCTAAATGTGAACCATTTAGTAGATAGTCTAGGGAGCAGCAGCTGGTAATATCATTGGCGCATGCGCTCTGAAGGAAATACCTGTGCCATTCCTTCAGAGCCCTGTGCCATAGCTGTGACTTCTGCATGCAGGAATGATGTCATAGTGGCTTGGCCAGTCAATTGGCCACAGCCCGTAAACCTGGAAGGAAGACCGGGTGAAGACCTCTGCAGCAGTGACAGCATGCCGTTTGAGGGCTTCTTTTCAAGGTAATGCATACTAGCACATTATGACTTTACCTTGCAGGGTTTTTATTTTAAACCTTTACTAATGCTTTAAAGGAAACACTGACAGCAATAGACTCAATCAAGACAAATATCCAGAATGTATTTTTGATTTGTGACAAAAAAGTGTTTGTGTCAACTTCGGTTTCTAGTGGCCCTTTGTAGACTTTCTCTTGTTGCCTTACCCTATGCTCTTCTGTGTCAGTCACCCTTTCCAACAATCAATCCAGAGTGGTTATGTCATCAAATACCACCCAATTTTTTTTTTTTTTTTTAAAGGATTTGTATTGAAATGGGACAAATGTATTTCCAAACTTCCCTCTTTGAGTCTGAGACACTGTTTTATAACACATACAGTATATCTATGTTTGTCCCAAGCATGTTTGAATCCACTTACTGTTGACTGACTCATTACCTTGCTGGAAGTCTTTTCTAAGCATCAATTACAGGGGGTCCCAGGGTTACGAACCCGTTAGGGACTTTCCTCCTGTTTGTAATTCGGAAATGTTCGTAAGTCGGCCGCGCATGCTCAGAATGACAATTGCTGACATTTACGAAATTTTTCGAGGCTTCGTCTGGCCGCACATACGCAGAGCGGCAGATGGTGCGCGCAGAATGGCAGAGGGTCCCCGCAGCACCTTGTTCGTAAGTATGAGTGGTTCATAAGTCGGGCATTCGTAAGTCGGGGACCCCCTGTAGTCTTTTGGTAAAATATAGATTAATAATACCTAAATAATAATTTTGAACTTTCCTCCTGCTAGTTTGAGGTCATGTTCTCGATCTTAACTTCATATTGAAAATACTGCCTTCTTGAACCTTATTCCCTGAGCATTATTCACACCCTTAATGTATTTAAAGTGGAGGTCCACCCTAAAATAAAACATTAATATTCTCAAAAAAAATATATAAAAAAACATTTGAAAAAAAATGTTACTTACCAGAAACCCCTGTTGCTAGGCAGTCTTCCTAATCTGCCTATTTCTATTCCTCGGCGCTGTTCCTTCACTTACTCCTCTTTGGCGAGCTGCCCTGTTGTCTTCTGGGACATGTGTGTGTCCCAGAAATCAACAGGGCCATTCAAAAAGCGACTCGCGCATGTGCAGTAGTAAACGGGCAGTGACGCTGCAAGGCTCCACTGCCTGTTTCCCTTCGTTAAGATGACCGCGCCGACACCCGATCGGATGGACGAATCGGCCTCGGGGGGCCGACATCGCAGGCTCACTGGACAGGTAAGTGTCCTTATTAAAAGTCAGCAGCTACAGTGTTGGTAGCTGCTGAGTTTTAAAAAAACTAATTGCGGCTGGAACACCGGTTTAAACTTTTCTATCAAGTTTTCCCTTTCTCTTCTTCCTCCCAGACTGTACATATTAAGTTCCGGAAGTCTCTCCTCATTTTTTTGTGGCAGAGCAATAGTACAGTATAGTCTGTTTTCAACAGATAAGGCCATCAATTGCACAGCTGGAGCTGTAATCATTCATTAAATTGAAATGGCTATGAATATGTGATCCTAAACAAGGATTAAGTTGAGTGAAGGGAGCATATGATCTCCTGGCAAAAAACAATGTTTGGGCCTAGAGGTCTAAGCACTCTCATGTGATTATTCTGAATCCTCATGTTGTGTACCTCATCCAATGCAAAAGATTTAGCAAAGGAGCTTATGTTTGCGAAACAGGACTGAAGTTGCAAACCTGGATGAATTTGCACAGATACACCATCAAGTAACATAAAGAAGATGAGTTCTGCACATCTGTGTGACATAATTTGTCCCAACTGGACCCCACAATGGAAGACCTCAAAGTCTTAGTTCTTAAAGGGAATTGCAAAGCTATTCAGGAAAGGAACATTTTTGAACTAAGAATGATAGTTCTATTTGCCAAAAAAGATAACAGTCAAAATTTAGATATGGGTTTTCTTACTCGTTATTCAACAGTTTTACGACCTTCACTGTCACCATAATCCCTCCTTTCAGTCTATAGCTCTCCATCTGCCTTATCTCACTAACTATGCTAGTTTTATTACCATTGACATGTACATTCATTTGAGTGTGTTTTTTTTTTTTTTCGTTTCCCTCAGAGATTGTCTTTTTTTTATGTTCAATAGTTTTTATTTGAGATTCAAAGACATATGAATATACATTATATACGGTTACTTATAAGGTATGCATTAGCGATATACATACATTTATCAATTGTAAACAATACATCCGAGATAAAAAAATAAACAGTTAAATAAAACACAAATTATGGATGAGTCACAAAAGCCAATAGTATAAGTTTGGAGTGTCAGAGTAATTTGAGTAAGGCATTAAACGTTCACTCCATAAGGCTATCAATAAGCCTAACAAGTGTTACTTGCATTTCAAAATTATCTGGGTTTATCATACCACTGCAACCAAATATGCCAGTTATTGCAAACACGTTTAAAGGACCCATTGGATGAAGCAAACATAAAGCAAACATTGGATAAAGCAAACATGGTTTCATAGGTATAGTGGGCGTGCACTGCCATTATCAGTGGGGATTTCCAATGCCTCAGTATTACCAATCTTGCAGCTAATAGGATGTTGGTTACTACCACTCTGGCATAATGGGGAAGAGTATTTATGCTAGATTCAGTAGTGCTTGGCTAGGGGATAGCTGAATGGGAATAGACAGAATTTCTGAGATAGTGGTAAAGATAGAGACCCAGAATTTTGCTAGCTTTTTACATGTCCAGAAAATATGAAGTAATATAATTTTGTACATATACTCCCACAAATTGGCGCTTCTACTAGACTTGAAGATACAAGACGTTCCCATTGATAGGAGTTTAAGGTATGGTCTAGGTCCCTTTCCCAAGCTAGGAAGGGTTCAGATTTACAGAAGTTGTTTTTATTCTTTATAATCCCGTAGATGTAGGTTGTTAGCAATTTTCCAAGGGATTGAGCACACTCTCCCCTGGTTGTGGCAAAGAAGGGACTCTATTTGTAGGTAAGTATAGTATTCTCTCCCTGAAAGTTGATATTCAGATTGAAGGGTCGAGAAGGGTTTTATGTCACCAGTGTGAAACAGATCATTTAACCACTGGCTGCCTGTGCTATGCCATTCAGATAATGCAATATTAGTGATAGCTATTTGGGATAGTGGATTGTCAAACCAGTACTTTAGTTGTGATATAACAGTTGCTATATAATAATCCTTCAGGTCTAATGTCCAATGCTCCCATACTTTCTGTGCTCAATAAAAATTTGTCAAAGGCACGTCGTACTCTTTTGTTCTTCCACACAAATGTATTAACCACTTCAGCCCCAGAAGGATTTACCCCCTTAATGACCAGGCAATATTTTGCGATATGGCACTGCGTTACTCTAACTGACAATTAAGCAGGCATGCAACGCTGTACCCAAACAAAATTGAGGTCCTTTTTTTTCCATAAGTAGAGCTTTCTTTTGATGGTATTTGATCACCTCTGTGGTTTTTTATTTTTTTTACGCTATAAACAAAAAAAAGACCGACAATTTTGAAAAAAACAAACAATATATTTTAATTTTTGGCTATAATACATATCCAATAAAAAAAAATGTAAAAAAACAAATGTATTCATCAGTTCAGACCAATATGTATTCTTCTATATATTTTTGGTAAAAAAATTGCAATAAGCCTATATTGATTGGTTTGAGCAAAAGTTATAGCGTCTACAAAATAGGGGATAGATTTATGGCATTTTCATTATTATTCTTTTTTTACTAGTATGGCAGGAATCAGCAATTTTTAGCAGGATTGCGACATTGCGGAGGACAGATCGGACACTTTTGACACTTTTTTTGGGACCAGTGACATTATTACAGTTATCAGAGCTAAAAATATGAACTGTATAAATGACACTGGCAGGGAAGGGGTTAACACTAGGGGGCGATCAAGGGGTTACGCGTGTCCTAGTGAGGTTCTTTCTAAGTGTGGGGAGCGGACTGACTGGGAGTACAGAGAGATCGCTGTTCCTAATCACTAGGAACAGATGATCTCACTGTACTCTACTGTCAGAATGGGGATCTGCTTTGTTTACATAGGCAGATCCCAGTTCTGCCTCTCTGAGGAGTGATCGTGGGTAGCCGGTGGACATCTCGGCTGCCCTGAACCCACGAAACGACTACCCCGCCTTGTAGCATGTGTGTGCCTGCAGTGTCTCATGCACAAAATGGTGCACGGGTACGTCGTTTTGCGCAATAGGACCTCAGTATATATGCAGTGGGCGGTCCTTAGGTTAACAATGGTCTGCAAAGATTTGAAGAAATAGTCAAAGACCACTATCATTAATGTCCTGAAGATATAAAGAAATTGAGGCGGGACCTTTATTTTAAAATCTGCCAGACGGCCTGACAAGGAGAGATCAAAGTTGGATATATGTGACAGCGGGTTACGTACCTTTTGCAGAAGAGGAGCATAGTTCACGTTAAACAAGGATTTGGTCCAGCTAGTAAAGGTAGTACCCAGATAGAAAATGCCTTCCTCTTTCCACACAAAAGAAAAGTTTTGCTGTAAGTGCTGTTGCAAGGGAGTTCTATGCCCAGATCCAGTATGTATGATTTAGTTTAGTATCCTGGACTGCATTTCCAGACTAGGTGACTCCGAGATATGACCTTTCAAGTCCTAGCCTTGTCGTCTCCTAGCTCACCGACTATGCAATACATATTATCATAAATATCAACACAGAACTCCTTAAAGAGGAAGTAAAGCCTGATGTGTTTACTTCCTCTTTGTTTCCCTGCAAAGGTAAAGCATAATGGACTACTATGCATCGCATAGTAGCCCATTATGTGTCACTTACCTGACACAGGAGCCAGCGATGTCACCGCTGTCCCCTCTTCCATGGAGCATCCATCTTCTTCCTGGGTATCGCTGCTCTGTCGCTGTGAGTGGCCGGAGCAGCGATGATGTCACTCCGGCACATGCGCGCGGGAGCCGTAAGTGACTGCATGTTTGCCTTCACTTGCGGCGCGCCCAGTGCGCTTGCGCCATTGTCTACATGCATGCGCCATAGACAGCGGTGCCCCTCTTTCATAAAATATCTCCTTAACCATGTAGGTTAAGGAGATATTTCTTGAACCTACAGGTAAGCCTTAATCTAGGCTTACCTGTGGGTCAAAGTGGTCTGTAAGGGTCTACAACCACTTTGACACAATAACAGAGTTAATTAACACAAACAACAATGGGTGAAAGACTCTTATAAGCCACAGTAGCCTTATTTACAATAAAGAATTATAGCAGACAACAGACACACAGGTGACTGTAGTTGGTAACATCAGCATCTTCTATGAGTCCCAACATTATGAAGCAGTCACTATTTATAATATGGCATGTATAGGGTTCCCAGAGTCTGTGTGTTTTGGAGGGACATGGACTTGAATCCAAAGTAACATTACTTCAAGGTCCCCAGGCATACCCCTCACAAAGATTATTGTTCCCTTAACATATAGGGCCCATAATCAGTAGGCAAGAGGCTAGCACCCAGTCCTCTCCAAAAGCCTCTGCTTCAGCTAGGTCTGTCACAATCAGGTTTCCCCATTTATAATTTATCTTGTGATTTCTCAGGGACTTAATGATTGTGTTCAACTTCTTCTGAAGTTGCATGGTAAATTGTGATAAATCTACAAAAAATTGCAAATGCTCATATGGAGACGGGAGATTGCCCAGGTTTGCGTGAAGTGGTTAGGAGACGCTCCTTCACATGATAAAAGTGAATGCGCATGAGCACATATCTAGGTACATGTTCAGGGATGAATTATGGTTTGAGTATATGGTGTTTTTTTTTATCTATGATCAGGTCAGAGTCCGAGTTCAAGTATTATTGTTTTAAATAGCTCACTAGCATATTGGTGGAGCCAGGGCCACTGTTAGAAATCATGTGGCCCGAGTGCGCATGCGCGGGACTTCCGGATCGCCACGCTAGCCGGGAGCTCCGCACCGCTCCGGTCCTCCAAGGCGCCTAACTCAAGCATCCACTAGCGGACACACACGGGGAGACCCACGCCGACCTCCGGACATTCCAGGGCACCCACCCGTATGTCGCAAGCGAATATCCGAAAAGACGTTAATCGTCAACTGAACTTTGGCCTAACAGCCCCAGAGCCTTCCAAGATGGCGACCGCAGCTAATCCATGCGGTGTCACCGCCACACTAAGCAACACGGCAGTTCCTATCCTGACGGCCCCACTAACAGTGAGTAGCAACCAGAACCCCTTCTCCTCTCCGGCCTCCACAGAGTCTCTCCTGGGCAGACTGCAGATGGACAATCAGTACTCCCCCCTGATTAACACACCTGGCAGCTTAAACGACTCTCTGCAGGCCTCTCCCATCCAGCCCAACTACCCCCCTGAAATGGCTCAGCTTTTAAACAGCTTCTCTAACATGTTATCTGCTGGTCTAGCCCAAAATGCAATGCAGATCACCTCTTCAATAAAAGCAGATTTGCAGAGCCTGGGGGCCAGAATGGATGTGATTGAACAATCAATGGATGAAGCTGCAGCACGAACGAATCAGAACACAGCTTGCATCCAGACACTACAGGACCAACTTGAAACTGCCCTCTCCAAAATAGACGATTTGGAGAACAGGAGCAGACGCTACAACTTCCGCATCAGAGGAATACCCGAATCCAACACTGACGTAAATGACACCGTCATAGCCGTGATCAAAGATCTTATCCCAGATATTCCCGACCACAAGCTAGAATTGGACAGAGCCCACAGAGTTCTGCAACCCCCCCGCCAAGATGGCCTACCTCGGGACATTGTGGTCAAACCACATTTCTATGGGGTTAAAGAAGAAATTATGAAGAGATCCCGCAACAGGGACAACATCTCCCTGAACGGCAACAAAATCCAAATCTTCGCAGATATATCCCCCACCACGATCCAGAAAAGGAGAGCCCTTAAACCTCTACTGGACGTTCTCTCCCAGAAGATGATCAAATATAGATGGGCCTTCCCTTTCCGCCTGCAATTTCAATACAAGGAAAAAACATTCAATATCACAAACTTCCAGAATGGTGAGCGTCTACTTCTCCAGCTAGGATTCATCACCCAGGAACTTGCCCCAGACCAGATGGAGACCCGCCCAAGCTCGTCCAAGAGACCGCCTCCAAACAGCCCGCTAGCCCCTCTATGGGTGAAACAGCAGCCAAAGAGACACCGTGACTCCATCCCACCAAGATGAACTCTGTGACCTACCAACCTCCAGGGGTCTGAAACCAGTTGTCCGCCCTTGTCGGAACCTTTGATGGTGTAGAAATGGATTCTACACCCACCGAGCCCTCCCAGGGCATACGGACCAAATCCCCCCTCCCCCATCCCCCCCCTCCCATTTTTATCTTTTTAGCTACTTTTTGGCTTACTGACCCAATCACCCCCCCCCCCACTCCTGCAACATCAAGAACATTGCCATGATCTTGGACCAAGGACTCTAGCAGGTCCATAACTTTACCCATCCCCCAACTACCCCTCTCTTCCCCATCCCATCCCCTCCCTATCCCTTCCCTTTCCCCCTCTCCCTCTTTGACACAGTTGCCTTATAACAGTATCTAATGTTAGTCTCTAACTTGAAGACTTGTGTTACACTGTCCGGTAGATAAGTTATGACGGGTAGACACCCGCCCCCCTTTTTGCATGGGGCCTCCCCTTGTTCTTGTGTTTGTGTATGTTTTTGTTTTTGTTTAGGTTTTTGTTTAATTTTAAGCTACAGCTTTCTGTTATTGGGTGCCTTGCGGCCGGAGCGGGACCGCTTGCCACTCCACCTGTTGTGACCCTGAGGACCTACCCTCCCATGGTGACATCAGGATTGCAACCCCTTTTAGGGTTGCCCTCCACCCGATCCCCTCATTTTTTGGGGCTTCGGAGCAGGTCTTGGATTTCCAACCCTGCACAAAGGGAGCCCAGGATTTCTCATACTCTGGGCTCCCCCTCTTTCTCTCTCACTCTCCTTACTTTCCCTCTCTGGTCGTTTCTCACCTCCTTTGTTCCCTTCTCTCCCCCCCTTCAGGTGCCTTCGAGGAGAGCCTGTCGACTCACGCCTACTCAGATTCTGGGTTCAACTAGTACCCCCTGGCTCCAATATCCTACGCCCATGGATCAGGTAAGAAACACTAACATGCATGCGCACCCACACCCTCATGTTCATGGCTGAAGAAATCCCCAAACAACATTCCCTTAAGATAGCCTCCCACAACGCTCAGGGCCTGAACTCCCCAGTGAAAAGACGTAAGGCCTTCCATAACTACCACTCCAAGAATTTAGACATTATCCTGATTCAAGAGACCCACTTCCCCAAAAGCTTCAACCCTACCTTTCTCCACCGAAACTATCCCACCTTCTTTTTAGCTAACGCAGAGGACAAGAAAAGAGGGGTAGCCATCCTCATCTCCAAACGCACACCTTTCACTTTATCCCAAATTATCAGGGATAGTGAGGGAAGATATATCCTAGTCAAGGGCTTCATAAACGGAATACTTTTTTCCCTTATCTCATACTATGCCCCTAATAAAGGCCAAGCCCCCTTTTTCTCCTCTATGCTGACCTCCCTCTCACAGCACTTAGAAGGCAAAGTGATCATAGGAGGCGACTCTAACGTCGCATTCGACCACATACTAGACAAATCATCTCAGAACAAATCTCGCCTCAAAAGACCCCCCAAACAGAGTCTCAACATTGCTCGGCTCTTCCACTCTATGGGCATGATAGACACCTGGAGGGAGTTAAATCCCACTGCCAAGGACTACACCCATTTCTCTGCACCCCATAGAACATACGCCCGCATAGACCATATTTTCCTCCAATCCTAAGACATTCAGCTAGCATCTCAGGCCTCTATAAACGAAGTCCCATGGTCCGATCACTCCATAGTCTCCCTCAAAATCTCCGGTTTCCTTAATCAAACTAGCACCCCACAATGGCGCCTAAAAGAATCCCTCCTCTCCAACCCTGTACACTGCATTATGCTTGAAAATGACCTTAAAGAATACTTCCGCCTCAACGATACCAAAGACACTTCCCCCAACGTACTATGGGGGGCACATAAAGCAGTCATGAGGGGTAAACTTATCCAGCTGGCCTCACGCGTAAAACGGGAAAGACAAATAGACATTACCAACCTAGAGAAAAACTTTCGAGCATTAAGCAAATCTCACAAAAAACAACCCTCCCCCACCTCGCTCGCTCTTTTGGACGCAGCCAGGATTGCCCTAAACACAGCCCTTACCTGTAGCGCAGAAAAACACTTGAGATGGGTGAGTGGTAGATTCTATCTCAACTCAGATAAATTCGGCCCTCACTTGGCTGCGAAACTTTCACCTAAATACAGAGCACAGGCCCTACCCAGAATTAAATCTCTATCTGGCTCTCTCACACAAAACCCCAAACAAATCCTGGAAGCCTTCCAAGCATTCTACTCAAACCTCTACTCTGGTGCAAACCCTAGCAGTACCCAGTCAGTCAATTCATTCCTAGACAACATTCCCCTCCCCAAAATCTCAGACTCCCACCGCTCAATCATGGAAGCCCCCATCACTGAAGTAGAAGTCAGAGAAGTCATAAAGGAGCTTAAAAAAGGCTCAGCCCCTGGCCCAGATGGTTTTTCAACGCATTACTACAAGACCTTCTCTGAAGTACTTTCCCCCTATCTGGTCCGGTTCTTCAATTCCCTGAACGGGAAAGCACCCTTGGACTCTGCATCGAATCTTGCTTACATATCTGTCATCCCCAAACCTGGCAAGGACCAGACCCTAGTGAGCAATTATAGACCAATCTCATTAATTAATAATGACTTAAAAATAATGACAAAAGTCCTCTCTAACAGACTAGGGTCCTTCATAGGGTCCTATGTACACAAAGACCAGGTGGGCTTCATTCCTGGGAGACAGGGACCGGATCAGATAAGGAGGGCAGTGGATATTATTTCCCTGCTTAAATCGAGATGGGACGGTGGTCCCCCACAAGAAGGCTTCCTCCTCTCCATTGATTTACAAAAAGCTTTTGACACAATCACCTGGCCATACCTATTCAACATCTTAGAAAGATGGGGCTTTGGCGCGCACTTTATACATCTCCTCGAAGCACTTTACTCCCAACCCAAAGCACAGGTTAGGCTCCAAGGCCACCTATCTGACACATTCCCCATAAATAAAGGAACTAGACAGGGCTGCCCACTTTCCCCCCTCCTTTTCGCAATCGGCATCGAGACTTTAGCTATTGCCATAAGAAATCACCCAGACATCCACGGGGTCAAATGTGGACATTCCGTGCACAAATGCGCCTTGTTCGCGGATGATGTCCTCCTTTTCGTCACCTCTCCCCTCATATCCACCCCTAACATCCTGCAACTCCTTCATAAATTTGGACAGGCCTCGGGTCTGCAAGTCAACATGGCTAAATCGATGGCCCTCAATATCTCCTCCCCTCTGGCCCTAGTAGATAGGTTAAAGAATCACTTCCCCTTCTCTTGGAGTTCTTCCTCCATCCCATACCTAGGCGTCCATCTCACCCCCAACACCGACCAACTATACAACCACAACTACCCTCCAATGTTTAAGAAAATTAAGAACGACCTTGAACAATGGTCGCTCCATAAACTGTCCTGGCTAGGCAAAGTCAATGCCGTCAAAATGACCCTACTTCCCAGGTTATTATACCTCTTCCGATCACTCCCCATATCAGTTCCCAAAGCCCAAATACATAACCTTCAATCTAAAATAATAAGATTCACATGGGGCAAATCGAACCACAGAATCCCCAAACAAACCCTATTCAGACCCAGACGGAAAGGAGGCTTAGGTCTCCCCAACCTCTGGTGGTATTACCAGGCAGCTCAACTAAGCCAAATATCGACCATCTATTCTAGAGGCCCCAAACCTGATTGGTTAGAAATGGAAAGACAAGCTATCCCCAAGTACACCATTGATTACCTTATCTGGCGCCCCCCTAAATCCAGACCCCCGATCATGTCCCCTACACTCTCCCATTCACTGGCTCTATGCGACACAATACATAAACTAAATATCATTACGTCAAGGTGGCAACCCCTTGCTCATATCTTCAACAACCCCGCATTCCCCCCAGGGTTGGATATAAAGGCATTCCAATGGTGGCTAGATAAAGGCCTTTACAGAATAGGGCACTTCTTCAACTCAAATGGTCCCCTTAACCTAAGCCAATGCACCTCAAAACTAGAAATGCCCATCTCGGAGAGATTCCGCTACCAACAAATAGCACACTTCTTACACACACTATCTTCTCAAGACAACAGCCCCCTAACTGTCACCCCATATGAACAATGGTGTTCCTCAGCTATGGACATGAGGGGGGGAATTTCTCTGATCTACTCTGCCCTAGCCGAACCCCATGAGAAAGCGCAATACATGCAGGGCTGGGAACGCGACCTGGAATTTGAGTGGGATTTGGACACCTGGCACTCCTGCTTCACAAATGCCTTCAAGGGAATACTTAATGTATCACTAATGGAAGCAGACATCAAAGTCTTCACCCGCTGGTATCTGGTACCGACACGCATAGCCAAATTCTATCCCCAGTCCTCTCCCCTATGCTTTAGGGGTTGCGGCCATCTAGGATCTCTCCTACACATCCTCTGGGAATGTCCCAGAATTAGAAGCTATTGGAACAAGATATTTTGCCTAATCCGCAAAGTCACGGGCGTTGCGGTGCCTCAATCACCATCAATAGCCCTCCTTAATCAGAGAATCCCTAAAACCACCAAAAATAGCCACATCTTGATTCACTACATCTTCATCGGAGCTAAATTAACAATAGCCCGATCTTGGAAATCCCCTAAGGTCTCATTCCCACTGACTAAACAAAAAATTACCTGGATCATGTTCCAAGAGAAAACCTCCAATATCATCCTCGACAAACTAGATAAATTTAAATGTGTGTGGGAACCCTGGGCCCAATACATTGGGACCCTTCTCTAATCCAGGACCTAAGACTAAAATCAGATGAACCCCCAGATCAGACCCCTCTTGACCTCCTCAGGCTCTCCTCGAAACAGACACCCCCTTGCTCTTGATCCCCTATCTCCTCTCTCCTTTCTCTTTTCCCACCTTCTCTCATATCTCTTCTTCCTTTTCCCATCCTTCCCGCCAGCGCCTGCTGGCGGGAAGGACGGGCGTCCATGTTCCTGAGACCTGACACACATATGTCAGTGGCGAAAAGTCAACTTGTAACCTTTCTTTACACCTTGTAAATTATTATTTTTTTTTTTTTATTATTTCATTTTCTCAAGCACCACTCACCAAATGGTCAATCCCCCACAGGACAGTACCAGGAGTGCTCTTGAGGGCAATTACTCACCTAGAGACCATCAGGGGTCTCGCCGCAGGGACTCGGGTCCCTCACAGTTTTGAGCACTCCATGAGTCTCTTACTACTAAGCAGTGCACATTGACTTCCTGGGCTTCTCACGACCGGAGGGCCCTGGGGCCCCGACACAGATTGAACCCAGATGGGGTGTCGGGTCACCAGACCCTCTGGTAGAATACTTACTCGATTAGCCTTGTGCAGCTTTCCGCATAACTGCTTAATTACCCCTCAATGATACCCCCAAAGCACTCAGCTGTATTGAATCACTGCTATATATTTCTGGTATATCCTCTAGTTATTCGCCACTGTTTAACATGCTTTTTTGCTGCATTTCTCAGAATCCCCTGCGAGGGAATAACCTTTGTTATATTCTTGTTTACTCAATAAAAAATTAAAAAAAAAAAAAAAAAAAAAAAAAAAAAAAGAAATCATGTGGCCCTGTGTGTGGGACCATCATAATGATGATGATCATAAGCACAAAGTTGGGGAGCTGTACCTTCCTTCCATTGAATTTTGTCAGTGCCACTGTGTGCAGTGTGTGACACTTGTCTGTGCACCACCACCCACCGCTTGGAAGAGCCCTGCCGAGCCCTCTCAGACAACTCTAATCAGTCTCTCCCTCAGTTCACAGCATTTACTGAGGGAGAGCGATGTACAAATAAATCACTTCACCAGGCATAGTAGGCAGTGGGCAACCGCGGCCGTAACTACTTATACCGTGCAGCGCAGCATTGATATTGTGCCTACAATCTGGAAATGTAAATAAAGTCCCTCCTTTGCTATCACCCCCTGGGCCCCTCTGTTGACCTGATTGGGCCCAGGAAAATATATTGATACACCCTGGTAATCAAGTTGGAGTGAGGGTGGGATTTAACAACTTGCTAACCAGCCGCCGCAGTTTACTGCGGTAAGTTGGCATGGCTGTGCCAACTGCCGTCATTGTATGCCAGACACTTTAAGAGCTATTGGAGGCGTGCATGCCTCCGGCACAATACTGGAGCCGATGCGTGTGGCCGGCAGCCGCAATATTTACTGGCCATTCGCAATCGCTCCACAGAGGGCCAGGACGGGGACCTGTCAATGTAAACAGACAGGGGAGAAGAGAAAGATCTGTTGTTCCTAGTTATTATGAACAGCGATCTGTCTCCTCCTCCAGTGAGTCCCATCCCCCCACAGTTAGACCTCCCTAGAACACCTCCCTAGGGAACACTTAACCCCTTGATCGCCCCCTAGTGTTAATCCTTTCCCTGCCAGTGACATTTACACAGTAATCAGTGCATTTTTATAGCACTGATCTTTATAAATATCAGTGGTCCCAAAAAAAGTGTCAAAAGTGTCCGATCTGTCCGCCCCAATGTCGCAGTCCTGCTAAAAATCGCTAATCACTGCCATTACTAGTATAAAAAAATAATCATAATAAAAATGCCATAAAAATATCCCCTATTTTGTAGACGCTATAACTTTTGCACAAACCAATCAATATATGCTTATTGCGATTTTTTTAACAAAAAAAGTAGTAGAATACATATTGGCCTAAACTGATTAAGAAAATATTTTTTTTTTGGAATATTTATTATAGCGATTGTCAGTTAAAGCGACACAGTGTCGTATTGCAAAAAATGGTCTGGTCATTAAGGGGGCAAATCATTACGGTTCTTATGTGGTTAAAGTGGAGTTCCACCAAAGAATGGAACTTCCACTGTCTGGAATCCCCCCCCCCCCCACGGTGTCACATTTGGCATCTTTCAGGGGGAGGGGGAGCAGATACCTGTCTAATACAGGTATATGCTCCCACTTCCGGCGAAAGATCGGAAGGATCTACGCCATGTCCGCCCCCCCCTCGCCCCCCCCCACTGTCTTCTGGGAGACACACATGTCCCAGAAGACAGCAGGGACCACTCAGAATGCGTGGAGTGACTCGTGCATGTGCAATAGGAAACCAGGCTTCCTGATTGCCTTACTAGCAAAGCCGGCGCCTGCACCTGGTGCCGAGGGGATGGATTGGCTTCGGGTGAGGACATTGTGGGTGCCCTGGACAGGTACATGTCCTTCTTTTAAAAGTCAGCAGCTGCAGTATTTGTAGCTGCTGTCTTTCTTTTTTTTTTTTTTTATGCGGAACTCCGCTTTAAAGTCCTTCTGTTTATTTAGGCAGAAATTAACTTTAACCACTTCAATAGAGGAAACTTCCCCCCTTCCTGCCCAGACCAATTTTCAGCTTTCAGCGCTGTCGCATTTTTAATTACACTTGCTCGGTCATGCAACACTGTACCCAAACAACATTTTTATAATTTTTTTTACCACAAATAGAGCTTTATTTTAGTGGTATTTGATCACCACAATTTTTCGTGCTACAAATAAAAAAAACAGACAATTTTGAAAAAAAAATTATTTTCTTTGTTTCTATTACAAAACTTTGTAAATAAGTATGTTTTCTCCTTCACTGATGAGCGCTGATGAGGCTGCACTGATGGGCAATAATGAGGCAGTACTGATTGGCACTAATGAGGTGGCACTGATGAGGTGGCACTGGTGTGCACTGATGATGAGGCACTTATATGCAGCACTGATGGGGACTAGGGGTGGCACTGATAAGCAGCACTCATGGGCACAGATATGCAGCACTGATAGGTGGCACTGATGGGCACTGATAGGTGGCATTGATAGGTAGCACTGATGGGTGGCACTGATGGGCATTGATGGGCGGCACTGATAGATGGCAATGTTAGGCAGCACTGATCAGGAGGCACTGGCAGGACTCACTGATGGGCACAGAGTACCATCCCTATTGGGCACTGATTGCCACTGATTGACATACCTGGTGGTCATGGGTGGGCATCCTCAATGGGTCTGCACCATATTATCAGTGCAGACCCTCCTGTCAGAGCAGCTGATCGGCTCTCCTCTACTCGCACCTATCAGTGCGAGTGGAGTGAAAGCCAATAAACAGCTCTTCCTATTTACACTGTGATCAGCTCTGATTGGACACAGCTGATCAGGTGATAAAGATGTCATAGGCTCTTTACCAAGATCGGAGATGTGATGTGTTAGACTGACACACCACACCACCGATCGCCGCACTGAGCCCCCCCGCAGGCGCAATAGCAGGTAAATCTGCTGGACGCCATATGACACCCAGTTAGGATAACAGAACAACTTTCCGGCTGTCATTCTGCTATATGGCAGGCGGGAAGTGGTTAAAGCTGCTGGGCCCCCAGTAGAGCTCATGGGGCCAGGGCCTGGTACAGCAGGGAAAGTTGTACTGCCCTATCAACAGCCCTGGGTGGATCTCCAATTGCTGCACAGATTCAGGGATCCCCATGATCTTTAATTTGTTTTTTCTGGAGCGATCCTCCAGGTCTACTAGCTTATTATTATTATTATTATTATACAGAATTTATATAGCGCCAACAGTTTGTGCAGGGCTTAACAAAACTATTACAGTTACATTACAATGTGGTACAAGAGTAATCAGAGGGCCCTGCTCATTAGAAAGTGGGGGATGAGCTGATGGAGAAAGTAAAACAGTGTATTAGTTAGAAGCAGGATAAGCTTCTTTAAAGAGAAGGATTTTAGGGATCGTCTAAAGATGGATAGTACTTTGAGAAGACACCGGAGAAGCTTTCCCCAAGGCTACCACACTCTCACCGCCTGCATTCCAGGTAAGGATAGTGGGTGGTGAGTGGTCGGGGGGAGGCGTGACCGGACGTGTGAGATGTGTGAGATGAGTGAAGTCAGCTGTGTGTTTTCTCGCCCTCTGCCCGCTCTGATCGACATGCAGTGGTAGCGTGCACTTTGAGTAAACCCCCCTCCAACAGCGCAACTCAGCTCGGACAAGGTGAGGGAGTGTGCCGTGTGGTTCGCCAGCCGGATCTGGGGAGGCTTCTCGTGCGGGCTCGTGCAGGCTCGCTTGGAGGATCAGCTGCTGTCTCGCACAGTGCCGACTGGGTCCGGGAATTGTCGAGGGTGATGTCACACGCCGGGTACGCTTCTGGACAGGATCGGTGAGAGGGGAAGGGGGAGCCGGTACTGGCACGGACTACACAGACCGGAGTAGCCCCTGGAAACCCTGCGTGCCTGGCTGCTTGAGGGGAGGCTTGCCTTCCGTGGACAGTCTGGCGATACTCTATGGAATACATTGGACTGTTGTATAGCGGTTAGTCGCTGGTAAAAAGCATGACTGAAAACCTGCTTAAAAAACAACTCATTGACCCTGCTGACCCTGCTAATGCCACTGATCCTGTTTGTTTTTATATAGCCACCTATAACTATCGGTGCCGGATACGTGAGTAAAAACATATGGCGGGATAAAAAGTAAAAGACATTATTGCTGGCTTATGTCACATAAAGTGTTTTTCCATTGAGGAATTGAACTGTGTGATAAGCTGTGGCGACTCTTGGAAGCTATAAAGACTGCTACTTACTCATTAGCGTGTCCCTCTCCGACTCTATATAGCCATCTATAAGCATCGGGCCGGATATGTGTATAAACACATAAAGCGGGATAAAAAGTAAAAGGCATCAATGTTGGCCTATGTCATATAAAGTGTTTTTCTATTTTGAGGGATTGAACTGTGTGATAAGATGTGACGACTCTTGGAGGCCATAAGGACTGTTACTTCCTCATTAGTGTCTCCCTCTTTGACTCTATATAGCCACCTATAACCATCGGTGCTGGATATGTGAGTAAATATATGCAACAGTAAAAAAAGTAGAAGGCATCAATGTTGGCTTATGTCATATAAAGTGTTCTCTATTGTGTGACAAGTTGTGCCGGCTCTTGGAGGCCATAAAGACTGTTTCTTCCTCATCAGTATGTGTTAAAGAGTTAATAAGCGGTGAATTCAGTGACCACCCTCTTTTTTTACATTTGCCAAGCCCAGTGCCAGTGAGTTCTATGGGAGAACAGTGTATACATTGCAGGTATAATAGAGTATTTGCTGCAAGTCTTGAACTGTTGTGTGTGTGATATAAAGGGGAAGGAAGGAAGGGGAGAAAGAAGGGGGAAAAAAAAAAAAAAGGAAAATCCTTTTTGAGACCCTCCCTGTGCTTTCTCATTGAGACTCTCATTAAGACTCTATTTAAGTGAAATCCAACGAGTATTTATAAGAAGGCAATAGTCTCTCCTTTTGTTCGTCTATTTTTCCTGGTCTCTCTCTGTCACCATTGTTCTATCAACTATGCAACATCTGCGCTCAGCCAAGGAGAAAAACCCTCAGCAAACCCAGCAACAGGTAGCTGCAGCATCTGCATCAGCGGCAGCAAGGCTTGAGCAATATGCGCATGCTCCGGCACAGACACCCCCAAAAAAGGGGGTACAGTCTAAAATGCAGCAAGGAGGTCCCCCAGATAGGAAAAGCCAGGGGCAATCAAGCAACACCTTGAAACTTGGGGCACCTAAAGCCATGAATACTAAAAGTATAGCAGGTGTAGTGGGTGCAGCAGATTCAGCAGGATTAGACGGCAATATAAAACCCAATGGAATAGCTGAAACTGGTCTACCTCCTGAAAAAGAACCAACTTTAAAATATGTACTGTTGGCAGTAAATGCATGTAATGGCTCAATTAAAGAACTCTGTGACCAGATGAGAGGAGTGAAAGAAGATATGACTCTAGTTAAACAAGAGTTGGAAAAAATGGGGCAAAGAACATCAGAGTTGGAAGGGAGAATAAGCCAACTAGAAGATGATACCTTTCCTCTAATGGCATATGTAAAAAGCATGAAAGAACAAATATCAAGACATACATTAAAACTTGAGGCGATGGAGAATAGACTCCGTAGAGACAATGTAAGGATGGTCGGCCTGCCAGAGAAAAGTGAGGGCCTGAACCCCGCGGAGTTCCTGGAGAAATGGTTAATCAAACTCTTTGGGAGAGAGTTCTTCTCAGCAGCATTCTCTATTGAAAGAGCCCATAGAATTCCTTTCAGAGTCTCCCCAACTGTGAAGTTTCCTAGGCCGCTCTTGATTAAATTCCTTAATTATAAAGATAAGGTTCTATTGTTGAGAAGAGCAAGAGAAGTAGGAAATATTCTCTTTAATGGAACTAGAATTTAATTTTACTCTGATTTTTCACCAGAGCTCCAGAGACAGAGATCAGAATTTTTACAGGTTAAGCGTACCCTCCAGAAGGTCAAAATACCTTATGCCCTTATGTACCCCGCAAAATTACGAGTAACAGCATTGGGGGAGACCCAGATTTTTAATACCCCAGAAACGGTGGAGAGATGGATGGAAGAAAACAAGGAGAGACTTGCAACTACTTGAAGATGGGGGAGGGGAGGGGGGAAGAAATGTTTAAGATTTAATGGTTTAGTAGTATGGTGTTTTTTCTTGTTTTTTTGGGAAGAAAAACAATGTCATTATAGGGGGGGGGGGGAGACACACAGAGAGTGAGAAGTTGGTGCGTGTGAAAGGGAAAGAGTGGGAATGTTAGAATGGAAAATGGTCACTAGTAGCCCCCTAGGGGTACACCTAGGTAGGTGTAAAAGAAAGGGGGGGGAGGCGGAGGGAGAGAGGGATGGGGAGGGAGGAGGGAAGATAGGACTAAAAAAACTAATTATAAATATGAATTGAGGCACATAACACAGAATATAAATAAGTCAAGTTAAGGCGTGACACAAATCCCACTAAGAATTAAGAATGAGAATTTCCATATAATAGGGCACATGTTTAGAGAAACACGTTGTGG
Organism: Lithobates sylvaticus; assembly: GCA_028564925.1. Lineage (NCBI taxonomy): Eukaryota > Metazoa > Chordata > Amphibia > Anura > Ranidae > Lithobates > Lithobates sylvaticus. Next base: position 254,747,786 of record CM053030.1, read on the forward strand.
GGAAAAAATGTGTAAGTTTTCCTCTTTTCTTATTTTCTTTTTTTTTTCCTTTTTTATAATCACTACCACACAACGGGGATAAAAAGTTATAGGAATAATAGTTGCACTGTAAAGGTAGGAAGGAAGTATATAAAAAGATACACACCAAGGGAAAAGGAATATGGGAAAGTTAAAAGATCTCCTTTTTTTTTGTTGTTGTTGCCTGTGTTTTGGGTATATGCATGCCTATGATCACTATTCTTGTTGGTGTGATACTATGAGGGTGAGACTACATATTGATAATGGTTCCAATGTAAGGGCAGGTGGGGAGAAGGGTGGTAATAGCGGAGTAATGTTGGAATTTATAGTAGTTGTAGGTTTGATTCCAAAAAAGTGTACATCTTAGATCTTCCGGTTCCATCTCGGCCCTATAAGGTGAAATCATAGTAGTTAACATAGGAACATGGAATGTTAGGGGATTGGGGACACCGGCCAAGAAAGCAGCAGTGTTTGCTGTAATGGAGGGGTGGGGAGTAGAATTAATCTGTCTTCAGGAGACTCACTTAATCAAACATACTGTCCCGGCCCTGCAGAATAGGAAATACCAACACCAATATCATTCAGTATATTCCACATATAGTAGGGGGGGCAGTATTCTGATAAGGTCAGGAGTGAATTTCTCCTGCAGACAGATTGATATCGACGAAAATGGCAGATATATTTTTTTGTATTTTTTGTATGATTGAAAATGGAGCCTATGTGGTTGCAAATGTGTATATCCCTCCGCCATTTAAAATAGATGTGCTGCTTAAACTCAATGAATTTTTGCAAGATAAAGGGGAAACCCCAGTATTGGTAATGGGCGACTTTAATGAGGTCCTGAATAATAAACTAGATAGGTTCCCTATAAAGATATCCCCCTCGTGGAGAGAAGTAAATTAAGTCAATTTATAGAAGAATTAGGACTGGTAGATATATGGAGGGTACGTAACCCTGGAGTGCAGCAGTACTCGTGCTATTCCGCCACGCACTCCCCACTCTCCAGGATAGACATGATCCTGGGGAGTGTGGGTGCCGTGCCAAAGGTGGAAAAAATTAAACACTGCCCAAGGGGGATATTGGATCATTCCCCAATAGTAATGACAATGAAAGTAGGGGAAAATAGAACTCGGGGGGAATGGAGAATAAATCCAAGTTGGCTAGAGTTAATTAAAGAACCAGATGAGGTCCTACCTAAAATAAGGGAATTTATAGCATTTAATAAAGATTCAGCATCATCTAGCATAATATGGGACGCATTGAAAGCGTTCCTGAGAGGAGTTCTGATACAACAAGTGGCCAAGTTTAATAAAAATGCCAGAGCAGTAGAAGAAAAAGCTCAGAGAGAAATGCTGGAAGCTGAAAAACATTTTGTAATAGATCCGACAGCGGAGAATAAAAAAACCTGGCTAGATAGGCAACAGAACTATAAGTTAGTCACTATGCAAAAAGTCGAGACTAGAAGGCTCCTCCAATGGCAATCTGCTTTTGCAGAAGGGGAAAGTGTAGGAAGGATGTTAGCACAAATACTAAAAACTAACTTCCCAACCTCTGTTGTTCAGGCTATCAGAACCGAGGGAGTAGAGATTATAGTCAATTCTACAGGGATAGTTGTCAGGGTTTCCGTCTGCTGCGCACTCTAGTGCGCAAGCGCACGGGTCCGGCTCCCCGGCTCATAGCCAGTGACAGGGAGATGATGCGGTGGCGCACGCACACTCGCGGTCCCGCCAAGTGGAGCGCGCGCATGTGCAGTAGTGCGGCATCACCCCATGTGACCTCAGCGGCCTATAAAAGGAGGGCCTCTGTGCCCAGACAGACGCTGGTCCGTCTGACAGCTACTACCTGTACTTGGTCCTTGAAGATTGTCTTACCTGTTGCCAAACCCGGATCATCCTGACTACCCTGCCTTCTCCTGACCTTGACCTTTGGCTTGCCTCTGGATCTGTTACCTTCTCCTGTACTTGACCCTCGGCCTGGATCCTGGATTCTCCTCTCTGTTGTCAGTGCTTGACTCCCAGCCTGCCTTGGACTCTCTTGCCTAAGACCCCTTGTTCTGCTTCCTTGAACTTCACCTAACTGTGTTTGACCCTCAGCCTGCACCCAACTAACCTCTCTGTGTTTGACCCTCAGCCTGCTTGCTGTACCCCTACCTGAGTGACCTCTGGGCCTTCCCTCCAGCTCCAGCCTACTCATCACTGCAACACCTGAGCCCACGCCTAGTCACCATCCTACCGGTGGCTTGTGCCTCTTGGTGCCAACCGTCCCTGTATCACATTCAGGGCAGTGGGCGCCGAGTCGCAAGGGCAACCGCTCTCGGCATCTTGGCCTCGGTGAGTACCTAGTGCATGGCAGTACGAACCAGCCATGACAGAGGCCAACAGAGCGGGTTCTCCTTTGGAGATACTATGTCAGCAGGTGTCTGCCCTCATGGAAGCAGTACAAAAGTTACATGAAGGCTATGCCCAAGTTGACAGTCGTCTCCAGCAATTGGCAACCGCCGCTCCCCCAGCAAGTTCAGCTTCCGGGTCAGCTAGTGGAGCCACCGCACCCCAGGTCCAACCTCCACCGGCCATGATGATGGCCGTGCCCGAACCCAAGGTGCCAATACCAGAGCGATTTTCGGGCAATCGCAGAAAGTTCAGGTCCTTCAAAAATGCCTGTTCCCTCTACCTTGCCCTACAACCCCGAACCTTCTCTTCGGAAATTGTCAAAGTTGGGTTTATTATTTCCCTACTATCCGAGGAACCCCAGTCTTGGGCCCACGGCCTCATGGAACAAAGGAACCCTCTCCTCAATACCGTTGACTCGTTTTTTGAAGCAATGGGCCAACTCTACGACGATCCCCAACGTACTGCCACGGCAGAGGCCACTCTGCATACCCTCTACCAGGGTAAAAGGGCTGTGGAGGACTATACGGCGGAATTCCGCAAATGGTCTGCCGACACTACCTGGAATGAGGCAGCTCTCCGCTACCAGTATCGATTGGGATTGAGTGAGAATCTGAAAGACGAGTTAGCCCGGGTTGAGCCTCCTACTTCCTTGGAAGAATTAATCCAATTGGCTACCAAACTGGACCGACGTATGCAGGAACGTCGCTCTGAGCGTTTACAGGGGCCCCGACCAATATGGGTCTCCCCAAGGATGCCAGCTGCATATCCAACTGCCCCATCTGGTCCTGTTACCTCGGAAGGAGAGCCAATGCAATTAGGCCTAGTATGTCCCCGCCTTACCCAGGAAGAGCGGCAACGAAGACGTAGATCCAATCTATGCCTCTATTGTGGGGGTTCGGGTCACTTCCTCCTGAACTGCCCCATCCGGCCCAGTAAGTTGCCATCTCAGCCTTTCATGAACTGTCAAGCTGTTAATCGTGCCCAGACTTACGTGACCCTTTCTGTCTCCCTACAGCTGGCGGGAAAGAAGATCCGGCTACCGGCTGTAATTGACTCCTGGATATCTCTACTGCCAAAGAATGGCATATTCCCTGCCTCAACAAGACAAGTCCGCTACTGGTTCATCTGGCTGATGGGTCCCTTCCACACTCTGGTCCAGTAACACAGGAAACTTCACCTATCCTTACCACCACAGATTCCGGCCACCAGGAATTCCTACGGTTTGATCTCATATCTTCCCCGATGTTCCCCATCATTCTTGGACTTCCTTGGCTGCAGGCTCATGATCCCCAGATCCACTGGGACCGGAAGGAGGTCTCCTTTTCATCACCTTACTGTCACCAACACTGCATCTCTTCAGCTCCCAGCTCCATCCTGACGGTCATCTCGGCACCGGAGAATCTCCAGCACATCCCCCCGGTCTATCAAGACTTTAAAGATGTCTTCGACAAAAAAAAGGCCGACCACCTGCCGCCACATCGGGCCTTTGACTGCCCCGTTGAATTGCTCACAGGCTCCGCAATTCCCTTTGGATGCATATTTCCGAGCTAAAGGCTTATATTGATGAAAATCTTGAAAAAGGCTTTATTCGGCCCTCTACCTCTCCAGCCGGTGCTGGTATTTTTTTCGTGGGAAAAAAAGATGGCTCACTCAGGCCCTGCATTGATTATAGGGAACTCAATAAAATTACCATGAAGAACCGATATCCCTTACCGCTTATTCCCGAACTCAGCGTTTCCGGTCAGCCAAGGTTTTTTCTAAACTGGACTTAAGGGGTGCCTACAACCTTGTCAGAATCCGCGCAGGGGATGAGTGAAAAACAGCCTTTAGGTCTCGTTTTGGCCACTATGAATACTTGGTGATGCCATTCGGCCTATGCAATGCTCCAGCCACTTTTCAGCACCTAGTGAATGATATTTTTAGAAAATACTTGGATGACTTTTTGGTCGTATACCTGGACGACATCCTCGTCTTTTCGGCCACCCTGGAGCTACATCGGGAACATGTCAGGAAAGTCCTCACCATCCTTAGAGCCCACCAGCTTTATCTTAAAGCCGAAAAATGTGAATTTGAAAGATCCACGGTACAGTTTCTAGGGTTCATCATCTCCACCAAAGGCACATCCATGGACCCGCAGAAGGTCAAGGCAGTGGTAGACTGGCCACCTCCTAAAGACAAAAAAGCTGTACAGAGGTTCATCGGTTTCTCCAATTTTTACAGAAGGTTCATCGCCGGATTCTCTGCCATTGTGGCCCCAATTACCCACCTAACTCGCCTACACGGCCGTTTTCAGTGGTCCCAGGAAGCCCAGGATGCCTTCGTCAAATTAAAGACTCTCTTTACTTCTGCCCCTATCTTGCGGCATCCAGACCCACTGCTACCTTTTGTTCTAGAGGTAGACGCCTCGGAGACTGCCACAGGTGCCATCCTCTCCCAACGACATGGGCCAAAGGCTCTTTTACACCCAGTGGCCTTCGCCTCCAGAAAACTAAATCCTGCCGAAAGGAACTATGATGTTGGTGATCGGGAGCTATTGGCCATTAAGTCCGCATTGGAGGAGTGGAGGTACCTCCTCGAAGGAGCAGTTCACCCAATTACCGTTTTTACAGACCACAAAAACCTCGAGTACCTCCGCACTGCGAAACGGTTAAGACCCCGTCAAGCCCGTTGGGCACTTTTCTTCTCAAGGTTTACATTTCATATTTCTTACCGGCCAGGGTCTAAGAACGGCAAGGCAGACGCATCTCGCATCTCTCCGGAATCTTCTCAGGTATCAGAACCTAGCATCATTCTGGCCCCTCAGAACTTTCTACTGCTGATACCCACCGACCTGTCCACCGCTCTATCTACCTCCTCGGCTCAGTGTAGTGATCCCATCCTAGACACCCTAGAAAGATGTGAAAATCTATTTTGGCTCCAGGACAAAATCTTTGTCCCTTCGGAAGTAAGACCTGTAGTCCTGAAAACCCTCCACGACCATAAGCTGGCTGGTCACTTTGGGGTACGGAAGACAGCAGAACATATCTCTCGCACTTTCTGGTGGCCAGGCTGGAGGAAGGATTACCGAAGATATGTGTCTTCCTGCATAACGTGTCAACAAAACAAGGGTCCTAAGACGAAGCCATGGGGGTTACTAAGGCCTCTATCCATCCCCGAACGCCCATGGGCCGACATTTCGATGGATTTCATCGTGGACTTGCCTCCCTCGGAAGGCTTCTCTACCATTCTAGTAGTAGTGGACCGGCTGTCCAAAATGAGCCACTTCTTGCCCATGATTGGCACTCCCTCTGCCCTGGAAACCGCTAACATTTTTGTCAAGGAGATTGTTAGGCTCCATGGGGTACCCAAGAGCATTATTTCAGATAGGGGTTCACAGTTCACCTCAAAATTCTGGAAAGAGCTTTGTAAAACTTTAGGAATCAACATTTGCCTTTCATCAGCCTACCATCCACAAAGTAATGGACAAACCGAACGAACTAATCAAACACTTGAACAATACTTACGTTGCTTCTGTTCCTCCGCACAAGACGACTGGTCCTCTCTGTTATCTTACGCAGAATTTGCATATAATAACTCTTCCCACTCAGCCACGAACCAGACTCCGTTTTGGGCAAACTTTGGGTTCCACCCATCTTTTCTTCCTAATGTTCTCCCTGAATCACCGGTCCCCGCTGTACAGGAACGGATAAGTTACATTCAATCCAACTTCAAAAAACTTCAGGACACCATGCAACAGGCCCAGGAGGGATATAAGAAATACCATAACAAGGGGAGGAAGAAGAACCCCCCATTCAAGATTGGAGAGAAGGTATGGCTGGCAACTACCCATCTCAAGATCGCGTGCCCCTCACTGAAGTTGGGATCCCAAGTTTATTGGCCCATTCAAAATCAAAAAGATGGTAAATCCTGTAGCTTTTGAACTTGCCTTACCTAGGACCTACAGAATACACCCAGTATTCCATGCCTCCCTGCTGAGACCCTTGGTCCCCAGTCCTTTTCCAGACAGAGAAGAACCTCCTCCTCCACCTATCACAATTGATGGAGTAGAGGAATACGAGGTGGAGTCACTACTTGGCTGCAGGAAGGTGGGTCGTCAGCTACAGTTTTTGGTAAAGTGGAACGGCTATCCACCAGAGGATAATTCCTGGGAGCCATCCAGAAACTTCCACGCCCCAAGACTAATCAAGATCTTCCGACAAGAACACCCTGAATTGATGGAGAGCTTGGGCGTCCGGAGGCCGCCCCTCAGGGGGGGGCACTGTCAGGGTTTCCGACCGCTGCGCACTCTAGTGCGCAGGCGCACGGGTCCGGCTCCCCGGCTCATAGCCAGTGACAGGGAGATGATGCGGCGGCGCACGCGCACTCGTGGTCCCGCCAAGCGGCGTGCGCACATGCGCAGTAGCGCGGCATCACCCCATGTGACCTCAGCAGCCCTATAAAAGGAGGGCCTCTGTGCCCAGACAGACGCTGGTTTGTCTGACAGCTACTACCTGTTTGTATCCTGTACTTGGTCCTTGAAGATTGTCTTACCTGTTGCCAAACCCGGATCGTCCTGACTACCCTGCCTTCTCCTGACCTTGACCTTCGGCTTGCCTCTGGATCTGTTACCTTCTCCTGTACTTGACCCTCGGCCTGGATCCTGGATTCTCCTCTCGGTTGTCAGTGCTTGACTCCCAGCCTGCCTTGGACTCTCTTGCCTAAGACCCCTTGTTCTGCTTCCTTGAACTTCACCTACCTGTGTTTGACCCTCAGCCTGCACCCAACTAACCTCTCTGTGTTTGACCCTCAGCTGTATACTCTGTCCTGTGAGGCTGCACTGTATACTCTGTCCTGTGAGGCTGAGCTGTATATTCTGTCCTGTGAGGCTGCACTGTATACTTTGTCCTGTGAGGCTGAGCTGTATATTCTGTCCTGTGAGGCTGCACTGTATACTCTGTCCTGCGAGACTGATCTGTATACTCTGTCCTGTGAGGCTGAGCTGTAAACTCTGTCCTGTGAGGATGAGCTGTATACTCTGTCCTGTGAGGCTGAGCCAGGAATAGAGAGCCAGAGGATGGCAGTCTGTGCTGGAGGAACGAGAGAACGTAAGGTAGATATAAGGGGAGGAGAAGGAGGCAGTCTGTGCAGATCAAGCAACTGGTGGAAGCAGCCAAACATCACACACTGATAGACCTACAATATCCTCTGTGATAACCCTGCCCCCCCCCCCCCATGCACCAACAGCCCTTCTCTGCCCTTACACACAACTGAGAGTACAGGAAAAGCTGACAGGCTTTAGTGGTCGCTTTACTGGATGTCTCCTGGTGCTGGGAGCTGAGCTGAGGAATTGGAGTCTCTCTCCCTCTTACTATGTTCTGTGAGGCTGCGCTGTATACTCTGTCCTGTGAGGCTGCGCTGTATACTCTGTCCTATGAGACTGCGCTGTATACTCTGTCCTGTGAGGCTGAGTTGTATACTATGTTCTTTGAGGCTGCGCTGTATACTCTGTCCTGTGAGGCTGAGCTGTATACTCTGTCCTGTGAGGCTGAGCTGTATACTATGTTCTGTGAGGCTGAGCTGTATACTCTTTCCTGTGAGGCTGAGCTGTATACTCTGTCCTGTGAAACTGAGCTGCATACTATGTTCTGTGAGGCTGAGCTGTATACTCTGTCCTGTGAGGCTGCACTGTATACTCTGTCCTGTGAGGCTGCGCTATATACTCTGTCCTGTGAGGCTGCACTGTATACTCTGTCCTGTGAGGCTGCACTGTATACTCTGTCCTGCAAAGCTGAGCTGTATACTCTGTCCTGTGAGGCTGCGCTGTATACTCTGTCCTGTGAGGCTGAGCTGTAAACTCTGTCCTGTGAGGATGAGCTGTATACTCTGTCCTGTGAGGCTGAGCTGTATACTCTGTCCTGTGAGGCTGAGCTGTATATTCTGTCCTGTGAGGCTATGCTGTATACTCTCTCCTGCGAGGCTGAACTGTATACTCTGTCCTGTGAGGCTGCGCTGTATACTCTGTCCTACGAGGCTGAGCTGTATACTCTGTCCTGTGAGGCTGCACTGTATACTCTGTCCTGTGAGGCTGAGCTGTATATTCTGTCCTGTGAGGCTGCACTGTATACTTTGTCCTGTGAGGCTGAGCTGTATACTCTGTCCTGTGAGGCTGCACTGTATACTCTGTCCTGCGAGGCTGCGCTATATACACTGTCCTGTGAGGCTGCACTGTATACTCTGTCCTGCGAGACTGATCTGTATACTCTGTCCTGTGAGGCTGAGCTGTAAACTCTGTCCTGTGAGGATGAGCTGTATACTCTGTCCTGTGAGGCTGAGCTGTATACTCTGTCCTGTGAGGCTGAGCTGTATATTCTGTCCTGCGAGGCTGAGCTGTATACTCTGTCCTGTGAGGCTGAGCTGTATACTCTGTCCTGTGAGGCTGAGCTGTACACTCTGTCCTGTGAGGCTGTGCAGTATACTACAGTGGTGTGAAAAAGTGTTTTGCCCCCTTCCTCATTTCCTGTTCCTTTGCATGTTTGTCACACTTAAGTGTTTCGGAACATCAAACCAATTTAAACAATAGTCAAGGACAACACAAGTAAACACAAAATGCAATTTGTAAATGAAGGTGTTTATTATTAAAGGTGAAAAAAAATCCAAACCATCATGGCCCTGTGTGAAAAAGTGATTGCCCCCCTTGTTAAAACATACTATAACTGTGGTTGTCCACACCTGAGTTCAATTTCTCTAGCCACACCCAGGCCTGATTATTGCCACACCTGTTCACAATCAAGGCATCACTTAAATAGGAGCTGCTTGACACAGTAAGGTCCACCAGAAGATCCTTAAAAGCTACACATCATGCCGAGACCCAAAGAAATTCAGGAACAATTAAGAAAGAAAGTAATTGAGATCTATCAGTCTGGAAAGGGTTATAAAGCCATTTCCAAAGCTTTGGGAATCCAGCGAACCACAGTGAGAGCCATTATCCACAAATGGCGAAGACATGGAACAGTGGTGAACCTTCCCAGGAGTGGCCGGCCGCCCAAAATTACCCCAAGAGCGCAGCGATGACTCATCCAAGAGGTCACAAAAGACCCCACAACAACATCCAAGGAACTGCAGGCCTCACTTGCCTCAGTTAAGGTCAGCGTTCATGCCTCCACCATCAGGAAAAGACTGGGCAAAAATGGCCTGCATGGCAGAGTTCCAAGGAGAAAACCACTGCTGAGCAAAAAGAACATCAAAGCTCGTCTCAATTTCTCCACAACACATCTTGATGATCCCCAAGACTTTTGGGACAACATTCTGTGGACCGATGAGACAAAAGTGGAACTCTTTGGAAGGTGTGTGTCCAAGTATATCTGGCGTAGAAGGAACACTGCATTTCAGAAAAAGAACATTATACCAACAGTAAAATATGGTGGTGGTAGTGTGATGGTCTGGGGCTGTTTTGCTGCTTCAGGACCTGGAAGACTTGCCGTGATAAAAGGAACTATGAATTCTGCTGTCTACCAAGAGATCCTGAAGGAGAATGTCCGACCATCTGTTCGTGTACTCAAGCTGAAACGAACTTGGGTTCTGCAGCAGGACAATGATCCTAAACACACCAGCAAGTCCACCACCGAATGGCTGAAGAAAAACAAAATGAAGACTTTGGAGTGGCCTAGCCAAAGTCCAGACCTGAATCCTATTGAGATGTTGTGGTATGACCTTAAAAAGGCTGTTCATGCTCGAAAACCCTCTAATGTAACTGAATTAGGACAATTCTGCAAAGATGAGTGGGCCAAAATTCCTCCAGGACGCTGTAAAAGCCTCATTGCACGTTATCGCAAACGCTTGGTTGCAGTTGTTGCTGCTAAGGGTGGCCCAACCAGTTATTAGGTTTAGGGGGCAATCACTTTTTCACACAGGGCCATGATGGTTTGGATTTTTTTTCACCTTTAATAATAAACACCTTCATTTACAAATTGCATTTTGTGTTTACTTGTGTTGTCCTTGACTATTGTTTAAATTGGTTTGGTGTTCCGAAACACTTAAGTGTGACAAACATGCAAAGGAACAGGAAATGAGGAAGGGGCAAACACTTTTTCACACCACTGTATGTCCTGTGAGGCTGCGCTGTAGACTATGTCCTGGGAGGCTGCGCTGTATACTCTGTTCGGTGAGGCTGTGCTGTATACTCTGTCCTGCGAGGCTGATCTGTATACTATGTCCAGTGAGGCTGAGCTGTAAACTCTGTCCTGTGAGGATGAGCTGTATACTCTGTCCTGTGAGGCTGAGCTGTATACTCTGTCCTGTGAGGCTGAGCTGTATATTCTGTCCTGCGAGGCTGCACTGTATACTCTGTCCTGTGAGGCTGAGCTGTATATTCTGTCCTGTGAGGCTACGCTGTATACTCTGTCCTGTGAGGCTACGCTGTATACTCTGTCCTGTGAGGCTGCGCAGTATACTATGTCCTGTGAGGATGCGCTGGAGACTCTGTCCTGTGAGGCTGCGCTGTATACTCTGTCCTGTGAGGCTGAGATGTATACTCTGTCCTGTGAGGCTGAGCTGTATACTCTGTCCTGTGAGGCTGAGCTGTACACCCTGTCCTGTGAGGCTGCACAGTATACTATGACCTGTGAGGCTGCGCTGTATACTCTGTCCTGTGAGGCTGCGCTGTATACTCTGTCCTGTGAGGCTGCGCAGTATACTATGTCCTGTGAGGCTGAGCTGTATACTCTGTCCTGCGAGGCTGAGATGTATACTCTGTCCTGTGAGGCTGAGCTGTATACTCTGTCCTGTGAGGCTGAGCTGTACACCCTGTCCTGCGAGGCTGCACAGTATACTATGACCTGTGAGGCTGCGCAGTATACTATGTCCTGGGAGGCTGCGCTGTATACTCTGTCCTGCGAGGCTGAGCTGTATACTATCTCCTGTGAGGCTGAGCTGTAAACTCTGTCCTGTGAGGATGAGCTGTATACTCTGTCCTGTGAGGCTGAGCTGTATACTCTGTCCTGTGAGGCTGAGCTGTATATTCTGTCCTGCGAGGCTGCACTGTATACTCTGTCCTGTGAGGCTGAGCTGTATATTCTGTCCTGTGAGGCTGAGCTGTATACTCTGTCCTGTGAGGCTACGCTGTATACTCTGTCCTGTGAGGCTGCGCAGTATACTATGTCCTGTGAGGATGCGCTGGAGACTCTGTCCTGTGAGGCTGCGCTGTATACTCTGTCCTGTGAGGCTGAGATGTATACTCTGTCCTGTGAGGCTGAGCTGTATACTCTGTCCTGTGAGGCTGAGCTGTACACCCTGTCCTGTGAGGCTGCACAGTATACTATGACCTGTGAGGCTGCGCTGTATACTCTGTCCTGTGAGGCTGCGCTGTATACTCTGTCCTGTGAGGCTGCGCAGTATACTATGTCCTGTGAGGCTGAGCTGTATACTCTGTCCTGCGAGGCTGAGATGTATACTCTGTCCTGTGAGGCTGAGCTGTATACTCTGTCCTGTGAGGCTGAGCTGTACACCCTGTCCTGCGAGGCTGCACAGTATACTATGACCTGTGAGGCTGCGCAGTATACTATGTCCTGGGAGGCTGCGCTGTATACTCTGTCCTGCGAGGCTGAGCTGTATACTATCTCCTGTGAGGCTGAGCTGTAAACTCTGTCCTGTGAGGATGAGCTGTATACTCTGTCCTGTGAGGCTGAGCTGTATACTCTGTCCTGTGAGGCTGAGCTGTATATTCTGTCCTGCGAGGCTGCACTGTATACTCTGTCCTGTGAGGCTGAGCTGTATATTCTGTCCTGTGAGGCTACGCTGTATACTCTGTCCTGTGAGGCTACGCTGTATACTCTGTCCTGTGAGGCTGCGCAGTATACTATGTCCTGTGAGGATGCGCTGGAGACTCTGTCCTGTGAGGCTGCGCTGTATACTCTGTCCTGTGAGGCTGAGATGTATACTCTGTCCTGTGAGGCTGAGCTGTATACTCTGTCCTGTGAGGCTGAGCTGTACACCCTGTCCTGTGAGGCTGCACAGTATACTATGACCTGTGAGGCTGCGCTGTATACTCTATCCTGTGAGGCTGCGCTGTATACTCTGTCCTGTGAGGCTGCGCAGTATACTATGTCCTGTGAGGCTGAGCTGTATACTCTGTCCTGCGAGGCTGAGATGTATACTCTGTCCTGTGAGGCTGAGCTGTATACTCTGTCCTGTGAGGCTGAGCTGTACACCCTGTCCTGCAAGGCTGCACAGTATACTATGACCTGTGAGGCTGCGCAGTATACTATGTCCTGGGAGGCTGCGCTGTATACTCTGTCCTGCGAGGCTGAGCTGTATACTATCTCCTGTGAGGCTGCGCTGTGTATTATGTCCTGTGAGGCTGCGCTGTATACTCTGTCCTGTGAGGCTGAGCTGTATACTCTGTCCTGCGAGGCTGAGCTGTGTACTATGTCCTGTGAGGCTGCGCTGTGTACTATGTCCTGTGAGGCTGTGCTATATATTCTGTCCTGCGAGGCTGTGCTGTATGCTCATAATATTAGCTCTGTGGAAAAGGTAGCAGTATATACAGTAATGTCCAGTAAACTAGCTAGGATGTGAGAATGTAAACAATTAAACAATATTTTAAAAACCCCACACTGCTATTTAACCTACTGAAACCCCTCTGTATGCATGGACTTCAAGCAAAGTGTGAACTTTGAAGAGTTTAAAAACCACAGGAACATATAATAAAATATAATCCTTTAAAGCCATGAAAAGTTTTTTGAACTACTTGTCTAAGTCTAAAAGGGAGTTCAGCAAGACAGAAAAAAATATCTTGTAATTTATTTGACACCAGAGAGCACGACATTATAGTCAAATTACACAGGGTCCTTTATGCTATTTTTACTGTTTGACAGAAATAGTATGCATAACAAGATTATTTCCATGGAATTCCTCTATAAATAACTAGAAGCTAGAGATTCTATTTGTAGCATGGCATATTTTTTCCTAGCACCAGAATGGGCTCTGAATATTTATTTTCCCAGTGTAGGAGAAAAAGAAGATATGTGGAAAGGGCAAGAAAAAAAAATAGTTTTATACAAATCATATCTTAGTACCATGACCGCTTCCTTAAAAATGTAAAGTTAGGTGGCTACTGAGGGGATTTACTAATGGGGTAGGGAAAGTTCACTTACCAAAATGATCAAAGTAAAGCTATATTCACTGTAACTAACCAATCAAGTTTTTCTAAATGACATCTCATGAACGTGGTCTCTTCTTCAAAAGTGTAAAGTTATTTGCATATTGCAGTTATTTACTGATAGGGTTGAGAATCTTCACTTACCAAAGTGATCAAAGTGAAACTATGTTTGCTGTAAATACCCAATCATCGTTTGCATGGGAATTAAATAAATACAGGGTTTTACCTTGTATGCGATTGGATGATTGAAGTTCTCAGAGCTTCATTTAAATCACTATGTTAACTGAACATTCACTATTAAGTGATCATTCTCGTCTAGTAAATTAACCCCACTGTCAATAATATTTGTGATGATACCTAACATGTGTGGCACGATGGATGTTTACATACACATGCTCACCCTATGCTGTGCTTATTTGGGATGTATTTATTTTATCTATTTTTTTTTCATTTGTTTGCTATCACAAGTGGGCTAGCAAGCCCCCTATGTGATAGTGTGGGCAGGTGACAGGTACTCTTGTGTACATATTTGCCAGCACACCACAGATCTTCAAATAACTTACAAAAGGTTTTATTGAAGAATGATCACATCGGGGTAGAAAAAGTTCAATGTTTTGGAGTCATGCAGGAGCCCTTCATCTGGCATGTGATAAGTGCATACAGTAGTTCAGAAATATTTAAAGTGCCATCCACCAATCAGGAGCAAGGAAATGGAAACACCTCTAACCTCAGACATTATGTAATGTCATAAATCATCATTGTAAAAAAGATTTGGCTTCAGTCCCAAGTTCATAGAGTGGATTAAGCTTCTCTACTCCCTACAGCCAGGGTGTTTGTCAACAATATTCTCTTGGTTCCCTTCATAGGGGTACGAGACAAGGCTGTCCACTGTCTCTGGGTCACTTTGCTTTGGTCATGGAACTCTTGGCTACCCGCATTGGTACTAATTCAAACATTTGTGGGCTGTGGGTTGGGTCACTGGAGGACAAGCTATCGTTATCACCTGATGACGTATTGTATCGCTATGATGCTCAATCCTCCCTGACTGCCACTCTGCAGACCTTTAACAAATTTGGTTTCTACTCTGGCATCAATATCAACTGGTCTAAATCTACTCTTTTCCCCATAGATTCAGTAGGTGTGCACCTCAGGTGGCCAGTGCTACTTCCCTAAAATGGGTTCAGTGCTTTAAATACCTAGGCATCCATGCATCCCATGAATCTAGCTCCTTCTTATATTTTAATGTTACACTCCTTATAACTCAAGTCAAATTTAAATGCAGCACTACCCTTGCAGGGGCAACTGATGTGTTGCCCAGGTCTTCACCACTCGTTGTTCTGCAACCAGGCACAAGGTATTTCATTCAGCCAGGTGCACATACATTTCTATTCATTACTTCAATAATCACTCTAGGGGTTTTGGTTTTGTTGTCCTATTGGAGAACTTGGATAGGGTAAAAAAATATAGAAGCATACTTCCAAATTGAACTATTCACACCAAGGCCTCTAACTTCTTTTCCTAGTGAAACTTGACTGAAGTTCTTGCAAAGGCATATACAGACTTCTTCACAGAAGCAACAAACTGATTGCAGAACAGAGCAATGTCCCTTAGTAATGTAGAGAACAGTTCTGGACAAAGCTCTAAGAACACTAGCCAGCCTTCTTCATTGTGTGGGCCCTCAGCTAACTTAGAGCACAAGAAGGTATATTGGTCTAAGGATCCTTAGGTTGTCTATACTCACAAGGCTACTGCAGCACCACAAGCAGTCTTCTCTCGCCATGATACCAGACCAGATGTGCTGTAGACTCTCCCTCTCTCAGCTATGATAGGACCATCTGAGGCCACATGTCAGCAATTCAAGCCCTCAGGTCGCCCATCTGAGGCCACATGGCAGCAAGTGCCAGGGGAGACAATGATTCTCCCCCAGCCTGGTACAATCCTCTCCAGGATGGAGATCTGCCTAGTCTCCATCAGTAGCCCAGAACCTTCCTAGGTTGCTAAGCACCAGAATAATTAGACAGCATAAGCAGCACCAGATCAACATACACTAACTGATCCAAGCTCTCTCTTAAGCAGACAGAACATACATTTACAGATACCTAGCTGTCTCTCTGATAAGCGGAGCAACCAAAAACGATAATACACTCATCCCATCACCTACCTAGGAAGGTGCTACATAAATGTGAGGTACGGTCTGCTCACCCTTTTTATTTTGTTGGAAGGATGAATCTATTCAAAATTAATTTTCTTCCTAAGTTTACATATGTGCTTAGACAGTCACCTGTTTGGATTCCCTCAAGGGTTTTCTGCATGGTACACTCCATCCTTACCTCCTTTCTGTTGTCAGGTAAACCACCTAGATTAGCTCTTGCTAAATTGCAACTTCCCAATTGATGATGGCCTAGCTCTGCCCAATTTGTATTTTTATTAGTGGCCTCTCTTTTGGTTAGCTTACACAGGTGGCTTACCCTCCCTGAAGGAAATCCTGCCCCAGACTTGGAGTCATCCATAGACTCTTCAGCTGCTTCAATACTTGAAACGCAGTGGATCCCGCTCTTCCCTGCACCCCACCCAACCCATGAAGATGACCTTGAGGGCTTGGATGACAATTATTAAGTGGTCCCTCTAAGTGGTTACCCCTATGCTGTGGTGTCCAAACATTCCCCCCACCTTTGGAATAACCCTAATTTCCCCCACTTTTTGTAGCATCCCCGACCCTCTGATTTGGAAGTTCCTACATCAAGATTTTCTTTTTTTTTTTTATTCTTTATTTATGCAAAAAGAGGACAATGAAAATAAAATAATACATCACATATCCACAGGAACATACAAAACTCTTTTCTTATAGTCTTACACTTTAAGCAGGGTTAATATTCCTCCATTTATAACCTTCAATATATATACATTTTCTTCTTATAAACCCCCATATTCACCTCCGTTCATCCCTAGCTAATTAATTAATTATATTCTTATCTTCACATACTAAGCAGCCAAATACTTCCTGATCCTCCCTTCTATTTTATATTTTATAGAGAATACCCCAAATCATAATCCAAACCACTAAAAACAAAACAAAAGAAAACCAAAAAAAAAAAGGTACCGGACTAAACTTTTGTTCCACTTCTGTCCACAATTTGAATTCTGTATGTCTACACCAATCAATCACTCTGCCAAAATACACTGCCTGATAGTACTTAAATATATCTGGGACTGCTAAGCTGCCAAAGCATTTAGGGATTATCAAGGCTTCTGCTACTCCTTGGTCGTTTGTTCACCCATATAAATTTAGTAAAGAGAGTATCTATTTGGCGAAAAAAAGCTGTTGGGATGTCTATAGGTAGGGCCTGAAATAGATACTGAAATTTTGGCAAGATGCTCATTTTAATAATATTACATCGGACAAACCACAAATGAAATCCTTGTTGCCATTTATCTAATAGAGAGCAAACTACCTTATATAGCAGTGGAAAATGTTCTATAAAGGTCTTATCAAGCCTTGATGGAATGTACGTACCCAAATATTTTATGCTATAGCTACCCATTTAAAATTAAAATTAGGTTGTATAGTTTGCCGTGTCGATAGGGGCAGTGCAACCCCTATAGCCTCCGATTTTGCATAGTTTATTTTTAAATTTGATAACCCTCCATATCTTTCAATTTCTTCCATAAGATTTGGCAGTGAGACATGTGGGCTAGACATAGAGAACAAGTCAAGTCATGCGCGTAGGCTGAGATTTTATAATTACGATCCCCTATTTGAAGTCCCTGGATATCAGGATTTTGCCAAATTTTATTCAATAATGGTTCTAATGAGAGGGCAAACAGCAGGGAAGAGAGGGGACGCATTCCATTTGAGATTTTAATAGGTTCCGAGAATACCCCATTTACTTTAACCAGGGCCTGTGGGGAAGCGTATACCCCGGCAATATACCGTAGCATTTTCTCTCCCAGTCCCATATGTCTCAGAGCCTCAACCATGAACTGCCAATTAACTCTATTGAATGCTTTTTCCACGTCCGCACTCAGGAAAATGCAAGGGATTTTTGTTTTATTGGCATAATGTACCAATTTGAGTACTTTAATGGTATTATCCCTCACTTCACATGAGGGAATAAACCTAACTTGGTCCAAGGGCACCAGCTGGTGAAGATGCGTTTGAAGTCGGGAGGCCAGTATTTTAGTAAAAAGCTTTACATCTACATTCAATAATGAGATTGGCCGGTAACTACTGCATTCAGATGGATCCTTCCCTTCCTTCGGAATTACCGAGATATGCGCCATAAGTGTATCCGGAGGGAATGCGGCAGTTTGGCCAAGAGCATTAAATGCCTTTATCATATGTGTACCTAACAATGGAAAGAGTTCTTGTAACATTGTATTGTAAATCCATCAGGACCTGGTGCCTTCCCATGTTTAACCGATTTTATCACCGCACTTAGTTCCTCGATAGATATTGGAACTTCCAGACTATTGCGGACCAGGAAGGGAGTGATATTTTCTTGATGGAGGAACTTTTTCCTTTGATGCATAGAAGACAGAATTTGGTCTTTCCAACTGGTATTTTTTTAGATACCTCCAATTGCAACATGCTAGTAGGGCCCAATTTCTCCATGCACCTGTCCTCCAGCAGAGCTCTCTAGAAACTCTCTTAGGGGCCTCTGATCTTGGCAAGCCTCTTTCTTTAGCTTATGTCTACCTCATAACTCCCAACTGTGCCAAGATCCATTTGCTCTTTCAGAAGTGGCAACATGACATTCTCACTCTTTCTGAGGAGGAGTTGTAAGGTCTGGCAATCCAATATATCAATTCAATGACATCTGCTACCGAAAAATTTGTTTGATTGAATTTTCTATATTATACCCCCTCCAAAGGTTACATTGCATTAATTTCACTCTCCCTCTACCCTGTAAGTGTCAGAGACATGTGATGAGGTCAGTGGTGAGGCATTGGCTAGTATCAGAGCCAGATACACACAGGTTACATACACCAAGATCGTTAGAGCGAGATCAATAATTCTAGCACTAGACCTCCTCTGTAACTATAAACATGTAACCTGTAAAAAATCTTAAAGCGACACCTATGGAGTTTTGTAAGTCCTGGAGTTTGGTGCAATTCCACGAGTGTGTGCAGATTTCAAGTGTGACATGTTAGGTATCTATTTACTTGGCGTAACATCATCTTTCACATTAAATAAAAAAATCAGGCTAAAGTTAGTGTTTTTTTTATATTCATGAAACAGTTTTTTCCACCCAAAAAAAGTGTTTAAAAAATTGCTGCGCAAATACAGTGTGACATAAAAAGTTGCAATGACCACCATTTTATTCCCTAGGGCGTCTGCTAAAACAATATATATAATATCTGGGGTTTTGAGTAATTTTCCAGCAAAATAAATGATGATATTTACATTTAGGAGAGAAGTGTCAGAATTGGCCTGGGTGACAAGGGGTTAATCACCATAAGTAAGTAATATACACATATCTATTATATGTTGTTTGTTTTTCAAATATAATTTATTAGATTTTGACAAAGGATAGTTGACAAACAAAGTCATGAAGTAATACATACAGGTTATGTACTGAAGATTGCTACCACCCTTTAAATTATAAGGAGGGTGGGGTATAGAGAGTTTGGGAAAAGAGAGAGAAGAGAGAAAGGGGAAAGCTATAGACCAGAAGCAGAGGAAAGGATGCAAACAATATATTGTTTTTAAGGTAATTTACTATATTGTCAAAATCTGTACTCAAGCAGGTGGCTTAACAGACAAATTACTGCATATAACATATAGCATATAAATATATGATCTAGCTTGAATATAACAGTACCTTTTTAACAGAATCAGTTTCTCTCTCTTAACTGTGTGAGAAAACCATGGAATTATGGGTAAATACTATACACATATACACATGTTTTTTCTTGTAGATAAGAGGGCTGGGCTGTAAGGAAGCATTTGTCTTTTAGACACAGGCCCCTTCTATGACACTGCAATAAGAGGCGTGCCTCCACTGCAGCATTTTTATTGGACAGCTGGGACCAATGGTACTTTACCATTGGTCCAAGACTCCAAGCTGTTCATTGAGCTCAGTGCCTCTGACAAGAAGTGAGAAGCACTGTGAGCTCAACCTCTTAGCTTGTATTTAAATTGGCCAAGCTGTATTTAACTTCTGACAGGCTGTGCAAGGAGCCTCACATCTCTGGAACCATAGGTCGTAGGTGCCCCAAATTTTTTACCAGTGGTGGGGTAGGCTACATACCCCCAAAATTTGAGGGGGGTCACCCCAGGTCACCAAGCTTCAACATTCGAAGTTCAATTTTTTTTGGTTATTTAATGTTCATGGCCCTGACTCACCGGCCTCCCCTGACTACATGTCCCTGTTAAGTGTCAGAATAACACTTTTTTGTGGTGTGGAGCTGCGCTTTGATTTTTGAAAATGGGAAACAAGTCAACACCAGATTGGCTAAGACACTGCAGCTATCCTTGACTATGGAGCCTATGTTTCTCTTGTTAGGCCTTTACAAATTCTCATTTGAGGGATAATAAACCTTTGGTGTTCTACATGATCTTCTATGCCACAAAGGAAATTATCTGTAAATGGAATTGTTCTACTCCACCCTCCTATAGCAATTGTGATTTAGATCTGCACTCCCCTTGTAAATATTGATACATTTGAGTAGAGGCTACCCAATAAAATGTGATAAAATCTGCTCTACCTGATTAGATCCTGCATGATCTCTATATTTCTTCCCTCTCCCTTCCCTTCACTAAACTTCGCAAACGTAAGTCCTGTAATGGTACATGCTAGTTTCTTTCTCTGAATTGAGACTATTGTAAGGTTTCTAAAAAAATTATTTTTGTGCTCCTGTATGATTATTTAACTGTGGTACTACTGCTGTTACCTAATGGTACATTATAACTTGGAAAACTTTACCGCTTAATTTTACAATAAGCAGGAGCCCTATTATCCTGCTAGTACCATATGATTGCTGTGACCAATCAAAGCAGATCACATGACAATTGTACACAATGAAAAGCTTTGATTCATGCCTTTCATTGTTTACTATTGTGATAAGCTCTGTGATTGGTCACAGTGATCACATAATACAGACAGGGCCATGCACAACCCTTCTGTACCATGTGCTAAATCACAGCTAATTACAGTAGTAAACACTGAATGAATAGTTTTCATTCAGAAAAAATGGTTGGTTATAACTGTAAAATTCTGTTACATACAAGCAATCATAGTGTGTTAAAAAAAAAAAATCCTGATCACCTCCCCAGAGTAGTACAGTGCTACTATGGTAACACTTTATTGCTCTGGTCACTATATGTAAATAAAAATTGTAAATAAAATAAAAAAACATAATAAAAATGTAAAAAATATTTTACATTTTTTTAGAAAGTATTATTTTTTTTCTTACATACTGTCACCAGTCAGTGTTCCTGATCATGATGATACTGCACTGCACTGGTGATAGTATGTAACATATTTTTTTTTTAATTTCTTCATTTGACAAAAAATTACAACTTCAAAAAAACTCACCATGCCTCTTACTAAATACCTTGGACTGTCTACTTCTTCAAAAAGGGGTAATTTGGGGGATATTTGTACTGCCCCAGCATTTTCTGGCCTCAAGAAATGAATACCTACCATAGTTTGTGGACTATATAACTTTCATACAGACTAAATAATATACACTGATTTGTGTTATTTTCACTTAAGAAATATTTGGCCTAAAGAGGTAGAGGTAGCATTGGAAGAGGGAGATTCTGGAAGAGGTAGAGTATGTGGGGTAGGAGAAACATCTTAGTCAAAGCAATGCGTCCAGACCCAGGAATCTTTGGCATGTTGTAGATCCTGACATACAGTATGCGAAGAAGCTTTTCAGTCAAGGAATTATAATTCATAGTGAATATACTGTTGACATGCCCAGCTAGTTGGACTCCAAAGTAAGTTAGGGAGGCATGTGTTGCCCAGGAGAAAGGAGTTAAGTTAGAGATTTGAGCCTTAAGTGTTTTCTGAAGATAGTGTGACAAAAGGTCGCCAAAAAATTTTACCCAGTCACCAATTCACACAGGGGGAGGCTGGGATCTGGGGGTTCCGATAAGCCCCCCACCCGCAGACCCCCACAACCACCGGGCAAGGGTTGTGGGGATGAGGCTCTTGTCCCCATCAACATGGGGACAAGGTGCTTTGGGGGGCTACTCCAAAGCACCCTCCCCATGTTGAGGGCTTGGTATGGTTCAGGAGGGGGGGTGCTCTCTCATCCCCCCCTCTTTTCCTGCAGCCTGCCAGGTTGCATGCTTGGATAAGGGTCTGGTATGGATTTTGGGGCCCCCCTACACCATTTTTTAAAATTTGGTGTAGGGCTACCCTTAATTTCCATATCAGACCCGAAGGGCCTGGTATGGATTTTAGGGGGACCCCCACACAATTTTTTTTTTTTCATTTTGATTTGGGGTTCCCCTTAATATTCATACCAGACCCAAAGGGCCTGGTAATGGAGGGGGGGGGGGGGATCCCATGCTCTTTTTTTTAAATTATCTGTATCTTTTATTTCAGCTCACAATTGTATTGCAAGCCCTGAACGTGTTCTGAAGACAATAAACTTTGTTCCGCTTTATCATTTCCTGGTCCCATTGACTTGCTACTTATCCTTCCTATTAACCCATTGAGCATTGACCACCCTTCATTCCTTTGCCAGTTACATTTCCAGATGTTCTTGGTCTAGCTAACAGCCAAAGTACTTATTATTGAATTAACTTTCATGACTTTATCCACGGTTTAGCGCTTAAGTGACTCTTTCTTTTATTTCAGCTCCGGATAGTTTACCCCCTGTCATGGACAGGCCATTTTTTGCGATACGGTACTGCATTATTTTAACTTACAATTGCGCAGTCGTGTGACACTGTACCAAAATAAAACTTTTTTTTTCCCACAAATAGAGCTTTCAGTTGGTGGTATTTAATCACCTTTGCGGTTTTTATTTTTTGCGCTATAAACAATAAAAGATAGACAATTTTGAAAAAAAAAAACTATATTTTTTTATTTATTAATTAACATCCAATAAAAAAATAAAAAAAATTGAATTTCTTCATAAATTTAGACCAATATGTATTTTGCTACATATTTTTGGTAAAAAAAAAAATCCCCATAAGTGTACATTGATTGGTTTGTGCAAAAGTTATAGCGTCTACAAACTATGGGATATATTTATTGAATTTCTATTTATATGTTTTTTTTTACTATTAATTGTGACAATCCGTGACTTATAGCAGTATTGCGATCTTGCAGCGGACAAATCGGACACTAAGTGTCACTTTTGACACTTTTTTGGGGACCAGTGACACTAATACAGTGATCAGTGCTTAAAATATGCTGTATCACTGTACTAATGTCACTGGCTGGAAAGGACATAACATCAGGGGCGATCAAAGGGTTAAATGTGTTCCTAGGGAGTGCTTGCTAACTGTGGGGGATGTGTTTTTACTGTGGGGAGGCAAAGATCCGTGTTTCTGCTTAGGAGAAACATAGGTAGTTGTACGGAATAGCAATCTGCCTTGTTTACATCTGCAGGCCACCATTCTGTCTCTCTCTGGAATGATTGGCGGGTCTGGCATACATCAAATCCGCTGAACCCACTGATTGCTGCCGATGTGTCCAATCCCAGCAGGAGCTGTTTGTCAGCGGCATGTATGTGCTCCTCAGGCGTCGGAAGTGCAAGATCACGTACAGGTATGTGAATATGCACAGGGGAGCCGCCTTTAGCAGTTAATATTTATACTTTTTTAGTTTTATTTGTTTTGTTCCTTTTTTTAGGTCACATTAAAAAAAAAAAAAAAACTTTATTTTATTTGTAAATAACTTTGTTATTCTTTGTACCATAATCATAATTTGTGTGTAAATTTTAAACAGGACACATTTTCTGAATAAAATGTACACATTAGTACCAATGTATTTTTAAAGTAAACTTGTCAAAAAAAAAAAAAAAAAAGTGAATTTTTGTTTTATTTTTGTTACGTTTTATTATTTAAGTATTGTGAAAAAAGCTGTTTTGAAAGACAATATCACCAAAGGAAAGCATTGTTTGTCTTAAAAAATGTATTTAGTATGTATTACCTTGTTATCTTAAAGCGGAAGTACACCCATCCATAAAAAAAGTTTAATTTATGGCACGTGCCGTAATGTAACACTTCCATTGGTTGTGCTTTCAACCAAACTGTCAAACCATCCAATGGCTGGTGTCATAACTGATGTGCAGCATCATGGCAGTTGTAGATTAAACAGAGGCAAAGATGTCAGCTTCCTTGGCTGCAAACGATAGTGGGGTTTATTTACACATTAAGTAATGACAAGTTCATTGCAGAATGAAAAGGAACTTAGCAGAATTGCTAAAATTGCTCTGGTCCATAGGGGGTGAACAGCTGTGAGAGGAGAAGAGGTTAACGAGTGCTAGTGTGGGCAGTAGGGCCTTCGTCTAGGTCCTGGTTATCATTTTTTTGCCCACATATACAACATTGAGCAGGAACCTTTTTGTATATTGGTCAAAAATGTTCAAGTGATGCCAAGAAGGTAGAGGAATGGCAGTGTGTGAGGGCACAGTACATGAGAGTTGCTCCTTTTGTTTGCAAGGCTGGAGCAGCTGGAGTGGTGTGTGGCTGGAGTAAAGGAACAGGGAGGATAAAGGGGAGTGCGCATCAGGAAACAGTCACCTGCAGTGGCCAGAGCAGTGTGTGGCCAGGGTGGAGAAGCAGAGAGGAGAGATGGTAGTGCACAGAAGAAAGCAGTCATTTGGAAGGAGAGAGTGTAGCAGAAAGCAGCCACCTGGGAAGTGGGCAGCCGGAGCAAGGACTGAGAGTGTGAGGTCAGAAGCTGCATTGAGCTGAGTTGGAGAGGAACTTCAAGGTGCTGTGCTGCACCAAGTGCCAGAGTTGGTGAGAGGCGGTTGGATATTACTGACCTAGGAGGCTCTGGTGGAGGCCCGGGTGCAACTGCCTGGCTGGGCTGTTAAACTTTTAACTCAGCAAGCCTCTGGAACAGTGCTAGGGAACAATCTGACTGCAAGTAGGCTGGCAACATTCGGAGAGGAGAGAGGAAGAAGTGAGCTTCATAACAAACCTGCTGCTTCATAAATTAGATAATCATCATCTGCATAAAGCTAGATTAAGAGGATTAATTGTAGGTTAAATGCTAACTGACTGGAACAATATATTAAAGTGGTTGTAAACCCCTTACAACCACTTTAACCTACAGGTAAGCCTAGATTAAGGCTTACCTGTAGGTGCAAGAAATATCTCCCAAACCTAAAAGGTTTAGGAGATATTTGCAAGAATAGCGGCACCGATGTCTATGCTATGCATACTAGCTCATTATGCCTTTGCCTTGCAGGGTGTATTTTTTTTTTAAGAGGCTTTACTTCCTCTTTAAGGCTGGCCATACATGGGATGAATCTCGGCTGGTTCAACAGGAACCAGATGAGATTCAAACCATTAATGGGCAGGTTGAATGTACTAAGCTGATCGCTCAGCTCGGGTACAACCAGCCTGCTGGATTCCCTTTGCGATTATCGCAAGCGACTGCTATAGCAGCTAGTGATAATCACTCTCTTAAGTGTTGCCTAACTAGTTTGTAGGGCTTTAGCCTTGGAATTAAAGGGTCCTGATACTGACTATTTTATGTGAGCTATAAAATTGTTATGATAGGCACAGGGCTGAAAATTAGATCACAGTGCAATACATCTGTTAAGAGTAATATTTGTAGGAAGATTAAATGTCTCACTGGACACTGCCTGGCAAACTGAGGCACCACATTGATATATCTGGGATTCAGTGCAGGAAATGGCGGGAGAGAAAACAGAATTAGGGAAGTCATTCAGGTGTGCTGGCAAGGCTGAACTGACAGACACACAGACCCCTTTACCGAGTCTTCTCTTAATTAATGCTAGATCTACTGTATAGTTAATAAAATAGATGAGCTGTAGTTGCAGATTAGTACATATAGTTTGGTTCAGCACTAATGCATCAACTATGGGGTGTTTTTTTTTTTTTTTTACTTTCAAGATTTTTATTAGTTTTTCAAAACATAAATAACAAAGGAAAAATTATACAGTTACATATTCTAGATACTGCATCTCTAGGATAACTGGATCAGTTTCAGAACTAATAAATTTCCATATAATGTTATTATCACAAAATAATGGTAGCTTAAATATCTATACAAGTGGATAGGCTCCTAGAAAACGAGAAAAAATAACAAGATAGGAAGATTGATAATTCCCTGTTTACCCCTAACGGGATCATGCTGTAAACATGGGATAATGTTTCAAAGAAAACTTTACATAAACGGAGGATCATAAGGAATATGACAAGGAAGGGGGGGAGGAAGAGGGGATTGATGTATGGAAGTAGACATATATATCAGACCTTCTATAATAATGCATAAGGAAAGAAGAGGAAGAGAAGTAGAATCATCTCTCAGGGGCATAGTTAGTGGTTCTTAGGGTCCTTCAGATAGTTGGAAGCTCTAGGGTGTCCTATCCATTCGTTCCAATTTTTGAGGAAGTGACTTGTAGAACCTTTTTTATGTGCTAACATTAACTCATAGTGCGCCTGATTGTTTAGTCTCAGTATTACCTCAGATAGGTTAGGTGCTAAGGTAGATTTCCATAATTTGGTAATGGTGAGTCTTGCTGCTATAAGGATATTAGAAATTATAATTCTATACTGTGGAGGATAGATGTCAAGGTTTATACTTAACAAAGCCATTTCGGGTGAGAGTTTCTTCAAATTACCAGTGAAAGAAGCTATGAAGGTGGAGACCAATTTCCAAAAGCTAGAAAGAGTTTTACAACTCCATAATGTGTGTATCAGATTACCTATGTGGGTATCACATCTCCAACACCTAGAGGATGCAGTGGGGAATATTTTGCTGAGTCTATATGGAGTTAAGTACCAACGGTTGAGGATCTTTTGGGCATTTTCCCAGTGTTCAATGCATGCTGTTGATATGCTATTAACCTGTATGGCTTTTTGCCACTGTTCCCATGTGAAGGTCTGAGAAAGATCTTTTTCCCATTTCAGCATATTTTTAGTCTTAGTATGGGTTGGGAAGGATGAAAGTAAATTGTATATATAGGATATACCTTTCTTCCCAGTAGTCTTGTGGGAGAGGAAAAATTCCCATAATGCGCTAGGGATTTCTACACTTTTTTCTGGGTGAAAATTTTTGGTAAAGGATTTGGCGGAAAGTTTATTTTTTATTCTCTGTTTGTGGTTATCTGGCAAATGTATAAAGAAGTTAAATCCCTGTTCAGACCAGGATGATGTATTTATACGTATTTTACAATAATCAATTACTCTGAGTGGTATAGGTACAAGGGCAGGGGCGTTCGAAGATTGCAATTTTGTTAAAGCGAATTTCCAGGCTGTCAATGTGGATTTAATTGTCAAGAAGTTTGGTGCATTTATTTTCCCTAAGGTGTGGCTGGCCATTGATAGGGAGAAAAGATCATTTCCTTTGGTTATTTTCCTTTCAATACTCAGCCACAGTTTATTATTAGAGTGTTTGAACCAGAATTTCATTTGGTCAAGGAGCGTGGCATAATAATATAAACGAATATCTGGGAGATTCAGTTCTCCTTTAGTTTTGGGGGTAGACATAATAGATAGTGCAATCCTAGGTTTTTTTCCCATCCAGATCAAGTTGCTAATCTTTGAGTTAATTTGGGTGAAAAATTTTGCCGGTAACGGGATTGGGAGGGACCTAAAATAATATAGTATCTTCGGCAGGATCTTCATTTTAAAGGCTGCTATTCTTCCTATCCAGGATAGCTGTGTTTTTTTTATTGATTGTATATCTTGATTTATTTGGGTTAGCAAGGAGGGGTAGTTGGTATCGTACAATTTAGTTGGAGGATAGGCAAGTTGAATGCCTAAATAGGTAATAGAAGGATTATCCCAGTTATAATTAGAGTGTTGTCTTAGTTTAACAACCTGATCCGGTGGGATGTTCATAGGCAGAACATAACATTTATCGGGATTGATCTTATAGTAAGAGATGAATGTGAATGCTTCCAGAGTGCTGTTCACTTCATTAAGTACATTGTCAGTCGCTGATAGTGATAGAAGGACATCATCTGCAAATAGACCTAATTTATGTTCTACCTGATCTATTTTGATCCCCGTGACCTTGGGATTGGATCTAAAAGATATTGCGAGGGGTTCAATTGCTAATGAAAATATAATGGGCGATAGGGGGCACCCTTGTCTGGTTCCGTTCGTTAGATTAAATCTTTTAGATATATTTCCTGCAGTATATACTCTGGCAGAAGGGGTGGTGTAGAGTGACATTATAGCTTCAAAAATAAATCCAGAAAATCCAAATTTCCTAAGAGTTTCCTCCATATATCCCCAATGCACTCTGTCGAATGCCTTCTCTGCATCCAATCCAAGGAGCAGGGAAGGCATTTGACTACGCTCTATAAGACTAAGGAGGTCAATCATGCGTCTAGTGCTGTCTGGGCCTTGTCTCCCTCTCACAAATCCAACCTGATCTGGTTCAATTAGATAGGGTGTGATTTCTAATAATCGGTTGGCAATGACCTTAGCAAATATTTTCAGATCCGAATTTAGTAGTGATATGGGCCTGTAATTAATTGGTGATGTCGGGTCTTTCCCTTGTTTTGGAATAGTAACAATAATTGCTTCAAGCATTTCTTTGGGGAACGAATGGTTTACCACTGCATGGTTAAATATTTTAGCTAGAAATGGGGTAAGTGTTGTGTTAAACGCCTTATAATATTCACTGGATAAACCATCTGCTCTTGGGGTTTTATTTGCTGGCAGTTTTTGAATGACTCTCTTAATTTCCTCAGGGGTTATTGGGTCGTTCAGCCTTTCGAGGTCACTCTGATCTACAGTGGGGACATTAATCTTACTTAGGAATTGGGCTATTTGTGTTGGTGTTGGCTGGATAGTATTAAGATCATCCTTTAAGTTATATAAGCTTTCATAATAATCAGCAAATGCATCAGTTATACTTTGTGGGTTGTATAGTACTTTCCCTGTTTTGTGATGAACTATTTTTTCTATTTTTTGTTTTCTTTGTCTATGGCGTAATTGGGAGGCCAGTAGTTTCCCTGCTTTATTTCCCTGTGAGTAATAGGTTAATTTTAATCTCTTAAGGTATTTTTCGTGGTTGGAAATCAGTATTGCTCTAAGTTCATTTCTTGTTTCGTTTAATCTTTGAAGAAGAGTGGGATTACTGGGGGATGTTTTGTGATCTTTTTCAAGTTCAGTTATTCTAAGTAGTAGTTTGGCTATTGACTGTGTGCGTCTTTTTTTTTCCCTCGAGGCTAATTGGATCAATATTCCTCTAATAAACGCCTTATGGGCACACCATATACTAGAGATAGATACCATATCATTATCATTTACCTTGAAGAATTCTTCCAATCTTTCCTTCATCACTGCCAGAGCCTCCCTTTGGGACAAAATATAAGTGTTATTTCTCCAGAGTGTATGATTTGAATTTGGCTGTTTTAAATTTATGCTTAGTGATATTGGGGCATGGTCGGACCATGTTATGTTAAAGATGCAAGCATTTGATATTTTTTGGAGGAGGACTCTGTCAGTGATGAAGAGATCGATCCTAGAGTATGATTTATGTACTTTTGAAAAGAAAGTGAAGTCCTTTTCTGTTGCGTGGAGACATCTCCATGGATCATGCAGATCCTCGTATGAGAAAATGTCCTTTATACCTTTTCTTTTGGATAGAGTTCCTTTGGTTGAGTCTAGAAGTGGGTCCATCGTTGCGTTAAAGTCTCCACAGTAGATGACATTGCCCTTTTGAATCTTCTTCACCATTTTGATTACTTTTTGAAGGAATTGATGGGGATTTTTGTTCGGTGCGTAAATATTGGCAATTGTTAGAACTGTGTTTTCAATTTTAGCGACCAAAATCACATATCTTCCTTGTCGATCAATTTTGGAATCAAGGAGTTGGAAAGAGATTGTATCTTTAATGATCGTTAGGACTCCTTTCTTCTTCTTGCTATTGCAGGATGCAAAGATGTGTGGGAATTTTGGGTGGGCAAATTGAGGGGGGTTGTCTCTTGCAAAGTGTGATTCCTGGATGCATAAGATGTCGCTTCCAAATTTCAATGCATCAGTCCATAGGGCTTTCCTTTTGAATGGGGTGTTGAGGCCTTTCACATTTAGTGATAGTAAGTTCAAATTAGTCATGGTGGGAATAGATGTCTTGCGGCTATGCTGCTTCCATACATATCTGAGCTTGTTAAAGTTGAGCTGAGGGGGAAAGATGAGGAAGGGAGCAGGGATTTAGACTCACAAAAATAAAGAAACATATAAGAACTGGTGAGTTGGTGTGCAACTCTCGTGTGCATTTCAATATGCACTTAACTCAGGGACTAGAAGTCGAAGGTAAATAAAGACCTATTCTCCCTGTGAACTATAAACCTGAGGCACTTGGGATTTTGGTGAGTTGCAAGAGAGGGGGAGAGAGAATAGGGTCTCACTCCCATACTCTTTATCCAGCGGACGTGTCATCCATGACTAGTATTCCATGGAGGTGTCAATTTCTCTATTGTGGCTTTAATGGACGAGTTGGTTTCTTCATTAATAAGCAGGCCCCATTTCCCTAGTATTTTGAGTCCTTCTTCCAATGTGTGGATTGTGTGTGACACATTATTTTTTTCCACAATCAGTTTGGTCGGGAAACCCCATTTGTAGATTATCTTGTGATTGCGTAGCATTTTTGTGATCGAGTTTAGGTTTTTACGCGCCAGGATAGTGGCTTGAGAAAGGTCGGAGTACATGGTAATTCCAGCGTATGGGTCTGGCAGTGGAGCATGGTGTCTTGCGAATTGCATCACGATATCTTTTGTCTGGAAAAAATGGATTTTAGCGATTACATCTCTCGGGAGTTTTTCCGGGATATATGATGGTTTGGGAAGTCTGTGAGCTCTGTCAATCACTAAGTCTTGATTCTGTAGTGAGGGGATAAGATCTGTGAACATTTTTTGTAGAAATTTCCTCAAATCAATATTTTTGACATTTTCCGGTATACCGCGGAATTTAATATTATTTCTTCTGGCCCTGTCTTCGAGGACTGTGACTTTAAGTTTTAGCTGCTTGACTTCTTCTTCAAGAGCAAAATGATCGTCTACTAGTTCATTGTGGGCATCTGTAAAGTCAGTCAGTTTGTTCTCAATGTAATCCACACGGTCTCCTAAGTCATCTATTTCCCTTTTGGATTTTTGCATAAATGATTTCATGTCATGCTGAATTGCTCCTCTTAATGATTTTAACATTTCTTTCATATCAGAGTCAATTAAAGCCTTTCCTGAGGTGGGGAAAGCATCTAGCTTTTCATCAAAAGGGTTAATTTCTGCTTCTGTTTCAGTTACCTCATCTATATCAATGTCACTTACTTTGTCTTCTTCTGTATCTATTTTTCTCTTCTGCTTAGGAGGGCTAGTAACATCAGGTTGGAATGTCTCCTGTTCCAGTGACAATGGCTGTGGCTGCAGTTCTATTGTCTCTCTCCTCACAGAGCGCGCTGCCTGCTTGTCTGTGTGTGTGAGGGGGGAAGGGACAGTGCCATTTTTCTTCCTCACAGCACCGTTCTGTTTGGGAAAGGAGTCCAATTTGCGGGGTTTATCCCGCAAAGTACGCTTCTCCATGGCTGGGGTGAGGGTCTGTGAGCTTTCCGCTGTATCCCTGAGTCCTCAGGTTTATTTTCTGTCGCCGCTAGCCGCTTAGGGAGATGAGGAGAGCAGGAGCTCTAGCAAGAAACGGCCATTCCACTCCCAACTATGGGGTGTTTTGATGCGTTAGTGCTCCCAAAATGCCATTTTGGGTGACTATATGGACGCCCAGGGTGTTCCTGCGAATCTGCCGGACACCCGATCTATTGTACGGCCCACTGCCAATTTTTAGAACCCTCGTCTGTCATTGACAGACGAGGAGTTCCCCTCCAATCCATCGGAGGGAGCCCTGGCTTTACCACTCCTGTGCGGGCCTTCGGACCTGGCGGGAGTGGGCGAGCCTTCGGAATGCTGGTGTTCATGCATGCAGAGTACAGTCATTACGTCCGTCAGATGACGTCAGATGACCGGATGGATGGTATATAAAGCCGCTGTATGCAGCGGAATGATGCTGCGGGAACCGAGGGACACAAATACCCTGCTAGATCTCCTCCAGGTAACTGTTAAGATTGCTTAAACCTTTATAAATGACTTTTTTGTACTCCCCCAGTGGCAATTGCAATTGTTAAGCTGCTGTTGGAGGTTTAACATATATATATATATATATATATATATATATATATATATATTTTTTTTTTTTCTTTGCCAGTGTTGTGGGGCAAGTTATAATTATAATTACTACTAATTATCTAATAGATAGCCCTAAAGCATACCTCAGCAGAAGGGTGTGCGTGACCCTTGGTATCAAGTCAGCTGCAAATCCCAATCAAGTAAGTTGAGCTTACTTAATCTTTTGCCCCTTGGTTGCTGGGAAGGATAATCCATCATTCCTCCTAACATCCATAGGACACTTAATATTCTTTTTCCTCCTTTTTTAGTTGGCCTGTATTTGCCATCTGTGGCCACCTTTAAAGCTGTGTTTTTTTTTTCTGACGCAGCTGAATATCTAATCATCCCAGAAGTTTTCTGGTCCCCTTCTAGAAGATATCGGTAAGCAGTGGTGGCCTGATAGGGGAGACGCATGTGCATAATTAAAAAGATGTAAAAGTGTATATATATATATATATATATATATATATATTTTTTTTTTTTAATTAATGTAAAATTGTTCTTTAATAGAAGGCATTGTACTGTGCAAATGGACAGCATCCCATGAGGAAGCCCGATATATAGGTGAAACATGTTGGGAAGTGTTGCTCTACTGCATTGCTAAAATCTGTAATTAACTGTACTAGCCATCATATATGTCCTTCTTTTTTTGTATATTTTAATGAATTAATTCTTGTTTTTGCTTCTCAAAATAAAATCTTTTTTTACCCAATATATTTGATCATAGATTTTGCACCTTTAAAGTCCCAACCTACTAGCGCTTTAATTTATTAAAATCCGGGATGTGGTGCTAAAAACTAATGGATGAGTCAGTGTTCATATAAAATCATGATAGGATTATAAACTCAGGAAAGTGCAGAGGAGGGGGTCTTTGTATTTATGTACTTAATGATTGGTGTATCTGCATGAGGATATTGCAGTGGCTCTCTGATAGGCAAATATCAGCATGCTTATACTGAGGGAGTCCTGTTATTGCAGGGTATTTTAATCGCGCAAATTAAAAATTTGTGCCATCAGAGGAAATAACATGTTGGATAAGTTTTATTCCAATGCTAAGCAAGTATATACTGTAGAGCATCTCTCAATCAGATTATCTCTCTTTATGTCTTATCTCAGTGTATACTCCAGTTAGGTGGAGAATAGATGCAGAATATAATATAAATAAAACCTGACCAGATGGTGCTCTTTCTTGGTTGCAGGACTGTTTTGAAAGAACAAGCTGGGGTGTATTTGAGCAATATGAATTAAATTTGTATACAGAAACAATACTGAGCTCTATAAAGACCTGTGTGGATAATGTCATAGTAGAAAACACATCAAGGTTTTCCCAAATCAGAAATCTAGGATGACTAAAGAAGTATAGTATCTCCTTAGGGAGAGCTTTTAGAAATGGGGACATACTGTAGGTGTGTGTAATGTTGCAGAGGCTAATCTAAAGCGAAGCAGTATTTTTTTGCCTTTACTTACCTGTCAGATCACTTCAAAGTGGCAGACATATGAATTCTTCAGCTCTTCCATGTTAGCCTCCAGCTTCGACCTGTGGGCTGAAAAGAACAGTGAATATCTGTCACACAGCCATGACATGTGTGCATTGCCATAGGTGTCAGGGTGTCTATCCAGAACAAACATGAACATGTGCCAAAAAGCATAAAAAATGTGCATGTGCTGAGGAAAAGACTTGGCATAGTTGCCAATACTTTACATGGTCATGCTTGTTTATGCATAAATGCAAATGTGCACGTTCGCACTGGTGCACGTTCACGCACATCTGCTGCCAGAACTGGTGCCAAACACCCTATATAATATCAGTGGCTGCACTTTGCTGGATGATCTTCATCTACCAGTACTCCTTGCTCCTGTGTTTCCTGTAATCTTTGGGTTACCTATTGCCAACCCACTTTGCCTCTGGACTTCTCTACTGCTTGATCCAAGGACTCTGCTTCTTTTGCCCTACCATGTATGACCCTGGCTTCCTCTATAATACCTTTCTGCTGTTCCACTGGATCCCTGTGAATGACATTGACTCTGTTATTGACCACACATCTGCCTACTCCCTGGTTTGTCTTCCTGTGTATGACTTTGGCTCCCATCCTGACTACTCTTCTTCAGTCTGGTCCTGCTAACCTCATCCTGCTTCTTCCTCGGGTGCCACCTTGCCTGTGGTCACTGCCCTGGTTCCGCTACACCTCCAGGGGCACCTTAGGTCCTGCCACCTGTCCTGACAGACCAGCTGACAGCTATCCAGTTCCGCTGTGTTGCAAGCAGCTTCCAGCAGACCTATCTAAATGGCACATGTGCCTCTTTGAGCCTAGCAGTCCCTGTTCTCACCTTCTGGGGTGCTTGGCACTATGTACAAGAGAAGCCCTCTCGTCAAATTGGCCTCAGACCGGGTACGTAACATTCCCATCACAAAAACCATCACGACTGCACCTTTCATTATTAGCAAGGCTCATAGGTGTTCAAATTTTGTAAATCAGGGAAGCTGAGTTAGGCTTTATTCACTTTAGCTTTTGTATCTTTATTCCCTTATAGACCAGAGCTTATAAGAAGAAAATTGAAAAATGTTTCAATAAAAATAATATGTGGGAGAATGGAGGGGCATATTAGGAACTATAGAGGGAAAAATTAAATGAAGGTGAACTGCGGTGTTGCACTAGTTGAGGAATTGAACTTGTACTTTACACACTTTGAAGTATAATGTTTATTAGGTTTGACAGAAATAAAAATAAAACATACATTGTAAGTTGAGTTGCAACGGCAGTAATAGCAACATGCATAGATCATTGTGACCAGTAGGGATGGACCGAACACCCCCCGGTTCGGACCGAACACCCCCCGGTTCGGTTTGCACCAGAACATACCGAACAGGCAAAAAATTTGGCAGAACACACGAACACCATTAAAGTCTATGGGACACGAACATGAATAATCAAAAGTGCTAATTTCAAAAGCTTATATGCAAGTTATTGTTTGGGGACCTGGGTTCTGACCCAGGGGACATGTGTCAATACAAAAAAAAGTTTTAAAAACGGCCGTTTTTTCGGGTTGATTGTATTGGGTTGGCGGTATTCCCGAGTCTGGCTCGGGGTGAGATTTCAGTACCAAAAGCGGTATTCCCGAGCCAGACTCGGGATCACATCCCAGGATCCAGGAAGAGGTTACTTACCTTGTCCCCAGGATCCTGCGATGTCTCCCTGCTGTGATCTGCGAGCCGCTGTGTCTCACTTGATCTGTCACAGTGCTGAGCTCCATTCCCTGTGAGCGTTGGGATGCACGGGAACGGAGTTCGCGCCAAATTCAAAAAGTAAAAAACACAGTATAGATACCGTATACTGTAATCTTACAGATTACAGTACTGTATCAAATAATTACACATCCCCTTTGTCCCTAGTGGTTTGTCCAGTGTTCTGCATGCAGTTTTATATTATAAATACTATTCTTTATGCCAGGAAACTGGAGATTGTCCATAGCAACCAAAAAATGTCTGTTTACGTCAAAAGCAGTTTTAGACCAGCTAGAAAACAGTGATAATAAATTAGAATCACTTGCAGAATTGAGCGATAGTTATTCATGGGGAAATTCATCATCAAACACTGAAAGTAATGACAGCGACAATTCTGCAACTGAGCAAACTTCTGTGTTTTTGATTTGATTACATTATTGAATAATTTTTATTATTTGTTATAATTATTTATAGTTATTTATAATATTATATTATATTATATATATATATATATATATATATAAATATATATATATATATATATATATATATATATAATATTATATTATAATTTATGATTTCGTATTTCAAACTTTATCATACCCGGGATGTCTATTAGACTCTTGTTTGGACGGATTTAAGTGAATTATTTCTAAGAATTACAGGCATACAATATAAAATGCCAAATTTCCATGCAAAATAATGGTACCGCTTTCAGCACCTCAAATCTGAAATAATCATACTGCCAGCGAGGTTAATAATGCTTAAAGTGAAACAATAAAAGTGAAATATTCCTTTAAATTTTGTACCTGGGGGGTGTCTATAGTATGCCTGTAAAGTGGCACATGTTTCCTGTGTTTAGAACAGTCCCTGCACAAAATGAAATTTCTAAAGGAAAAAAGTAATCTAAAAGTACTCGCGGCTATTATGAATTATCGGTCCCGGTGTTGTGTTGAATACTCGTCGGATAGAGTCCATCCTGTACTGCGCTTGCACAGTACAGAGGACAAGGAGATGCCGAAAGTCTCCGAAGATGAACGGCGCCTGCGGACTGAGTCCAGGTTCAAGCCCCACCATCCAAGTGGACATAGAGTTAGAATAAAAAATTGCAGAGCGAAGCGAGGCCGTGCCCCAAGCATGGCGCGCGTAGCGAGGCTGTGCCCCAAGCGTGGCGAGCGAAGCCCTCTTACTAAGTGCTACCGTATGTCCACTTCCATGGTGGGGCTTGAACCTGGACTCAGTGCGCAGGTGCCTTTCATCTTCGGAGACTTTCGGAGTCTCCTTGTCCTCCATACTGCACAAGGGCTGCGCCTGCGCAGTACAGGGCAGACACTATCCGATAGGGGGACAGTTTATGGCAGACCACCGGCAATACAGATAAAATTTATTTAAAAAACAGCATGGGATTCCCCCAGTCCTTTACAAGGCTCTTTGGGTCTGGTATGGATATTAAGGGGAACCCTGCGCCCAATTTTTTTTTTAAATGGCGTAGGGGTCCCCCTCAAAATCCATAGGGTCTGAAATGGATTTTAAGTGGAACCCTGCGCAAAAAGAAAAAATGGCGTGGTGTCCCCCCAAAAATACATACCAGACCCTTATCCGAGCACACAACCTGGCAGGCTGCAGGAAAAGATGGGGGATGAGAGAGCGCCCCCCCTCCTGAACCGCACCAGGCCACATGCCCTCAACATGGGGAGGGTGCTTTGGGGTAGCCACAAGGGCCTCATCCCCACAACCCTTGCACAGTGGTTGTGGGGGTCTGCAGGCGGGGGGGGCTTATCAGAATCTGGAAGCCCCCTTTAACAAGGGGACCCCCAGATGCCACTCCCCCTGTTTGAAATGGTAACGGGTACATTGTACCCGTACCATTTCACAAAAAAGTGTCAAAATGTTAAAAAAAACACAAGACACACTTTGGGACAAGTCCTTTATTAAAAAATAAAAAAAATAAAAATGTCCCACGAAGTCCATTCATCTTCGTCTCTCGCTCTGCAAACGGACCAAATTCTTGACAGTTCTTATATAACTGAGGGCGGGGCCACACAGTGACGTACCCGGTAGACCGGGCACAAGCTATGACAAGCTAAGGAGCTTGTGCTTTGATTGTAACATTGTAACTAGTTCCTGGAAGAAGACTGACATGACATCGTTCCAGCAGCAGCTCCAAACATCTTTAACCACTTCAATACCAGGCACTTAGACACCTTCCCGCCCAAGCCAATTTTCAGCTTTCAGCGCTGTCGCAATTTGAATGACAATTGCGCGGTCATGCTACACTGTACCCAAACAAATTTTTTATAATTTTTATCATTTATCACAACAAATAGAGCTTTCTTTTGGTGGTATTTGATCACCTCTGCGATTTTTATTTTTTGCGCAACAAACAAAAAAAGACCGAAGATTTTGCAAAAAAACAAGTTTTTCTTTGTCACTGTTAATTTTTTTTGTAAATAAGTGCGTTTTCTTCTTCAATGACGGGCACTGATAAGGCGGCACTAATGGGCACTGATAAGGCGGCACTGATGGGCACCGATGAGGTGGCACCAATGAGGTGGCACCGATGAGGTGGCACCGATGAGGTGGCACTGATGAGGTGGCACTGATGATGGGCACTGATAGGTGGCACTGATGGGCACTGATAGGTGGCACTGATGGGCATTGATAGGTGGCACTGGTATGCGGCACTGATGGGCACTCAGGTGGCACTGATGGGCACTCATAGGCGGCACTGATGGGCACTCATAGGCGGCACTGCCGGGTACTTATGGGTGGCACTGATGCACACATATAGGTGGCACTGATAGGTGGCATGGATGGGCACTGATAGGTGGGCATGGGTGGGCACAGATGGGCACTGATAGGTGGCACTGATGGACGCTGATGAGTGGCACTGATGACACTGATGGGTGGCATTGCTGGGCATCCCTTTTTTACACATTTTTTTAAAATAAATATGATGTGCCAATCAGTGCCCATATGTGGGCACTGATTGGCATATTTTTTGCATTTTTTTTAACATGTGGATGGCCATGGGAGATGTACCTGGCCATCCACATGCTGGGGGCTTCCCTGGTGGTCCTGGGGGCTTCCCTAGTGGTCTAGTGTGGGCATCTGAGGGGGGGCTGCGCTGATAAACAATCATCGCATACCCCCCTGTCAGGAGAGCCGCCGATCGGCTCTCCTCTACTCGCGTCTGTCAGACGCGAGTGAGGAAAAGCCGATCAACGGCTCTTCCTGTGTACATCGTGATCAGCCGTGATTGGACATGGCTGATCACGTGGTAAAGAGCCTCCGCCGGAGGCTCTTTACCGAGATCAGTGTAGCGGTATGTCAGACTGACACACCGCTCCACCGATCGCCGCGATGCGCGCCCCCACGGGCGCGCAGCGGCTGTTATCCTGAAGGACGTCATATGACGCCCAGTCAGGATAACGAAACCACTTCCCGGACGTCAATCTGCTATTGACCGGGCGGGAAGTGGTTAATGGTCTTGGGGAGACTGATTTCCCTGTGCTAGGTGAAACTGCTTTCTAGCAGTCACGGATAGCTGGTAAGCAGGCTACTTACTCACTTGGGTGTGGAGCTGGATGCACATTTATTTGAAGATTCTGCACAATTTTTTATTACTTGCCACCGTTATCAAATATGGATGGAAGTTTGCTTTTTTATATATGGATTGATTTTTGCACTGGGACTTTGCTTTATTTTTTTCTTTTTATATCTTTTTATTTTTTGTTTCTTTTTATTTTTCACTTGCAAATTTGGAAAATAATTTTTTGCACTGGAACTCTGCCTTAGTTTTCCTTTTTTACATGTTTTCACTTGCAAAATTGAAAAAAATTACTTTACTTGTTGTTTGTTTGTATAGGGCTGCACTCATCTTTATGCATATTCAAGTGCACTTGGGTTATGCAGCAGAACAATGATCCAAAACACAACAGCAAGTCCACTTCCCAAATGGATTTGGAGTGGCCTAGTCAAAGCCCGGACTTAAATCCAATTGAGATGCTGTATCATGACCTTATACAGGCCGTTCATGCTGGGAAACCCTCCAGTGTGGCTGAATTAAAACAATTCTGAAAAAAAGAATGGGCCAAAATTGTTCCACAGCAATGTGAAAGACTCATTGCCAGTTATGACAAACGCTTGATTGCAGTTGTTGCTGCCAAGAGTGGCACAACCAGTTATTAAGTTTAGGGGGCAATTACTTTTTCACATAAAGCCAGGCAGGTTTGGACAGCTTTTTTGTCTTAATAAATGAAACCATCATTTAAAAACTGCATTTTGTATTTACTCGGATTATCTTTGTGTAATAATACAAGCCATTTAAGTGTGACACATATGCAAAAAAATACAAAAATCAGAAAAGGGGGCAAATACTTTTTCACAAAACTGTATGTGCCACTTTGTGTTGGTCTATTACATGAAATCCCAATAATATATATATATTTTGGTTGTAACTAGGGTTGAGCGAACCCGAACTGTAAAGTTCGGGTCCGTACCGGACTTTAGGGTGTTCGGGTCCCGGACCCGAACCCGAACAATTGACTGTATGTTCGGGTCCGGTGTTCGGGGATTTAATGTTGCTTTTAAAAACGTCTTTTAAAAGCACTCGCGGCTATATGAATTGATATTCATATAGCCGCGAGTGCTTTTAATACAGAGAACAGTCATTGAAGTCATTTATTTTTAAAAAGTTAGTCATAAAAAGTGTTTGGGGACCTGGGTCCTGCCCCAGGGGACATGTATCAATGCAAAAAAAACTTTTAAAAACGGCCGTTTTTTTTCGGGAGCAGTGATTTTAATAATGATTAAATTGAAACAATAAAAGTGTAATATTCCTTTAAATTTCGTACCTGGGGGGTGTCTATAGTATGCATGTAAAGGGGCGCATGTTTCCTGGGCTTAGAACTGTCTCTGCAAAAAGTGTCATTTTTGCAGAAAAGAAAGCTATTTAAAATCACTCGCGGCTATATGAATTGTCGGCTCCCGTAATACAGAGAACAGTCATTCATTGAAAAGTCATTCATAAAAAAAAAAGTCATTGATAAAAAAAATAAAAAAACAAAAAATAAAAGCGTAGGGGTCCCCCCAAATTCAATAACCAGGCCCTTCAGGTCTGGGATGGATATTAAGGGGGATCCCAGCCAAAAAAATAAAATAAAATGGCGTAGGGTCCCCCTCAAAATCCATACCAGACCCTTGAGGTCTGGGATGGATTTTAAGGGGAAACCCAGCCAAAAAAAATGGCGTGAGGTCCCCCTCAAAATCCATACCAGACCCTTATCCGAGCACGCAATATGGCAGGCCGCAGGAAAAGAGGGGGACGAGAGCGCCCCCCCCTCCCGCCTGAACCGTACCAGGCCACATGCCCTCAACATTGGGAGGATGCTTTGGGGTCTAAGACCCCCAAGGCCTCTTGTCCCCATGTTGAAGAGGACAAGGGCTTCATCCCCACAACCGTGCCCGGTTGCCAACCGTGCCCGGTTGCCAACCGTGCCCGGTTGTCAAAGACCGTCTCCTGTCATTTTTACAATTTTTGACACTTTTTTGGTGAAATGGTAGGGGTACTTTTGTACCCCCTTACCATTTCACACAGGGGGGGGGCGGGATCTGGGGGTCCCCTTGTTAAAGGGGGCTTCCAGATTCCAATAAGCCCCCCGCCCGCAGACCCCCACAACCACCGGGCACGGTTGTGGGGATGAGGCCCTTGTCCTCATCAACATGGGGACAAGAGGCTTTGGGGTCTTAGACCCCCAAAGCATCCTCCCAATGTTGAGGGCATGTGGCCTTGTACGGTTCAGGCGGGAGGGGGGGCCGCTCTCAACCCCCCCTCTTTTCCTGCGGCCTGCCAGGTTGCGTGCTCGGATAAGGGTCTGGTATGGATTTTGAGGGGGACCTCACGCCATTTTTTTTAGCTGGGTTTCCCCTTAAAATCCATCCCAGACCTCAAGGGTCTGGTATGGATTTTGAGGGGGACCCTACGCCATTTTTTTTTGGCTGGGATCCCCCTTAATATCCATCCCAGACCTGAAGGGCCTGGTTATTGAATTTGGGGGGTCCCCTACGCTTTTTATTTTTTGTTTTTTTTATTTTTTATCAATGACTTTTTTTTATGAATGACTTTCAATGAATGACTGTTCTCTGTATTACGGGAACCGACAATTAACATTCGCCGCAAGTGATTTTAAATAGCTTTCTTTTCTGAAAAAATGACACTTTTTGCAGAGACAGTTGTAAAAAAAAACGGGAAACATGCGGCCCTTTACATGCATACTATAGACACCCCCCAGGTACGAAATTTAAAGGAATATTACACATTTATTGTTTCAATTTAATCATTATTAAAATCACTGCTCCCGAAAAAACGGCCGTTTTTAAAAGTTTTTTTTGCATTGATACATGTCCCCTGGGGCAGGACCCAGGTCCCCAAACACTTTTTATGACTAACTTTTTAAAAATAAATGACTTCAATGACTGTTCTCTGTATTAAGGGGGACGGGAGCCGACACTTTATTATAGCCGTTCGGGTCCCCATTGACTTCAATGGGGTTCGGTGTTCGGGGTCAAGTTCGGGTCAAGTTCAGTCCCGAACCCGAACTTTTTTCTGAAGTTCGGCCGAACCTGCCGAACCCGAACATCCAGGTGTCCGCTCAACTCTAGTTGTAACATGACAAAATGTGGAAAATGTCAAGGGATATAAATACTTTTTCAAGTCACTGTATATATCCTCAATGGCAGTTTCCAGCTACCCATGCCCTTTTTTGAAAATTGTTTTCTAGTAAGCCTTGAAAATTGCCATATTTCAGTATCACATAGACTTTGGTAAGGTTTACTGCTAAGTTTGGTTTTCATGTATTTCAAGCATGATTTAATGAGCCCACACAGATTTATGGAGTGTAGACTGAGATGAGACGCTGTATTAACCTACTGTATGCTTACGTTTTCAACACTACAGATGATATCTGTGGCTTCTCACCGCATACTAAGAACATAGATTCATGTTCTTCTGTATCCCTGTGGCCAAATATGCCTTCCTAGCTTATTCCACCCTATAGGTTATTTACGAAAGGCAAATCCACTTTCCACTACAAGTGCACTGGAAGTGCAGTTGCTGTAAATCAATGGCATGCAAGGAAAATAAAAAACAGCATTTTAGCTTGCACATGATTGGATGATAAAATCAGCAGAGCTTCCCCTCATTTCAGATCTACCCCTCAGATTTACAGCGACTGCACTTCCGAGTGCACTTGTAGTTCAAAGTGGATTTGCCTTTCGTAAATAACCCCCAGTATGCCATGCAAGACACAGGCTGCTTAAAAATCTTGTTAGAAGTGCCTAAACTATACAATGCTTTCAGCTCAATAGTGACACTTACCAAGTAAGTAAGGCTGCATAACTATAAAATCACTGTATTATTAATATTATTATAAACAATACTTTGGTGAACTTAATTTAACATTTCAGTGTCAGTTTATATTTAAATGTATTCATAATGATGTTACTGTTTTATGTTGCACTTAATATTGCAGCCTGTTATTAAACAGCAGAGCCCAAAACAAATAATCTTTTTATAGTTCATATTTTATGACAAATTGGAATTATGATTTCCTAGTCTAAAAAGTTAGAACAAGTAAGATTGAACTTTTCATAAAGTATACTTAAATGGCATTTCAATGTGCTGTAATATATACCAAGCTTTCATTTGAAAGCTAGGGAAATGAGGAAAACTTTCATAAGGCTATAATCTAGCCTACCTAGCAAAAATAGTAGCTATTACTAAGAATTTTTATCTTGTCCTCTTAATGAATCTCTGGCTAAAGTTAATGCTCCTTGAGGACATGAGCATCAGAAGCTCATATGTGAAATAAAAGCAACGGACATTAGTTTGAGGCATGGAATATCCTCAAGAGGCTCTAACAGGTGAAACCTACCAATAAATTGAAAAAGCAACCTTGATTGCCCTTTGGCTGTCTATTTTTATAAGGAAATATGGTTGACATTTTTAAAATGATATTCAATAGATTGCTTTCTGCTTAAAATGTATTATTTTCCTTCCTATCCAATCTGAATTTAGATACACATGTTTGCTATGACTCAGTTATTCAAACAGCATAAATTCCCCTGATAATCTGCATTGTGCTTAAATTTCCATATAACAAGTAAAGTATTTTATTTGAAATATAGTATACTCTTGTCTTTTCTGTGTATGCTGCATTATTTTTTAATTGTTATTTTAAAACAGAATATATATTTGTGTCACAAGTTCCAGCTAAAAGGTAAAAGGTTTGTAAATATATTTATAGTATATACAGTACATGTGATTACATGTTTTCAATGCTATACTGTATACAGCTTGTTGATGTTATAGTGATAGAAACATTGGATCATCCCCTGATGACAGTTTTTTGTTTCCATTGCTACTGGGTTACTGATCTGAAACAGGGATGATCAAGGGGAGTACAGAGTTTATATGCTTTGCTGTCTGCATTATTGTTCCATGTTAGTAACTCCTTGGGTAATGAATCCAGGATCAACCCTAGAGCCTGCCAAGTAAAAACAAATCAGCAAGTGCAGCTAGAGCGTTTCTTTCTTAAACAGTATATACAAAAATGATATTAAAAACCCGTAAAAAACGAAAAAGGGGGGTTTTTTAGCCAACCTAACGGACTATCACGGTACCTGAACGGACATATGTCTCAATACAAAAGAATAATTCTAAATACTTTTATTAACACATAATATACATAAAACATGTCACATATAAAAAAAAAAAAAAGGGGGTCATTGCAGTCCAAGAATGTACATATACAAATAGCTGTTAGTAAATCAGAATACTGAAACAAACTCGCAGGATGCTGGTTGACGCGTTTCGCTTAAAGCTTCTTCAGAACCAGAGTAAAGTAGTTCGTATATCTGTTGTATATATCAAGAAGACAGGGGGGTTATTCATGAATGGATTGACAGATTATATGTATTTAGATCAGTACTCAATAATATAGGTGCAAATAGTTTACAATGGGTGTATGCACTCAGGAATACTTAAATGTTGCCTACCTTCCAATTTGTGTTGACAAGGTAGAAGCTAGTATATGTCTGCCGCACCCAAATTAGTTACCTAAAAGTGAGTCTCTCGGGATCGCCAACAAGGACTCGCCGAGTTTGGGGTCTGAAACCAGCAAACAGGGCACAATCTGCAAATGGGGGAGGAAACAAGAGAAAAAAAAAAAAAGGGGGGAAGAATATTTTCAGTAAAAGTTCTAAGAAGTGATCGACCAGTAATCAGTCCCCTATGTGGATATTACATCCCATATATACAAGTATATACATGAGGAAAATACTCACATAAAAATTAGAAAGAGAGGAGATTAATAGTAGTAAACCAAAGATGTGCCGGATTTGGCCAATGGCATGGAGGTATTTGCGGATAGATCTAACGTGCCGGTATCCTGGAATTAATAATGATAATATCAAAAATAGGTAAAGATATACTGGCTTCCACTTCCAAAGCCACTCAGTATATGTACCTTGAGGATCCCACGAAATACTAATTAAGAATCCCCATGAAGGGTAATAGTTTCAAATCGACGACCTCAACACTATAGCAGATATAGCATCACATAAATGAACTAGGAAGGAACAAAAGACGAGAGGGATATATAAATAAATGTCCGCTAAGTTCCAACAGTATTTAGTAATATATATCAATGTAGTAGACCACAGCCTGGTTAATCCAAAAGCGTACCTGATAGCCACATGGGACAGAGGAACTGCCACAACTGGAGAAGATCACCAGCTCTTCAAAGTACA
The DNA here is from genome assembly GCA_028564925.1 of Lithobates sylvaticus. Lineage (NCBI taxonomy): Eukaryota > Metazoa > Chordata > Amphibia > Anura > Ranidae > Lithobates > Lithobates sylvaticus. The sequence continues at coordinate 254,792,691 of CM053030.1, forward strand.
GCTTTTAATGGCTGAATCCATCAATAGCAGACTCTATATAAAGGAAAAAATAATACATGGCTAGTAGCAGAGCTCATTTTTAGTTTTGTGTATGCCCGGGGCTATTCAGTCCCCAAGGCACCACCTAGAGCAAGAAGAGCAGCCTAATAATGAATAAGTATTTTAATTTTAGATGAATATACCTGAGTATGACTTGGCAGAGGCAGCTTCCCAGCACTCCATCTCGGACAACCATCTGATGGAGTGCTGGTTAAATAGTGTGTTTTGGCGCCAAATTGGGGGGAGGAGGAAAGAGACCGCCCCATAGGGCTTGATCAGAGATCACTCCGATCAGCTGGAGGGGCCGCCAGAAGGAATGCCATAATGCACTAATACTGGCGCTGCTGTGCGCATGCGCCTAGTCAGGCCGAGGGGATAGAGTCCGCATAGGGAGCAGCTCGTCCGCCGCGGCCGAAAACGAAAGTGCGCGCATGCGCAGTAGAGAGTATGCGCATGCGCAGTAGAGGAGCGGGGGTGATTCCCGATCCAACCGAAGTAAAACAGTATTGAGGATGTAAAGCCCTTACAAGACACATACTGTTACTTGAGCCAGCACCATTCAAGGTGGTACTGGCTTATGGAAATGAGAACAAGATCAGTTGTAAGATCAATCCTAAGAGAGAATTAGAAATAAATATCCAAGATAGAGAGTATAATAGAAACTTCAAAAGATGAGAAGAGTTTTTTATTTTGTAGAAATGTAGGAGAAAAATAAACAAGGTTGAAAATAAATAAATATAAATAAAAATAAAAATAAAATTAAATAAAAATAAAAATAAAAAGTGAGAATAAATCAAATTAAAAATATAAATTGATAAATTAAAAAATGGGTGAAAAATTAATAATAATAAAAAAAACGAAAAAACGGAAAAATTAGGGTTTTGAAAAATAAGATAATAAAAGTGAAAAACTAAAATCAGTAATTTTTCCTTCAACATTTGCAGACCGTGTCCGAGATGTAAAAATGGGAAATGAGCCTCCTCCGACGCCACCACCGCAACGCCTCCACCGAGGCAGCTATGGTTGGGTCAAGTTCCCCTCCACATTGCCTGCTGAAATCCAAGCCAGAGGGAGATCAAAAAATAGCTCATTAGCCTTGGTGTTATGCTGGAAACATTATACCAATATACAGGGTTAGAGTTCCATTTGGGTCCCATATGAGGTAACCAAAACATATTTTTCTTGACACTCCACTCAAGACAGTCTCCCCGTGTTCTCTATAGATAAACAACATTAATACCAAAAACAAAAAACAAAAACAGATAGCGTTGCATATCACATACAATGATAACAAATGTACAGATCGAGGAAATTCTATTTTATAAGTTATTTACAAAAAAGATTAAGAATGCTTCAAACTGTCTGCTTCATTATAAAGGGTCCATAGACAAGCAGGCCATACTATACAAATGAAAACTTCTGATCTATTGAGAGAAGGGACAAACTTGTCCCAATTCATAAGAATGGAGAGAGGGAGGTTTTCCCAGGGGGTGGGTATGTCCTGACTATAGGTAAAGTCAGAGGATAAAATTGATCATGTTGATCGGGGGCCCCTGATTTGAACAATTTAGTCCCTGAGGAGGGGAGGGGGAGAAAAAAGGGAAAACATTGATATATATATATATATATATGTGGAGAAATAGAGAAAGAGGGAGGTATTGGTAATAATCATAAAAAAGGGCGAAAACTAAGGGAATCGTTCAAGCCAGGGGCCCTTGTGGCATTTAGCTTGAAGATCCATCTGGCCTCGCGCTGCAGTAGTTTTTTGTCTATATTGCCCCCTCTAGGATCCTCTACCACATGTTCCAGGGCCGTGAAGCAAACCATAGAGGTGTCATTCCTATGGTACAGTGCTACATGGCGCCCTATTGGTGTATATAACAGATTTTTTCGTATATAATAAATGTGGTCATAAATTCTTCTCCAGAAATTTCTGAAGGTTTTACCTACGTAAAATGCTCCACATTTACAGAAAGCTATATAGACTATCCCTTTTGTTTGACAGTTAGCTGAAAATTTAATGGTATGTGTTTCTCCATTAGGGAGTGTATAGGATGATCCCTCCAATATCCAATCACAGTAATCACAGTCGTAACATTTAAACATTCCTGGGATATCTACTTCATGTTCGATATACCCTTGAAAATGGGTGTGTACCAACTTGTCTTTCAGAGATTGGCATTTCTTATAGGTAATTTGGGGCTTGGCCCCAATATATTTTCCTACGATCCTATCTCCTGTGAGGAGATGCCAATGTTTCCCAATTATATTGCGTATATCTTCATGATTACTTGAATACGTTGTTATAACTCGAGTAATGTTTCCTTGCTGTTTGTTACGTCTGTCCCCAAAGAGCAAATCAGCTCTATCTCTGTCAAGGGCCTTTTTAAATGCCTTTTTTAGGATGGTGTTGCTATAGCCCCGTATCCGCAGCCGTGCTTGTAACAGGTTGGCCTCTAATCTGAAGGCTTCCTCTGTTGAGCAATTTCTCCTCAGACGTAAATACTGGGAATAGGGGATGCTTCTAATCAAAGCTTGGGGATGTGAACTGCTTGCATGGAGGATGGTATTACCTGCCGTTTTCTTTCTATACAGGGATGTGGAAATTGTTCCATCTAATTGTTTTTGTATGGTGAGATCTAGGAACGGTAGTGACTCCAAACTATATTCCATCGTAAACTTAAGGTTGAAGTTATTAATGGAGAGCACTTTCATAAATTCCCTCAGATTTTCCACACTCGACTCCCATACCAAAAAAATGTCGTCGATGTATCTGTACCAGCATGATATGCTGGCCTGATACATCGATAGGTTGGGATTGGTGAGTATGGAACGCTCCCACCCCCCCAGGTACAAGTTAGCGTAGGATGGGGCACAACATGTCCCCATCGCTACTCCCTGTACCTGGAGGTAGTGGGAGTCGTCAAAAGAAAAAACATTCTTTGTTAGGATATGCTTTAATAATTCCAATATGAATGTATTGTATGGTCTCCGTATCGGATCACCATCCCTAAAGAAGCTTTCCACAACCTCCAAACCCAGAGAATGAGGGATGCTGCAGTACAGAGCCTCTACATCAATTGCAACTAAAAGGCTAGTTGGAGAAACCTTTTTATTGTGCAAGACTCGTAATAATGCTAAAGTGTCCTGTAGATATGAGGGGAGTTGTATCACATAAGGACGTAAGAAAGCGTCCACTAGTCTACTGCCCTTTTCACTTTTCGCCCCTATGCCCGATATAATTGGGCATCCCGGTGGTTTTTGCATATTTTTGTGTGTCTTCGGGAGTGAGTAGAAGGATGGGACTCTTGGATAGGTGGTTTTAAGGGCCTCAAATATATCTTTATCGATAATCCCCTCATTGAATGCTCGGGTAATAAGGATCTCATAATCTCCATTGAATGTTAGTATCTTTTCATAAGGAATAAGGCAATACCAATCTTCATTGGAGAGGATATCCAAGCACATTTGTCTATAGTTTATGGTGTCCATTATTACTACATTTCCACCCTTATCAGCCATTTTTATCGTAATTTCCTTGTTGTCTTGGAGTTGAGAGATCACAAGTTGTTGTTCTGACGTTAGGTTTTTTGTCTTCTGTGACTTAAAGTCTAATTTTTTGACTTCATTAGTTACTTGTTGTAAAAAGGTCCAGATGCTAGGGTTCGTTTTTAGAGAGGGAAAATTAGTGGATTTATTTAAAAATTTGGGTATTTCCCTGGGTGGAATTGCGTGAGGGGGGTCCCCCGAAGCAAGCGGGGAAGCCCCCTCCGCAGGACCATAAAGGATATAAAGGACCTTGATACTGAGATCATAGAGTTTCAGAAACAAAATGTATCTCTATGTGCTCACCCAAAATTTCTAGAAAAGGACAAATCCTTAAAAGAATACTTGGAGAAATATAATAAGGATCTTATATATAAAAAGGATGTGAAGTTTATTAGAGACAAAATGGCGTTTAATGGAAAGTATGCCTATAGATGGCCCCAAAGGGGAGGGAAACTAGGAAAAAAGAACCAAAGAAAGCAGGAACGAAATGCAGACAAAACACAGTCACAAAGTGATGGGGACTTTAGAGACGGTACTGACTCTGATTCGTCAAATTTCTCCTATTCAGCCCGTCCAAACCAATCCTCTTTCCCTATACGTGGTAGAGGAAGACAGAGAGGATCAAGGAAGAGGCAAACGACAGGCGATAATGCAAACAAAGGGGGAAAAGACAAAAAACTAAAAGATTACCCTAATGATGGACACGAGAACCATGACATGAGAGGGGGTGGCCTAATGGGGATAGATCCCCGTATTCCAACTTTAGGTGAATCCCCTGACCTAGAACATCTGACAGGAGCCAACAGAGCCCCCCTACTCCCACCATCAACCCCCCTCCCAGGCTTTAATACTGCAAGAAACGGAGGAGTGATTTCTAAAAATATAAAAGAAAAGGTTTTTCAATTGTTTCCCCCCACACAAGACCCTCCGAACCGCTCCACAGCCTCGCAAAATCTGGAGAGATTTGCGTACAAAGACCGATAGAGGACCAGTTACAAGTCATTAATCTATCTTCAAAATCCCTATCACACATGGAATTAGAGGTTTTGGGTCTAGGCCTAAGCTTCTGTCCCTCATCTTATACTAACAGTTTTGAGGTCGTTAAGGACCTAAATTTATTTGCTAGAAGACTTACCTATAAATTTATGTTTGATGATGAAAGGAAAAAGAAAAAACAAGAATACATTGAGCGTGAGAAATGGAAGGGATTTACAGTTAGGGACTTCCTCGCTCTAAAAGACCTGATGGACCTCTTGGATGAGAGTGAAGAGTCCCAGGGTGGTCCTGCGGAGGGGGCTTCCCCGCTTGCTTCGGGGGACCCCCCTCACGCAATTCCACCCAGGGAAATACCCAAATTTTTAAATAAATCCACTAATTTTCCCTCTCTAAAAACGAACCCTAGCATCTGGACCTTTTTACAACAAGTAACTAATGAAGTCAAAAAATTAGACTTTAAGTCACAGAAGACAAAAAACCTAACGTCAGAACAACAACTTGTGATCTCTCAACTCCAAGACAACAAGGAAATTACGATAAAAATGGCTGATAAGGGTGGAAATGTAGTAATAATGGACACCATAAACTATAGACAAATGTGCTTGGATATCCTCTCCAATGAAGATTGGTATTGCCTCATTCCTTATGAAAAGATACTAACATTCAATGGAGATTATGAGATCCTTATTACCCGAGCATTCAATGAGGGGATTATCGATAAAGATATATTTGAGGCCCTTAAAACCACCTATCCAAGAGTCCCATCCTTCTACTCACTCCCGAAGACACACAAAAATATGCAAAAACCACCGGGACGCCCAATTATATCGGGCATAGGGGCGAAAAGTGAAAAGGGCAGTAGACTAGTGGACGCTTTCTTACGTCCTTATGTGATACAACTCCCCTCATATCTACAGGACACTTTAGCATTATTACGAGTCTTGCACAACAAAAAGGTTTCTCCAACTAGCCTTTTAGTTGCAATTGATGTAGAGGCTCTGTACTGCAGCATCCCTCATTCTCTGGGTTTGGAGGTTGTGGAAAGCTTCTTTAGGGATGGTGATCCGATACGGAGACCATACAATACATTCATATTGGAATTATTAAAGCATATCCTAACAAAGAATGTTTTTTCTTTTGACGACTCCCACTACCTCCAGGTACAGGGAGTAGCGATGGGGACATGTTGTGCCCCATCCTACGCTAACTTGTACCTGGGGGGGTGGGAGCGTTCCATACTCACCAATCCCAACCTATCGATGTATCAGGCCAGCATATCATGCTGGTACAGATACATCGACGACATTTTTTTGGTATGGGAGTCGAGTGTGGAAAATCTGAGGGAATTTATGAAAGTGCTCTCCATTAATAACTTCAACCTTAAGTTTACGATGGAATATAGTTTGGAGTCACTACCGTTCCTAGATCTCACCATACAAAAACAATTAGATGGAACAATTTCCACATCCCTGTATAGAAAGAAAACGGCAGGTAATACCATCCTCCATGCAAGCAGTTCACATCCCCAAGCTTTGATTAGAAGCATCCCCTATTCCCAGTATTTACGTCTGAGGAGAAATTGCTCAACAGAGGAAGCCTTCAGATTAGAGGCCAACCTGTTACAAGCACGGCTGCGGATACGGGGCTATAGCAACACCATCCTAAAAAAGGCATTTAAAAAGGCCCTTGACAGAGATAGAGCTGATTTGCTCTTTGGGGACAGACGTAACAAACAGCAAGGAAACATTACTCGAGTTATAACAACGTATTCAAGTAATCATGAAGATATACGCAATATAATTGGGAAACATTGGCATCTCCTCACAGGAGATAGGATCGTAGGAAAATATATTGGGGCCAAGCCCCAAATTACCTATAAGAAATGCCAATCTCTGAAAGACAAGTTGGTACACACCCATTTTCAAGGGTATATCGAACATGAAGTAGATATCCCAGGAATGTTTAAATGTTACGACTGTGATTACTGTGATTGGATATTGGAGGGATCATCCTATACACTCCCTAATGGAGAAACACATACCATTAAATTTTCAGCTAACTGTCAAACAAAAGGGATAGTCTATATAGCTTTCTGTAAATGTGGAGCATTTTACGTAGGTAAAACCTTCAGAAATTTCTGGAGAAGAATTTATGACCACATTTATTATATACGAAAAAATCTGTTATATACACCAATAGGGCGCCATGTAGCACTGTACCATAGGAATGACACCTCTATGGTTTGCTTCACGGCCCTGGAACATGTGGTAGAGGATCCTAGAGGGGGCAATATAGACAAAAAACTACTGCAGCGCGAGGCCAGATGGATCTTCAAGCTAAATGCCACAAGGGCCCCTGGCTTGAACGATTCCCTCAGTTTTCGCCCTTTTTTATGATTATTACCAATACCTCCCTCTTTCTCTATTTTTCCACATATATATATATATATATATCAATGCTTTTCCTTTTTTCTCCCCCTCCCCTCCTCAGGGACTAAATTGTTCAAATCAGGGGCCCCCGATCAATATGATCAATTTTATCCTCTGACTTTACCTATAGTCAGGACATACCCACCCCCTGGGAAAACCTCCCTCTCTCCATTCTTATGAATTGGGACAAGTTTGTCCCTTCTCTCAATAGATCAGAAGTTTTCATTTGTATAGTATGGCCTGCTTGTCTATGGACCCTTTATAATGAAGCAGACAGTTTGAAGCATTCTTAATCTTTTTTGTAAATAACTTATAAAATAGAATTTCCTCGATCTGTACATCTGTTATCATCGTATGTGATATGCAACGCTATCTGTTTTTGTTTTTTGTTTTTGGTATTAATGTTGTTTATCTATGGAGAACACGGGGAGACTGTCTTGAGTGGAGTGTCAAGAAAAATATGTTTTGGTTACCTCATATGGGACCCAAATGGAACTCTAACCCTGTATATTGGTATAATGTTTCCAGCATAACACCAAGGCTAATGAGCTATTTTTTGATCTCCCTCTGGCTTGGATTTCAGCAGGCAATGTGGAGGGGCATTTGACCCAACCATAGCTGCCTCGGTGGAGGCGTTGCGGTGGTGGCGTCGGAGGAGGCTCATTTCCCATTTTTACATCTCGGACACGGTCTGCAAATGTTGAAGGAAAAATTACTGATTTTAGTTTTTCACTTTTATTATCTTATTTTTCAAAACCCTAATTTTTCCGTTTTTTCGTTTTTTTTATTATTATTAATTTTTCACCCATTCTTTAATTAATCAATTTATATTTTTAATTTGATTTATTCTCACTTTTTATTTTTTATTTTTATTTAATTTTATTTTTATTTTTATTTATATTTATTTATTTTCAACCTTGTTTATTTTTCTCCTACATTTCTACAAAATAAAAAACTCTTCTCATCTTTTGAAGTTTCTATTATACTCTCTATCTTGGATATTTATTTCTAATTCTCTCTTAGGATTGATCTTACAACTGATCTTGTTCTCATTTCCATAAGCCAGTACCACCTTGAATGGTGCTGGCTCAAGTAACAGTATGTGTCTTGTAAGGGCTTTACATCCTCAATACTGTTTTACTTCGGTTGGATCGGGAATCACCCCCGCTCCTCTACTGCGCATGCGCATACTCTCTACTGCGCATGCGCGCACTTTCGTTTTCGGCCGCGGCGGACGAGCCGCTCCATTTGCGGACTCTATCCCCTCGGCCGGACTAGGCGCATGCGCACAGCAGCGCCAGTATTAGTGCATTATGGCATTCCTTCTGGCGGCCCCTCCAGCTGATCGGAGTGATCTCTGATCAAGCCCTATGGGGCGGTCTCTTTCCTCCTCCCCCCAATTTGGCGCCAAAACACACTATTTAACCAGCACTCCATCAGATGGTTGTCCGAGATGGAGTGCTGGGAAGCTGCCTCTGCCAAGTCATACTCAGGTATATTCATCTAAAATTAAAATACTTATTCATTATTAGGCTGCTCTTCTTGCTCTAGGTGGTGCCTTGGGGACTGAATAGCCCCGGGCATACACAAAACTAAAAATGAGCTCTGCTATTAGCCATGTATTATTTTTTCCTTTATATAGAGTCTGCTATTGATGGATTCAGCCATTAAAAGCTGTACTTTGAAGAGCTGGTGATCTTCTCCAGTTGTGGCAGTTCCTCTGTCCCATGTGGCTATCAGGTACGCTTTTGGATTAACCAGGCTGTGGTCTACTACATTGATATATATTACTAAATACTGTTGGAACTTAGCGGACATTTATTTATATATCCCTCTCGTCTTTTGTTCCTTCCTAGTTCATTTATGTGATGCTATATCTGCTATAGTGTTGAGGTCGTCGATTTGAAACTATTACCCTTCATGGGGATTCTTAATTAGTATTTCGTGGGATCCTCAAGGTACATATACTGAGTGGCTTTGGAAGTGGAAGCCAGTATATCTTTACCTATTTTTGATATTATCATTATTAATTCCAGGATACCGGCACGTTAGATCTATCCGCAAATACCTCCATGCCATTGGCCAAATCCGGCACATCTTTGGTTTACTACTATTAATCTCCTCTCTTTCTAATTTTTATGTGAGTATTTTCCTCATGTATATACTTGTATATATGGGATGTAATATCCACATAGGGGACTGATTACTGGTCGATCACTTCTTAGAACTTTTACTGAAAATATTCTTCCCCCTTTTTTTTTTTTTTTTTTTTTTCTCTTGTTTCCTCCCCCATTTGCAGATTGTGCCCTGTTTGCTGGTTTCAGACCCCAAACTCGGCGAGTCCTTGTTGGCGATCCCGAGAGACTCACTTTTAGGTAACTAATTTGGGTGCGGCAGACATATACTAGCTTCTACCTTGTCAACACAAATTGGAAGGTAGGCAACATTTAAGTATTCCTGAGTGCATACACCCATTGTAAACTATTTGCACCTATATTATTGAGTACTGATCTAAATACATATAATCTGTCAATCCATTCATGAATAACCCCCCTGTCTTCTTGATATATACAACAGATATACGAACTACTTTACTCTGGTTCTGAAGAAGCTTTAAGCGAAACGCGTCAACCAGCATCCTGCGAGTTTGTTTCAGTATTCTGATTTACTAACAGCTATTTGTATATGTACATTCTTGGACTGCAATGACCCCCTTTTTTTTTTTTTTTTTTTTTTTTTATATGTGACATGTTTTATGTATATTATGTGTTAATAAAAGTATTTAGAATTATTCTTTTGTATTGAGACATATGTCCGTTCAGGTACCGTGATAGTCCGTTAGGTTGGCTAAAAACCCCCCTTTTTCGTTTTTTATACATAATTTTAGGACGAGGTACCCCCCCTGAGCTTCTCCACATCCTTCTATGATATTAAAAACCCCTTATAAAATCAGTTAGCACAAAAATCTAGCACAGAAGATCTCAAGAAACAAAAGAATAAACTGTCAGAAGGTGACAATTCTTTTGTGTATTTGTTGTTAGTATGTCTTTGATAGTTCTTATAACAGGCCATGATGTAACTGTAACTGTAATGCTGTAATTAGTAACATTCAACTGGACTTGATTTGTAATGTCAAAGATGTTTCACCACACATCCAAATAGTTTTCTTAGTTCTAATAGCAGTGGCATTTCTAGGGGGGTGTCGGAGGTACAGACCACACCTGGGTGACACTAGGCACGTACTGGCAACCGGCACAGTATTAAGAGGGGCACCAAGGCTCGCACCTCTTCTTCCTGGATCTTTGCTGTATCTCCTTAGCTCCCTGCAATCTGTGGGGTGGGAGATGGGGAGAAGGAATTTTATGGCAGAGGCATGTCCTCCAGGAACTGGCACCACAGTCACTTGCTCTATTATTGTGACAGGTAGGCAGGGAGAGGTGCCAGCTGCCTATCTCAATTACACACCTTAGAACCGATGGAGCCTATGATCCTCCTCCACTCTGACAGTGCATCCACAACAGGGAAACGAGTCTATGGGGAGGGACATATGTGTGGACAGAGCCACGTTGATCTAAGGTCTGTAATGTAGGGAGCGAGATTTACACTGAGAATGGTCACACTGGGCAGATTTAAACAAGAGGGATTACACTGGGGTTTACACAAGGGGGATTACACAGGGAGATTACATTGGGGGATTGCACTGGTGGATTACATTGGAGGGATTACACTAGGGGGCTTAAACAAGGGTTATTACATTGGGGAATTACTTTGGAGAATTATACTAGGGGATTACATTGGGGAATAGCATTGGGGGCATTACACTAGAGGGATTATACAGGGGGATTACATGTAGGGGATTTCACAGGGGGTAGTACACTGGGGCATTAAATTGGGGGGATTACATTGGGGGTATTAAACTGGGGGGATTACATTAGGGGCATTGCATTGGGGGGATTACAAAGAGGGGGTTACACTAGGGGAATACATTGGGGGAATTTACACAGCGGAGTACAATGGGGGATTATGTTGGGGGAATTTACACTAGAGAGGGAATAGACTGAGGGAGTTTTACACTGGGGGAATTTACAGAGTACAATGGTGAGAATACAAAACAGGAGAGAGTCTGATGCGCTAGCCTGCCCAGTGTCTACTTCTCTGTACTGCTTCTGCTGTCACCCTGCAGCAACAGGCTAGGGGGAGAGAGCTGTGCTGATGTGTTAGCCTGCTCAAATCATGTGTCTAAGACTCTCTCTCTCTCACACACACACTCTCTCTCACACACACTCTCTCTCACACACTTTCTCTCTCTCTCCATCTCCACTTTCCAGGGTTTCAAAGCCAACAACACAGGGATTTGGAAGTACATTCATAATATACTTACAGGCATTTACAGACATTTACAAATTCAGATAGTAGAGGGCAACAGATTCATACACACATCACAGCATTTATAGGTACGGTAACTCAATCACTATGCAACATATCAAGGCAGATGTTGACTTTCCAAGAACATGATTGGATTTGTGAAAGCTTTTGAAACAACCCTGTTTTAACTCAATCACCATGGAGCCATAAAATCTGGTACATGTGGTGATTGCTAAAGTTCTGTAGCTAAAAGTGTAAAATTGTTGCTAAATCACAGGGGTAGAAATTGTAAAATTGCATTTTACATGGGTGACAGATGTATGTGGCATTTACCATTAGGAAGGGATTGTATTGCCGTGACAACTTCTGCTACTGTGAACGGGGCATTTAGAGCGTGGGAGAGAGTGGGAAGTTTCATTTGTTGTAAGAGGGTTCTATAGATGCAGATGTAGGGCGGGGTCTGGTGGTATCATCATAAATAGTATATACGGCTTCATAGTAAATGCTGAATGCATCAGCTATCTCTTATGGATTGGACACTTTATTCTTGGAAAATGGATGTATGATGTGGGAAATTGTGGATTTAATGCAGTGGCCTTGTTTACCCCGCCTTGTTAGTAGTCGTATAGTGTTTGGCTTTAAGGTTGTGTTGTTGTTTCTCAAATGAGTCCAATAGCAGGGCTCTGAGTTCCTGGTGAAGGGCCAGGAGTTTGTGTTGAGTAGTTTGGCAAAGTATAGTTTGGTTAAGAGAATTTGCCTGGGCAATCTCCTTCCTATAGGCAAAAGAAGAGCAGCGCCAAAATAAAACACTGTATACTTATCCTAATACTTTCACATATGTGTGAACATAATCAATGAATTCATACATGGGATGGTATACATATAAATATAATGTTCAAAGTTCATAAGATGGTAATCTAGAGAGAAATCCTATGATGGTGATTGGGAAAAAAATCACAGCAAAGTCATGACGCCAAACTGCACGAATGGAAAGAGACCCTGCATACATCCAGATGTGATTCCTAATTATACACCACGGTGACTCATATATACATTTCGTGCTGAAGAAACCCCGACACCATAGGTATCTTATGCGCTTACCGAAAGGTAAAGCAAATATCGCTTTATGATGAAGCAGCCGACAAACTGGTGCGGGTGTCTCTGGTTCCTCCCTCTGTTATTCCTATAGCCTCCAGCAGTGATGAAATGGTGTCACATTTCCATTGCAAAAGAACTGCCCAATCTGCAGAGTGCTATGAATAGCTGAATATTATGGATATCCCTGACTTTTCCTCCTCCCGATCCACACCTATACCAAGTAGGGTAAGTTCCCCATTGAAAACGACATCTGTGTCGAAACTGGTCTGGGAAGGTGCGCAGTGACGTCACCACGCTACCACTAAGGAGGACGGGCTCCAGCATCCGGCCAGCCGGCGGATTGATTTGTTTTTAAGCGCTCCAAGAGGAGTTTCGATGTAAGTGTGTATTATGCTTTTTTATTAAAAAATTCTAAACGGAATTACGCTATGGATAGTTTCTGTTTCCTTTCCCCATTGTGATACCATTGAGCTAAAGGAGGTACATAGCCATCTTCACCCCTACTTGGTATAGCTGTGGATCGGGAGGAGAAAAAGTCAGGGATATCCATAATATTTGGCTATTCATAGCACTCTGCAGATTGGGCAGTTCTTTTGCGATGGAAATGTGACACCCTTTAATCATCACTGCTGGAGGCTATAGGAATAACAGAGGGAGAAACCAGAGACACCCGCACCAGTTTGTCGGCTGCTTCATCATAAAGCGATATTTGCTTTACCTTTCGGTAAGTGCATAAGATACCTATGGTGTCGGGGTTTCTTCAGCACGAAATGTATATATGAGTCACCGTGGTGTATAATTAGGAATCACATCTGGATGTATGCAGGGTATTTTTCAGTGCAGTTTGGCATCATGACTTTGCTGTGATTTTTTTCCCAATCACCATCATAGGATTTCTCTCTAGATTACCATCTTATGAACTTTGAACATTATATTTATATGTATACCATCCCATGTATGAATTCATTGATTATGTTCACACATATGTGAAAGTATTAGGATAAGTATACAGTGTTTTCTTTTTGCGCTGCTCTTCTTTCGCCTATATCGTTTACAGTGTGTGTATCCCACTTCGAGTAGCAGCCTTTTTTATAATTTGTAGGTGTTTTAGTTAATAACGCAGTTTTATTTCCTTTATATAATCTCCTTCCTAATTTGATCAATGCGCTGTGTCCTCCTCTTTTTGGCCTAAGAGCCCAATTGGAATAAAAAATCTCTAATAAAAGCTTTGTGTGCAGTCCATAAGGTAGCTCAGTCTAACACCAAACCAACATTATTATGAAAGAATTCCACCAATTGGTTCTGCAGTTTTGCATTAACCATTTGTCTACTAAAAAGTAGTCAATATGGTTATATGTATTATAAACAGGTGAAAAAAAATCTGGTGACAATGCCAAACATCATATAAAACATTTGTACTCCATTGGTTTTCTTGGGACCTTAGGCTTTAATACATGGGGGAAGTCTCTGCGTGTACAGGTTGGAGATGCTGCGATCTTAAAGTGTTTCTCTTGAATGCACAGTATAGAACATGACTGAGCTTTGGCTGTTGGCCATAGGGATACCCGTTTGACCAGGTGATTTAACCTGTTGGCATTTAAGTTCAAAATGTTAAGATCCATGGGGAAAAGTAAATATGCTGGTAGAAAAGTACTTACAGGTTTGCAGGTAAGTATGGTGCAGGCAGAGGGTCTTAAGTCTTCACAAGTCGGATGAAGCAGTTTGAGTTTCTCTCTTGCAGTTAGGAGCAGTAGGACTCAATGCAGAGTTGAGTAGATCAGATAAATATACAGTCTAGAAAAACATAACACAAACAAAGAAACAAACAAGTAATAACTGAGAGGAGCAGCTGCCAGAGGCATAGTGTCAGGTCAACTGAGTCCAGGTGACAGATAAACCCCGTTGGGGTCAGGAGTGCACCGCAAGGTAGTGGACCCTATGGGTGACTGCTGCAGATGGAGCTCTAGGTGATTCAAGAGAGCAGGTATTTTGGAGCACCAACACAGATCACGCTGGGAGCTACAGCATGAGATTTCCCAGAGCGCAGAATCTAAGAGGCAGCAGGTATTCATCAGGGGCCCCTAGTGGTGGGGATGGATTTAGCTGCAATCTGGCTCCAGATCGCGACCCCCGGGGCCTCCCAGCTCACACTCACGGTAGAGTACAGGAAGGTAGAGAGGAAGCAGCAGACTGCGACAACAAAAGATGGTTAGGAGATAGCTAAAGGTCGGGGTGACAAGCAGACAAGGACAGTCAAGAACAAGCCAAGATCAGTAACTAGAATCAGACGTAGAACACACAGCAAGGAGCCCACGGAATAAAGGAGGAGAGGAGGCAAGAGCAGCAAGCTAAACACACAATATTGATCAGCAGGGCTGGCTTGCAGTGCACAGGTTAATATAGTGTTCCCTGATATGGCCTGGGGTGGAGCCATGCTTTGAGGAAAGATTACTTAAGCAACTAGGTGAAGGGCAGCTGGTCTCTCAAGCTGAACGCATGGAGCGGTAAGCTGACAGACAAACATTACTGCAGATCCATGACAGTACCCCCATCTTAGGAGGTCTCCAACTCCCCGCTTGGGCCGAGGCTTAGAAGGAAACCTCAGATGAAACATCCTCAACAGACGAGGCGCAAAGACCTCAGATGCAGTGATCCAAGACCTCTCCTCAGGACCAAACCCTTTCCAATGCACAAGGTACTGAAGAATGCCTCTACAGAGCAGATAATCCCGAATTTGACTAACCTCCGAAACCAGGGCCGCAGTAGGGAGAGGAACAAGTTTGAAACAAACTGGATTCAGTTTAGAGGTTATAGTTTACGGACCAATGAATCTTGGGGCAAACTTCAGAGAAGGAACTCAGAGCTTGATGTTGCCATAGCCAAAGCTGGAATGTCTGGAGAACAGGGAACAGTGTTTTCTATAAACTGTGTAAAAGGGTGTCTTCTGAAAATTGGTATTTACATGATTGTTTTGAGAGAATTCTGCCCACAGGAGTAGAAAGGACCAATTGTCATGATCAGCAGAGACTAAGGTGCAGAGAAAGACCTATAACTCCTGATTAACACTCTCAGTCTGTCCATTGGATTTAGGGTGGTAAGAAGAGGAAAAATCCAAGACAATATTGAGGGATTTGCAAAAAGCTCTCCAGAAACGAGACATAAATTGTACGCCCCTGTCGTAAACAAAATGAGAAGGAACCCATGGAGGTGGAAGATTTCTCAAACAAAGCAGGGGCAGAAGGGAGGCGAGGAAGAGGAACAAAATGAGCCATCTTGGAGAACCAAACGATTATAACCCAAATGACCGTATCATTCTCAGACAGTGGGAGATCAGTGATAAAATCCATAGCAATGTGAGACCAGGGCTCCTTAGGAATGGGCAAGGGCATGAGAAGACCAGCAGGGGCTTGTATGGAGGATTTAGACTGAGCACAGACATGACAAGCCTTAACATTAGGCCACCAGTAGTGGTGACTGATGAGCAGGAAGGATCGGAGGAACCAAGCATGACCTGCCACCTTGAAATCATGTCCCTAACGGAGGATTTTAGCTCTTTGCATCACTTATTCAATAGTTTTTATTGAATTAAAGACAAGACATATAAAAGATATGTAACAACCAATATAGCAGACACAGCCGTCAATGCTTATAAGGTAAAATATGAATATAAGGTACATAAATCAACACAACATTTGAGGCAAAACAAATGCCAGATACAAAAATAGAGAGAGAAAAATACAAGAAAAGTAATAAAGAAAGAGCTAAATCCAAGTTTTCAGAACAGCATTTCAAAGCATAGTCATATTCATGAGATATTAGCAGTTACTCCCAGGATAAAAGACTAGGTGAGCAGCATGATATTAATGCAAAAATGTTCTATATATTTAAAGAAGAGTACCATTCTACCCAAGGTTTCCATGATGTTTCAAAGATATGGAAGGAATCAGATTGCAAAGCTTGTGATTTTTCATATAAATAATGTTGGTGGGAAATATTCACAGCTTCGGACAAATTGGGGACCAGATCCTGCTTCCAATGTCTTATAATTGTTATTTTAGCAGATAACAAAATATTAGTCATAATTTTCTGGAATTTTCAGGATTGAAAGGTGTTACAATATCTGTGACTGTAGAATGATTTGGAATATTTTCTGCCAGAAGCTGCTGTGGATATTATTACAAGGCCACAATATATGCATAAGTGTGCCCGTGGAGCCGCAACCTCGCCAACATAGAGGCAGGTTGGTGTCAAACATCTTATCTAGCTTATATGGGGTGAGGTATTCTAGTTAAAATTTAAAATCCTAGTGGGTCACAAATGACTTGACTGAAAGGTTATACCTGATCCCTCGTAACCATTGGGAATTCGAAAAAGGGGTTTGGAGATCTGTTTCTCACTTGATCATAGAGCTAGTTTTTTGTCAAATTCCCCCTTCTGTTGGGAAATGGGTGGGTGAGTTTCACAGGGTTGGTAAAGAATGGCCACACCTTTGGATGTAGATTTATGGAGGGGATTGGAGAGGTCCATAAGAAATGATAAATACAGAGTAAACTGAGTGTGGTGCTGTGTGGTGCAGTAGGTTATATTTAGTTATGAGAATTTCTGTTAATCAAGGTGAGCTTTGTAATAAGAGTTCTTCAACCCAGTGGATTCTGTAATGGTCCCAGTTGCTTAATGTTAGGTCTGGGATAATTTGTGTTAACGCAGCCTAAGGGAATTTAATATCAGGCCATACTCCTGAACTGGCAGTGGAATGAGTAATTTTCCTCCATGCTAAGATAGATGCTCTGGTAGTAAGTGGCAAGGAGCGTAGTTCAAGTTATCTGTTTCCCTTATCCCCTTCTCTTCAGCAAACAGTGCCGCATCAGATGGACTAAACCTGTGTTTTAACTGGTCTAAGTGGACAGCAGAGT